>CM060840.1:100882500-102082500 GCA_030762175.1 Metallyticus violacea | reverse complement strand
AAGTTTATTGACCGCCATTTACAACATATGTATTTCAAAACATCAATTAAGTAGGTATAATCTGAGATTACGTTGTGCTGAATTTAGCAAAAAGATGTCACACACATAAAGGAAAATTATAGAAAATGTATATTAGTTCATTAGAAATAAAGCGGTTAGAAATCAATGGGCTAATGGCTTAAAGTATGAGTCCAATTAAAAATTCTATAGAATGCTGTTGATTTCTCCCCAATAATAAACGAATCTACAAATATAATAGAGTGCAATACAGATGGATTTTAAGTAGTAATTTTAAATACATATTCTTTTTAAATAAACTTGCTTACAGTTGCATCCTTCGGTCTCTAAATATAAAACTGAATAATATTAGGTTTAAGGGAAATCTAAACTTAGTTATTTACTTTATTAAATAATAATGGAACAAATAATTGTAACCTCGGTATTGATTGACTGATTGATTGATCTTGTAGTGTGTAATAATATACCTTAGAACTTAAACCACACGTTTCTTTGGTGCACTTCCTTAATCTCAACTTTGTAGTTTTGATCTAAGCTTTCATGAGATCTAGAATCATTAGAAAATGCATCTTCTAAAGGCCCCTATTTGAGATGTTCTCTGTCTTTACAGAGATCCGCACTCTAGTTAGATCAGTTTTACAATCCAATTAGACTATTAAAATATAAGACTTCCAAGATAAGAGTCTCAATGCAGTAATGGCAGGGTTTCCGTAATAGCCTACGTCCAGCAAGATTTCCAATATCCATACTATCAATCCCTACTTAGTAAGTCCTTAGCCGGAGTTCTATCGGATGTTTTATTAAATGTTTTATTATCTGGTTTCAAAAAACTAAGACATTTTAATTGATTATTTGTAGGCAATTAACAAGAGCTTGGAAACTTTTCCATACAATTCTAGAGTTGATTTGAGGTAATTAGATTAATTGTCAGCGAGAATACGTTGAAGAACATGATTTCTGTTCTCACTGAAACCATACCAGATCAGAAATGCAACTATTTACTTCTGCCTGAAAACAGCAGAAAATTTCTCAAAACTTACGAAGACCTTTCATTTTTGGAGTAGTTGATAAACTGCAGCTCCTGAAGAACTTCCTACTATGGAGGCATTTGTAATGAAAAATACATTAATAATAATAATAATAATAACAATAATGATAATAATAACCAATATCATACACTTACTTACAGAAGTTTACAGAAAATGCATTTTAAAACATACAACATTGCAAAAGATTATATCACGAAATATGTGCAATAAAAATGAACGCAATAGGCAACTGCCTTATGCTAATTTTCTCATCAACTCCTCAATGTTGGTAAAATGTTGCAATTAAGAGACACAATAAAACACAATCTCAATCTTTGCATTACCTTAACACTATCAACATTCCAAAAAACCAGACGAATAGAAGCAACTGAAATGAAATTGTAGGGATTCCTATGGAGTTGTGCATGAAAATCCTAAGCAAGAGATGCTCGAATTTATAAAACAGTAAACATAACTAAAATTTCTACCTGGTACATATAAAAAATTGACCAGAATCGCCTATAGAATATCAAGCTAGATCATTGGAAGAACTGAAAGGTCTACCAAACACTGGCAAGAGTAATTATTGTGACAGTCCTGCAGACAGAGTGAATCATGAAATGTAATCCGTGAACTAAATGATCAAGATGAACGCATGGAACAGCGTGAAGGTGCAACTACTAATAAAAACACCTCTAATTAGTTGGATTCAACGTCATGTTTACTGATAATGCAGCTCGCCCTGAATGATGTCCTGCCAGTCTGCGTCTTTAGGCAGCCATCGAGTAATGTTGTTGTTTCAGAATTACAATAATTAAAAATAAGAAACATTGAGTACGAAAAAAAAGGGGGGGGAAGACATGTGGGAAAATATAGATGCTTAAAAGTCGATAGTAAATCTGTTATCATTACTTTCAACTAATAATAGTGTATGTATTTACATGACATTTTGCCATGTGTATTGGTACATATTTAAAAATCTTATCAAATTATGAAGCAAAAAGTTCTGGAACACTTGAGTCATCTCGCAGGGCTAAATCTCTTCAAAATACCAGCTTTACAATTATATGTAGTAGAATTTCAAGATTATCGTCCCGGGAGACGAGGTAGTTCTATGACAGAACGGCATTTACTTTCTTGACTGACCTCGTTTTTATTCGCCTGATTCAGAAATAATAACTTAATAACTTTTCCATTTTAGCCCAAGAATAATAAGGACATGGAAACTAAATCTATATGGAAATCTATATGGAAACTAAATCTATATGGATTTATACATACTGAACACGAAGGTCTTCTTGTGCAAGGTATTCACTAGTGTATTCTTTGCAAATGCTGTAACGTTCTCTAATTTCAATGACTAAGTAGAACCTTGATGAGCTGCATTACGTAGAACTGAGCAGAGATGTGTCCAGGAGGCGCCGATCTGATCACGAGGCAGCATACCGTTACAGCCTTGAAACCTGTTGCCTGTCAAAACACTTCCCACGATGGGTCACTTGTTAGGCTTCAAATTAAAAGCCTTAGGTATGATGTCCTTAACTGATGGCATGCGTAGAGAATCTGTGAGAATTACTGAAGAACTTGAAACAATAACCAGTTGAAGTTAATACTGAAAGTAATATGTATTCATTTTGTGCAAACACAAGCACAGTTTTAATTTATTCTCCATACAGTTCTATACGTGCTTTCAGCAATCCAGAAGGGCATCCTCCAGCAAACTTCTACTTTCTTGTCGGGCCATTTTCATTTACGAGAATTGTAACATAGGTACTAATTATTAATTGTTTGTATAATTTTCATTATAGTTTGCAATAAAACTTGCCTGTAATTGTGTGTTGGCTTTTATTCTTGTTATGCTTCGCAATGGAACTAATTGATTCACTCGTTTGGTTATATGGGAAATATTTATAACACATCTTTGCATGTTAGATAACGTTTGTTAAGGCATTGCTTTTTTGAGTTGCTTGAGTGTGAAATTAAATTTTCACTACATTCACTGGCAACTTAAATGAAGAAATTAAAACTGAGGTTCATATTATGGAAGTAAAATATTTTATTCTTATATATATATTTTTTTTTTTTTTGAAGCTGAAAGTTAGTGATATTCCATTAAATTGTTATAGGTTTCGAGATTGTTAAATGCTGTTAACAAATTAATTATCATATTTAATACTGGAGTTTCTATGCCATATTTGGCATTTAAAATAACCATACAAGAACATCCGCAGCATATATACTGGGTTCCTTGCTACTTGTACACATTCAATTATGGCAACTTGCAATGCTAAACATTAATATCTATGATCTTAATCTACTAAAATATATAAAATTAATTAATTTATTTAACAAATACCACGTACAATTTAGCTCTTATGCCATTAGTACACAGACTCTCCAGTATTTTTCAACAATACAATTAAAACCACTTAATGTAGAGCATATCAAATTAATAAAGAATTAGCTAATATTCTGTGCAATCAAAACTTTTTACCTCATATTAGTGTTCTCATGACAGTCTTGGAAAAACTTTTGATTGGTTTTAGCGTCTCTCATAACGAGATGGTAAATGAATGTTTGATGAAATGTGCGGAGTCAACAACTTTTTAAGTTGCCTGGTATTCCCCTTTTCAGGGTGAGGGAAAAAAATCCCGAGGAAAAAAACCTTAACCAGACCCTGAACTTGTGGGTTCGAACCCGGCACCTCCGAATTTGTAGGAAGATAATCGTGGAGGCTATCGGTCTTGGAAATGGTCAGCCTAATCACTCAGAGATAAAGATTACAAGTGTATTGAAATTTAACCACGATACAGTGACACAAAAGTTATGACATTTTCGCTCCTTCTTGTATTTAACGTTAAATGCCAACTGCTAAACTGTTTAAATCGGTGATTGGAATAAATTAAAGATGACTATAATAAGTTCAAAGTCCTTCGACGCCTAAAATTAAGCAAAAGCTCTAACTTGTGTCAAGGGATCCGAAGTTTATGGTACTTTTGCATTGCTCGGACCGATGCCATTAACAACTGAACTACGAGATGTCTCTATAACCTATACAGAATGGACCTTAGTTGTCAAAGTAGTCAACTAACGTGACCCATTCAAACGCTAGAATGCACCATGAAACACCTTTCAATATGGTCCAGTGTGCGGGTGTTCATTATTGAGGCTGTTTAGATGATTTTAATAGTTTTTGGTTTGTACTGAAATGACGGTAAATTAGTGAAATGGTTTAATTTGTTCCCCGCTGACAGAATCTTGATTCTTTCGAGATTCCACAGCTAGATCGAAGTCGTACCAACCGTATCTGGCCGCTTACAGATGTGGTGATGATCTCAGGCTTTCTTCCGAGCTGTTTTTGGGTTCAACCAAAGGAGAAAAGGACTTTGGTTGTGAGCTGTTGAATAAAATACACTACACTTGCTATTTATTCAGCACTTTGATCGTGGTTCCTGACTGACTGAGCCACTGGCAAGGAATGAGATGGGACGTTTTCACGCTATTATTTATCTCTACTTCACTCGCGCCTCAAACTTGTGATCTAATTCAATGACCTTTTGTTTCCTCGAAACCTCAGGAGATTGTGAGAGCAGCGCAGAACGTTTGTTAAATTATTGATAGGAAATGTTTCTAAGATACATTTTAAACACAAAAACGTAACGCTTTCAGCAGAGAGGGTAAACAAATGTTTAATATAATGATATAAAATGTCCACATTATGTACACACATCTGGAATGGTGTAGATTTAGGATTCTGTTTAGGTTTCAACAATCAGTTTATTTACCCCATTTAATTGCGACTACCAGCATTTTCCGATAGCTTAAACACTTTCAGTGACCTATCTTTTTTATTTTATTTTTTTTTCTATTTTATATGAAACTTATGAACGTAATCTATCAAATCCTGTACAGTGTTTCATTAGATATACGATTAGCTATATTTATATCTAGAATGTATTTTAATATTGTAATTTAACAAAAAACTGAATGAGGTCCTTTTTTGATTATATCAATGGCTTCGTCCATTGAAAACCTTTTCTTTTATTAGAATAATTAGACAAGGCTCTGATTCTGTATAAATTTTATTTGCTTTTGTGCTTTGATAGTAGGCATTCTTCTTGAATAGTGTTTAACGTGCGTTTTTACTACTGAGGCACCTCAGGCGGTGGACACTGATGATACATGAAATGAAATGATATATTGGGAAAGGATTTTTTAAGGAAGGAAACGTTCCAGGCCTAAGTTTAGGGCCCCTCCCCGGCATTTGCCATTTATGACGACTGAGGAAAACCTGGATAAAACCTCATTCAGGGAGGACGGTCCTGGCGGGATTCGAACCCCAGACCTGCCGCTCACGAGTCCGCACCTTAACGACCTCGGCCACCCGTGACGGTTTGATAGTAGGTATGAATCCAGTAGTTGATTGTTTGTTTTTATATTCAGATTTTTCTTGCAATCATCAGAAAATAAGGTTTGAGTCTTGACTTCTTTTTAAAAGGATCGTTTTCTCTTGAGTAACATACACATAATGAACTGAAACATAATCGGTAAAGCAAGCATTGCATATCTCATGCTTACAGTTACAACCTATTCACATGTAATGTTGTGCGTGTCCGAGCGTTATGTCTATCACTTAAACAACAACATTAATGAAGAAAACTTGATTGCGCAAACGCTTCAAGAGTCGTCAGAGCCTGAAATTATGAAATTACTTGACATTCGCTTTGCCTGGGTGAGGGAAGTAATGCTCGCATGCAATTTATCCTTTATGAGGTCCTGCAGAGAGAGGTATTTACGATGCTATAGTGCCAAAATGGTTTCTTCGTATTCCTTTGCTGATACATAATGTATGCCATATGCTGCTCCCCCCCCCCCCCTTGGATCTTATCCTAAGATGTTAGATGTCTTTCAAATATTTTTTTTATCTACTCCGTAAAACGTTAATCTCTCTGCTGTTAGGTTGTAAACCTTTCCTTAGATGATCTATAAAAATCAGTTTTGTCATTATATGTTTACAATAAACAGTTTCTGCATGTCCAATTAACTTTTAACTTGTACGTTGTTCTAAAAAAATAAATAAAAACTATTGCAGAAATAATATACAAGGTGTACGTTTGGTTATGTTTTTGCCTATGTTCTCTAACTTCAAAACTATGCCAAATTTTAAAGGGCTATAAAATGTGTAAAAAACGCTAAACATCGTTTAATTGTTAATAAGCGAACTGTTATGAACGTAACCTGAGCGCATATACTTTTTTTTTTTCGCACCTCCAGTTGATGCCATCTATCTACAAAACGGGTAACTCAATTCATACAATTGCAGCTGCCGTTAATTAGGCGAATATCTGTCTTCAACAGTTTCTGAAATGACAAACATTGGAAACTTAAAACTGAAGGACTAAAGAACTATTACTTTTCTTAGGGAGACTACACACTTAAAATTCAGTACAGCGTTGCAGCGCATGGAATTTCTGCAGGAGGTTGACAGCCAAAAACCAAAATGAAACCAAACATGGACGTCTTCTCTTTTTCCTTAATGGGAAAACTGTGGGGTTCCAGTACCACTAAGTGAGTTACTGAACAGGTGTTCGATTCTTCCTGAGCAAGGACACGTCCATGTCTCAACAGAACCTGTTAAGTTTCCGGCAAGCATTTGTCAACCATGCCTGCCCTCCGCAGAGCTCTCGCTGTAGTATTTCTGTTTATGGGGACTGACGGGACGAAACACAAACTCTCGATACTTTGTGACCCTTTGTAAACAAAGGAACTGCTTTTGTTGCGTGTACACATGCCTTCTTTTTAATTGGAGGTATATATATATATATATATATATATATATATATATAAATCAAATATATGAAATAAAAAGTAACAAAGGAATGAAACAAAAACTCTGTAAGGCATTGCATTAAAATGAAATTAAGTATCTTCAAAGATTTTCTAGTGAGTATTTTGCAAAATGTTCCAATTTTCCAAATTTTAGTTGAGATGGCATTAACTTCATACTTGGGCCTTTTCAATTATAAAAATGTCATTTGATATTAGAACTGTCGCCATAACAGAGTTAACTGTTTAAACGATATAACGCATATATTTCAATACTTCAAACTACCCACGCCCCAGTAGGTATGAGCTTAGTCTTATCTGTCACAAATGCCGTTCTTTAGACGCATGTTCAGGAAACTTATTCACAATATTTCCCTCATGCATTACTTTTAGAACAGAGAAGCACAAATTTAAAAGTTTGTTGTCTAGGATTTAAGTAAATGTGATTTGTTAACACGAAAAACAAAGTGTATGTGTGTGTGAGAGAGAGGGGGGAGGGGCAAATAGGTATTAAACAAATAAAATTCCTATGAAAAATATAGGCGTAATACGAGAAAGGGCTATATATATATATATATATATATATATATATATATATATATATAAATGAAAAATAAAGTAACACTATAATGTAACAAATTAACAGTAATAATAAAAGTAGATAAGGATAAAACACTGAGAAAAAGTCACACTTGAAATTGCTTTATTTCGAATTACTGCGAGTTCTTCAATGGCAAGAATGGCAAGTTCTTCTTTCCATTCCATTTCTTGCCATTGAAGAACTCGCAGTAGTTCGATATATAGCAATTTCAAGTGTGACTTTCTCTGTGTTTTATCATTATCTACTTTTATTATTACTGTTAATTTATATATATATGTATATATATATATATATATATATATATATATATATATGAGAAGGAAAGAAATAAATACTACATATCCTATTACAAAACCTAAAAATCCAATTGGAAAATGTTGTGGCAGCATCCGCGGTTATATAGTAAATCTGAATGAATATATTTAGTTTAATATAATTAATATACAACGAAAATTGAGTTTATTTTAATATTGTATGGCAAAATTTTGTACTCCTTTCACATTATTGAAACCTTTCCTTTCAGTTATTTCGATTCTTCTTCTAGTTTAAGAATTCAAATCTCTCCTCCATATAAATAAGAAGCACAATAGCTTTATTTATTTTATTACATATTCTTGCCTAGCTATTTTTGTAAATGCTTATTAAAATACCATTAATTTCGATTCATTTTTATAAATGCTTTTCATAATCATTGGAATTATAGGACACTTCATGCCAAGAAAATTAAGTGATGTAACTTGTGAAATTTATTTATTTTTATAATTATGTTATTTACTTTTCTATAAGGACCACAGAAAGTTTTAGCCTTTATTTTTGAGAGGATATTTTTATTTATGTAATTTTTTCCTCAAATTTAATAATGCTGTTAGTAATATTCTTTAGTTCAACAATTATAACTTAACACCCGGAAATAATATATTAGGTCAATATTCAGTAAAAATATTAACTAAAACTTTCCATTCTCTTAGAATCCAATGTAAAAATTAAAAACCACATGTACCCCCTAATTAATTCCCGTATTTCCTAATTTACTATTATAGATTTTGCACATATATGGTTAAGATTATTGTCGTCTAGATAAAAATTAAATAAACATTGAAAAACATTGTATTACTTCTACATTTACTGGCTTTCAGTATATTTTGGAAGGTTTGATAGAAATATGTGATGTAGCTTTAAGCTCTAAAATATTCCAAAGTATTTGACTGTTCACTCCATAAAAGGTTTTTTTAACAACAAACAGAATATGTATATTTGTTATTTTTTATATGTTTGATGATGATGATAATAATAATAATAATAATAATAATAATAATAGTATTATCGATATATTCGTAAAAGAACAACAGAACAACAGAATACATTTAATGTTTCTGGCAATTTTGAAGATAAAACCTTTATTACAAATGATTGTTGCAGACTGGTTGGTAGTTGTATCAAATAATGAAAAATCCTGCATAAAAGTGTATACAATTACTAAAATAATAAATTTAATATGCAGTGTAAACAGGAAGTTACTGGCATAGAGCCTCAGTTGGTGAAATTGAATTTGTTGTGCATGATAGACCAATAGTATCGGGTAATACATTTAATTTCTTCCGAGTACCACTTTAATATAACAGTAAGATTGGCATTAAATAGAGGTTAGAAAGGCTGAATGATTAATTCAGAACCATGAAAATAAATCTAGAAAATAGCATTTGTAAAGATATCAAAATTAAGCTCTATAAAATAATTGCTTATCTCAATTGCTTATATGGTAATGTAACTTGAACGATGGCAAAGAGATGACAGAAATCAAAATTTTATGGCGAGTTGTTACTGTTACAAGTTTGTTATAAGAGCAGAACTTAGTACGGTATGTAAGATTATAGGGTATATATGACAACATGTAATATTTTAAGCCTGTTAATAGATTATCATAATCCAATTCAATCCAAAAGGAATCAGAAATATTGGTCCTAAGAAAACTGCACATACAGGCGTTAAAAGAACTGTAACAACTTTGCTCTGATGTATGTAGTAGATGATTGTGACGTTCACAGAGAAGATGTATGCTTTATGAAACGTTTTTACCTCACATCGATTTTTTATACGATGTTGTAATCCTTTAAATTATTTCAGCACCCAAACCACCAGATTGTTTACATTTAAACGCTTCTTTAAACAGTTTAACAACGCAACATAGAAAACTTATAGATTTGAATCTTGGTGATATAGAAAAAAGGAAACGTATGCATTAATCATAAAACGAGAAGTTAAATTAATAATGTAAGCTAGGGCAACAGAGAGAGAATTCAAATCTTTTTGTCCGCTTGCCAATGTGTCGAAACAAAAGACTTGAAATATATTTAAAATGTAACAAAGTGCTGCTATTTAATAGTGCAAACACTTGGAGCGTTAGTGCTCGGCGTGGCTGTTGGTGACACCACTGTACAACGGAATCTTGTGTCACGGACGCCGCTGGCTGATTTATGGCGGTGTTCGGCGGCACACCTTCCCAGGTCGGCTAGTCCGTGGTGCCGTGTCGTGCCATACTGACGGATGCGGGCGACCTCGCTTCACTGCAAAACATGACCTTCTATTTCTCATCACTTCACCTACGCATTACACGACTTCCTACAACGAGAAAAACACGTTGCACGAAAAGTTAAACAAAACGTAAATAAGCACTTTCTTTATTTTACTTTCCTTTTCTTTTTACGCTATTTAACTTTGTTTTGTGTTTCTTCATCTACCCACGTTTCTACGTTTTTCTCTTCCTCGCTTATCCTCTTCTATGTTTTCTTTTTTCTTTCTCTCTACTAATCCTTTCTTTCTTCCTTCCGTTCCGCTTGCACTCATTCCATAGTCATTCCATTTTCATTCCTTCTCTTCCAATACTCTGCTTCTTTTCCACTCTATCCTTTCTTTCTTTATATTTTCATACTTCTTGCCTTACTCTTTTACCCCGTCTTATATTCTGTTTCTCTCTCTATAGCTACTGTTTCTCGCTATATTTTCTCTTCCACTTTCCCTTCGAAACCCGGGAGGGTTGTTGAGTTATACGTTCCATGCTGCAAAAAACTGAATTCTTGTTTCGTTTATGTTAACAATTGATCTGCAAGTTCCTAGCTCATGTTTCAGGTACATTAACACCCACGTCCGGTCCGGTCAGAAAGACACTAAATATTTTTATATAAATCAAACTATTCACATACATTTAATATACTTTTTATATTTAAAAATAAGAAATTAAAAGTATTATAATTTGAGTTTATTACTTATTTTAAAGCATTACTCCGAACACAATGTTGCATTTTCAATTAGTTTTACTTTCAGTCCAAAGTAATATGTACCACATTGTTATTTTATCTACATTATTAATTATTTTATACATAAAGTTTCACATTAAATCAGAAGGGGAAAACACATATAATAAACATAAATCACAAATATTGAATGTAAATATCTTTTTCCATTTTTCAATTTAATTTAGTATATTGATAATTCTTGTATTTTTCATTCCGGCATTTTAGGTTTAAGCTAGATAGATTTCCTGACTACATGACCAACATTATTCAAGGCTGATGGGTTTTCTGGAGGAGTGGCACGCGTTCCTTGTTTAGGTTAAAAATAGTGGAAGACCATCTGTTCTCTAGTTTTTCTCCTACTTGACAATAAAGTGAAGACACTTTTTCTGGAATATGTCAAATTTACGCGATTTCCTTTAGGAGTGAAGTTTTAAGTCTTTAAAATCATCAAAAAAATTACCAACATTTTATCATAGGTGGCCGAAAGTTGAATACTGTTCAGCTATAGACTGTTACGCACAAACTAAGAAAGATTATGAACATAATTCGTTTCCTCCAGTTTTCTGTCACTTTTATTGTCCCCAGCATTACCTAGCGGGGTGGTTTAGGCGGTACGGGAGGTCTTTTTTTTTTTTTTTTTTTTCCCCCGTGGTTTCCACTGGAAGCTTAGGCGAATGGTGAATGGATCGTTACTTTATATGGATTTTCTGCTCTCCCATTTCAAAATATTTCATTTCTTTGATTCTGATATAGGTGAGCTGTGCGGTGTGACGGTGGCTTGCGCTTTGTAAAGATTTCTACCCCTGCATCTGGTATGGAACAAACAACATGTCCTCTTCGATTTCTAATAACCAAACCAATCTAATTCTCATCATTATTTACCTTTATTTCAGGTACTGAATTGTGATCACTTTCATTGATAAATCGTTTATCAAAGTTAGGTAATTTCCTCATCACTTTCTTCATTAACCTCCAACTATTTTGTAATAATATTTGGATCACTCACTTTTCTTAACAATTTGCCTCTAGTTGTCATAATGTAAGTACATACACCCAGCTCTGGTTGTAGGAGATCGCACATAAAATAAAAACAGATATAGACCACTAAAGGTAACAGCAATACTGAACTGACGTGACGACAAGCCAACGAACAAATTTAAAAGCTCAAGCATGCACAGATTGAATGTTACGAGTTACAATTAGTTTTATGGAAAAACACCCTAAGCCGCATAATGGTAGGAAAAAGTGATGGAACGTGGCGAAACTTACAGGAAATTGTTTCAGAAGTCATCAGAAGAAGGTGTGGGCTGGTCGCAAGTTACTAACCCACTCGCACAATCCTAGAAAAGGGATTAAATTTACAGCAGATTTCGGCAGCAACAAGGAAAAAGGCGAATAAATAGTGGGGATGGTGGTGACGTAACTGCCGTTGCCAATAGCTGGAGGTTGCACGTCAAATATCTCATAGTTTTGTTACAGCAAACTTAGCGACCACCTGATCTAATGTAAACAGGTACTCATTAAAGAGTTCCTCGTAAAACTTAAACCTAACCTGGGGTTACATTTTAAGATAGCAAGTAGTGACATTCAATAAGATAAGATCACCGTAAACTTAAAGGAAATCGGAAATAAATAAACATATGAGTGCAGTAATAGCTCTACAAACCTAAACTCTGGGAAACCGGACACGAGTGAGTACTTGCACCTTAAACGCCTTCACATTCATTGCGTATTTTTGATAACTAGTTAGAATTATGTAAACAAACTTAATTTTAATGAAAAAGCGTGTAATACTGTAAAAATACTTGAAGAAAAATTAATAATTAATGAACTGTTTTACTTCATTTTGCTATCTTTTAATCTTAAGACAAATTGGAGGGGGGCGAAGAACTAATACATCGTCATGTAAAGAAAAGTACTGTTTAAAATTTTTCACATGAAAACACAAGAGTAAAATTTAGCTTACGTTTCTTAATTTTCACATTTTCATAACTAGCTCAATTATACCCTTATCATTTTAGTTTATAATGATATATTTAGAAAATAGTTTAGAAGTTAATCATTTGATGTAAAATATTTTAAAAAATTGGATTAAATGTGTAACGAATGGCAGGAAATAAAATACAACAAAATGGCTTATTGGAGCAAAAATTGCATAACAGTGGATAAAACGTTATTTGTTCTTTTACTGCTTAAACCGAATTAGGCCTATGGCCTGTTTCGAGCTCCCGAGTCATGGAGTCATCTGCGATAAATATGTCTTTTGCTTTAGCTTACCAATGGTTATTTCTAAGATGTCATTCTTGGGGAATGCTCCTTTCAAAATAATTATCCTTACAAAGTAAATTTACAAGTTAATTTAAACCCTTATATATATTATGTTTATTAAATTATTCCTATGAGTTTTCTTACTAATAATTTCAAATCGAAACTGGATGTAAAGTCACAAAATATTAAATGAAATTATATTATTTAATTGTTTATTCCAAAGTGAGCTTCAAGATTAAAGTCGAAATATGCTGTCATTTTATTTATGAACGTATAAATCAGAAGGCAAACCGAGCAGAAATGAAATTTAACAAACAAAAAGTCATCACAAGAGAAACAGGAGCCGCAGACTAATTCTGCTCTCCCAAATCAAAGCTTATCTAAAACTCAGTTCAAGACTGGAAAAACCGCCACGGATGGCCCGAGGTCGTTAAGGCGCGGATTCGTGAGCGGAAGATTTGGGGTCAGGATCGTCCTCCCTGACAGGTTTTATCCAGGTTTTCCCAAGTCCTCGTAAATGACAAATGCCGTGGAGGTATACCCTAAACTTAGGCCTGAAACGTTTCCTTCCTTATACACCATTCTTTCCCAATACACCATTTCATGTATTGTCAGTGGCCACCGCCTTGGTGCCTCAGTAGTAAAAATGGGCGTTAAAAACATTAAAAAAAAAAGAAAAGAGTGGAAAAACTCAGTTCAAGAGATTATATGTCAAATCAGAACAGAATGCCACTGCGCCCCTATTTTTATTCACTCAGTTCTTATTACGGGTTTCTAAATGCAGTGCTTTTTGAATGGTGTTGAACGCCAGTTTTTACTACTGCGGCACCACAAGAAGGAAAGGATCATCTTATGTTAAATAGCCATAGGTCTGAAACTAAACTGAGTAAGCAATCGATGTTCGAAAAACAAATTAGAAATTGCAGGTGTAATTAAGAATATAAAGATTAGTTTTCATTAAGTCATCACCGTTCGTATCTTAAATACATGTCAACATTTACCTGTAGTCTCTGCAAGACACACTTCCTGTGTTTTTTCCCTTGACACTCGGGGTCGCATAGTAGTGTACTCCGACCTAGCCACACTTTATTTCTTTTGTTAGTTTATTTAATGGGTCTGCCAGTTTTATTAGAAGATGAATTTTTTTTTGGTTTATTTATGAACGCTCTTTAACATCTCAAGTCATCAGCGTCCCATTCAAATCAGGGTGTGGAACGATCGACAAATTTTGCTTAGAGGCCTCTTTTTACAGGCTTGAGATTCTTCATCATGTCGTAAATGTAAGACACGGGGCCCACAGCTTATATTCCCTTCCGAAGGAAGCCATACTTAGGATGTTTACGCCCGAAAAAATCCATCGGTCCTAGCCGGGATCGAACCCACGGTATTGGGTTTAGGAGGCAAGTACGGTTACCACTGCACCACCAAGACCGACTTTACTAGAAGAGGGTGCATATACTGAAGTCCTTGAACATGTATGACCTGTATATTAAAGCTAGAGGTCGCGCTTTTGAAAATATTTTTATAAAAATTACTGTTGATAATTCAAATATAATCGTTTTATTCTCAATAACATCCAAATTCGTTTTCCGTTTTCTACTTTTGTTTTCCCAGGTACGTTACTTGTTCTATTTCAAGCCTATCATTACTAAAAAGAAAGGAAAATGTTTATTTCACCCTCTTCTATTATTTCTAGAAGCTTGAGTACTGAATTTTAAGTACACCGGTATAGTGGAAAATCATGCAGTTGGCTATTAAACTCTTCCACTTGAGACGGTTACAGAAGTTTAAATGCTTCACCTGAATATCTGACTGATTTTCTGAAAGACCGCTTATGTATTTGGCGTTATTGTTTTCCGCAGTAAGACGAGAGCAAGTCCTTCAATGCTGCCCCCCAACTCCCCCATTAAAATAGCCACTCGTCCTTGCAAGTTGTGGATTTCGGTCGCCTTCCCTTCCTTGCCTACATTTCTTCGTTCCCCAACTTTAACCTGACCGCGATGGTGATCCCAAGCAAAGGTTTATCGATTGAATTCGTCCACGACGTTCTGCTTTTTTTATTCTTCTTCTTCTTCCTTCCAGGGTTTTTACGACTGGTCTCACTAAGCATTTAAGCCTCTTAAGATGTCCGGAACAGTGAGTCGGACTGTTTCACCCTCTACATCCACCGCTAGTCTTTTTATAGGAGGAGGGGGGATGTCTAATAGATGGTCATCCGCCCGTCTGCGATGGCGGCAGCGTCCAATTTGGCAGTTTGGCCGGTCCGACGTCTGTGGGGTGAATAACGATTTCTTTCTGTGGTACAAGTTTCCGGCCAGCAGGAAGGCCCATTTTGCGGCGATAGTCAACGGGCCCGGTGACTGACTTTTGAATAAAGTAGCGATGATCCGGTCCATTTGGAATCAATCATTGTGTAAAGGCTGTTTACAACATGCTTGAAGATTTACGTTTCGGCTTCTCTCCTCTTGCATTCTTCTCTACTCTACTAACTTACGGATATTTGTTGCCATACGCTTTCTTTCTTTTATGCGTCTTTCTCACCTTCTTCATTTTTTCTTTATGTGCTTTATTTACTTTTTAATGTGCTTTTTATAGTTGGTAAATGCATGTTTATTCAAATCAAATGTATCTATCTGGGTTCATGTTAGGAATGAGTGGCATTCGAAAAAACTTAAAGAGTTACACCTACAAAAGTGTCTTCTTCTTCTTCTTCTTTTTCCTTCGCGTGTTATTATTTTCTTCTTCACTCTCCTCTTCCAATTGCTTTATCTTTTATGTTCTTAGGTCCTTCGCAAATTGTATATAAATATTTCTGTATTAGTAGCAAGTTCGCCTACCTTTCTGGTCCCCTTATAAATAATTTACTTTAAGCTTGATAATTTATAACTTGAGGACCTGACATCGGTCACTTCATTATAAGTTATGCCTTAGCTGTCCTTACGAGAAATGCTAACGACAGGTGGTCCTTCCGTACATTCTCGGCCTAATATTTTTTTGAATAGTGTTTAACGTCCGTTTTTACTACCGAGGTACCACAGGCGGTGGATACTGATAATACATGAGACGAAATGATTTATTGGTAAAGGATTTCTTTTTTAAGGAAGGAAGCGTTCCAGGCCTAAGTTTAAGGTACCTCTTCGGTATAGGACTGAGGAAAACCTGGAAAAAATCTTAGTCAGGGACGATGGTATTGGCGGAAATAGAAACCCAGTGCTTCCGGTCATGAGTCCACGCCTTAACGACCTCGGTCACCCGTGGCAGGCTACGGTAGCTGAAGTCCGTCTCCTGAGAGTAGTAAAATTTCATTTACTATGGCTACAAATTATTATTTTACAAAAACATTAATCACTAGCTTTAGGTATAACATTAATTCAATGGTACTAAAGAGGGTAAACATTTTTGCCATGAAAACAGCCGATATTGCTTTGATAAATCCATGTTTCACTGTTTATTTAGTTCGTAGCATTTTTACTTGAGTTGTCCAAGAAAGTGTGCATTGTAATTTCCCACTATTTCCTCATTCTTTGGAAGATTTTTCCATTGCTAGCATCTCAAAAACATTAAACCTATTTTTGTGACGGGAAAAGCTTATGCTGTCACAATTTTGAATTTTCTGTATAGCAGTGAACACAAATTTCATCTATAGCTATAGAAGCTACACTGTGTTTATTTGAGTTACTGGCAGGCAGAACATGGTCGTATACTGGGAGAAGCCAGACGTCAGCCAATAGTTAGTAGTTAGTTTGAGGGAGACTTTATCAGTGAGTGGTTGTGTGTTTGTGTGTTACTCGGTGTTTTCATTCCGTGATTTCATTACATAAATATAGTGTTAAAGAAAGGGTTTTTATTCACAATATATATATATATATATATATATATATATATAATAGAAATTAAAAATAAAATAACATGATGAAATGTAACTAAAACAACAATAACTAGATAAGCAGTAAAAGGATAAAACTCTTGTAAAGTCACAGATTCACTACTGCAATATTTCGAACAGCTCGTGACCATCTAAGGCAAGAAGACAAGTGAACGTAGTAAAAATAAATACAGAATATCGAAGGTAACGTATTGCATGGAAACAGTTTAAATAAGCAACAAGTGTGTGTGTGAGAGAGAGAGAATATAAATATAAAAATATTAATATGTATGATTTAATGTCTGTAGTATACGAGCTTAATGCAAAAATATAACTGCCATGTCTCTGAGTTAACTTTCAGAGCTATGAGTAGGTAACGCATCGGTAAGTGTTAAATGAAATATATCACCAAATGCTTGCAATGAGATAAGGTATGTTGAACAACCGGCAAGGGAAGCTTGATTTTAACAGAACGTCTATGATTGTTCATACAGAGCGAAACAACAATAGCATTTAAAGCAATGTAAAATGCTTTGCAAAGCTTACAAGATAACATATGTATGATTTTTCGTAGAAGAAAGGTAGCAAATGAAGAAATGTTAAATTCCTTGGACAAATTAGGGCTATGGAATGATTTGCACGGCATAATTAGTGCACAGGTTTTACATTTAGGACGTTGGCAAGGATACGAGCTAGCAAAGGGACGTGGTAAATTCGGAGAGGATAGGTTACGGCGAAATATACTTTTAAGGTTAGGGGGTGTTATGAAAGTAAGACGGGGTTCAATTTTAGAAAAATAATTTAAAGATGGATGCATTGACAAAGTATCGTGACATCCTTTCAAAATAGGTCTGATGCTTTCAAATCCAGGCACGTGAGTAGTAACAAGGTTAATGAAGTTCTTATTAGAAGTTTTAGGTTTGCACTGGAAATTTTTGTGCGCTGGGATTATACGGGATTTTAAATGAGCGGAAGGATACTTTTGGTCTTGGAACTTTTGAGCTAGGTTTTTAATATACTTGTCAAGACATGAAAAGTTGTTACAAAGACGATGACCACGGATTGAAAGAGAAAAAGGAATAGATCTTTTGATAAGCAAGGGATGACAGCTATCAAAATGAAGATACTGTTGTAAATTGGTAGGCTTAATGTGCACAGACGTACGGAAAGAGCCATTGCATAAAGAAATATCAATATCTAGAAAAGTGGCAGCATTGGGAGAGACAGAAGAAGTGAACTTAACTGAAAACTTGGAGTTACGATTAGTAAGGAACTGATCGAGAGATTCTGAGCCATGAGTCCAAAGCACGAATATATCATCAATTTATCTCAGCCATAATAATGGTGCCAAAGGTTCTGACTTAAGAAAGTCCTCCTCTAGGCGAGCCATAAAAAGATTGGCATAAGAAGGTGCCATTCTGGTGCTTATCGCAATACCTCTAATTTGTAGATAATATTTATTATCAAAACTAAACGCTTTGCGAGTGAGGACCAGATAAGCAAGATGACAAATGAAATCTGTGGATGGTGTATGAGGTGCTCGAGAGTCCAAGAAATGTCTAACAGCAGCTAATCCTTCATGATGGGGGATGTTAGTATACAGTGACGTCACATCGATAGTGGGCAGAAGTATATGAGAATGTGCCAAAGGATCAGCTTTCTTAAGCAAACTCAAAAAATGGAAGGAATCTTTGATATAGGATGGTCTAGACGTAGCAAATGGCTAAAACCAAATATCTATCAGGGCAGAAATGCGTTCGGTGGGGGGTATTGTAGCTGGCTACTATCGGGCGGCCTGAACAGTTCTTTTTATGAGTTTTAGGGAGAAAATATATGGTGGGAGTACGAGGGACATGAGGAGTAAGTAGAGTGATATCTTGAGAACTAAGTCCTTCTGTAGTACCAGAAGAATTGACAAAGGAAGCTATTTCTTCATCAAACTTGACTGTAGGGTGGGAAGGCTCTGTTCACAGGAAGTGACATCATCAATCCGTCGGTAAGTTTCAGCATTGTAAGAAGAAATGTCCTGTAGTACTGAGGGCCCTTCGGCTGGAAGAATAATAACATCAGGATTATTAGATAACCTTTTAAGTGCTGATTGTCAGGTAAAGTTACCTTTCGGGGTGATATTATACATATGTATGTGTGTGTATTAAAACGGGCTGTTGCAGAGCGGTAATTCACAAGAAAATATCCTGACAATCGTGCCCCAGATCTAGAAAGTGTTCGCCAATTGTTAGAAAGTTCTATCTCCCAATAAAAAGAAACGTGTTCCGATCCGTCGTGTTGTTAGGGATGAAATTAAGGAATTTCATATGCTGATTCCGTAATGTATTGCCACTAAGGGTTATAATTTTATCACATAAAATAGACTGGCGACTCTATTTTTTTTTTTTTTCGTTTATGGCGGCTGCAGTAAGCACTAATCATAGGCGGTCTGGAAATCAAATAACCTCACTGTATGTTGTTCACTGATTCATGCATAAATCTTCTTAATATGATACAATATGCCACTTTGTGAAATGGAACGCTGCATCCACGTACATGTGCATTTTGTTTTATAAATCCCTGTCGGTACTTTAAACTTTTGATGCTCTACCCCAATATGACTCTTGCTTTGTCAAACTCTGAAATAACCAGTTCCACAAAGACAAAAGATATAAACAGGACAATACGACTGACTACTTGTACTACTTAGAAAAATTATTTAGACCAAATAGAAAAAATATTACTCACTCCCTTGGATGTAATTCGAATTAATGATATCATTTTATGATTTTGAGTTGTTTTAGTGGCGCTTTTCATATTTTCTATACACCTGAAAATATACTTTATTGTTTTGTATTTAAAAGACGACCTATTCTTGTAACTAGCAGAGCATTAACACATTTTTTATTATATTCATTTGTTCTTCAGCTATTAAACATAGCAATTTCTTTCTTTTTTGAAAGGGAATTTTTTAAATAAAGATGAACTACAAAAACATTTCTAAAAATTAGCTATTGAATTTGGTTTTCAATAGGTTAATAACTGATTTATAATCGTCCTTTCTTAATTCTTGTATTAGTATCTATAGCATTATTTATTTTATATTTTATCCCATATAACAAGGAAAGTGAGAAAAATGTTGTGCTATGTATTTCTAAGTGTTTAAAAGTACCTATTGAAGAAAATCCCATTATTTCCTAAGCTAAATGTTTTGTTTATTTACCATTTGCATTTAATAATATTTATCTCCAACTAGAATCCTGAATATTAACGTTTGATAATATCTAACAATAATTTATCATTTATCAAAATAATATACAAATAAAAATGTATAACTTTATATACTAATATTAACGCAACATTGTGAATATAAAGTATTACCTACAGATTAGAAAAGGAGAGACATTAATTTCTTATTTTAGTTATAATAAATTATTTTATAAAATATGACTCATTTTGCGACAATGTATAAGGAAAGAATTGAAATGATTTCCCATTATGCTGCGTTTTCAATACATTAATTTTTTTATATAATCAAATAATTTTATGATAAAATGTTATTTAGATTACGTTAAATATTTCAGTTATGTTTCGGAATTAAAATTTAAAATGTATATAGTCACTACCTAGATTTTTGATATTATTTTGATGTGAAAAGCAGCGTTGACGTTTCCAAACTGTTTAATAATTAATTTCGGAATTTGCCTTGACTTTTATTTTGCATGGTTTTAGAGTCTGAGATGGTACGGTAACAATTTTATTTTTAATTTATTATTTTTTCAATAAAAATGTCACAAAAGCAACGTATAAAATCATAAATTCTACTCTTGTTTCACCTTATGCTTTCCTTCGTCCCGGTTTTTTTGGTGTCACATGAACAAAGAAGACGAATCACTCCCCTTAACTAGCCAAACTAAGAGGAACCAATTTTCAATCATGGCTTCAAGAGGCCTTTATGTAGCTTTGTTGTATAATTTACGGTGTACGTGGCAGAGCCTTATTCTTATTGTAAAGCCTGTAAAGTGAAGGAACGTCTTAATGCATGCGTGAAAAGACCGGAGTGACTCTGCATTTCTTCAGGTGGTGGGACTTGCACAGTAGATGACGTGATTGTGTTCCGTCGTTGTGTATAGCAACTAGGCATACAAATCAAATAAGAAAATGTTTACAAAGGTTATAGTGGGCTTTAGGGCTCTTAAAATAAAATAAATTCTCCATTAATAACATTACCGCCCAATAAAGACAGTTTTTCCATGTTCAGTGCAGCCTTCTTATCTACATGAAGACGATTTTGTGCTCTACTGTAACGTAGTTTCAAATCTGTGCCGCTTAAACCAACTCCTGATGATACAAGGCAAGAAAGTGTCGTGATTCATTTCTTTAGTTATTAAATTTGCGATGAAAAGAAAAAAATTACTTCCAATTAGCGAAATACTTGAAATGCAGACAATTTCTCCGAGGAACTGAATAAGTAATTTATTCCATATGAATAAAATAAAAATAAAATTAAGTAAATATTCCAAAGGTAAATTAATTACATTGTTTAGCAGTAATGAACATGAACGTCTTTGTTTCTGTGAATTATTTTATATCCTTCTTAAGAATGATAAAACGAAAAAATTAAATTATTTAATTACCAAAATGAACAGGAAAAGAAATCTCGGACAGTATTTGTTGAACTATTTCCTGAGAACCCAAATGGTTGAAAGAAAGAAATTGAAATGAAAGTTACACACACACACACACACACACACACACACACACACACACACACACACACACACACATATATATATATATATATATATATATATATAAAATTACGAAATAACAGATTCACATTATGAAGAAAGAGATGTTAAGGTTTCGGTCTGTTAGAAACATAGAAATTGCCTCTGCTAGAACATGAGAGAAAAATGATAAGGTAAATTCAAATTTATCTTAAGAAACAGTGTATGTATTGATGGAAAATACTGAATCAGCACCTTGTAAGATATTAAGAAGGGAGTTTACTTTACTACCGATCTTGACCTTGAGGCTTTTCGGAGCTTCAGTACACTTTGTACAGTCGTGTTGTAAAATTTGTGTATATCAGTTAAATAAAATGAAATTAAATAAAAATATTTTCTGAAAATCAGGGAAATCGGACCATTAGCAGCAGAGATATACCTGAAAACTGGCATTTAAAAGGGGCTCTGGCGTTTAATTTTCTTTCTATTGTTTCAAAATAAAAGGTCAAATTAACCCATCATATAAACTGTATTTGTAAAGTTGCATATGTTTCATATTTAACAAACAGAAACTGCGGAATATTAATCCAATATGTGTGTGAAAATTATATTTCTATGTTAGAGCTCTTTGTAATAATATTAAGAAAACATTTACATTACTTCATTTAGTACAATACAATTTAAAGTAAATTTCAAAGCTATTAAAAATAGATGGAACTTTCTAATGTGTATTTTATATTGCTGTTTATGTATATTTGCTTTTACGTTGTGATTGTTTTTGAATAATAACATGTTTTTGTTTTATTGTAGCACATGAACATCATCTTAAATACACGATGAACTCGGAACTTTCTCTTATTTTTCTCTGTTTTAATGAATGTAAAGATGATATCAAGGGTTCGGTTCATAAGCATGGTACCTTAAAAATGTTTGCTAATACTCACACAATATAGCTTTGTCATTCAGTGGTCATATATTTCATTTAATTAACAGTACACCATTGATTTTTGTGGTTTAATCTCAATAATAATAATAATAATAATAATAATAATAATAATAATAGTTCTGGAAATATGATTTATCTTTTATAATACTTATAGATTACAAGAATTCTAATTTTGTTCCCCTAATACCACACAATAATGCTAAAACATTTTTCAATTTATTTCTTTAATTAATAAGGCCATATTTTGGATTTTATATCCACTTTTAAAATCAATCTACTTGCTGAGGAATTCGCTTAGTTTACACAGCTGCCGTGTGATGTGCTTTCAGCATTTCCCAATGCAAAAGCTTATCTTTTTATTTCTAATTTTCCTTTAGTTACAACTTTCTTCAGAGATCAGTACATCCTCAACTGTTGTTAAGTATCATCTTTTTATATTACAATTTCTTTTCGTTCCAGCCTGTATTTTAATCTCTTCTTACTTTACTTTAACACAATTTTTGTTTTATTTGTATTAATCCTTAAACAAAGATGTTAAAGAGCGTGTGTAAATAAACAAATAAAAATGAATGCCTTATCTCTCTTTTGATTTAAATATTTTCTACAATTATGAAAATGTTATTTGTTTTCCTTTTCCCTTACTTGAAAACCAACAACTTTCTTTCTTCTTCAGCCGAATTTAGTGCTCTAAATTTACAACCCAGTGTGTACTTTCCTATCACATCTAACAGATTAATACCTCGTAATTAACAGGACCATTTACAAGTTAGATGACTTGGAAACAGAACCTGTAATGAAACTAATCAGTTTTTGTTATCTTTCTCTGCGTAACATCTGCATTTATAATTTACACATATTTTCCAATAGATTTAAAGAATGAACTCAAAAGATTTTCTAACCTTGAAACAAACTATTAAGAGTGGTTCTAAATTTTTATGGATCTCATGGCGAACTATATTTTTCCACAATGTTTAACCTACAGAAGTATTCATTGTGTATTACATTGTTCCTTGCATACGCGACAGACTCACACAACCGAAATGCAGGACAATTTTCTCAGGGGACTTCAGCATTCATTTGAAAGTCAGCCGCCAGCTGTCAACTACTCTGCGATACTTTATATTCCGTTTCTCTCCCATCAACAGGAAATTACTCCAAAATCCCCATTACCACGTCTTTAAAGCGCAAATACAATACCCCGTGCCATAAATTCGTCTGCCAGAAGACTGGTGATAATTGCATAGAAGCTCATGATGAAGATGGTCTACCAGATGCTAATACCCAGTGTAACATGCGATCATCACCTTAGCACTTTTGTACTGCAGGATCCTGTTTCATTACGAAATGATTCAGTGTGTAAAAGGTTATCAGCTAACTGCGCAAACCCGTTTTCCATAATTTCAGTGCTGGTGGATCTTGATCATAGCCTATTTTCCCAGCATGTAATCAATTACATCACGGCATACAAAATTGTAATCAAGGAATTAGCATGTATTATTCCGTTCATTATTTGTGGAACAGGTAATTGAGTCTGTGATGGTGAATATGTTCAGTGTTTCTAAATGCACACTTTATTAATTGCGGTCCTACCTGCTGCGAGTAGCAATACCATAGTTTGAAAAGAACAGTTGCGGCCCTTTTGATGCGTTCATGTAGGATATCCATTAATTCCAACCGACCGGTTACTCCATGCGTATCCAGTAAGCACTAGGAGTCCTTTTCCATGAAACTTCATGTTACACGGCTAACATTATCAATCTAGTGAATTGCTGTGGGCAAAGTCAACTTACAAAAACAAATATTATTAGGTTAACTTTTAAGTAAGAAGGCGAAGTAGCACTAACAGTTGTAAATCAACTATTAAATGTAAATAAACACTGTTACTAATGGAAAAAATAACTTCTACAATTTTGTTTTTCAAATTTAATTTAGTAAATTCAAATTTTAAATTGAACTTTCAATGACAAAATTATAAAAATATCACATGTGAAAAAATGGCATTAGTTTTTCCATCAGTCTGCTTTTTAATATTGCATAGAAATTACTTCTTTTGGTGCATGAAATATAATTAGAAGAAAAAGATCAGACTTTTTGAGGGGAAAAAAAGGCACAATCCCAAATTTAGTATCGTATTTTAAGCCCCTCATTCCTCTATGCAACCAGAGTTTGTATACTTATTAGAAACTGGTTAACCTTCAATGGACGCGCGATTCTCGGCAAGGCTGGAGTTAAAGTTACGCTGACGCAGGCAATTGTTTCAGTCACGTTTCTGTTGACAGCGTGTGACAAATTTTTTATTGTGTGTCTGTGTATATTGTTAAATGCGAAGTAAACAACACAATACTGTTGCAGAGAATTTCGTGAAGTTTCTAGGAGTAACGTTTCCATTGGGAAGTGCAATTTTTAGATTGGTGAACAAAGCTCTAAGTCGTTTTAATTGACAATAAGCTGAGATAAAACAAAAATAAAAAACAAACATAAAAAAAGGATTTTAACAGAGGACACGCTTGATACCATACTTGCCTCCTAAACCCAAGATCGCGGGTTCGAACCCGGCCAGGTCCGATGGATTTTTTCGGGGCGTAAAAATCCTAAGTATGGCTTCCTTCGGAAGGGAAGTTAAGCCGTAAGTCCCGTGTCGTACATTTACGGCATGAAAAAGAACCTCAAGCCTGAAAGAGAGGCCTCTGAGCAAAATTTGTCGGCCGTTTCACTGCAGCAAGGCATTCGATTCGGTAGATCACACAAGCGCATTACAAACACTGCACAAGTAGGAACGGAAAGAGCGTGGGACAAGCTTTCAATTTAAATAGGGGAAGCAACCCAATCTCACTTTTACCTGCGTTCTGGAAGAAGTTATTAAAAAACTACAATGGGACAGTAAATGTGGCATGAGTATAAATAGTATCAGTCTAACAAACCTAAGATTCGTGAATGATGTGGTGTTAATGTCGAGAACACCCGAAGACTTACAGCAGATGCTTCTAGAAGTAAATGAGTTCATCAATCCCATCGACCTCGTGATGAACTACACTAAAAATAGAATAACCAACACACCAAATTACACAATAGAAATAAATGGCGAAGGGATTCAGTATGGAGATTAATACATACATCTAAGTCAAGTATTTCATTTGACCTAAAGTGAATAAAAAAATTAAGAGGAGAGTAGCACAAGCTTGGAAAACCTTCTGGTCTGTAAAGTTCATATTGCAAGACGCATCTCTAAATAAGAAACTGACTCAAGGCACTCAATCATATGTTTTCCCGGTACTGATATATGGGTCTCTTACCGACAGACAGCGGCAGAGCGTAGGAATATTCAAAGGGAAATGGAGAGGAAGATCCTACATATGACACTGAGAGACAAGATCTCCAACACTACACTGCAGGAAAACACAGAATCAAAAAGCATCATGGACAGAGCTGCGGTGATAAAATGTCGAGGTAACAGCAGGACAGATGGGCGCAGATCATCGCTATCTGGGACCCCTATGCATGACAGAGGACTCCAGGAGGACCGAGAAGAAGATGATCAAAATAAATTCAAGGAATTTCTCAGAGTTCATTGGTCAAGCATCGCCAGTAATAGAAGTGAGTGGAATGAAAAGTGGCAAGGATTCGAAAAGAGCAAGAAACTATAAAGCAGTATACTTTTTTCAGTAGAACCCTTAGCTCCCCACGTGAGTCACAAAACAAGCTTTTCCCTCTAGCAGGAACCCCTAGCTCTTTATGGGACATTTCATTTCTACCTAATCGTTATACCGTCTCTATAAATAATTGTAGCAGTTTCAGATTGAAAATGACATATTAAAATCAAGCTCTATGCGTTAATAACCAACTGTTTACATCCATTGCATTGATGGAAACCGAACATAGATATTGTCTATGGCCAGTGTGCTTCTTCATTTGAATGCAAACATAGATATGTACAGTTTTCACATGCATCGTACCTTGCGTACAATGACAACTTGCTCAGCAAGCGTGAATATGACACATTTTACCAGTCAGTTCTCTCGATTCAATTCGATTTCTCTCTCTTCCGCGCTCTGCAACTTGTAAGAGGGTGCAGTTCATTGAAGAAGACCCAACCTTAAAACCACACCACATTTGGGAGTGCAGCATGGGTTGGTATTGGATGTCCTTCATGATGGCGATATGTATCGATACTATCGTGCTAATCGCCCAATATGCTTGGACTGCTACGCACCATGATGTGGAACGATAAAGTCCTAAGTTTCAAATTCATGACGACTTAGAACTGGTTGCGAGGAAAGTGTTGAAGGCAGAAGTATGTCGCTTCCCTCATAAAGGTTTTCGAGAACTTGTCCATTATTGGAAGAGATATATGACGAGCGACAATGGGAAAAAAAATAAACTCAGAAAAAATAGTTTGAATAATTTTTTAAAAAAACACGTTTTTATATTCTTAATTATAAATGAATTAAAAAGTATAAAATAATTCATCGTATCCAAATGCAGATTTATAACCCCATGCAAATTCATAATCTCATAAACTTTTTAGAAAAATTCTCCCAAACGAAAAACGTGGGACTTATGCAATAATTTGTCTGAAACTTTTGTGTGATTAATTTAAACTATAAATACCCTTAACCGCTATTAATTTTATCTGTTGTATGTGCCCCACGTTTTTCGTGTGGAAGAATTTTTCTACAACAGTTTATGAGATTATGAATTTGCATGGGATTATAAATATGAATTTGCTAGGATGAACTATTTTATACTTTTTAGTTTATCTACAATTAAGAAAATAAAAAGGTGATTTAAAAAAAAGTATTTAAATTATTTTCAACTTTTTAGTCTTGTGTGCACGTAATTCTGCAATCAGTATTAGACATCTCGATTAAATAATGACAAAAATTGAGCACCCTTTAGGTTTAGTTCATTTTGTTTTCTCTTGATCACATCTAAAATAGAAATTTTTTTATCTACTCCATTGATATATCGAAACAGTTGATTAATTATTGTTTTTTAATTAAAAACAAAATACAGAAACACAAAGTTCATTTTGAAATTTTGTATTTCAGTATTAAATGCATTTGTACAAGATCCTCAATAGAGAAGTCAAAATCTTTGATATTATATGTAACTCATTTTATTATATTAAATATAATACTCATTCACCACTTATTTACACAGTTGAAATTATTAATACCGTATTAATACACATGTTATGCATTTACACTAGCGCAATTGAATTTATGTAATAGAAATCAGATTTATTATGTGTTATTTGTAAGGATTTAATTGTGAGGATTTAAATTTGATGTTTTTATTTGAAAAGTTGCAATGGCTACTGTACTGTTATCAAAATATTCAGCATGTTTCGTGTAATTAATGAGCCGAGAAGAACGTATTTCCATTGTCTCAGTTGATCGCGCTTGAGCAATGCGTTTCTTGGAATTTGCGCATTCGACATCGCGCTGTTTATTTGAATAGTTGACATGGCGATTGTATTGTTATAAAAATATAACAAAAATATTTCTAATCGTTTTAGATTCAAATAAAACGTTGAAATTAAATATGAATCAAGTTACACTATAATTTATATGTTGTATTGATAAATATATTACAGTCATCATAGAACTGTTCTTATTTTTAAATAAAGATTATTATAACTTTTATATTTTTAGGCGTTATTAACGAAACTACAAAAATGTGTTCTTACTATTCAATCTTACAATTTTTAAAACCTTGGTGTTTGATATTGCACTGCTTTACTTTCAAAACTGCGGAACCACATTTTGAACCGTGGAACCATTGAACCATGATAATTATCATATTATATTATATTATCATCCATTTTTGACCTGTGTGCAAAATTTCAAGTCTGTATCTCATTTAGAAGGGCATGAAAAATGAATTACAAAATTCCACCCGAACAGACTAGAAAACGAGTTAGTAAAAACTTTGAATAAAGTAAGCTTCAATCATTATTGTTTTTATTAATTAATACTTCTTAATTTTATACAGTTTATAAATAGCATTCTTTTCCACCACCTTTATTATATTATCTTTACCAGTATGTAATATGTATCAAACGGAAAAAGCTTAAAGAACTAATTAATCGTTATTTACTAAATTTATTGCATACAAGTAAGGCCTGAAATAGTGTGCAGTTTGCAAACAGGATAATAAATAAGAGATAACTCCTTATCTGTATATCTATATACTGTGCTTAGGAATCATTGCGGCAGGATAGTGCTCTGGAAACGTGAGGATGTTCATTTGTTTCTGACTGAATGGTCAACTGCTCGACTTGCCTCTAGCTTGTAAAAAAACACAGGCCGGATTTTTTTCCCTCCCGCCCTCCGTCTCCCAGTTGTGTTGTCAATACGATCTAAAAAGCTATTGATTGGTATAGAGGAGTGCCCAGGAGATTCTCTGTAGGGAGCCTGGGTTAAATCATGGGTCAAGATGCTGTAGGGAGAGAGAGAGCGAGAAAGGGAAGAGGTGGTTATCAGAAGCCGGTTCTTTAGCTACTGTTCTTCATCAACAGAGAGGCGGTGCCCCTTAAAAACAAAACAAGATCAAAAGTGAATTAACTATTTACTACCTGAATAAAATAACTATAGGTCGACGACAACCTGCATGTTCTTGAACAGGAATGCCTTAGCACGGCCTGCAAGCGGTCAAGTACAGGTTGTAACAAAAGTCCGCTTTGTGGAGAGGAATATGATCATTACAGATATTGCGCATTAGTGAATGTTAGTTTCGACTTTCTTTGTCAGATAGCCTCTTTGGTAGACAAACGGGGAAAAAGTTATAGAAAAACAAAGAACTCTGCAGGAAAATTTTCTATTTCGTTATTGATATTTTAATTATTTGAATTTGAATAAATACTCGAGCTTTTGCCGAATTACTGGGAAACGTTTAGAAGGCAACTCTTTTTTTTTTAATGTACAGTAAGTTTTTTATTGATACAATCAAACAATAAATTTTTCAATATTAGTCTTTTTATTATAATGTATATTTACACAATAGTAATAAACATAAGTTCTAACAATAATATTAATAAAATAACTAACAATAGATGCTGCCACAGCATTAAACGTTAATTGTACTTAAATGTTATAAGTATCTTTTACTAGTAGTTAATAAAGGTATATATATATATATATATATGCATATATGCATATAATGTAATTAATGTGTTTTTTTCATAGTCTAATCTACATCTGTAGGTGGATTATTTCCTCTGTCTTAAGTAACACGCATAAAAATGGAACATAATATTATTACGAAACATTATCGGCAGCGTGTTCTACCTTCTGTAACACTGAGGATGCTAACCGATGTAGCTAGCGAAATGTTTGCTTGTACATCACAGCGACGACAATGACATAATAGTTCTGAATGTTTTAAGTTTAGCAGAATGTTATAAATGCACGCAATGCAGTTCTGGTAAGAACTTCGGTGTTGTTGGTATCGATTTTGCGTTTTTATATTAAATTCTTGCTTTGCTGTTAAGAAGACCCGCTGCTTTGAATTCTACACCTTATTTTGTATTAACAACGTACTCTACATGGAACTTTCATTGCATGAACTATTTACACATGCTAAAAAAATGAAGAGATGTCCTAGTATTAGGATAACAAAAATGGAAAGGAAGAACAAGCACAAATATAAACTTAAAATACGGCATATGTTGTGAGGTTTCATCAAAACTATTCATAAATGAGAAATGTTCTCTGACATGTGTATATTAACTTCTTACGAATATTCGCATACCCTGAAAGATAAACAGTAGTAAGATCTCGTTATTTTCCATTTCCAATCGATATAAACTGTGCACATGGGTGTTTTGTTAAGATGAATGATTAATTTATCAACAATTGTAACGGATATCTTTGAGTGTAAGGTCATAAATTTTTCATGTATTCTATTAAACTCAGGTAGTAGCAGGTATTTTCAGATGTTTTCATGAATCTTTCATGCTTCTAGACGTTTTCCACTAATACGGTTATTATTCGGTCCTTTCAGCCATCAATCCTCTTGCATTCACCATAGCTTTCGAGTTTCTCATTTTTAAATTGGGTTAGCCCAGTATTAATAATGAGCTATACCCTTTCGTTTAATTGAGATATTCTTCCTTAGGGGACACAGAGGTTTGGGGTAGACCAGGTATGGAAATTAGTTATGGATTATGCATTAAAAGTACTAATGACAGATTAGAATACTAATCAATCACAAAAAGAGAGATGAAACTGAGAAGAAAATGCTGCTAGTATAAAATAAATAAATAAAATAAAAATAATCCACAACTGCTTGAAAAACTTTTCTTTTAGAAAATGTGATTTTGTAGAATTTAAAGAAAAATTAATGTTAGTCGTTCATTTAATCATAAATCACATTGCAACATCCATAAAATCTATGCAATTTCGTGAAATGTTAAATAAAATTGTTCACCTTTTCAGATTGAATGAAAACTTTTTTTTAAATTAATTTTATCAATGAAAATCTATACTTTACATTACATCCGCAATAAGAGTTTAATTTTATTGTAACTTTAAATCTGTTGGGATAGATTTTGGCTTACTTAAGAATCCGCCTAGTCAGTAGAATAAATTTTAAAACAATTTTAACATAATACCCTTTCATGGACATTTAATAAAAATCACTAAAGCTCTAAACTGAAAAGTCTATCATTGATACACGACCTTGAGATGTGAAATATCTGGTGACTTATCTGTCATTTGTTCCTTATAAAGCTATCGCTCATATGAGCTAACTGCATTCTATGGTGAGCTGTTGCTTCTGTAAGCAAGTTGGTCAAATATATTTCACAAGTTTTAAAATATAAGAACTTTCTAAACGGTGACTTGTTTTTTGTAAGACGAAAAAACTGGAACGTTGCATTTCTGCTGATGTTAATGAACATAGTTTGTCCATTGATCCCCAGATGGTGTTTTGTTGAAATGGTGACTACAACATGAGGAAAACGGAGTTTTGTGTGCTGGAATTTCATGCTACTTAGAGCATAATCACGGCTTAACTTCGCATATGAGCAGATTATGGGAAAAATCCAATGACAGATAAATTTATCCATGGAGTATGTGCAACAATGTTACTTACCAACGCTAAAAAAGAGAGCAAAAATCAACATTCCACATTTTTGAAGCAAAAATACTGTAATATTTGTCGGGTCAGCTGGTGCTTTACTATACCATGAATCTACATTAGTTTATATGGAGTTATATTGTAAATAGCCACAATGGGTGACACACCGATAGTGAATTACGTTGAACATAATTATTTGTTTTTAGATCCAAGAAATATAATATCGTTTACTATTCATCGGCAAATTTTATCCCGTACAGTCAAAATGTTATAAAGATGCTATTGAGGAAATGCCTTCAACGCTAGTAGTAAGGACATGCAGTGATGAAGTCACCTTTGTCAACAATGCCTTCTTGAGAACCGCCATTTCCCTTGCATTATCAACAACTAATACGACTGTTCTTTACAGTTGTAACAAACACATCGTCTAAACTTTCATATGTTGTGCTGAAGAAGTTGAAAGCATGCTTACTAACTAACAGTGCGTTTACAGCTGATTGGTTCTTTAGTTACCTTATTAATAATCGACGAGGTATGTGGCTCTAGAACAGGGGCAATATTTCTGTGATTAAAGGCACGTCTCTTGGTAGAAAATGCAGAACTTTAAGATTGTAGCTTTAGCCTGCAGGATCAAGTGCTTATTTCCCCCCCCCCCGATAGACTTTAAAATTGCATACTGCAATTCATAACAATGGGATAGCCTGCTTATCCACGAAATTCCGTTGCCACACGACAATTCATCCCACACTGCTTTTCAAACCCAGGCACTCATCACATCATTTGAATGGAAATAAATGGAACGATATCTTATAGCCCACATTTGAAGAATTTGCTTACTGGTCAATTTTCTTCAGCAATTATTTTGTTAGAGCAGTAGAGCAAAATAACCATTTTACAGGTGACAAGGGGTATGCAGAAACTGGTGCCTGATTTATGAACTTTCTCAACTACGTAAATAAGTAGGTTAAGCTTTATGAGTATATTTAAATAAAACTTTTCAAATGTTACTCTTTGATAGTTAAATAACACATCATCTATAAATACATTTCATAGCTGATGCTACATAGCTTAAATATTTAATGCATTTAAATTTTAATTAACAAAAACAGTCAAACGTGCTATAATATATTATGATGTAAATTTATAATGTTACATTTTATTGCATGAGTTCGTATATTTTGCAATAGTTGTACCTATAGGAGAGTTTTGTATATTTTGTGCTCATAATTAAAAATATATTAATAAAATAGCATTAATAACAATATTAATTTTCTAATTAAAATCTCTGACATAGTTATCTTTATTTACACTTACGATATATTGCATCAATGGAGTATGATTAGTCTGTTGTTGAGTTGACAAAGATGAACTTATCACAAAAAAATCCCCAGCTGAAAAGATTACTTTGTCACTAAAACAAAAAATCTTTCTATACTTTGTCACTAATACAAAAAATCTTACTATACTTGCCAAAATAAATTCGACAAATTCATAAACTGGAGCAATAAAATATTAATGATATTTAAGTTATTTTATAGTAGGCATATATTACAGGACAAACTAGTGTTATCAAATTTTACAAATTGATTTGGTAGCTAATATTATTAATTCTATAATTATATATTCTGCAATGAAGATAAATTATTGACTTTCTTTACAGTAATACATGAATTGTTTGCTTAACGTTATCGTAACACAATATTCAGTTGGTAACATTTTAGCAATGAAAACACATGAATGACTTTATTGTTATTATGATAATTTTATGCAAATAGTGCCATAATTTAAAATATTGTTCATTGTTTTCATCAGCAATAGATACTGTTTATCATGTTGGTATACAAAAAAAATGTATTATTGTATATGTCTTATACCATTATCGTTTTTGTTTGGCCAGTTCCAATCTAATATAGAACACAAACGAAGACCGTAGAGAAAGAGTCTAAGTCATTGATATATATATACATATATATGCCATCAGATTGCATATATGTCCATTTGCATACATTCGTCATATCAAACGAGGGTAGGCCGATAAGTTTCCATCCTAGCCGATAAGGATTATCGTCTTCACAAAACCCTTATGTGCTACTGTGCTACTGTTAAGTAAATAGTTGCAGCTGTAACTTCCCCTCCGCTGTGTTCAGTTGTGCAGATATAGTTGCACAAAGAAGGTTACGTGTAAAAGATTGTGACATGTAGAAATGGAGTTTCGAGCTGTTATTAAGTTCTTCACAAAAGGAGGATTTACTCCAAAAGAAATTACACAGCGATTGAACGGTGTATATCGGGAAGTATCCGCCTCATATTCTACCGTAAAAGAATGGGCCAAACTTTTTCGAGTGGGTCGAGAAAGCATTGAAGAGAAGAGCGTGCAGGTCGGCCCTTGGAGATGCTCACTCATGAAAACAACGCTCTTGTGGAAGGAGAAATTATGCAACACCGGCGGCTCAGAGTTACAGAAATAGCAGCAAGGTTGGGCCTTTCTAAAACAACAGTCCTTCAAATTATTCATAAATATTTAAACATGAATAAGGTTAGTGCAAGATGGGTGCCTAGACTTCTTTCCTAAGTCCAAAAGCAGCAATGAGTCATTTGTTGTCAGGCATTTTTGGAGTTCTGCCGTGGCAACGAGAGAGAAGTTCTACAAATCATTGTTACAGGAGATGAAACTATGATCCTCTACTATGATCGCTTGTCCAAAAGAGAATCAATGGAGTGACGTAAACCTGGCGAAGCACCGTCTCTAAAGGTCAAAGTCATTCAGTCAATCAAGAAGATGAAGGTCACAATCCTTCGGCACTGTGAAGGAATATCCTTCATTGACTTCAAGGAGAGGAACACCACAGTAAATGGGGAGTACTATGCTAGCCTAGTGCATAGACTACGTGCTTCCATGAAAGAGAAAAGACCAGGAAAGCTGAGTGGGGGTGTGCGCCTTCTTCACGACAACGCGCCTGTGCACACAGCTCTTGTTTCAAAGGAAGCTGTGAAGAAATGTGGCTTCAGGAAGATCGACCATCCCCCCTACTACTCAAATTTAGCTCCCAGTGACTATTTTCTCTTCTCAAAACTCAAGAAGGATCTTCGAGGAAGGAAAGTTAAGTGAGACGAAGAAGTGATGAATGCTGTTTATGCCCATTTTGCAGACAAGACTTCTATTTGGGGGAGGGGTTGAAATGTCAATTCAAAGATGTGGGAAGTGTATTGCAATAAAGGGAAACTATATTGAAAAGTGAAATATAGTTTTTGTCTTTATCATATCTAGAAAACCGTTAGGCCGGAAACTTATGGACCTACCCTCGTATAATTTGAAGCTCATTTTTCACCTTAAAATGCAAGGAAACACTTTTCCAGTCATACCAGTTGAATTATAGAAAAGGATATGAAAACAAAGATAAATCTATTTTCATCATGCAAAGAAAAACCCTTCTAATACTAGGCTACAGTAAAATGATATTCTATGCTTACCTTATTAGTGATAGTACTTACTTTATCTTTGCGAAAATAACTGTGATAAAGCTTGAAGAAGACTTGAATAGTGCTGAAGCAAGTTAAACCGTCTAAAGCAAGGTAAAATTGAAAGTATGAAATCCTGACCAATTAATCTCAAGAGGTTAAACTATCTACTGCTGCCTATTACTGTTGCTAAATATTAAAATATTAAGATTTGTGGCTCTAAATCTGAAATACTCTTTGTACATAATATAAATAATAAAATAACTGGTCTTTGTAATTACGAAAACCAAGGCATATATGATTTAATAATTTCAATTTATAAAAATCTTAACCTCCTCATAAAATGTTAAAGCATCACATTTGTACAGTTATTTTAATTTGTGTTTATAAAACCGTTAGCAGTTGTAAAGGCTCTTTTGTTTTCTATTGCTAGTACAGTTTTAATTTTCCATTTTGTGTAGCTGGCTTAGGCTATAACGTATAGAACTCGTATTTGGGAGGTATGAGCTTTTCCGTTTGTCCTCAGCCCATTTTAAGAAATGTAAAATGCTGGGTTAGTATTTCTCTGCCATGATTCCTTTTAAAATTCATCATTCATCTTAATTTGCACCTATCTGTGTGTATGCGTGTTTCTTCTGTGTTTGTAATGTCATTAGGTGACCGTGACATAGGATTGGTTATTTATTCAGAGAACATTTACTCAGTGTGCATATGTACTCTATGTGCGTCCAGAATAAATAAAGACTGACCCGGGCATTGGTGTGAAAGTCTCAGGGCATTTAAGTCCTACAAACGAAGGGAGGAAGTAGAAATAATAGAAGTGTAGCCGGGTCATTGGCCAAGCTACAATATTAAACAGAAGATAATTAGCATTGTGGACGTCTGACTTCCATTTTGATGATATACATACACTCTAACAATAATAGAAATAAAGCATATGTTAAAAATAGAACGATAAGAGATTTGCAAAAAAAATAGTGGTGATAATACATTCGTCTCATTATATTTTAACAATTGAGGGCACTGCCCTAAAGATATGCTTTCTAAATTGAAAAAAAAATTGAGCTGTTGCGCGGAAGAATTGTAAGGAATGTAATGGTGGTTTACGGAAAGCGTGAGGCAATGGTGCAGTGCTGTGACGCACATTAACAGTGTTGGTGTGTAGGATGCATCAGGTTGTCTCTTATACTACAGCGCACAAGTTGAATTGAACTGCTGGAGGTAGACACTGGACCTTGAGGAGGTTGATATCAGAGGTAGGAACAAGCCGTTTAACTATGGAAAGACATTGAAATTGGGAAATATTCAAAGTATTCCAAGTTCATCAAACAGGGCTCATTCAATTTTGATCTGTTCCCAAACTAAAGGAATGTCTTTCCATACAAGAGTAGCATTTTTCGAACAGTAATGTGCTAGTTTGCCGACATCACCAAAAAATAGTGCTAGAGAAGCACGAATAAATAGAGTAATGATACAATCATACACATAGAACTGCTTCAAAGGCAGAAGAAAACAACCGAGGGTGCCAAAAATATATACACACTTTCACAGTAGATATCTATTTAATATATTTCAAAATTGGACAGAAAAACAACAGTAATGTGTAGTATGATGTTCTGTAAACAGATGTGACACATATTACGTTATGCTAGCGTTGCTACAACAAAATGGAGCAAGGATTATCGTTTGAACAGCGGAAAGAAATGTTTTAAGTGGTATTGGAAAACCGAGAATGCTGTTGCACTTAAAGGTAATGGAGACGTGTGCACATAACAGAACCGCCAACATGAGTAACAACTGCACACATTCGAGACAAAATTTAAATTCATGGTACCGTCAACGATGTTCAGCGAAAGGCAGATATGGGAGACTTCGCAAAGCAACAAGCCCCACGCACTGGATCCAAGACACTGGATTGGACGAAGAGGTCCAATTGAGTTTCCACCGCCTTCTCCGGAACTAACTTCGTTGTACTTCTACCTATGGGGAACTCTTAAGGATGTCATATTCCTTAGAAAACCAGCTACACCGGCAGCACTTCGGCAAGAAATTGAAACGGCATGTGCTGCAATCGCTGAGGACACTTCCGCAAACGTTGCTCACTTCTGAGTACGTATCGAGTACGTATCGACGTCGATGGTGGGCATTTTGAGCAACCGTTGTAACTGTAAAAGTCTAAGATGATTAGTGCTCACCATTTTCTGTTTGTGTGAATTCAGTTTTGTGATGTTAACACAGTTTTTTCTTTGCTTGGTACTCTCTATATGTATATAAATATACATGTGTACACATAAATATATGGCAGGTTCATATTGGAAGAATGTAAGAGTGTGCTGGGGTCGAAATAAATAGTTTCTCAGATACAAATACTTTCTCATAGCCTTGTATTATAAGGAAAAGAAATATAGAGGTAGAGTGATTTTAAAGGAACTGGATGTTCAGATCAATACTGTATTTTTCTGTTAAATGCAGTCATGATGAAAGCAAATCTGGTACCTCGGCCAGCAAGTCTAATTGTGGCGTAAGTTATTACTAACACTTAAAACACTTAAAAGATATATTTACTCACCATTACCAAGCAAGTAGGTACTGGAAACTGCCTCCCTTTATTTTTCATAGATTTCTGTCTTCGGCTTATGCAGTGAACCATTACATTATCTCTACAGTTCCGTCTGAGAAACTGAAGAAATTTCTTCAAGATTATTTTCTTTTTATCATATGAATTTATCTTGTACGTTTTTTTTCCCTTTAATTACCCCAGATATAAAAATAGCACGGTATTAAATCGGGGGATGTCCTTTTTCATGAATTGCATGAAAGGGAACATGACCTACATATGCCGTTGCAGATTTTGTTGGAAAGTGTAAACGTATGTTCGCTCGCAGTTAATTCGGAAAAAAAAAAAAGGTTGTAAAATATTTTGCATTTACCTACAACTATTATTTGTTTCTTTAGCCTTTGATGGTTCATGGTTCACCACACTCCTATTTTTTGTTCATGTAGGAGTTCTGCGTGAAGCAAGTTACGTTTTTTCTGAACTCTAATAGAAAATTCCGGTTAATGAAAAAGACGTCGAAGTGATTTTTAGGAAACTGTTGCAGAGCATGTCCAATGTTATTCAAGGTCTTCTGTGCGAATACTGTAGGGGGTTGTATACACTTTTTATCAAGAATACTTCTAACTTCACGAAATTTGTTTAGCACTCAGTGAATAAAACTTCGACTTGGAAATTGAATATCGGGAACCGTTCTTGAATCACTCTCCGTGCATCACGATCCGGTTTTTAACGCAAATACGAATCGTAAATGAATGCCCTTTGAGGAACAAAATATCTGAATTGAGCCATATTAAAGCAGTTACTCAATACTCCGCATAATGAGTACTCAATACACTGTTACACAACACCCAAGAACACATTGACATTCCCTCCGAATCCCTGACCGGCTTTAAAGCGAGGGGACGAACCTTGGAGAGCTCCCACGAAATAGAATGGACATTTCAGGATCGCTAATATAACTTTCGATTATATTATCTAAGTAAAATAATAAACAATTCTTGTTTATCCTCATTTAAAAGATAACACCTTTCAAATAAGATTGGTATTAGTGCTATACATTGTGACACACAGATGTGCAATTATTTTATTTGGAAAAAGATAGAGAAAATGCCATTAATATGCATTCAATTAACGTTTTCTTGTTGCAGAAATAGCATCCTTTATAAAGTTTCATAGGTGAATGGCAAAAGAGGAGAGACTGTATAATTTGTACAAGTACATGTGTGAAAACACGATTCTCTAATTTGGAATGGTTTCTGAAGCGCTGTGAGAAAGTATGAGGCAAATCCAGAAAGTAAGTACCATTTCGTTCTACCGCCACCGCAGCGCTAGTGTCACAGTTGTACATATGCACACTTGTATCTTTGGTTCATTGTCTGTCCGCCGACGCCATTACAGTCGGATCGTGTTGTGTTTACAGTTGTTTGTGATCTTTGGAAATGTTTAAGACAATTTCTGATCCCGCCGACTGTGAAGTGCTTTTCATAATACGGGTTTTGAACGCAAGGAATGTTAAGCCAGTTGAAATTCATCGTCAACTTGTAGAGATTTACGGTGAAAATGTAATGACAGATGGAATGGTGAGAAAGTGGGTTAGGCAATTCAATGGTGGACGATGTTCATGACGAAGCACGGAGAGGACGGCCTTCTGTTGTCACTGGTGATTTGGTTAAACAAGTGAATGAGGCAATTCGTGAAAACAGGCGGTTCACAACAAGAATGCTTGGTAATGTGTTTCTACAAATTTCAAAAACTGTGATACATGAGATTGCCACAATGCGTTTAAATTATCTCAAGCTGTGTTCCCGTTGGGTTCCGAAGATGCTTACGGATGTCCACAAAACGAAGCGACTTGACAGTGCTTTGACATTCTTACCCGATACAGTGATGAAGGAGATGAATTCTTAAGCAGGACAGTGGCCGGTGATGAAATTTGCATTAGTCATGTCACTCCAGAATCAAAACAACAGTCGATGGAGTGGAGGCACACAGGATCCCCCAAACAACAAAAATTCAAAACTACGTTGTCAGCACGAAAAATCATGTACACTGTGTTCTGGGACAGATGGAGCATGTTGCTTGTTGAGTTCCTTCCCAGAGATGCAACCAACAATGCGGCACAATACTGTGAAGCATTGAGCAACTTCGGCGCGCAATTCAAAACAAAAGGCGTGGAATGCTCAGCCAAGGCATTGTATTGCTTCATGACAACGCACGTCTCCATTCTGCTGGTGTAACACAAATAATATTCAACAATTCGGTTGAAAGCAGTTCAATCACCCGCCATATAGCACCGGAATCTCGCGCCTTCTGACTACCATTTGTTCTTGAACATGAAGCGTGACCTCGGAGGAAGGCGCTTTGACAGCGATAACGACGCAAAACACTTTGATCAGCAGTTGCTCTCTTCACTGGCGCGCTCGGCTCTTGAAACTGCAGTTTACTCGGTGTGTTTGGGCGACGTAATCGCCTGCGGCTGAAAGGCGGGTCGGTTTAGGAAACCAGGTACCGTCCTAAATGCAAAAAACCACTGGGTAGCACAGACCTCTGTGTTCGTATACCCCTGGTCGTCGAGCGATGGTAAGCTCACCCTAAACTGTTCAGCAGTGGCTCTCTTCACTGGCGGCATCTTTCTCTGAAGAGGACATACAAAAGTTGATTTCCTGCTATAATAAATGCCTGAACAATGGTGGCATTTATGTCGAAAAATAGGTTAAAGAATGCTCTTTCATGTACAAATAAATGTTGTTGTGAAAACAAATATTTGATGTCTTTTTTCCTAAACCGGTACTTACTTTCCGGATATGCCTCATAGTATCTTCTGTGTTTTCCTCCCTCTTTAAATAAGTTGATAATGCGATGCATTTGAATTTAGTTCGATTCCCCAGTCCTGCAGCCCAAGGCTATTGACAGCTTTCTAAGTCAATAAGTGGGAGCCCTCACTGTATTGTCTTAGAAAATGACTGAAACTTTACGTGAACACAATACAGCGAACCGGATAGACTGCTGAATGCGGAAAAGCAAATGCCGATACTTATTCACGAAAGGCTGAAGTGTTTATGGGAATGTTAGACGTTCAGCTCGTTGTTGTGCGGAAGCTGAAGGACAAACCCCATTGGTTGATGAATGCAACGACTTCATGCAACAAGCAACCAGTAGATGAAATCATTCGCGCTGAAGAATTCCTCACCACACGGAAATACATGCTCTTGTTAAGTGGTGGGTGCACAAAAATTGTTGGAAAGTACGGCGATTATAGTGAAACGCGAAAAAATAATAAATTTGAGATTAGGTGCCGTGCACTAAGTTGTGCTTAGTTTTCTTGTAAATTAAAAGTGCGAAAGAGAGAAAATAAAAGCAGATATCTTATTTTTTTGACTGACCCTCGTACTTCGTCTAAAAGATGAACTCGCAGCAGTATCTATTATCGATTAAAAATAAATTCAAGGTTTCAACGATCTGACAGTAATTTAGAAATATTTTGACTGATTTCTTTTCTTTAAATATATGATACAATTTCAGAAGGTGAATACAGTGAGGTTATTTGAGTTATGGGCCGTCAGAGCGCTACTGCATACTGAGAGGAGTAATTTTTCAAGGACGCATAATGCATGTGCAGCTAGCAGCTTCTAGTTATTTTGAGGAATGCTTTGTCAGAGAGTGTATTACTCGGTACTCTTATTGTTAAATTGTGTGCTAATTGATGTTCATTAGTTATAGTACATAAATGTAGTCTTATAGAACGTTTTATGTACGATATATATATATATATATATATATATATATATATGAAAACAAAATCTTGCAAAAAAGTGGTATGGTAAGGCAATTCGCAAGAAAATATTCTGGGTATCAAAGTCGAGGTAGAGAAACTGTTCGCCAATTTATTTAAAAGTTACTATAAACAGATTTCTCAATGATAAGAAACGTTTTTTTTTTTTTTTTTTTCCCCAAATCGATTTGTTCTTACGAATTAGATGAATTACGGAAATTTCCTACGTATAAGCTGGTAATGTATTACTGCTAAGGGGCATAGCTTTCAACATTTCTTATAATTTCTTATAATACAGGCCATTTTATCACTTTATATACATTATGATTTTGTGTGTTCAGTAAAAATATCAATACTATAATAAAGGTAATAAAAATTTACACAGGCAACTATCTCCTTTTTTCCGGTTTCCGGCGGGTGCAGTAAGAGGTAAGGACATTTTCAGCTCCAAGCCTGAAGGTCGGTACTGGTTGTATAGTGGTAACCATACTTATCTTCTATTCAAGATCGCGGGATCAAACCCGGCCAGGATCGATGGATTTTTTCGGGCGTAAAAATCCTAAGTATGGCTTTCTTCGGAAAGGAAGTAAAACCGTGGGTCCCGTGTCGTACATTTACGGCACGAAAAAGAACCTCAAACCTGAAAGAGAGGCCTCTGAACAAAATTTGTCGGCCTTTTCACGCCCTGAATTGAATGGGACGCTGATGACCTGAGATGTTAAAGAGTGTCCTTAAATAAAACGAATCAAAAAAAAAAAAAAATCCAAGCCTGAATCATAAGGAACTAAACTGCACGTATTTGAGCATTAACAACGCGCATCGAAAAATTCTTTATACACATGAAAAAATTATCACTATAGTAGAAATCTGCTGCTACTCAGGCGGCCTGTAACTCAAATTACCTCACTGTACATCTTTGGAACCTTTAGTGACTCTAAATGAGAGGATGAAAATGAAATGTAAGAGAAATGTTTATGATCATGTAATATTAAAAGAAAATAAGCGGAACAAAGAATTAAGCTGTGATTAGCGATAAATAAAGGGTAAAAAAATAGGGCAAACATTGCATTTGATTGTAATATCTTTTTACCGCAAGAGATTGTGAGTTGTCGCAACCCAGGTATTCAAGTTTAACCAAAAATGTAATCAAAAGAAACACGCCTTTAAGTCCCTCCCGAAGGGTTTGCGCTCAAAATTCTTCTCAAGTCTCAAAAACATTTCCATCTTGACCTGTTTTGAAATCGCAAAATTTGGGTTCAAGGACAGCGTGATACACCCAGACCACCATTTATTAATTACTAATTAACTTTAATTTTTAATTCCAACTTCAAGGAATAAATAAATAAATAAATAAATATGTTACAAAATTTTCGTTGAATTACAACAGCTTTTTACAGTATTTTGCTTTAATTTTATGTGTTACAATTATTCTATACGAATAATCCCAAAAGTTTTCCAAAGCCCCCCCCCCCCCCTTTATTTCCATACACAACTAGAGCCTGTTCATCAGAACAAGAATTACCTCCATGTGGAAATACTCCAGCACTTCCTCCAAAGATCGCTTGAGGCGGTCAATATTGGGGTGCCTTTTCATATTCTGAAACTCTTAACTACAGCTTGTAGTTCATTGAATGCTGGAAGGCCATAATTGAACATCAGAAATAGAAAGTATTTCTTTGAATTCTGATCTGGGTGGAACTTCTAGTGACAGCTGGTGCTCAATTCTGCTGGAAGTCCTCGTGTCTACTCTTGAACAAAGTAAAGTACAGGTATTTCACGATAGGGTCAAGAAGAACAGTTTTACACTTTGACTGTTGTCTTTATCCCCTTTTGCCAGAAATGTCCTTCATACTTCAATCCTTACCAAACACCAATGAGGGGCGTGGGTTGCCCTCTAGATTCTCATTATTCTATCAAGAGTTACAAATTACTTTTTGGTGGTAATAGCTCTCTTCGATATTGCGAATTTTTTCATCCGTATAAAGACTTTGCTTTTTCGATGTCCGTGTCTGTAGTTCAGCTCCCCCTATTTCAGGATTGGGGCTGAAAAATTTCCATTACTCTGGCAATAAGCCTACAATCTAAAATCTACTCTTAGCAATTTGGAAATGAATCTTTTGATGATGTTCATTTTATGAGCCATTACTTTTTTATTTCGTATTGGAATACGTTGAATAAGATCTCCATCTCATTGACCGCCGGCTGTACTGATCTTGGACGATCAACGAAAGTATCACTTTTGCTGAAACGGTGCACAAATATCCTGCTGGGTTCAGCTTCGTAAGGATTTGGAATATTTCAACATTAGTATGGAGGACACTCACAGTGACACACAAAATCTACTCGTTTCGTAATTAAATATCTAATTTTATTATTACTATTATTATTATTATTATTATTATTATTATTATTATTATTATTATTATTATTTTATCGGTAGTTCAATTAAGGTATGAATCCGGCAGCAAGTTACCTGAACGGCCAAAAAACCTGATACAGCTCTTTAAAATGTTTGTAATATTATTTATGACTATGTTATAAATATTCATACATCCCCCTTACAGCCTTAGATAAACGCTAGAAGAATGGTAGCCAAAAAAGTGTCTGGCAAGAGCTCACATTTCCAGAAACAGAATACTTGGTTTATTGTCAGAAATGTTAGCTGAAATTAAAAGAATGATGGATACATTTTTGAAAAAAAAAAATCATTAGTGATTAATAAAAACATTAAACTGTCCCTTAACGGTTCAGGAAGACCATAGATTGGTCTGATAACAGTAGAAGTTCCACTGTGGGCAAAGGATTTCAGCTTTATGATTCTGGGAGTCTAAAGGTGTGGTCCGTGTCGCATTTCGAACAAGTGAGAAAAAACAAAAACAAAAGCTTGTGTTCGTGCACCATTAACATTTTAATCTGTTGCCTCCCCAAGAATCAGAAGAGCGATCCTTCTCGAATCTCGACCTGATCGATGGCTCTGCCTACTACATTCGGTGTACCTCTAGAACCTTTAATATATGCAAGAAGATAGGATGTGGTTTCTGGACTGCAGGTAAGGTTGGGAAAGGAGGAGAGGGGGAGACTCCGAAGAATCTTGGAAATAAGAAGAAGTAAAAAGCAGTTGCAGTAGCTACCAACACTAGTATTTCTACCACCATCATCACCACGGAGGGCTCGTGGGGGGGGGGGGACAAGAGAGAAAATAAAGCTGTACTCGAGCTGTGGAGCTGCTTGTATTACTTGTTACAGTGCATGATCAGTAGCGAACCAGCGCCCATGTTCTTATCATGGACAGCCCAGCCCACAGAACAGGTGAAGTACACAAGCTCCCCATCAGCTGATGAAATCTGCATCTAGATGGCTTTGGTGATTATGAAGAACTAACACTATTTGCATTCTTATGACCTCACCAGAACCTCCCAACGATAACTTACAGTTACTTTATTAACATACTATACTTTGTATCATTTTTAGACTGCGTAGGTGGAGAATGGAAACCAAGTAGTGAAGATGCAAGCTTTTGATCCATCGTTTGAAGATATGTGGGGATCGAGATTAGGTAAAGTAAAGGGATTTTATTTATATTCCTTAAAACTGAAGCGAGATTATTGTTATAACGAACATGCCTATTCCTTATATATGAAAAAAAAAAAACTTCACCAAATTGTTCTTAACGAAGTAATTCATTGTGTTGTTATCTCCGGAAATTTTTGGCTTGGCTATTCTTCACAATTGAAAAAGTTTAAAAAGAAACAAGGCAAACTACAACTTCAATACTCGAGGTACTTAAAAAGACATGTACTTACCCATGCAACCCAAGGAGACATTGATAGTGCTTTTCTAAATTTTCCAAATATTTCTGGCATCGATTAATGGAATGAAATTATCCATAAGTCTTGTTAGTTCCCTTGGGGAAATTTATTTTTCTTCTTGGCGGATCCTCATATTGAGTATGTGTATATGTCTTATACACTTTCTCTTTTATTAAACCCCAGAGATATTAGTCACAAGGGATTAGAGTGAGGGAGAGGACGGACTAAATATTTTTAATAGCCAAACATTTTCTTAATTGCTCGCATTGAAACGTTGACTGTCATTTGAATAATGTGGGAAAGTATGAACATACGATTCACAAACTGTGGAATAGAATGTTTTGGCACATTATTAGTCAAGGTTTCTTAGCACAAACGATGCTCGCAATTCCAAGTCGACCTTTTACATCGCTGCTGAACTGTGAGATGGAATTTATTACTTGTCCACCTCCATTTAAATTATAATCAACATATTAATTACTTTTATGTAACTTTCCTATTTAACCATGATTGTAGTGCCATTTTTAATTCCTGTACAAAAGCAGAATTATTGTTTGTGGTGTTATTTTCTTACCATAGTGTAAATCCACACTACTTTCTGTTAAAAGCTTGACCTGAAAATTTGGGATAGAGAAGCCTGTTGCCTATTGTTACAATATTTTGTGTAGACGACCCCAAAGCAAAACGGATCGCTATTACTTGGAGAATTGTGAAGTAGAATCTTAGTGAAGATGTTTTCTTTGTATCTTGTTAGACAGAGGGCTTTGTTTTCATTATGTTAGGTAAGGGTAAACGTAATAAACATATTCCAGTTACGGGGGTGAATAGACAGGCAATAACCTCTCGAGGTCTGAGTTAACTGTACATGTGTGTGACATGCTGAGAGTCACGTAGATATGATGGCCAATAAGAGAGAAATGAGGAGGACATTATGGAGTTCAGTATCCAATAAATATTCTTAGATGTGAAATGATATTCTAGATCCTTCTAAAATAATATTTTGGAAGAATAAAGATAGATTCGGGAAAATGACAGACTGCCATGTTTATTTAAGCTTGGGATTTTGCGACTCAGCATCAACATCTGATTTATCAGTGAGCAGTTCAGCCCAGTTTTCAGTTCTCGGTTCTTAAGAGTTCTCAGTTTTCAGTTGGATTAAAGAGTCAGAAATCTTTCTTCAATCTTTCAGGGTAGCATTGCATCAGTTGTAACAGTTTAATTGAGTTAACAGTAGGAAGTTTCGGAGTTATTAAAGTGGGTCAGAGAGTCAGTGTATAATCGTCATAGCTAGTGCAAAGGGCCATATCTAAGAGCTTTAATTCTCCAACGGTGTGTTTGAAAGTGAAACAGATTCTGAACAATGAAGTGTGTTTTCTTTCTTAATATATACATTTTGTTAATCCCCCTGTTAATCTTCTTGACTCCACCCCCTGTGGTTTTCACATCACAAAAAGTCCAGCAAAAAAGATAAAACAGTCAGCACAACTGCAAGTCAGCGGAAAATCATCGGAGAGGAGAGGAAGGAAAGCATCATTCCTGAAAATATAATCAGAATTATTAATTAATATCCTTCCATAATTTTACTCCCATTACCACCCTTCTTTCGAATTATCGCTGCAACTGACTGACTGACGAACCCGTGCGCGCATGAGAAACTCATAATCTGCCAGTATAAAAGAGAGCGCTCTTCAGTTATTTTATCTCCAAGGATGCCATCTACTTAGCTGAAGACAGTAAGTGTTATCGCATCAGGTGGCCAATACAGAGCTCTGCGATGTTCTATCCATAGCGCGGACTACTCAATAAGATATCTGCTACAATATTGAATTTTATTACTTCATTTCTTTTTAATCCAGTCCCCCACTTGACCTGTTCATCTTGTCTTCAATGATTTAATCCTTTCGGATTAGATGGATTCGTGATCGGCTAGCTATGGAGGAAGTTATAATGGGGAAATTTCCGCCCATTTAGGACTTTACTGGGGTATCCAAAAAGAAAATAAGCATGGGATCAGTTCTACAGTTTCCTATGAACTGTAGATCTTAGTTCCTTGAAAGCACGTTTTGTTTGTGACTCCATAATTGGCGCATTATTGGGAAGGTATAAACATACCTGCTGACTAAGACTCTAGAAACCTTATAGTTTCCTCCAGGAGTGATCGACCTGAGTCTGCAACATGCTATAAAAGTGTACAATCCCTTTCATTATGAGTTGACGCACCATCTTGATGCTATATGAGATAATCGCAGTTTAGATGTACATCTAGTTCCGACAATGGCATGAAAACAATGCGAGTAAATGCAGTTATTAGAACATGGCAATCCCTTCACAATATCAAAAGGTAGTGGGTTGGACATTTTGTCTAAATCTATAATTCTACACATGTAGCTGTCATTAACACTGAATAGTTTTGCATGTGCATAGTTCTTCCCATTTAAATGTGAGTCACGCTGTAAACTAATCCAGAACGTGGTATCGTACAAATCAGAAGGAAATATCGGACCACGTTGCGGCATGGGAAACATGGAATGCGGTCTCAATAGTAAAGCTGAATGGGCCAATAGGAGAGAGATTTTCTGGTTGTTTCTCTGCCTGAGCCTATGGAATGCAATATTACTGATATAAGTATTTTATAAATAAAATCTCCAAACGAGACCTGTGGAATAAAGAAAGATTATACATTTTTTTTGGCAACACAACTTTACTCATCCTCCTACTTTTGATGATCTTTCTTAAAGTAATCCCGCAGGATACAATGCACTTGTCCCAGCCTTTCTGCGAGTCTTCAAAGACATGCTGGAAACAATTTTGACAGGTTCTGAATCGTCTCCTCAGCTTTCATCACTGCTTCTGATGCTGGAAAATGCCTCCCACGAAGATGTCTGGAAAAGGAAAAGGCATGCGGGGCTAAAATCTCAAATACAGGGAGATTAATTTTTCTGAGATATTCAGCAACAACATTTGCAAAGTATGGCTGTGCATTATCGTGGACCATCCACCTTGTGCACGGAAATGTGGTCTTTTGCATCTGATATGGCCTTGCACAGTTTTCAGAACGTCTCTGGTTGTGCAGGTAAGACATGCTGGTAAGCCATTCCTTGAATATCGAAAAATGAGATAACTATAACTTACCCAGTAGAAGCAACCACTTTTGTGTGTGGTGTGTTGTTGGTATTAAAGATTTCTACACGGAACTTTGCTATTCACTCTCAGGATCGAAATGATGTAGCAGGTTTCTCAGCAGTGATTACCTTTGAAAGAAACTCAGCATCTTCCTGTAATATCGTCTTCAACTGCATGAAAACGTGCATGCGAAAATCCTTTCATTTGGGAATAAGCAGTATTGGAACCCACGGTGCACAAACACTTCTCATATGCAAAATGCAAAATTCGATGATCCTCTCTCTCTATGACAGTAGCAGTGTTAACATTTTTATCAATTAGAGCACAACTGGAATGGCGTTCACCTTCATTGAAATTGACTGTCTCCCTTCCTTAAATATTTTAAACCAACTTCGAACTATATTACAAACTGCCCATAAGCCCACATTAACATTGCATAGGCCTCTTGAAGATTAGTTGAGATGAAAGAAAAATTTCAGGGCAGCATATTGTTCGTCGCATGTAATCTCCATTTTGCTGTGAGTGGAACTGAACATGTATCAACTTGCACACCTCTCACAAGCGCGAATCGTAAGTTAAATAATATAAACATCTGCTCTCAGGAAATATATGGGTTTTCATTTCAAAACTTGCTGGCATGGATAACTGTAACCTTTTTGAAATACATTTAATTTAAATAAAAAACATGCCATTTGATATTGGGGAAGGGTTTTAAACTCAATGTTTATGATATTTTAAATTTCACCTTCATACTACCAGATATTTCATTTTGAAATTGATACATCTATTATAGTTTTAAAGATAGTTCAATTAATATCATATATTTTGTTTCCTGTCGTTTCAGGGCAACCTGTTTGTTTATATTGTTATTACAAGTTGGACAGAATAAAAATATTTAAAAATGTTGCATATTTAATGTGATAATTATGCTTTAGTAGTACGCTATATAAAATGGTGTGCACACTATAAGAATGAATACACAAAAAGCACGTTAATAGGAGTGAATCAAAATATTACTCAAAATACATTTGGTTTTATTCTCAATTCTCAATTCAGCTTAAATTAAAAAAAAACAATAACAACAATCATGTCGCTAGGCAACAATGGAAAACAAAACATATGATAGCAAGTGATTCCTATTTAAAAATTTAAGTTGAATATGCTTTTTGAAACTTCAATGGTGGAGGTGAGCGGATGCCTTCTGAAATGTAAATAGCATTATATTTTAACCCCCCCTCAATCCAAATGTAAAATTTTAAATAAAACGAAATAAAATAAAAGTTATTTTAAATAAGTACAGGCATACTGAATTTAAGTGCTTGAATGACAATAATCTGAAATTATGGCCACGGTTCGAGGTCGTTAAGGGGCGCACTCGTGAGCGGGAGGTGCGGGGTTCGATTCCCAACAGGACCGTCTTCCTGACCGAGGTTTTTTTTCAGGTTTTCCTCAGTCCTCATAAATGGAAAATGCCTGGGAGGTACCCTAAACTTAAGCCTGGAACATTTCTTTCATTATAAAAATCCTTTCTCAATAAATTATTTCATGTGTGTCCACCGCATGTGGTGCCTCAGTAGTTAAAACTGCCGTTAAACACTATTAAAAAACTGAAATGTTTCAAACAAAAAATGTAATAGTAAATTATAGATAAGGATACGCATTGGCTGGTCTTTTGTCTACACGTCTCCGATTTGATCCCAAGGTTGAACTTATGATTTCCGACGGATAAAGCATCCATTATCCTCTTAGTGCAATCTCTTAATACAGGTATTTTAACAGAAGCGCAGCAGAAGAACATTAGGAATAGAGTTAGATGAAAACATATGACAGTCAATGTGTTGCTCTAAATAGCTTCTGTAGTGTAATTGAGGCGTTTAGAAACAATGCAAAGCCGTTAATGAAGCACAGCTTTATAGAAATACATGGCTGTAATATATGAAGAGAGTTAGCAGTTGTGCTACTTTATTAATGATTTATTTATGTAATTTTTTAAGTTTACGAAAACTCAGAGGGATTGGTTATTCTTTTAATTTCTTCAGATCACACAAATTTAAGATGAATCATTCGTAAGAAATGTTTTATCAACTGTCGGTTAAAGGATTTATTGCAGGACAGCTGGCAATGTTGAAATATAAAGGTGAAGTGGTAAGAGAAGGGAAATTAATAGAATATTTTTATAAAGGATGCTCTTCCAATATCTTTAATGTAAGTATGGCGAAACATTTAGCGAATTTCAATAAACAGAGATATCATACAAATTGGGATGTTTTATAAAATTAAGAGACAACAAAAGCGACAGAAAAAAATCGTAGCATTCTCAACCACCTGATACCAAAATTTTAATATTGTTTTATTCAATCACATCCTTCATCATTAACTTTCCAAAATATGTACTCTTTTGAAAACTTGCGTTAAAATAAAATGTTGTAAACTTCAGCATTTGGAATGATGAAATTAAAGTACAAAAAGAAACAAGAACCAGCATTTAAAATTCTAGAAAATGGGAGTTTAAAAATCTATAGTAAAAATAAAAACAAAAAGATGCTGTAACTTGAACTGTATTTGCTCCGTTCTAATTTAATAATTTCGGTTTTTCTTTGACAATTATTTTTCCCTCTTTTTCTTCTACATACCGGATTAATCTTTCGGTACGGGCACAAGTTTTTAAACATTTAGATATTTCTTCCAACTATAAAGATAAAACAGCTGCTATATTTATCTTGCCAAGCAGACATTTCGAACAACTTTCAAAAGAACCGGTATTGAAATAGTTTAACTTAAAATGATAAACCTATCCCTGGAGTTACTTCAATATTAAAAAGTAATTCCACTTGTTTAAAAGTTAAAAAAGATGAACATCCATTATCAGATGGGAAGAATAAAATATTACCATAAAGTTTGCATTTAGCTTTTATCCTTGCCGTCTGCTGTCCTATTATTTCTTCAAGCTTAGGACACGTCATACTCCTCTTAAAACAAGCACAATATGAAGTTGGCATATACCGTCTAAGTGCCAAACACATGCCTTACACATCATCTGTAATTAATTTATGTTAATAAAATTTTAAATAACTAAGATATGAACATGTAATAGAGCAAAATAAATGGAGACAAAATAAAGTAAAATTTAAATTTTAAGCTGGAATGGAACTATGAAAATCTCCATGGTTTCATTCCTGGTAGTGCTTAGGAATTTCTCCTACCGATTACTTCATGCCTTGAGATGGAAAAAAATTGCAATCAATCTCCTTTATTCATACTACCTTTAAATAAATTTTAGTGCTAAAGTGCTCTATATACTAACATTTCTGGTCAGGTAATGTTTCAGGTGAACATGATGGCTTAGTGGATAACACACGTGATTCGATTTCCAGGCGTGACTTCGGATTTATAATTTTTATTTGGTTTAGCTTTTCAAACCTTACGTACACATAGCTTGTGTAAATTCTAATTTAACACAAATAACAAGAGGTTCTATTTTCCGTTATAGATTTATAGAGATTTATTTATATTTATGGTTTTATTATTATCAATATTAAGTATAACTTTTTATAGATGGAATATAATTTCATGTTATTTTAAGATATTTTTATTTCTAACTTTAGATAGACAATACATTGAAATCCTTTGAACAATTATGCCACCCCTCCAGAATCATCAGCTGCTATCTACTGTGTTACAAAACAGGCAGAAATCCAAAATTAATCAATCCAAGCTTCAACGTCTTCTAAGCAAAATTATCACTGCCCAAAGTGAAAGAAGAGCGGCTTGTAATGGAAATATGAAATATTAAACAAAATGAAGAACGGCGTTTTCAAAACTCTTCCAAGAAAAGTATGCTGCAGAAAGAAGAGACAGAAAGATGATGAGTAATTTATTGTAGATGCAACATTTCAAACTTGTTTATAGTCATTTCTAGAGTAAAAAACAACATATGAGACATTTATTTTCATTACTCTATAATAGTAATCTGATATAATCCCTTTAAGTTATTATTCACTATGCACTAATTGGTATGTAACCAGAATAGAAAATATATAAACTCACGTTTTTTTTTTTTTTTTTTTTTTTAGTCCTTTGGTGTAGATGAGCAAAAGTCCAATGATTTATTTGAATTTTCTTAGAGTTACAGTGAAAAATACATTATTGGAACTATGTAAATAAATTATTTATGCAAGAACAGTAGATTTGCTACTATTTTCATCTTCCATTACGTTTACTTTAAACAGAAGTAAAATTTATTATTTTTTTAAATTTTAGCAAGAAGCATGTCATGGCAATTAAAGGTTGTGGCTCTGTTGAAGAAACCACAAAGTTGGGTGTCACGCGAGGTTTTCCCTACATAATATTATGTGGACAACTCACTGCTTGACTGGTTGCATTGTGTTATTATGCTTAAACTTTGGTTCCTGAAATTACGCCCAAGAAAAGCAACGCGCCATTTGCGGTCTGTGAGAGCAGGCTGTGTATACGTATTCCCCAACACCTGTTGCATTGCCCCTTTCATCTTGAGGCAGACCGCATTAAACATGTCAGTCTATACAACTTTATTATGGAAACAGAACACAATTTTAAGATGCAAGTTGGACACTGCGGCTGCAAAAGAAGGTTTAATAATATCCTTTAGGGTTCAACTCTCGAACCTTGAATAAATCTGATTTACATAAATAAATTCTAAGGAGCTATTGGGAACTAGTAAAAGTATATAATTTATTTATTAGTAACTAAGTGTTTACCCACTTAAGTTGGAAATTGCACGTAGAAAATATTTTAACAAAACAGAATGCTCTGTTTTTGAATTAATGCTTACTAAAGCATTTCCTTCAGTGAAACTATAAAAAGAAGTAACAATTTTACATCGATCCCAGGCCTGCTTAGAAATAATATTTATATATAATATACTCACCAAAAGAGTCATAGACCTGTGGTTTACACATGTTGTTACAAGTATAAGAAAGAAGACAAAATACCATTGAAAGAGAAGGTTTCCCCGACAAGGCACGCAATGTAACCTTTTTGGCTAAGAGGTCTCTTTGTAATGTTACTTCAGGTCAAATAGAACTTGGAAAACAACCGGATATTGAACAAAACGCGATCTCAGAATTTGGAAAGGACGAGTAATTGTTTTGTTAACAGTGTAGGGAAAATTCAGGCAATAAATATCCAGATGGAAGCATTATATCGCTGTTACGGCTCTTTTTTAATATATTATTTAGGTCAAGAATCTAAGACTTAAGCTTTTACTGTGGGTGGGCCCAAATAAAATCTTAGAAGATAGCCTATGAGAATTAAACGATAATAAATTAGCATAATAGCCCACGAATAGGAAGATAGGTGTATGAAGAGCAAATCACGTAACATTTGGAAAGTCATGCTGAATACATTTATAGCGCCTAGACCGACGGAAGGTGAATTAATAAAAGCAGTTGCAATGTACTTAGTACTTATTACTTGTTTGTTATTTGTTTGTCACTTTGTGCTGAAGAGAAAGAGAAAAGTGTTAGAAAAAAAGCAAAAGTGTTAATAAATTGTGAAAACTTGAACAGCGAGTGTTATATTTTTGTTTGTTTATTATCTCCTTTTTCTGTGATAGTGCATCACAAAAACGTTCAGCTAATAAATTGAGTTTGCAGTCGAGGAAGAAACATTTCTATATTGGGGTACTGAATGGAGATTCGACCAATCACCCCTGAGATATCAGTCCATTTATAAAATTCGATCACCTCCTTATACACAACGAATGCAAACCCAATCACAACCTAAAATAATAAACAAATATACACAAATACCGCCGCACACTCTACTCAGAAATAGGGAAATGTTTTTGAGAAACTGTTGTTACCAGGTGCATTCATATTTCACAACAACCATAGTAATAATAATAATAATAATAATAATAATAATAATAATAATAATAATAATAATAATAATAATAATGTCCTACTCTCGAAATAACTATCTTAAAATATATTTTGAAATGTAAAAATGTTAACGCTATTAATTTAATTTATATTCTCATTAATATTTCTCTAAAAATAACCCACTTTTATTGTGAAAATGTGTAATGCTTATTTTTAAATTGTACTAATCAGAATCTGTTAGTCTACTTATTATGTTTTAATATAATACAAATAACAAGTTCATTGCGTTACTTTGTTCATGTTAAAGATTTAATAATAATTATGCTTTATTCAAATAAGTTCTTAGGAAATATCTATATAACAATTTATGCTATTCTATCAACTAATTTTAAATAAGCAAATATTTACTATCCTAAAATTAAATGATACATGTAAGCATATTCCATTGGTTTGTTTGTACTAATATACATTTTATTAGTATTAGATTTGTTCTTATTTTGTTGCATATGAACATGTTACATTTATAAATTGAAAATATACTACTTTTGCATTCACATGTCTATGTCACAATTAAGTTATTTTATGAAATGCTAAGTAAATAGGCATTTGGATTTTTGTCTTCGCGAAACGCATTAGACAAAACACGCTAGGTACCAAATAAGAGTGATAATATCGTTTTCTTGGTTTGCATTTAAGTTGTAATTTATAATAATTTTAATCACCACATTCTAAACTTTCTATATGGGTTTGGTATTCTAGCCCACTGTATAATGAATATATGATAAAATACTTTCTTATTAGGTAGATTCATTATTTATTGCATTCTCTATACAAGAGTGCGCGCACAAACACACATATTGTCTATTCCTTGTTTTCCACAGGTAACGTCCAATTTGATTTATTTACCTGGTATTATATATCTGTAGTTCACGATCTTTTGTGCGTCTACTGCATTCTCTGCCTCCGTCTCGGAATTTCATGAACAGAGAGCATGCGATCAGCATCGCACCAAGCGCCATCACATGACTTCCGAGATTGAAGTGAGTGCACCCTGTTCTAGACCTCCCTAACTACGCAAATGTCCTGAAATCGAACCGTGGATCACAGCAAAGATAACCACTGGACAAGGAGATAGTTTCTGTAAATAATGCTGCATTTAAAATATTCAACTCTACCGCTATTCTAATAAAAATAGGTAAAAGCCCCATTGGTTTTAACTTTCAAAGTACTTAATGTTTCTTTAGGGTTCAGAATATGACTTCTCATATCTACTTAGATGAAATGTATATATACTCAATATTCACCTTAAATACCAGGTTGTTTTAAAGCATAACAAAGAGAGAAAAGTGTCGTAAAAATTGTGCTACAATGCTTTGAAAATAATTATTGGACGATTGTCACTTGTTTCTTATGCTATGAATTGAGTAAATACAAAATCGGTGATTAGTTTAACCGGGGATGGTAAAATTTCCATTAAGCATTTTTTAGAGTATGACAAACTATCGGCTTGTTCTATATCCTTGGAAACAAGGGATTCGCATTCGAGAGGTGCCAGGTTCAAATCTTTTGGCGCTGGCCATCCTTACCTTGAGTTTTTTTCGTGGTTCCCTGATCACTTAGGCAAATGCTGGGATTTATTTTTACTTTCCACGAATTTTACGTCCTCCATTTCCTTTCCTTTTATTCCGTTGTTTTTGTTATATGATCGAAAGTGCCTGGAAAAGTGGACCATGCACCTTTGTCTGTGACTTGCGCTTCGGGAAAAGTTTCAGTCCATGTCTGGACTCTGGCAGATCGGTGTCTCCCTCAATTCGTCCCTACCTCCCGGAGGTGCACCACTCGGGGTCGAAGGCACAAACGGCCAACCCTTAAGCAAGGCTGATGTGACCGAAAAGTCTCCTCCGAATCTAATCCAGTGCAATTCAATCCTTGGAAGCATAAGTCAGTTGTAAATGTCTACCGCTTAATAAACACAGATTCGCTTTAATGTAATCCAAAGGAAAATGCGAAATGAACTCATAAGCTGTAGTGCACAATAGTAGTAATGGACGTTTTATTGAACATTTTAGGATACACTCAAATAAATACAACTATCGCATAGGCCTTACGCCCATACATGCTAATGTCGTTCCTATAGCTTTCAAAAGGAGCATACATACACACATATCTGCATACATACAAATCTACATGCATAGCATACTTCGATAAATTTACGTTTTCTATTAATAATTTTATGTACAAATACATAGACATGAAAGGAACCCTTACTCTTGAGCCCCCCTTCCATTTACTCACACCCCCTCCCCAGCACCCCCCTTTCATTATGACCATTAACCTTCATTGTCGGGTCTTCTGTAGAAATATTCCCAAATTGTGTGAGTATTTCGCATGCACCAACACTTCCCAGCATTTGTTCAAATTTCTATTGGAATTCAGAAATTGCGGTGATAAATGCTCATTTCTTGAAATCCCTGTTTCCCTGCATTCTGCCAAAATATGCCTCCAGGTATCGCTTTCTCCGCACAATGGACAAATTCTTTCCCCGAGAGCATTAACTGTTTTGTTTCCTTTCCAAGCCCCTAATCTGAACCATGCGAGACCACCTCTTTCTTCCCTGCCACAGATAACTAGATAATCCCCCCTCCCCCATAGCGAATGTATTTGAGCCTGCAGGTTCAGCGATACTTTTTCTGCGCATTGAGACAAAATATTTTGTCTATCTATATCTCGCAAACTTCTGTTAACTATTTTCCAACTATTTCGTGTAATGTCCTCTCCCCTTAACCAATTTTGTCTAAGCATTTCCTTATTTTTGATGCCCATCCCGTATCCCACCCTTTCTTTATTTGCTCCCTTAGACAGACTGCTTGAAGATGAGCTTCATTCCCCCGTATTATCCGCAACCAGTAATTAATTGTTCTTATTTTTAAATTCACACTTTCGTTAGAAATACCCAACTCTTCCTATTTAGTTATAGCTCTAGGTGGTTGTAAAACGGAAAATATTCAAGAATTGCATAATCAGACTAAATTAACACCTCCTTTTTTCTATCGTTAAATAGACAACGTGTTTACAATCATTGTTGTAACGTAATTCAAGTAAAAATCTTGCTATTGCTTCATTAAATTCCGAAATTACCATTTTTATGAATAAATTAATTTCACATAATTTATTATTTAGAGGAGTCCATGTTTTTGCAAACGTTGCAGTTTATAGCTCATATGAGAAAATGTGCAAACAATTTAATTATCTGCCTTACTGTGGTTTATATTTAGCCTAAGTTTTCATTGCTATTTGATTGCAGGTAACTACCGTAAATACGCTGTCCTAGAAACCGCCGCACGTGATAAATATCTAAAATAAAACTACCAAGACATCCCCGAGGGCAGACCGCTCTTGTAAGCTCGCCGTCTATGCCCCGGACATTCCGATTTATTTTTTTCCTTCCTCTTTCTTGATCCTCTTTTACTTTCGACACCCCTTCGGTTCCTCTCTCTCTCTTCTAGGTCTTTAAAGTTTTCTAATCACGAATTCTTCTACCAACAGGCCAAACGGAAGAATCTGTTAATGAAGACTTGCTTTAAGATAATGCCACGAGCTCAAAGCTGGGAATTCATCCTGCCTGAAGGTAAGCAATGTTTTACATGCTCGTCCTTCCCATAATTATGTTCATTATGTTGAGCAGGTTAAACTGTTATTTGCTGCAAATAAATCTCTATTATCCTCTGTAGAAATGGAAATCCTGAATAAAACAATTATTTAAAACAGAATTATTCGATAATGAATGTAATATCCTATAGCTGATTAATAAAATTCCATAAATTTTGGTATATACCTACAGCAGCTCCATGACAGAGTAAACGGTACGCTTTGATAGCTCAAATGATCATTATTTATAGGAACTGTATAAATATTTCAAGTAAGTATTTACAAAATAATTTATTTTTCCAATGTGGCAATACGATCATAATTAACCTAAATAGTTTCTATATTCAATTTTGCACGTGAAAATTATTTTGTTGCGTTTGTGAATATGTTGCTAAAGTTTATTCAGACTTGCCAATAAAACAACAGTTTTGTTAAGAAAACTGGTGAATGGCTTGCTTCACTCTTTTCTCTTTTCAATTGGCTCGTGTTTTATTTTCTTTTTTGTTCAAAGAAAAAATGTAGTGATTGCAAAATGATGGATTTATATATTTATGTTGGTTATTTCTCGCTTTATCTACATATTCTATTTTATTTACTTATAAACATAACGTTCTGATTGCCATAAATCTTCTATACAAGTGAAGCAAATATTTTCAACGAACAATGAATGAGCATTCTATATCAGTCTATTATTTAATTAAGCATAGGCTGGCATAAGTAACACCTCACCTAGAAATGTAAAACTATGGTAATATAAAGTTAAATTATACTATTATTAGAGCGCTAAATGCAGTATAATCAGTAAATGTGACAATTTTCAATAAAATAAAAAAGAATTATATCATAATGATATCGTCTTTTCTATAGGTACAACCTTTCCTACCCCTGTCTGAATGTAAGAAAGCTGGGGCTATTAGTCACATGCACCTGTTCAAATTTGCCATTCATTGCTGTCATAGCTTCTCCAGCTGGGACCATCCCTGACAGCTAATAGTAAAATACTCCTACTACAAGGTCCTCAACAGAGAAACTGAATTTGATAATGTTCAATACTATGTATACTTTTTATAGCACTCTTGTGTTATCAACTTTGGTTTAACATGTATTGTGTAAATCATTAGCTAATTTAAACAGATATAAGGGACATATTTTATAATGAATTACTTATTTTCACATTCCTCAAAGCGGTTTCAAAATGAGACCGTAGTGAAATTTGTGATACTGCAAAATATTTATTTCTGTTTTATTTGCAAAATTCAGCTTCTTTGCAAGAAAATTATATTTTTATGCAGCAATTTGGTATATATACTAAGCAATTGTAATAATATAACACTGTGAATTGAATTGAGCTTATCGCCACTTAATAATACAACAAACTTCCAGAATACTCTTTTACAATCACTCAGTCATACAAGAAAATACAACCATAGAGATCTTCCCGAGTTGTTGTGTGACCAAAGGTATTTAAACCTCCTCTTATTCCTTTCAGATTCACTACCCCTGTCCAGGCCCATGCAATTCCCCCTCGTTCACCTGCCGCCTTCATCAACATAATTCTCTCTATCCCATATTTCCTTTAACCCCCTATAAACCCTCAATGACTTTTGCTGCTAAAACTACGTAACATCTCCTGTCTTTCTATAATATAATAACAAAAGTTCATTTGTAATTTTATCCTGCCAAATTACTTTTAAAAACCACTCCTGCGATATTGGAAACATTATCCAGAGATTTATGAACTATTCTTCTAGTAAGAAATACACGAATTATTTCTTTAAAACAATGAATGACCAACAGGCTCGAATACCTCATCTGCCAAATAGCCCTTCTTCACAATAGCCTTTGATCAGTCGTCCAAATAATATATACGTGTTGCGGAGAGCCCTCAGATAAGCTTGTACTTAATTTATAGGGTTGACGAAATTCCAACACTTGGAGAAATCGATAAGCAATAATATGTTATTAGAGTGTTACAGAAAGTTATACTAATTTAAAGCAATGTTTTTAAGGTGCGACTTATATATATTGCACTTAACATAATTAAGTGTAACATAGACTTAAAGTATCATACCCTGGTGCCACTTAATGTAATTAATTAATCATTAAATAACAAAATAAAAGCAATTGAAGGATAATTTTAAGTATTTGAACAGCATGGTTGTGAAGATTAATTTTAATATAGCTGTGCAAACAATTCTCTTCCTACTGCAACATCTTTCAAAAAATGTGTTTTCAGTCATATTAGATTACATAATAAATGCACAAAAATACGTAAACCCTGATTCTGGCTGCGTATCGTAGACCTCTGGTTTAAAGTATAGGTACCCATAACAAAATGTCTAATGCATTCTCTCTAGTTGCAGAGTGTGTGACCATCTTATTAGTCAGTGGTTGCAATTCATCTTTGAAAGCTTTCTTCCAATCTTTCATAAAGAGATAAATCTGATAACCCAATTCTGTGAAAACTTGTCGTCATCTAAAACACACACGTTAAGCACGCAGCATATATTAATGATCGATTTCTCGCATCCAATTGGATTTTCTTGAAGTCCAGTAGTGTATGTTGTAGCTGTTCATTGCTTCTTCGTTAACTATTGCTTCATTAGACTACAATATAAAACTGTGATTAGTGTTTATGTTAACCATAACTTCGAAAGTAACAGTCAAATGCTTTTCATAATATCTTTAAAAGCCTGCATTAACTGCAACTTGAAGCAAGGTCAACTCCAATCCTCCATAATGCCAGTAGATAGACACAAAATGGCGGCGATCGAGGTTCAAGAGTATTATTGCTATTAAGCACATGGATTTACTTAATTGGTTAGTTGCAGTTACTTGAAATTGCACCAGTAACTTGTGTAGTAGAAAGTATTTAGTACAACATGGGTCGCTCTTGTTGTATGCCCAGCTATACCTCTAATTGTGGCGAAGTACCACATACAACCATATTCAAATGTCCTTAAAAGCAGTCAATAAAGGAGGAGTGGATAAAGTGCAAATTTTGAAGGTAATGATAAAACTGTAATGTATATTACATCTTTCAAACCAAACTTTGTGGTTAGAGAGGACATTTTCCCTGTGCAGCTCGTTTTTCTAGAAAACTTTCAAATTTAACTAATGATACATATCCCACAATCTACAATCAAACGTAACAGTGAGGCATAACAATGAAAGGGAATATCCGGAAGCGAGATATGTTTCGACTCCTTTACAAGTGAGGTGTGTTACTATTGCCAAAAATATACTAAGTACCTTTTCGTTAAAACAGATGACGGCAAATGTGATCTGTTCTAGCTATGTCGATTAGGTTTAAAGTAATTTGGAAGTTAGTGTATTATTTAAAGATCCGTGCCTGTGGAGAGGTTTAGTTCTATCTTGGAGTGCAATGGAATCAAGAAGTTAGAATGGAGCAAAATGGATAATTTGGTGTATTTCCTATAATAATAATAATAATAATAATAATAATAATAATAATAATAATAATAATAATAATCTGAAGTTTGAAATAGTGACTTCATCAATAAATGAAAGCTTACCACTACATCATGATTTGGATAATGCTGGTAAATAAAGTACATCTTTAGAAAAGCCTTTTGTATGGGTTGCAATTTATTCTTACACATATACAAGCATAATTGTATTTTGGCATTACATTTTCTTTTCCAATAGTTTAGATCAAAGTATTTGTTCTATTTGTAGAGAGCATTGTAATTAGATATAAATGACTAATTATTTTGCATTCGTATGGCTTTACAACAACCAAAAGTCCAACATATATAAAATAAAATTATTATTATTATCATTATTATTATTGTTATTATTATTTCATTACTTATTGTACTGCAGTAACTGATATGGACAGTAGTTGATTAATCATTTTATGTAAACCGAATTCATATGATTTTAAGTTTTGTTTGCATATGAGAAATATCGTTTGTAAACAAATTCAGTTTCTTAAAAACCATCGAAATATTTTCAAATGTCATATTATAGACATAATACTGCGTAAAATGTTTGCTATTGGTAGCAGTTGGGCAACTACTGCCGCCATTTTTTCTGCATTGGGGCCTGGGTAAGGGAGGTCGGTGCTCAAGGGTAGGCTTATTTCGAAGTAATGAACGTTTTAATATAGGTACCTGGATATTATCCAATATCCCTTACTGATATATGCGCATTTTTATTAACATGTTGATTTATTACCACAAGTAAACCTCCTTTTATGTTCAGGTCGTTTGCTATCCGTAATTTCTTATTAACAAGAAGCTTTTTTTAATCTCTGTGAAACTGTTTACTATTATTATTATTTAGTAACGTTTACGTTACTATAATAATAATAATAATAATAATAATAATAATAATAATAATAATAATAGCGAGCTTTTCCTTAATTCTCTATAAGGAAGAGTAATATGTAAATATTACGAGATGCCTGGAAATTATTTTAGTTTATTGCATAAATTAACAATGGAATGAGAAACTTTTGTGACTTATTATATTTGAAATAAATGAAAACAACGTTACTAAAAATGGAACTAAAATTCCTTAAATATATACAGCATTCAGTTTAAAGTAACAGGTTTACGATAGGCTCAAAAATCATGAACTTATATACTTTCAATATGGTTAGTTAATGAGTTAATACATCTATGGAAAAAAACATATGTGGTCCTATAGAAAACGCAACTTTGCTTCTGTAAATTTTTTTCTATAGCACTCTAATAATTGGTACCCACTGCAAATTGTAGGCCCTCGTCAACTCTTATCATGAACACAATTAGATATTCGATGGTTCCAAAGATAAGGATAACTCTGTGTAACAGATACCGTCTTTTATGAGCTGAATATGTGAAATATAAATTCAACTTAGCAAACAAGATTGCGCGCACGGAATTAGTGATTGAATAAAATGAATAGAAGCCCGAGATTGTATAAGAGAGTGATGAAGCTAATCTAAAGGCACTATAATAATAATAATAATAATAATAATAATAATAATAATAATAATAATAATAATAATAATAAATTTTAGTTTATTTACGGACTCTCTTTAACCTCTCAGGTCATCAGCGTCCCATTCAATTAAATCGTGAAATGACCGATAAATTTTGCTCAGAGGCCTCTTCTTTCAGGCTTGAGGTTCTTTATTGTGCTGTAAATGTACGACACAGACCCACGACTTTACTTCCCTTCCGAAGGAAGTCATACTTAGTATATTTACGCCCGAAAAAATCCATCGATCCTGGCCGGGATCGAACCCGCAATCTTGGGTTTAGGAGACAAGTATGGTTACCACTACAACACCGGGCGACAGCATAATAATAATAATAATAATAATAATAATAATAATAATAATAATAATAATAATAATAATAATAAGAAGAAGAAGAAGAAGAAGAAGAAGAAGAAGAAGAACAAGAAGAAGAAGAAGAAGAAGAAGAACAAGAAGAAGAAATGTATTTGATGATAAAATACATTTTTATAGACATTTTAATATAAATTGATTTAAAAGGCAGAATGAACAGTCCAGAATTCATTATTAAAATAGAAACAATAGACAAAGATATACAAATATGCACTAGTTTCTTCTTCGTAACCGGAGTTAAGACTCGGTGGCATGATCCGAGACTAAAATTCATCGTCACGTCTTAAACGATGTCCTCTTGTAGATACTTTGTTAAAGGAAGCTTGGCAACGAACAGCTTGAACATTCTTTATGGCATGTTAGTATCTATTATCTGTTTTGGGCACGGTTTTCTTCCAGAAAGTGGTCTTAAAGACTCCTGTGTAATTTATCTTCTTATTCCTGTTTTCCTTAGAAGTGACATCGTCATACTTTAATGCTGGGTTTGATACAATGTTGTACTTATCTGCTGTTTGACATCTTTGCAATTGAGCGAAAGCAGACGACGTATTTAGAGAGCTTGGGGAATTTGGTCATTAAAGAACATTATAATTAACATTTATAGCTTAAAATAATATGAAAACGAGTGTTCATACCTTTAAAATGCCATCCATGCTGTTGACATTTCACATTCAATTCCGAATGTCGTTAGACCAGGAGCTTAAAATAGGTTTACATATAAATGTTGCATTTCTTTCTTTCCAGGTCTTTGCTTTGTTTGTTCTTTTTGGCATGGGTTGCCAAGCGTCCTAAAGTTTCTGGGAGGGAGGAGTCAGAGAATGCTTACCTCTGATTATGGTAGCTCTACACGCCCCTGCCTAGAGTGACGCACCACGCAGTTCGGAAGCAAAACGCTCTTATTACCAGTAGTATGTCTTCTAGGAAAGATGACCTGCAGGGTGACTGATAACTGGGTTGGAAAACTCAAAATAGCAGCTCTGCCACCAGTGCCTCTCTTTAAATTATTATTATTTGTCTTCATCAGCCTTGTCATTGATCTCAAGGTGCGCTCAAGGAAAATGTATGTGGAATGTTCTGTAATTTGGAATAATCCCACTGACTGGGATCACAGTATAAATTTGACCAATATTTATCACGAAGGGGAAAAAAGCTGCTATATGTTTATTTTGTCTGCACAAAAAAGGTAGTTACCCTATCCTATTGACCACAGGCAAACCTAACCTAAATGTTATGTATTTTTCTTTTCATCAAGGTTCAAGAAATCTTCAGAGCGTAAACATTTTCCGGTCTATCTTCTTGCAACAATACAATGCCTCATTATATCTTAGATTAAACTTCAAATGAGGTTAATTGCCACATTCACTTCGGAAATATGTTCTGAATGCTGGCAATTAGTTCAATCGAGTCCTACTTTGAACACCATGCTGTTCCAGAAATCCTTCCTTAGTCAAACAGTCAAATGCGTATACAGAGTTTTCACTTCAAAACTACCAATTTATTTCACTTAAAATTAATTTAAACAAACACAGGTAAATTTAGACATTGAGAGAATAGTTTAAAACCCATATTTATTAATTTTTAGGCATCACTCCTTCACGTCTATCCATCCAAACTTTGAAATTTGAAATGACAACCTTTGATACTTAAAATTTAAAGAGAATGGCATTGTTATAACATGTTTTGTTTTCTATCGTTCCCTGGGAACCTCGATTTTGGGGGAAATTATGTAACCACCACAGTTCAAACATATGATTTAAATTATATTGTTATTATCAATTACAGAGCTAACCCTAAATTCATCAGCAAGAGGTAAGAGGACCCATGTAAAAGTATTTATTTTTTCGCAAACCCTCAGGTACTTTTTAATGTTAGTGTTGTTTGAATATGGACATAATAAATATAAGCCTGTTAGTTATTTGTAGGATGGAAAAATATTTTGAATAAAATTGCAAGTATTAATATTAAAGTAACATAAACTATTTCAGAACTGTTGACTAATCGTACATTCTGTTCCTTCTTTGAAGCAATTTATTACAAATACAACTACTGCATTAAATGCTCAGTAGTTTTATAGGATTATTCTATTCAATTTAAATCAACAAAATAGTTCGAGTTACCAGGCAATAAAAAAAAAAGTTTACACAATTACATTCTCTCTAAAATTTAAATGTTAAAAGGTACTGGTGCTATTTGAACTTTTCAAGAGGGGGTAGCGGCTGTGGTTGGAAGGACTGAAACCTAAAATATTAGTAGTTTTGATTTTAAACGGTTTTTGTTTAAATGAAGTGAAACGGGTATTTATTTGGACTGGTAAGTTTTGAAATGAAAGCCGTAATATCTCATATTCTCTTTTCGTTTTTCTCACAGCAGAGGATTTTTCTAGATGTTTCCACATTATTTGTCGGAAATGAAATATGAAACATTTTAAATACAGAAGAACGCTAACTTATTAAATTTGTGTAAATAAAGCTTTTCATAAAATGCGTGTTTAAAAAATCTGACTTGAAATTTTTACATATACGAGATTTAGATGAGAGTTTAATTAAATGAAAAGGCAAATTATACAAGCGAGTTGGCTCAAGCGGACTTTACTTTTATTCAGGAGGCTGTAGGTTCAAATTCGACTGTCAACTAACGTGACTGAGGTTTTTCCTGTCCTTTTAAAGAAAGGACAAACACGTGTTTAATATTCATCCGCAACGATTCACCTTCAAGTTCATCATTCACCTTCTGTATTTATGATGTAATCTAGGCGGCTCTGATCACCCACTAGCTCAGCAATAGACGACAGACTCCGACATAAGCGCATTAGTCTCAAAGAGTTTAAGTTCTAGAAACGGTTGAGGGTAAACAGTGAAAGATGAAGAGAAGTCAAATTAGTAGTTAATTATTTTAGTAGTTTTACCATTTTGTTCTTTGTATTAAATCCAATTATACATGCCGAAAATGAAGTAATTTTGCAATGAGCAGTTCACCGATAAAAATAAAAATATTCAATGTTTCCAATCAAATTCCCCTTAAAAACAAAGGTAGATCTTTTTTGCTCCCTCATAAAAATAACTATAATCCTATTGATTGCATGAATATTGAGTAAGGAACAAAATTTTAATCTCATGGCTGGAAATATTCTGTAATAATTATTGTATAATGTATAGTTGGCCATTTTAAAAACGAAACGTATAAAATAACAATGTCCCCACCTTGTTTAAATATACCGAGGAGCCAAAAAATGTATACATACTTTCATAGCAGATATTTATTTAATATATTTCAAAGTTGAACCGAAAAACAACAGTAATGTGTAGTATGATGTTCTATAAACAGATGTGACTCACATACATTATGATAGCGTTGCTACGTGATAGGTAAATCAACAATGAACAAATGAAGCCAAGATCAACGTATGATATTCTGTAAACAGACATTTCTCATATTATGCTAGCGTTGGTACAACAAAATGGAGCCAAGATTATCGTTTGAACTGCGGAAAGCAATTTTGAAGTGGTTGGAAAACTTATAATGTTGTTGAAATTCAAAGACAATGGAGACGTGTGTATAAAGCAGGACCATCAATGAGAATAACAATTGCACAAGGTCTCCCAACCTCGCACAGCAACAAGCCCCACCAGCCAGCACTGGTTTAGAGCACTCATCGCAGAAATCTACAAAGCAAAGTGCACGTGAGACTGGGATAGGTACGTCGTATAATTAAAACAGCAAAGTTGAAAGTTCGGCATTTTGAGCAACTGTTGTAAGTGTAAAAGTTTAAGATGATTAGTGCTCATCATTTTCTGTTTGTGTCAATTCAGTTTTGTTATGTTAACACAGCTTTTTCTTTGACTGAAGTGTGTGTACAATTTTTTGGCACCCTCTGTATGCGGAGGTGAGACAAAATTAAAAAAAAAAAAATATATATATATATATATATATATATATATATATTGTAATAATTACAAGCAGTAAAAGTGAAAGGTTTAAGAAGTGTAATCAAAGTTCTGGTAAGTTTCATAATTGGGAAATAAAAAAAATGTAAATAATTACAGAAATAATATGGTAAGATCAGTTAAGTACGAAGACTTAACGCCTTCATTTTGGTCCAATATGTGAAATAACTAATGATTCGAGCTATAACGTTGTATTATTGTTCTGTATACAACGATAGGGTTAGAAAGAGACTGTATGGTGGCTGGTTAAAGCATTCTCTTCTCAACTCTACTATTTTGGCTTTACTCAAACCGTAGAACAAGAATGGTTGTTATCTTGCAGTAAAATGTATCAAAAATGACAATAATAAATATTAAATGATTTAATTATTTTTGTTTACGCTCAGAATGTTATATCTGAGTAACACTTATAAATATAAATTGAACTGTCTCGTTTTGGAGGTCGGGTGCAAACAATTCTAAACACACCTTATAGTATTAGCGTTCCAATGTACTTTGTAAACTTTCCTTGTGCAGAAGAAGGTTAGGTACCAGTACATAGTCCTGGCAGTCCTGTACAAATAATTAACTGCGTATCTCCCCGCCGACATAGCTCTCCCGTCCTCTACACTGTAGGAGCATTCTTTAAAGAAAAACATAATAGTTCCAACCCACTGGCTTTTAAATTATACACGTTCGGCTCATAAAGCATCTCAACCAATTTTATCCAGCATGTAAAGGGGCAGGGGAGAGAGGGAAGCTATAGTAATACCAGAAGCTATATCTAACTACGAGCTAATTACGGGCCTTATATAAAACATGTCCCATCACACCGAAACCAGCTTCAATTTAAAAATAATAATTATTAAAATAAAACGCTGCAACAGCAGGGGCAGCAGTAGCGAAGATGGTCTAGCAGAAGCAACAAAAAGGAAGGGAAAGACGCTACAGTGAAGAATGTTGAGTATCAGGATTAAATAAAAAAAAAAAAAAAAAAAAAAAGAGAAGAACCACTATCACACCCACCGTGTACAGTTGTTGTTGGTTACAATGTGACACATCTTGTAGCACAGTACAGCGCAGGAACTTAATGCAGTTATTTCTGGTTCTAAAACCACATAGCAATACGATAAAATATGTTCATGGTTTCTCCAATGCGGTAAGTAAACAGAACATCAGCAATATTACCTCTATTCCTCCTCTATCACAAGATTTAAAATTCTACCTTTTTGGTTTACAGTCCAGTGACCTCTAACCTGAGCATGTTATTGATAAAAAATTTATTACAGAGCCTAAACATTACTTTTACGATAATAGAAGCAAATTTCAGTCCATTTTACAGTTTTATTTTATACATTTTCTGTATTTCCTTTTAAATTACCGTTGTCTTCCGGTGCTTTCTCCAAATTCTCTCCTTAGACGCCACAGAGCTTCGAGCCACCTTAGTTCCTCTATTAAACGCAAAACAGCATATTTCGGAAGGGTTCGCTTTTTCCCACTTGGAGGTCCATCTTCGTTAGCTCACAAAAAGTCTGGCACAGCGCTCCAAATAACAAATGACAGATGACAAACAATAAACAATGTGCTAGCAACGCAGTGTATGACGACAAACAAAAAACGATAAGAAATTGTGCATTAAACTAATATTATAATATACAAGCTCAACTTTCAAGTTGTATTTAATGGCTAAGTTATAACCACCTTGGTCTTTCGAGTAAGCGATGGTTGCCAATCCAGCTAACATATTTTATTAATCTGAATTAAATCATAACACACTATTCAACACATTAAAAACGACAATATCAATGCTTCAATTGTACATTAAAATTATAAAATTACATTTTCAATTAAGTAAACAATAATGCTAAAATTTGGTAGGCAGTAGGAACATTTCAGAAGAAAAAAAAACTTAATTTAAAATAACTAAAAATGCAAACAAGTAATCAAGATTTAATGTAAATCATTTCAACTGCAGCAACGACACATTTTAACAGACATAAACAAACATGAAACGAATAAAATTAATATCTTCAAGTAATTAAACTGCAACACTAAAATCGTTTATGAATGAATTAAGCAAAGTAACATATTGACGGCTATATTTATCAGAGATCCTGTGCTATCAAAATGCTTCCGCTTGACTACAAAATTGTACTGATATGCATCACTTTTTAGTGGTTCTAATTTAGAGTTAAGACATAATCCGCAATGTCTTTGTATTATATTTTTATAGGGCAAACACCTTTGTGCACTGACAAAGTACCAACATAAGCACATTTTCAAAATAGATTGGAATTATAATAGTTAGCTTAAATCTTCTACCAATCGATTTTCGATATTTATGTAAAACAATTTAGATTAAAACTGGCATGCCTACATTACAGTAAACAATTTGTGTGTTTGTTAATGACCAAATTTCTCCATATATTGACAACAACATTTGAACAAGTGTGTTATATAACCACCACATAGTTTATCACTTATGTATCTTTTATATAATTTAAAGCTGAGATTTCTGTTATTTGCTCCGATTTCAAGAAGGTGTAAATTGCAATAACAGATATAATGCAACAGCTGCGTTTGTAGGGTGATTGTTTGAAAGAAAACAGACAAACCTGAAATGTAGGACATCGTACATCTAATAAACCATCTACTCTAATAAACCAAATTGTTTCCTACTTAATTTAAACTCCATGTTCTCTGTAATTAACTATTTAAGGGCTACGTTGTGCCCATTTGTATAAAAATGACACACTCAGGTTTATAAACAAATATTTATTTTTCTCATCCTGTGTTGACATATTAGCGCCATCTCTTAGCTAATATCTACAAACGTTTGATTCTTTTCCTTTTTTATGCTCTTTCCAGACCCACGTCTTTACAAAGAACAATTTAATTACATACCAGCAAATATCTTAATGTTAAGCAAAGGCAACATAAGTCGATTAAATTAAATAAGGTTCTAACTTTAATCCAGTACTTCATTTATTTGTTTGAATAGTGTTTAACGTCCATTTTAACCACTGAGGCATCACAGATGGTGGACACTGATGATATGTGAAATGAAATGGAAAAGGATTTTTTTAAGGAACGAAGCGTTTAGAGCAACTTCCCTGCTTTTGTCATTTATGAGAACTGAGAAAAACCTGGAAAAATCCTCAGTCAAGGAGGACGGTCCTTGTGGAAATCGAACCCCAGATCTCCCTATCACGAGTTCGTGCCTAAACGACCTCGGCCACCTGTGGCGGTTTTAAACTTCCTACTCCATTAATATATCTTACCTAGACTTCCATTTTGTCTTTGTTATTCTAATTTTTCCCGTTCTTTACACCTTTATAAACCACAGTATCTTATTTTATGAATTGCTACTAACTTCAATATTTTCACTGATAGTATTTCATTATAATCATCATCGACTTAAAGGAGCGTGCCTAAGGCCTCTTCCGGATCCTATCTGACCATATGACGATTCTAATTTAATTGCACTTAGCACCTATAATTTCAGAAGAATAGGTGGTCAGCCCATCGCTCCAAGTGCTATCTAGTGTGATGTTAAGGTATTACTTGGACGTGAAATGGCTGGTAATTTTGTTCAGAAGAGACCTGTTTCTTAATACGTCATAAACCTATGGCAAGGAATCCCGTATCATCCTTGACCTGCTTTGAAATCGCAAACCCTGGGTCAAGATGAGAGGGCGTCACCCCTAGCTAGACCACTAATAATAATTTTGTAATGTGGTATGTAACTAACGCCCTTGTTTCCGCTTTATACAGCAACACATTCTGAAAAAAGTAAATGCATTTGTTAAAATGTAGCTTTATATTTTAAAATTTAAAATATAGGGGTTATATTTTGGTCTAAAATGAGCATATTTAATTGATTTAATAAACCTAATTTCACCTTTTAAATATGCAATTTATTGTATATTATAAAATGTTCGGTATTCTTAACATTATTTTGATTATTTCTTATCAATTTTATTAACGTATACAAAACTTCAGTCTTATCATATCACTGTATTTTCTGGTTCAATTTTGTATTTTTAATAGTAACAAGAAGGTATACAATTTGTTTACAATTTTAGTGTGGTACCTGTTTCTGATTGTTTCTATTTTGTCTTCTTCCATTATTGTTTTCTTTTAAGATTTTGTAAACTTTCTATGTCACCATATTTATTTAGATTATTATCTGCAATATTTAAATTAGAAATAAGGAAAAAATGCAATCTATTCATGGTCTTCCTGCTTCATAGTCATTTCGTTCTTCTAGATGAGAACTTATAACTCTGCAAGCTACAGACAAATCAGTAATGAAATCTAAATCTTGGGAAAAGTTTGTGTGAACATCCAGAAATAGTAATAGGGAATACTTTCGGGTACAAACAAATAAAAATTAAATGGTAAAATGCCATAGTTGCTCCTAAGAGGGCTGCGTTTAATAATCATTCTCTCGCCTACTGGTACGCCAATCTATTTTTTTTAATGGTGTTTAACGCCCGTTTTTACTACTGAGGCACCACAGCTCCCCGGCATTGGCCATTAATGAGGACTGAGGAAAAACTGGAAAAAAAAAAAAAATCTCAGTCAGGAAGGATGGCCCAGGTTTGAATCGAACCCCAGACCTCTAGTTCATGAGTCCGCGCGTTAACGACCTCGGTCAATCGAAATTGCGCTAGTACTTGTGTCGTATGCTTCTCTTTAGTGACCGCTATTAATAAACTTCGGCGTTTTACGGGGAAAATCTTTACTTGAATCCAGAAAAAGAATAAATGGCTATAACTGAATTTTGGTACAGTTTTATTTGTAAGGTAAATTTGTATTTTCTAAAGATATATTAGCTTTAATACAGAGAAGGGGAAAATGCTAATGGGATAACTTTACCTTTAATAACAACTAGGAGACATGAAAAATTCTACAGAAAGAAAAATCATAGTAACCAATCAATAAGGTATCTATAATAGTCTTAGCATATTTTGCACCATGTCTGCTTTCAATGTTAGTTAACTCGATAAAATGTCTTATATGGTGACGTTTAAGATTCAGGTTATAATAATTTATAGCTGCTACATGGAGCGTTAAAAGATGCAATGTATTCTCCAGACAGTTATGTGAAAACTAATCTCTCGCATGTTTTGCTGTACTGCAACAGCCATTTCTCTCATACCAGTAAAATCATTGAGACAAAAATACGTTGCACCCTACAATCAACACCTTTGCTACTTAATGAACGCAAAAAGCTGTGTTACAACTTCCTTGCTGAGCAATAAAATAAGATGTTCTACTTGCTTCGGAAAAGACTGTAGCCTCCGAAACATCTTGCGTGCAATTATCCATAAAATTGTATGCATAGTTTCATGATTATCTTGCCCCAGGTACAAATTGTTTCAGTAACACCAGTGACTAACGCCAACTATCTCTACCGTGGCCAGACATGGCGATAGACTCCCCAAGTGTGTGGTATGCCAGAGGAATTCATAATTGCAAGTGTGTACACATTCCTCAAATACCCCTCCACTGTTCTTTTTTTTTAACCCGAGATTTTGCCGAAGCTTCCAGGCTACAGATGTACTTCATTATTACCGGTAGCAGCTAACCAATGAACTTCGCAGTAGGACCAGTTATTATCAAGTCACGTCTCTTTTTTAATTTAAACATTTTTTTTAGAAAATGTAATCACTATACTCCGTTGAACATTTAATTCAGCCAATCAGGTACTGAATGAGTTTTACTTGCTCCTCCCTTTCATTACTAAATAAGCATATTCATGTTAGAGGGTAGAAGGGGCGTGAAATTACATCTTGACCTAGTTATCGAAACTAGAAGTTCCTTGATTATGGGGTTATTTCCGTCATAATTATCATCATTATCACGATTTATAAAAGAAAAAGGGCCAACAAAAAATTTTATTTCAAGAAAAAACTATTTTGCAAATGAAGTTTACAAACGTTTTAGATGCTTTGCTTCATTTTAAACTCAATAACAAACAATTACTTTTAAGTAAGCTGAGCTAAAAAATAACCTTCTGGGATTATAGTCTGTAAATAAACACAAAAATGTAAATAGAGAATAAAGTTAACCATTTTTACTACAATGGTATTACAGGCGACGGACACTGATGATACTCTAGTTGAAATAAGAAATTAGCAAAAAAATTTTTGCAAGAAAACATCTTTCAATCAAGTTGTTCATTAGCATGTTAAAAAGTTAGTTTCTTTCAATGACAAGAAACGCATTGCTAACCGCTGTGTTCTTAATGAAGAAAAGTTATGAAGGTATTTCGTACTCAGATGCCAGCAATGTATTGCCACTGAGGGGCATCATTTTCAACATCTCTTATAATATAGATTAGTACTTATTATTAAATACAGTATACATTTATGCTTTTAGTAAAAATGCAAATACTAACTTTACGGGAGCGCCTTTAGCTTCCTGTTTTCGGCTGCAGCCACGCTCATTACATAAACACAACAGCAAAAGTTAATTCTTACTAGCAACAATGTTTTCCAAGATCCACAGGTTTAAATGTGACGTCAGTGCTATTATTTTGCTTCTTCTAGCAGTGCCTTACTCAGTGGAGGAATATTTTCGACTTGTCTTTCCTGTCAGATATACCCAGCCATTATTTTACAGCAAATCTTTATTACTTTTGCAACTAGCTTTTATCTCCGTTGGAGGGCATGTTTTCTATAGTTCACTTTATTAACCATTCACCTAAGATATTTGAGAAATTTCTCTAGGAAGTTATCAAGTGATTTGTGGTCAAGAGCGGCATTTACTTCACGTAAAGACTCTTAAGACAACAGGTACAATTGTATGTACTTACATGTTTTAATCTTTTAATCTTTTATTGTAACTTTTAGTTCAAGACCTACCATTTTGCTTACTTCACAATCTGCTGGCAGTTCTTACCAGTTTGAATTCCATTTGCTATCTAAGGAAGGAAATTTGATCTTTCTTTGTCAATGTACTAGTTAGGAGTTTAATAATTCGTTACATCTACTGATAAAATTTTTCTTTAAAAGCGAACGCATATAATAAAGTTATTTATACTTATACTTAAATCTTTCTCTTATGAAAAATTATGAAACGTTCACATGTTTGTAAAGTAAAATACTCACGTTTCTATCACGGCCACGTTGACACAGCTATAAATATCACATTAATGAACTGACTTTCAAATTTATACCGCTATACTTTGTATACATAAATCTATTTTCAGCAATTTTGTTTAAACAACTCCAAAATTGTAGGATTTTAATGTTTTTTGTAATATGTCAATGCGTTTGAAGAAAGATGCAAAACTGAAATGCAAATTGCAAATTGCTTGGCAAGTATCCTTGTGGCAGAAGACATTGCGGCCCTCTATGGTAGTTGTCTCATGAGACGGGGTACTTTAATTTCATGTCAAAGAGAGATAAAGGAAGTAAAACTGAGATCACACAGATTTGCTGCTGTTAACGAGTGGCAGGAGCCAAATAAGAAGCTTTGAGTTCATCTTGTACTTGACTTTCTTGTGCAGTTACCTGACATTTTAAATCTCTCACAAGAAACCGGGACCCAATCTGTCTGCATATGTGAATCCCCAAGCCACACATCTGTCCAGACCTAAGTCTTAATCAATAGTATTTTATTACTATTAATTTCTAAGAATTTGTGCTGACCCGAACACTCAGCGCAATGACAACCAATTTAGGGGATTGCCTTATAGATCAAGTTTATCGAAATTCTCAACATTAAAACCTGAAACCAACTCAGATTTCCCCTCAGCAAAATCAAAAGGACTTCGATTCGTTTCGAATTCCTTCATACATAAACTTCAATAGAAATAGATCTTTATTAAAATGACAACGAGCAGTTGGTAATTCGAAGACCAGCATTATCACAAAAATCAATGGCGTTTTGCTAAGCATATTGCAATGAATGTCAAATATATGGAGCTACGGATATGCTACAGAAGGAAGGAAGGAAGGAAGGAAGGAAGGAAGGAAGGAAGGAAGGAAGGAAGGAAGGTGCGGCAGTTTCTTATAGTTGCAAGCAAGACCCTTTTGGAGCGGTTCGACAATGGTGAGTAGGGAGATGCGGAAGTATGGATGATGTGTTGAATTAACCAAGAATTCGGTTAATCTTAATAGATGACGTGTAGACTTTCTTCTCCGCCCACTCACTGCTCCTTTATGGTGTCTTAATGCTGGGGTTTCCTCAATGCTCCGGCTAATGTTAAGCTGGTATTTTGGAAACAAATTTCTTGTCTCGAGGGAAAAGGAGATGTAAAGGTGACTGTGGATAGAATACACTTGTTTTGATGATAACAGCCTTGATTTATTCAATTGCTCGGTGGCTCAGGACACCCAATCTGAACATATTGAGAAAGTCTTAAGAAGTTCTTCGAAGTGCCGGAACTAAGCTCATACGCAATTTTGTTTCTCACCACTCCAGCAGTTTTTTATAAGGAAAGTTCTCCGCACCAGATTTTCGTCCTTTCTACTAAAATGATTACCGATGGTCATAACCTAATAACCGAACACAGATGGACAGCACTTAATTATTACAAAAAATTCTTCCCGTAGGTTACTTTTACTGCTAGCTCGCTATCAGTCTCTCGGCCAACTGTCTTTTTGTCGTCCACGGCTATTCCGTTTTATCGCACCAAACTGTTTTCCTGTATTGTCGTCTATGGCTGCTCTGTTCTCACCTCTTTTTCTCTATTGTTGTATACCGTCCCTCTAACAAGCAATGCTACTTTCCGGTGCAACCTTCAAAACTAAGGATATGATGGCTGTTTCGCTCTTCTAAAAGAATTCTTAAGACTTGCTCACCCCAACAAAATAACGGTCTTAGGGCGACTTTACATAAGTGTTTACAAGTGAGGGGACGTGTGTTGACGAAAATATATGAAATAAGTATGTAAACTTAATCTAAACAACAATACATAATATGCACACATACACTTAATTCATACGGCAACGATAATTGCCTAGAGGGTTCGAGTTCGGGGAGAGCCCGTCTCAAAGGAAGGAAGTTATTTTTAGTGTCTATTGTAAATGTTGCCATTTCTTGCAGAGGTACTTTATGCCATTTAAAATGCACAAAGTGGTTCGGGAAAAGCCTTAGTGGTGTTTCATCGGACACCATAGTTGTATGTTTGCAACTGCCACCAAACAGAAGTGGAAGTAATTTTTGAAACAAAATGAGTCACGTCTATTTTAATTTATGTAAAACAATTAATTTTTCGCACATAATAAATATAAATAAGGAAATATAATACTGATGGTACGTCTGATGCAAAAATGATATTGTTGTCTTGTACAGACGATGTTGAAAAATCTTAGGCAATTAGATAGACATCATGGTATATCGCATGTACGAGGGGCGTGCAAATTTTAACCGAGCTTTTGTTCTCTGGGTTGGGAAAGAGTGGGGGCATAATTCGTTAGGCGGTTATGTGTGGAAGATAACGATACAATGGATACTTCCACAGCGGTCGTTCTATGGCCGTGGCGCTATGTCTGAACAAGAGGTTGCAGTGCAACATCATCCGTTTTCTAATCAAAGGAGTGAAATCGACTGAGGGTTTCCCAAACTGCCGGAACTATTTTAAGGAACTACATTTTCACGAACCTGTCACTACCACAAGCAGTTCTTCAGTGAACATGAAGCAGTGGAGCCTGTGGTGCCTCAGTAGAAACAACGGGTGCTAAACACTATTAAAAAAACAGACAGTGGAAACTGGAAGTCACCCCGCTATCCGTAGACGAGACAACAACAGCCATGCCATTTGTGCCTCTGGAAGCTGATCAATGCCTAAGTGTGCTCGAAATCGCTTCAGAGGGAGTTGTGGAAATGCATACTCTGTTCTTTTTGAAGAACTAGAACTTCGGTATGTCCCACACCCCCCCACTAATGAACAGAAAATGTGCGAAAGAACATCAATCAAAGGCTTCTACTCGTAGACTGGTTTGAGGAAAAGAATAAGCAGATTTTAGACCCGAATTGCGAATTGAGGTTATAACACTAAATCCCTGAACACAAGAGTGGAGAAAAAGTGGGAAGAGAGCTTCAGTCAGGGCAAAACTCGCTTGTCGACCGAAATTTTTCTTGCAGTCGTGTTTTGGAACTCCAAAGGAGCGTTATTGATCGATTTTCTTAGGGAACGAAGGAATGTGAATACGGCGTATTACTACAAACTGTTGGACGTCGTGAGGGCCACCCATCACAACAAAGGCGACGGCAACCTTTTCGTGATGTCCTGCTTCTACTTGACAACACGAAACCACATTAAGTAGCCATAAGCCGGAATTAATTAAGAAAAATTTAGCCACATCGCAGAGGTGGAGCACTTTGTGCTTAATTGGCTGCTGACGAGCCCATCTTCTCTCTTTGATGAGGGATTAAAGAAACTGCCCGTGCAGTAGGGCAAATGTATTTCTGTTGAAAGGAAATATTTTTTGTAATTGTAAATGGTAAAATTAAATTTATTTTTTAAAAATGCAGTTTATATTTTTATGAACTCCTGTGTGCATTAAAAACTATTATATCGGGTAATCGATAGACTAAAATATCATAATATTTAGTTAATACCCCTTTAAAAAGTTTAACCAGATTTATTTTTGAAAATGATTCCATCCTAAACTTAAATAAATAATTATTTTAAAAAATTACCCCTTGAGTTAAATTATTCAACATTGAAAAATTAAAATGAAAGCCTTTATTCTGGACTGTTGGCGGGTTCGAACCCTGCCCAAAGTTTATCGGCACATAAAAATCTTGAGCGTAAGTCCAGCCTGTCGTAGATTTGCAGCACATTAAAAAAAACTCCATGCATGAAAAAAAAAAAAAAAAGGTTTTCGGACAAAATTACAGTCAGTTCATGTCCAAATAATTGCTTAGCATAACACTAGATAACGCTTGAACGTATTCTGCAAATCTGTTGTTGCTAAGTATAACTAAATTCGAAATATGATCCGTTAGGAACTGGGAGAAACAACAGCTGCCAAAAGGAAATGCTTGGGAAGAAGGAGAATAAAAATAAAAAATAACATCAAACAAATGTAGGTATTAAATGTTATTCAAGAACTCTGAAACTAACTAGGGCACAAATAGCATTTTAATTTAAAAGAATGACACTATGTTAACACCAAAAGTCATCTTTTATATAAAACCCTTGAAGAAGAGATGACAAAGGAGAAATATTACATCAGGTTACATTAAAACTTTTAAATAAAAATACACACCGAGAAAAGACTTCTAGATCACTCAGACCGCATAACTCAAGTTCAATCTTAGTGTAAAATCAAAACTTAACAAAATTTAGCTCAGTTCTAAAGTCTCTCTTCTGGAAAACAATCGCCTAAAATAAACAGTTAAATGAACAAGTTTGTATCCATATAATAACAGCTTAAACCGATATTTATTGATCCATTTTTATTCAAAATACCGTCTACTTCCATGCGAAAGAATATAAGAAGAGTACAAGTGATTTATTCCCTCAGGGATGTATTTAAGGGGGCTGGGTTGCAGTGCAGTTTGATTATGTACCTCTTATAATTAATGTTCACGGCTTCTTTTTCGCGACCTTTGGCAAAATAGCGTAAGGTTTTTTATATCTACAATTAATATCTCAATTACACAATCTGACACATGGTAATGTACTGTGCAAGTGGATGGGAAACAAAGGCCTGCAGAACAGTAATACAGATTAAATTCCACTTTCTTTTGTAATTTTCCGATTAGAATGTTAAATATTTTAGTTTACCACACACAGCTATCTCATTAAACTGCTGAGTGTATCTACATTTAAAAGTAAAACTGAATTTTGGAACCAAGAGTTCATGGCTGTTTGGAAGTGCAATGCAATTTTGAATAAATAAATCTTTAAAATAAAGTTATTGCCTAATAAATGAGTTCGTAGAGTTTTAATGACTGTTTTAAATTCTCTATAGAAACGAAGCGGATTGTAAATTGTGTAATTATATTAAATGTTGCTATATTTACATTTCCCATTACCTGAGACGGCCAACACACCAGTTATTGAAAGTTAAAAAACTGTGGTTGTTTCCTTCCAAATCACTGAGTATAAAAGGATACTTTCTTTTGTCTTTCTAAACTAAATCCAGTTTGATGGAACTAAATCTGGAGAACTCACTGCATGAAAACATCGTTAAAAATGAGAGCGCGGGTCTTTATTTTTTTTTTTTTCTTTCAGTCCTTGATTATTTCACAGGTATAAAATATTTTTATGTTTAAATATTGAAGAAATTTTATGGTAATTTCCTTAAAAACCTCCTTTAGTTGCATCACCTACCATTTCTTTGGGACTTAATATCCTCAATTAATAATTATGACTCTTAAATAAACGTAAACTACCATTCCCTTATACCAATATTATCTAGTGGAATTAGCGTACTTAAAATACTATCTGACTGTTTTTAGACACCATCTTGTATTGTGAATTCAGTTTTAGAGTACTTAATAGCTATTTATAGGATGAACTTTGCTTATAAACACTTTAATGTTGCTACCTTTATTATATGTAATTTGGTTTAAAATGTGTAAACGGGGTTGTTTAAATAATCCTAATTCTTTTTATTATATTTGTGGAAGTTCTGTTGTAAGAAGCAAAGACAAAATATAAAAGAACTACTCTTAACACTACGTAGTAAACATATAATCAGGGCTAGTCCATTGGATCCTAGGACATTTCTTTTACCACCTCTTCACTTTAAACCTGGGTGATGAAACAATTTTTGAAAGCTTGACAAAGGTTGAGACGGACAAAATTCCTGCTCTTTTGAATGTAAAAATAGAAGGCATTTTTGTAGGTCCGGAAATCAGAGTATAAAGAAAGTCAATTTGAAAATATGATGACTGTAATAGAAAAGGCAGTTCGGAATGCACTTAGATAAATCTTTGAAAAGTTTATAGAAAACAAACATCCTGTGTTTGTGAACAACATTACAGAGATTTTCAGTTTTGGGATGCAACATGAGTCTGAAAGTACACTTTCTCTTATCACATTTGGATGTATTTTTCTAAAAACCTGTGGGGGGGGGCAGTTAGTGAAGAGCAAGGTGGGCGATTTCGTCAAGATATCCCAGAAATGGAAATGAGATACTAAGGACGATAGAATACATCAATGATTATGGATTAGTGTTGGATTGGATGCTCTGTTCAATTGTTATTCTTATACAAATCAAAAATACATTTGTGAAAGAAAAAACATTTCTTAGTTTATAAAAACTGCTGATGTGATGGGGAAAAATGATTTCGTTCTTTAAATCAGCAGTACTATCACATTTAAAAAGAAAAGTAACTTTCGAAAGATTTCAATTTGTAGACCTGCGTTAATTGTGCTGATTTTTGCCCTACATACGAAGGCCGGAGAGAAATAGTGACAGCACTGTCATCACGCTGCTAATAAACATGTAAGAGCTTGTTCACAGCACGTCTAGAGGCAGGGTATAGGTGTTCACTAATACACCTCTAGTAGAGGACGAATGGATTAAATTGAGATGGCACCTGACCGAAACCCGAGGTAATGCCATGCAAGTCTTCGAGAAATCTGCAGCAACTAGGCCTTGCCTTGCCATACAGTGGTCCGTTGGGTGTCAATCTTTCGGCAAGAATTTATGGTGTGGAAGATGCACCAAATGCAGATTACCTTTTCCTCGAAGTGCATTCACTACTGGAGGTGGATCGGCAATACAGCGAGAGAGAGAGAGAGAGAGAGGGAGGGAGGGAGGGAGGGAGAGAGAGAGAATTAGCCACAAAAGTCGGAAAAAGGTTCCACTAGGGCGCTCCTTCTCAGACATCAACAAAATCGGCTTATCTGACCAGCGTCTTCCAAAAATGTGGCAGAGGATGACAAATGTAGTAGGGAATTACATGCAATTCATAAGTTACGTTGGTTACAATGTGATTTCAGAATAAATAGTTTGCTATCTGCCAACATGCAGCTGTTACTTTCTTTTCAGCTCACATATGTCAACGGAAGTTGTGACTTCTGTTCTATTTTGACTATTTTATGGCCCTATGAAGAATTCCTTAGATGCGTTGGGCAGGAGACGAGATGCCTATATACAGAAGGTGCTCAAATGTATACACACTTAACTGTGTTAACATAACAAAACTGAATTCACACAAACATAAAATGATGAGCACTAATCATCTTAGACTTTTACAGTTACAACAGTTGCTCAAAATGCCCATCATCGGCGTCTATACACTTCTGAGTACGTTGAACTGCTGATTGAGCAATGTTTGCGAAAGTGTCCTCAGCGATTACAGCACATGCCGTTTCAATTTCTTCCCGAAGTGCTGCCAGTGTAGCTGAAATACAACATCCTTAAGAATCCCCCATAGATAGAAGTCCAACGGAGTTAGATCCAGAGAACGCGGTGGAAACTAATCGGACATCTTCGTGAGTGCTCTGCGGTGAGTGCTCAAAACGTTCCAAAACCATAGCCGAGAACGCGGGGCTTGTTGCTGTGCGAGGCCTCCCAGATCTGCCCTTGTGAACATCGCATACGGTACCATGAGTTTCATATTTGCCTCGAATGCACGCAATTGTTACTCGAGTTGGCGGTTCCGTTCTGTACACACATCTCTCTTGCGTTTGAACTTCTACAACATTCTCCGTTTTCCAATACCGCTTTAAAATTGCTTTCCGCTGTTCAAACGATAATCTTAACTCCATTTTGTTGTAGCAACGCTAGCATAACGTAATATTAGTCACATCTGTTTATAGAACATCATACGATAATCTTGTCTTCAATTGTTCTTTGTTGATTTACCTGTCACGTAGGATCGCTATCATAATGTATGAGAGTTACATCTGTTTACAGAACATCATACTACACATTATTGTTATTTTACGATCCAACTTTGAAATATATTAAATAGATATCTACTGTGAAAATGTGTGTATACACACACACACACACACACACACACACACACACACACACATGGCCCCCTCGGTATATTCCCCAAAATTGGAATAACTTGTTTAAAGATATGTATACAGTGCCACACTGTGGTTTATCTTCAGTTACAAGGAGAAGTCAAATTAAAGTGAATCATTTAAAAACAACTTTTGAATATTCAGAATGCAGAAGCGCAAAATATCTCAGAGTGTAGACTTTTGAGACAGATTTGTTTTAGACGATGAAAAAGAATTAACTCTTGAGATGATTGGTAGCTATAGAGGGAGTAATTGTTCACTAGGAACTGGAACAGAGTTGGGTTCAATCGACCTATCAATGACGATATACACATTAAATATCAATTTCACCTATAGATAGATAACCATGTGTTTGTATGCAATGGAAGAGGTTTTATTATTAAACACGTAAGCTGATTGTGTATAGATCCACACGCAACCCCGGAAAATGTTTGTTTGTTTGTTTGTTTGTTTGTTGCGGTATATTTATGTTTCATCAATTACCCATTCATTGCATTCCATCAGGAGAGTAGCAGAAACGAACTCATGTCGCAGCAAATCACGAGGCGGCCGATCCATCAATCGCAGCTTGCGTACCATGGACCGATCTGATAGCATTCCCAGTTTTACCTGCATGTGTGTGCACTACAAAATCAGATAATATTAATGATGTAATTAATCAACATCGCTTTCCACCGCGTCCCAATTTCCGAATCAGATTCGCGGGGTGAAGGGGGGTATATAATCGGGTACCAAAATATATGCATTGCCGTTGAGAATGTTGACGCGTCTTGATGGATGTTGCTGCTTTCGGCCCCCACCATTAATTAACCCCCTACCCCCATGGAGCGAAATAATTGCTATGTGTACCTGAAACACTCGCGTCCTGCTAGAATTATGCTAAAACCGTAATTTCCTTATTTATACTATGCTTGCTGCAACAATTCTGCATTTCGAGCTCAGCTGTACAAGTATTCAAGTACCAGCATTGCAGCATTGCACCAGCCTTTCGTAAAGAACGAATGCTCTATGTTCATTTTAACAAATGTAGAAGAATAAAAAATCGTTTTTGAGAAAATGTTTTGAAAAATAATAATGAAATTAATTTTTTATTATATATGCTTTAAAAGTTGAATCACATATCTGTTATTAAAATAGTAGTTATATATCTTCAATCAGGCAATTTTGAAAATAAAAAAACCTTGCAGGGGCCTTTTTAATGGAATGATTCCTGGTGTCAGTCTGTCATGGCTCAATTGAAAATGCTTTTTAAACAGTTTTTTTAACACATGGCACTCAAACATACGGTTCGTAATAATCAGCGCTATAATACTTTTATAGCATTTCAGTGCTGCTAATTTTTATTAAATATGGAATAGTATGATTATTTAATATATTTTAGGGGATATAAATTACATATTTTATAATTTTTATGTTCTATTAATAGTTACCTTCCTCACAGCGATTTTGATATCGGGCCATTTTACATAAATTTGTTTCTAAGTTACATTTGCATAAGGAATAATACTGACAAACCAATGTCAGGCAGGAAGAAAATCAATAACAGCTAATATCAATCATTATACATGCTCCATTGCGTACTATAGTTTCTTTCGATGCAAAAAGATTACATTTTTAAACAACAATTTAGTAAAACACATACAAAGTATACTAATAATAACACAAATATAATTTGTGGTTTTACCCCACCAAAATGCTTTAAAAACTACTAATTATCTCCGCAGCGACATTAGTAACGTTTCTTTCCATACGCGTCCTAGTGATATATAGGCGAATTATTTCTTTGAAACAAGGAACGTTTCGAAATATTGGAATAGATTTAATTTATAATTGCAAATCAATTAATAATTATTAAACACTGTGCAAAATTGTGTAGACCATAAATGTTAAAAAAGTGATTTTATGCTGTAATAAAGTGTCATTTTTAATACTTTTATCATATATAACTATTATGAGAAATAATTAATAAGAAGTATAACATTGTTAGTGGTTATTATATCCATCCTGAAACCTATCACAGTTCGAATTTAACAAAATTGGAATGTTTCAATCTCTAACTTTCCACAATTGATTTTTCTGCCAAGTTTTCTGAGAAACAAATAAGTTTGATCAGAATTAGAAATTAAGTTTAAGCTCAAACGTATGTATGTAAATGGCTTCAATGCAGTTTACTGGACCTTAAAATCGACCAGTTACTCAACAACGTCTCTCTAACTTGGCTTATCGCAAAACAATTCAAGCCAATTTTAATTCTCATTTAAGATACTGCATGTAAGAAGGACCACATAGCTACCAAATGATTAACAGGCTGAGATATATGAACTATTTTCGCCTCAAAAAGTTTATCGATAAAACAAACTAAAAAGTACAACTATTCAGGAGGAGATTCGCGTTAGTCTAGATGTTCTGACCTCCAGATATCTACATAAGAATTATAAATTCTGAAGTTTTGTAATATTTAATGGTATGGAGTGTATTCAAAAATATGAACTTTTAGAATAGTTAAGTATTAGTGTGCAGTTTCACAGAAAATGAAACATGTACGTCTGGAATATACAAAAAATAAGAAAAGAAAGGAAAATAATTGGAACACTAATTCAGTACTGAATAATATTTATTTAAAAATAAAAACATACGCATTAAGATACTCTTTGGAGCTAAATATGGACGCTAAATTAGCAAACGGAAAGAAACATTATATTTACAGAGTAGGGTTTTCGAATGAGGCTATTCAAACGTATAAAAGAGAAGGAGTAAAAAAGCTATTGCTAGGTATATGATAGGAGGAAAAGGATATTGCTGAAAAATTTATGAAAATATAATAGGATTTGCACATGTTAAAATAATGGGAATGAGCTAATATTCGATAATGATGACATGGAGTGTTGAGGATAAACGAAAGAAGAGAGAGAGGGGGAAGACGAGAAATTGTGAATAATAAGAAAGGCTCTGACAAGTAAGAAATCTGCAGAAGAGAAAGCACAAGGTAGAAGAGCAGTGAGTTCTGAAAGTATCGACCACTAACGCGGCATTTGTGGTTAACAACTTCATGCTCGTTGAGTGTTTAGCAAGCAAGATCAGGTCAGTTACGAAATAGTAAGCCGGCGGATTACTAAGTAAGAAGGTCCATTAATAGAACACATCTTTCCTACTACACTATGAATATTTATCTTCTCATAAACACTGACTGAACCTGCTTGTCAAGTTTGAACAGGGTGTAGAAATTCGGATGCTCTGAAATATCATAACGCTTAACTTCTACATTGCATGTATTGGCATATTTCAAATCCAAAGTAATTTTAGTTACAGTTATGTTTTCTAAATAGACACATGTTAAAGTGATAGAATATACGATGTTACATTACATTACAACAACAAAGGAAAATTTTAGAGTATATTCAGACATTACACTTTTCCTCTCTCCAGTATTATCTTACAGCAAATTCTAAGCCAAATGGTTCATATAAACAGAATGAGAAAAGTATATATTGAATATCTCTTAAAAGTATCTCAAATTAAGGAAGTTACCAAATCGAAACCTTTAATTTTAAAATATAAAAACTTTTTAATATAAATACATAAGAGGAATTATAGATATAAGGTAATATGAGAGTTATGCATCTATAACGTTTATTAATGTTATATAAGGATATACATACATACATACATACATACATACATACATACATACATACATGCATACATACATACATGGATACATACATACATACATACATACATACATACATACATACATGCATACATACATACATGCATACATACATACATACATACATACATTGATACATACATACATACATACATGCATACATACATACATACATGCATACATACATACATACATACATACATGCATACATACATACATACATACATACATGCATACATACATGCATACATACATACATACATGCATACATACATACATACATACATACATACATACATACATACATACATACATACATTTCTTTGTATTGGAGTAGATAGACACAATCACTTTTCAACTAAAATATGGATATAATATAGAAAATGAGCGGAAGGAGAGGTTTAGTACAATATTATTTACAAACATTGAGAGATTACGAGTATTGATGTATTAGTCAATAAGATTTCATTGTTACATATAAGAAAGTTTAATTTCTACTTTTGTAACTGCAAATTTGTGGACTTTCTTCAAAACATTAATTCTAGAATTATATTGAGTGGAAGTTCATAGTATAGTATATTCAAAACGATTATATATATATGTAATCGTAGCAGTAGCAGTAGTAGTAATAGTAGTAGTGGCAGTAATAGTAGCAGTAGTAGTAGTAGCAGCAGTAGTAGTAGTAGTAGTAGTAGTAGTAGTAGTAGTAGTAGTAGCAGCAGCAATAGTAGTGGCAGTAGTAGTGGTGGTAGTAGCAGCAGCAGTAGTAGTAGTAGTAGTAGTAGTAGTAGTAGTAGTAGTAGCAGTAGTAGTAATAGTAGTAGTAGTAGTAGTAGTAGTAGTAATAGTAGTAGTAGTAGTAGTAATAGTAGTAGTAGTAGTAGTAGTAGTAGTAGTAGTAGTAGTAGTAGTAGTAGTAGTAGTAGTAGTAGTAGTTAGAGCAGCAGTAGTAGCAGTAGTACAAATAAATACAACTGTCGCATGGGCCTTATGGCCGTTCATGCTAATATCGTCCTTATAATAATCAATTGGGCCATACTCATATATATATATATATACATATATATACATATATACACGCATACATACAAATCCACATACATACAAATATATAAATATCGATATACTTACCTTTTCTATTAATAATTTTATATACAAATACATAGACATGAAAGGAACCCGTACTCTTGAGCCCCGCTTCCATTTACTCACACCCCCTCTCCAACTCCCCCTTCTTCATTATAGCCATTAACCTTCTTTGTCGGGTCTTCTCTAGAAATATTCCCAAATCGAGTACCTCGCATGCCCAACGCTTCCCTCAAATGTTAAAATTTCCATTGGAATTCAGAAATTGCGCTGGTAAATTCTAATTTCATAAAATCTCCGTTTCCCTGCATTCTGCCAAAATATGCCTCCAGGTATCGTTTTTCTCCGCACAATGGGCAAATTCTTTCCCCGAGAGCATTAACTGTTTTCTTTCCTTTCCAAGCCCCTAACCTGAGCCATGCGAGACTACTTCTTTCTTCTCTGCCACAGATACCTAAATAATGCCCCCTCCCCCACATCGGATGTATTTTTTGAGCCTATAGGTTCAGCGATACTTTTTCTGGGCATTGAGGCAAAATCTTTTGTCTATCTGTATCTCGCGAATGTCTGTTAACTATTTTCCAACTATTTCGTGTAATGTCCACTCCCCTTAACCAAATATACCCCAATCCAGTTTTGTCTAAACATTTCCTTATTTTTGATGCCCATATCCCACCCTTCCGTTTTTTGCTCCCTTAGACAGGCTGCTCGAAGAAGAGCTTGATATACTAATACTCATCGGTTGCGGGTATTGCCAAAGTTGCGTTTGCAACAAAGCAGGGTGAACATGTCAGAAGGAAAATGTATATCCTCAAGCCGTTGTAATCATTACGTTCCTGTTTACAGATGCAAATTGGGAAGATGCTCAATGTATAATATGCAAAAAGCACTTGATAGCAAAAGCTTAACTTAATTGAAAGCAATCCCATAATCAGTTCCATGCCGATGAATACAAAGGCATTATTGATGAAAAAAGAATGGCATTGTTTGCGGAACTCCCGTAAATATAAATATTAATTACAAGTAATAATAAAATATAGAACAATTTCAATTATTTTTGTGTTCTATTTGTAAAAACCAATACGTTGTTATGGCTTGTCATAAGAAAGATAATCTTTAAAATATCATTATTGGCAATATTACTAGCAATAGGTACTGTATATAGCAATTATTTATTTATTCTACTGAGATAATGGAAAAGGGGGTAGAAAATAATAATAATAATAATAATAATAATAATAATAATAATAATAATCATCATCATCGTCATCATCATCATCATCAAAGTATGTGCATTATTGCTTTGACATGTTCTACCAATTGAAGCAAATATAAGTGAAGTTTAAATCAAGCCCCACGTTGAAGCGGCATTTGAAACGAATGATGGTGGCGTGCAGAATGAAGTTTGTTTAGTATTGAGTGATATAATTAGATTTAATTAAGCTGCTTAGATGTAATTTCATTAAAGGCGAATACTTGATTATCTTCTATGTCTTCTCTGCTTTCTTTTGTAGCCGTGTGTGGATTTCTTCTTCACTCCTGCTGAGAATCGCTGAATATTGTGGCAATGAGGTTGTCAGAGGGGAAAGGAAATGGAGAGGTCGCTGATGATTAATTTCACTGGCGATAATGACCACTCATTTGATCTATTCGATTGAAAGCAAATCTCAGTCGTTACTTTTCTTTTTTTTTTTTTTTTTTTTTTTTTTTTTTTTTTTGTCTCGTTGGTCAAGAGAGTCTGAAGAATTTCTAAGTTGCATTAACCCGAGTCTATTTGGACTTTATCACTCGTCACCCCCACCTCCATTAATTTGATAGGAATTTGTTTCTCAACGTCACAAAATATATAACTCGCTTTCCCCCTGTTGATTGCAGAATATCCTTCTCGCCAGTCTATTATCAATAAACTTCATTGCAATTAACACGCCAACTGACTAGTGTGTCTTCTTTCACTAACTAATGAGCAACTCCCCGCACAAATGGACGAGCGTCTATTCTCACCACGAATTTGCGTCTCTTCTTCTCAACTAACTAATCGGTCTTTCATGTCTCAGTAGTAAAAACGGGCGTTAAACACTATTTAAAAAACTCGTCTGATTGTGTCTAACTGTTCTTTTACTTGCTGTTTTTTTTTCTCACTAATTCTATCTCAATTTTCTTTTCTTAACTAACCACCATCCTCTGAATGTTCACGGGCCTCAACTTTTGTTAGGTCATTGTCATTGATCCAGTCCATCGGTCTGGACGTAATTATGAACCTTAAGAGTCTTGATTTGAGACTGATCTTAACTTTTTATTCTTAATCAAGGTTTTCTATTCACTATCTACTCACTATCTTTCCAAATTTCGGATTGGGTATACTTTTCAGCGTTTTTATTGGGATTTTTTTTATTATGTCGAGCAGTTATTTTGCAGAGGGGAGAAAGATCTCTGACCTCAACAAACATTGTTGTCTTGCCGGTTTCCTTTTGCTAACAAAGTGTTACTCCAATGTTGTATACAACAGCTTTCCTTTGGAAATCCTTGCAAGTGTCACTCCGTGACCGAACGGGACTAAGGCTAAGCTTATACAAACCATGAAACAGAATGCAGCTTTGTGTTCCCTGCGTCAAAATAGTCTTGGAAAATATTGCGAGTATAGCAACAAACTTCGACAACACCCAAACTAGTAATTCCAAATGAACAAAATATGAGTACGTATGAACATATGCACATATGAACATGCATAACATATACGAGGTGGTATTCACAATATTCGAGACTGGTGCTGCCATCTCGACAGTAGTTGTAGTAGAGTTTTGTACCGATAGGTGGCAACACTAGCACCTCTGATGAGTGAGTATTTAAAGTTTCATGCAGCTGGGTAGATGTGTTGAGAAGCTATAGCACTTTTCATGATACTCTGTGTGTAGTGTGTGGCGATTTTACGATGGATCCAAGATTAGAACAGAAAGTGTGCATCAAATTCTGTGCAAATGTCGAGGAGAATGCTACGGAAACCCTCAAATGATTCATCAAGTATTTGGGGGACAAAGCATGAGCCGCACACGCGTGTTTGAGTGACATGCTCGGTTCAGGGCCGGCAGTACAGCTATTGAAGACGATGCTCACACCGATAGGTCGGTCAATTCCACAAAGCCTGACATTGTTGCCAAAGTTCAACATTTCCTTCGTGAGGATTGATGTCGAAGCTTTGAAATCCGTGTTAATGAAGTGGGAATTAATTATGGGACATGCCAACGAATTTTAACTGATGAATTGGGCATGCATCGTGTCGCTACAAAATTTGTGCCAAGGATCCTGACTGCTGATCAGAAGGCGCATCATGTTGAAGTTTGCACGGAGCTTCGTCAGGCGTATCCCATGACCCAACCTTCTTGTCCAGGGTCATCACCGGCGACGAGAGCTGAATGTACGCTAATGACCCTGAGACAAAACAACAATCCTCCCAGTGGAAGAGCTCGAACTCACCAAGACCAAAAAAGAGAGACAAGAGAAGAGCAAAATCAAGAGCATGTTCCTCGTTTTCTTTGATACCAAGGGGATTGTGCACAAAGAATTCGTTCCACCAAACCAAACAGCGAATTCCACATACTACTGTGACGTTTTGCGACGGCTCCGTGAAAATGTACGGAGACGACGGCCCGAACTTTGGCAACAAGTGAATCACGATAATGCACCCTGTCACAATTCCTTGTTCACCAGGAGCTTTTTGACCAAAAAAAAAAAACATGACGCTGGTCCCCCACCCCCGTACTCGCCTGATTTTGCCCCCTGCGACTTTGCTCTATTCTCGAAATTGAAAATCCAGTTGAAAGGACGTCGGTTCGACACAATTGAGAGGATTCAAGAAGAAAGGCTGTCTGTGCTAAACACCCTCAAAGAATAAGACTTCGAAGATGCACTTGGAAACTGCCAGTATCGCTGGGACCAGTGTATATGTTTGGAAGGGAACTATTTCGAGGATAACGGTTGTCATTAGTCTCAAAGTAAGTTTTGACCAGATGGCAACTCCAGTCCCGAATATTCTGGATATCATCTCGGAAACAATTGAGATAGTAATAATAATTAACCAGAGGGTTTGAGGCTGGGAAAATCCCACCTCACTACATAAGGAATCAAAATTAAATATTGGTCATTTGTGTGGATACACATTAAAGTTATTCCTTCTCCATTCTCCGGAAAAAAGGTCCATTGTCCTATAGGCTCCACTTTCAGCTACCGCTTTTATTTTTTTACAATATAAAAATAGTTCCCAAACTCTGACGTGCATGCCACATCGTCAAAAGTTGTCAACCCTTGCTCTCTATAATCTCAGAAACGTAAACAGTCCTTACGGATAAAACACTTTTCAGGATTGCTCGCATGCGCGAGAGCTTCTGCTGGTCTTTGGGGGATTATTTTGACACGATTTGTCTTTAAGCTTCCACCGTAGATAAAACTCGCATGGATTCATATAGAGGCAATCTATAAACCACAATAAGACTGGGTATCTGATTGCCAACAACTAAACAAATTCCAGTCGTGATAAATTTTTATGTTTGTGCAGAACCATTGCCTCACAAAGCATCATTAATTATTCTTTCTTTCTTTCTTTCTTTCTTTCTTTCTTTTTTTTCTTTCTTTCTTTCTTTTTTCTTTCTTTCTTTTGTCAATGGAAAGCAACAATAGGCCAATACTATATGTATGAATCCTTCTTTTTATAATTAAAATTGCACACCGCAATTATTGCATACCGCATTTCAATTTTTCGATAATGTTGAGCAACTTCGAATGGATTTTTGGCACTCCAATAATGACGTAACATACCCACTGAAGTGGAACCAAACCTGATCGCTATAGAGAATTAAAGGATCAATCGTTCCGTCAAGGATGCATTATTGAAACCGACTAAAAATATAATTAGTTTAATTTTTGCGTTGTTAGTTTGGGAACCACGTGAATTTTATAGGTTTTCTTTTTAAGAAGTTTTGGGATATTACGAGCGGAATATGTTGACGTTACTGACTGTTGTGCACAACACTTTAAATAATTTCTTGAACTAGTCTTAAACATGCATACATTTAATCTCATTTTTCTTCCATTATATCTTATCGTTTTTCTTTTCTTTCTTTTTTATCTTGCTCTTCCGTTAGTATCGCTTTTTTTTAGAGGAAGCTAATTGGTGTGATAACAATCCCTCAGGATATTATCGCGGAATATATTTTTTTTACCGTATATCAAGGAAGAAGAGAAAAAATACTTTTAATACAATGTTATTAACTTTATTAAAACGTGCATTAAACACTGGCGTTTTAACAATTGCAATCCTCCAATAAATTAATTCATGAATTAAAACATAACATCAAGGCAGTATAATTTCCCATCTAATCACTAATAATTAACAAAAATTTCTAACCTTAAGAAAGTGTACAAATGAGAATTTCAATGGTTTTTACCCTCAGTATATAAAGTCTTTCTTATTTACTTTCTTAAAACACAATACCCAAATTAAAGATAGCATTCCAAATCAATTTTCCATGCTTTCACCAATAGTAACAAAGATTTCTTGTTTACTTCCTCCCAAACCATTAAAAATATTACAAAACAAAGATAGTACACCAAATAATTCCATGATTTTATTCATAATAAAATTATATCATGTAATTTCTTCAAAATAAGTTCTGGATTAAAATGGTTTGACACAGGAATTCTAAGGTTTTATCCACAATGAAACAAAAGCTTCCAAATCCCAAATTAACAAAATATCTGGGTCACTGGTACAAGTAATGACGTAGTTGAGAGCTGCTAAAGAACGACAATATTGAGGTAAGAACACAAAGGAGAGACCGTTCCCATGTTAATGATGCTAACCGGTGGTTCAGCTAGAGCCGAAAGATCCCATTTCAGTTCACAGTCAATTTTCTAATGTTAATGAAGCGAGCCGATTAAAAATTCAGACCGGCAACACTTGAAGATGACGCCATCTACTCAGACCAATAAGTAAACAGCGCCACATGCTCTAACCAATTAACAGTGTCCACTGTTAACTAGAAAAAACCAAAAAAGTGGTATTCATAATTAAGGAAAGAAGGGAAAGGAAAAGATAAGGCAGATTTAGCAGTGGATACTTGTACAATGTCCGTGTGCACTAAAATAATTTTCAATTAAACATTTTCTTATTCATAACTACGAGGGTAGGCCCATAAGTTTCCGGCCTAACCATTTCTAGGTATGATAAATACAAAAACTATATTTCATTTTATAATATAGTTCCCCTTTTTGCAATACACTTCTCACATCTTTGAATTAACATTTCACTCTCTCCCTCCTTTTAAATAGTCAGAAGCCTTGCCTGCAAAATGGGCATAAACTGCATTCATCACTTCTTCGTCACACTTAAATTTCCTTCCTCGAAAGTCCTTCTCGAGTTCTAAGCAAAGGAAATGGTCACTGGGAGCTAGATCTGGGCTGTATGATCGATCTCCTTGAAGTCACATCTCTTCACAGCTTCCTTTGCAACAAGAGCTGTGTGCACAGGCGCGTTGTTGTTAAGAAGGCGCACACCACCACTCAGTTTTCCTCGCCTTTTCTCTTTGATGGCAGCACGTAGTGTGTGCAGTAGGCCAGCACAGTACTCTCCATTTACTGTGGTGTTCTCTCCTTGAAGTCAATGAAGAATATTCCTCCACAATCTCAAAAGAGTGTGGTCATAATCTTCTTGGTGGACTGAGTGACCTTAGCCTTTGGAGGCGGTGCTTCGCCAAGTTTACGCCACTCTTTGTTTCTCTTTTGGACAAGGGATCATAGTAGAGAACCATAGTTTCATCTTCTGCAACAATGGTTTCCAGAACTTTTCTCTCGTTGACACTGTAGAGCTTTAAATATGCCAAAGATGACTCGTTGCTGCTTTTGGACTGAGGAAAGAAATGTAGGTACCCATTTTGCACTAACCTTAGTCATGTTAAATGTTCATGAATAATTGGAAGGACTGTTATTTTAGAAATGACTAACCTTGTTGTTATTTCTGTAACTTTGAGCCGTCGGTCTTCCATAATTTCTCCTTCCAAAAGATCGATGTGTTCAGGAGTGAGTACCTCCAAGGGCCGACCTGCATGCTCTTCATCTTCAATTGGAGTAAGTCCTTCTTTTGTGAAGAACTTAATAACAGATCGAAACCCCATTTTGAACATGTCACAATCTTCTACACGTAGCCTTCTTTATGTAACTATATCTGAACATCTGAACATAGCGGAGCGGAAGTTACAGCTGCAATTATTTACTTAACAGATAAGGTGTGACACTATATAAGGCTTTTGTGAAGGCGTAACCCTGATCGACTGTGCTGGGAACTTACGCAATTACCCTCGTACATCTAAATTTAGGTAACCTTTATTCTACATTATGTTATTTCTATTAAAATTATTAACAATTATTGGCAGGGAATCAATTAATTATTCATTTTGAGAAGAATCAGTTTTGGTTAAGTTTTCAGCCAGAACTGACTGCAATTTCTTTTATCTAATTTGTAGATTTGTAAGTGAATGTGTTAAACATAAAGTGGTGGTACTTCCAAAAGAGCTTTTCACTCCTGTGGTCATGAAGAACGAAATGTTGAACCTTTGCAGTATAGTTTCATGTATTCAGCACATGTTCTTGTGTTCTTTTGTAACCTGTTTTTTTTCTATATATGATAAAAATTGCAGAAAATAAAAAGGAACCGCGGAAAAGTAGTATAAATTACAAACAATGACCCTGGAATATAGCTTTAGAAATTTAAACAACAAAGATATAGATTACCTTTTTTATATTGGAGATAATATACAAGATCTTGCTAAACCAAATTGCCAGGGATGGGAAAAAGAAAAACAAAACTACTTGACAAACAACACGGCGTAAATGCAGCAACCATTGCGGGAAGCAAATTTTCTCGCGCCGTGTAGTGCCGTGATTCAGCCGGAACTCTGCAATTTACTATCGACAGAAGACATTAGATCGAAATCGGCTTGATCGGGATCTAAAATCCACTTGTGGAGTGGAAACAAACGCATGCATGTTCGTGTAGGCAAGGAGTTCAGGTACATAAAGATGAAGTAATCACTTTAGCAAAGTGATCGCGTGACTTGCAGTCTTCCAGCACTAGAGAGCACACCAGACGTTCTCCCGTCGCGCCCACAAATAAAACAAGTGACAGATGACATGCGACGAGTGTGAAGAAACACTTTAAACTACAAGTTTGCTTTCTTTTCTTACAGGAGGAAGAAAAGTGAAAAAGACAAAGAAGAGGGGTTGTTGAGTTGGAGTGGTGAAGAGGAAGGGAAAGATTATGTAATGTTACTTAAAACCCTCGTGTATGCCATTCTGGTATGCTGAAAAATAAAAGGAGTGATAAATGATATTCGTGAAAAACATCAGTAGCGTCCGACATAGAAGTTCATTTCAATGTGTTTACGGGGCTATGAAGTCCCTCGAAATTAAACCAATTACGAGAAAAACTGTCGTTTAAAACCTGTTCCCAGTTATCTCTGCTGGAAATGAAGAAAATACCAAACACATTCCTGCGTGTCAGTGGCATTATTCAACCACGTGCTGAACTTGGTGCAGATTTCTTTCACTTTGTCCAATCATTAAACTAACGAAAGGAAAGGGGAGAAAAACAAAACCCAGTTGCGTGCGTATTTCATTCTGACCTTAAATTAGGAGACCCATGACTGTTGTTTCTTCATTTTTTCCTCCCTTATTTTACATTTTTGTTCCTAATCGGCTACTTTGTTGTGTTTTACACGGTTGAAGACATTTCCATGACATTGATGATGACACTATCTGCGTGTTGACAGCTTTGGGGCAGAAGTGTAGCTTTATTTCAAATCTAGGTGAACAGGAGAACCCATATACTGCCTTTTTAATGCAAATGGTATGCAATTTAAAACAATCAAGGAGTTCTATTTGTTTCTTTATGTTCACATATTGTCAGATTTGCGTCTATTCCATCTTCAAAAAAGAACGCCCCCTCCTCCAGCCCTTTGTAGGAAGTTTAGTATGAGTTGTGCATCTCTGCGGTGCATATTCCGGAAAAAAAGAATTTCTGAACATGTGTATAATTTTTAGTGTTTTCATTTATTAATTTTTCTCATATTTCTCTCTTCAGCATAATATTTAGTTATTTATATTTGATCTCATGGAGAAACCATATTCTAGCAACTGATTATTTCTGCCTAATTAATTAAATCTTAAAAAAATTGGAATTCCTTTATAACGATTATTAACTCTAGAATCAGCTGTAGCTATTATTCAATCTTATGTATTTGGAGTGTGTGCTTTATTTACTAAGTCATCTACTATTACTCCATACAACTGAGGAAACCTGTTTGTTGCACTTCTAAGCTTCCAAAAAATAAATATAAAACATTACATTTTATATATTTATGACCATAAATTTACATAAATCTCAAGATCAAAAAGTATTGTTTCATTTTTTATGATATGCTTGTGCATTTTGGTTACATTTTTCCCTAAAGCTAAAATGTATTACAATTGCGAAATTATTATAAACTGATTTAACATTATTAAAACCTTCGAAAATTTTGTATGAAATAAATAGCCCCCCCCCCCTTTGCTTTCATACTGCACTCTCTGTTACTGTTTTGAATTTTTATCTCTTCCTTCAAAGAAAATGGTATTCTGCCATTTGCAGTTCAGTGCATAAGCCTATAATAGTCTTATTGGCGCTACTGCCATATCCTCTTTCCTTGTTATTGAATTCTGAATTTGTTTTTTCTCGAAGAATTTTAGATTTTAAATTCCATTTGTTCAAATAATATTATAATATAATTTAATTTTCTATTTAAGATAATGCAATATACAACCATTATAATCCTTCTTTGTGTACTACAAAATGTGACATATATGAGAACTAGTTTGAGTATTTGTTATTTATTATTACTGAAAAATTAAAAAAAGGAAAAACAAAATGGGGCACAATAATGAGAACAAATTGAATGTTTACTACATTTTCTGTGATTTTGCGGCTAATCTTGTTACGTCTTGTTATTCGTCTTTGTCTTTACCATTTCCATTTCGTTTATGTTTGCCCACGTTTTCAGAAATTTCTTGAAAGTACATTTATCGCTCATTGGTTAGAACACGTGGCATCATTCTTTCTTCTCAATTGCCTTCTCTATTGTTTCCGCTTGCAGCAGGCAGTTGATCGTCTGCCCTTTTCCAGAAAATATTGTTTTTACCCCAGGCGAACCAAAGTGTCAACGTATTCTATGACATCGAGAGGGTATCTTTCTTGTGTTCTTTTGTTTAGCAAAGGTCAATTTATTATGCCAGAGATCCAGATATTAGTTGCATTTGTAAATTAGAAATTATTTGTTAATTTGTTAATCTACGGAAAATCTTTTCTAAATTTTCTTAAATTCAGGTATTGGTTGTAATTAAGGAATCCTTTGCTAATTTGGATAATTCATGGAATTCCTTTGTTATGATTTCCTAAATCCAGTTAGGTATTCGTTCTTGGGAAGCTTTTACATTAAATTTTTATTTGTTTTGTTGTTCTACTCTGATAAGTTTATAAATTATTAAGAGAAATATTTCAATGTTCCTCTCTTGTAAAAGAGCACTGCCTCTGTTATAATTCGGTCATTAATTAGAGGAATGCATTTGTTAATGTTCTTAAAGCCTCAATACATGCTGTTTAATACATTACAGAGTATCGTTTATAAAATGTTCTCCACGAGCTAAATTTGGAGGTTTATAACACCGGAAAGTTTGCTTAAAAAAATACAAACTAGAACTTGATTTACTGGAGTGCGCGGATGTTCATTGCGCATATGAAATATCTGACAACATTTAGTTGTAATTATTATGTTCTGTACCAGCGAGTGACTTTCTCCTGTCCTTCAATCCTTGAACACGTAATCAAATTCTATTTTTTTCTCGATGTAGATTTCTGTAAACGGCTAAGGCCGCATTCACAATGAAAATTAGACGTAAACGTAATAAAATAAGACGTAACACGTTAACTTAGTAGTATGCAGGCATTCACAATGAAAGACGCAAACATATTAGCCATCAAAAATAACAAGCGAAGATCAACAAACAGCTGATTGAAAATGGCTGCTTCTGAGCAGACGACGGTAGCGTTTATGCATATGCAAAGTGCAGTAACTGATTTGCTTGGAGTAACATGAGCAAGGATAGCTTTCTTATAATTCAATTAATTTTTTGTCCATTGACGCCATTCTGTCTACAGAGTCACTGATCTTCAGCTCTTTCTACTATAACTTGCCCGGGTAAATCATGTAATGATGACAAATCTCCTCGGATTGCAGCAGAAAAAAATAATAAACATAAATTTATAGCGCATTCTGTACGTGGTAAATGAAAACGTCATTATCTAGCTATATCTGTGGAAGTCACTATCTTCGGCTCTCTCCGCCGTCGCTCGGGACTTGCAGCAGTAAGCAGAAGCCAGCAAGAATTGCATTTGATTTCCGTGCTCTGTGTATAGATAAATTCTGATTTCTTAAGTTTAAGTTGGATGTAGACACAAAGCCTTGGACCTTGCAAGTTTCCGTCTAATTGTACGTTTATTTTTATGTTTGTGCGATTCATTGTAAATAGTACCATTATTATACATAGCATTTAACTTTTACGTTTAAGTTTACGTTATGTTTAATTTTCATTGTGAATGGGGCCTAAGCGAAACCTTTAACTAGCCCCAAGCCAAGGCTTACCGCGCGACCGCCGCGTCTTTAACTACGTCTTGCGACATCATGGACAAGGTGCAACATGGCAGGCCGTTGTCATGCGCGTTTTTGATCATGCATCTAATCTCACGAGGCAGGATGGATCCTGTTCCAGATACAACTAACTTAGAAAAATTCTAAGCAGATACCGGAACTCGAATCTGGGACCTCCCAGCGAGCTGTCAGCAACGCTAACCATTAAACCACGCGTATTACCAAGGCAAACAGATTAATATATTATTATAATAATTAATTATATATTAATTAATAACCGTTAAGATGAACTTTTTTTAAAACATTTTAACGCACGAAATAAAATTAATGAAATAAGAGCGGATATATTTGACTATTGTTATAATCAGATGATTTTTTATTTATTCGGTTTATTTATGGCCGCTCTTTAACATCTCAGGTCATCAGCGTCCCATTCTATTCAGGGCGTGAAACGGCCGACAAATTTTGCTCAGAGGTCTCTTTTTTTCAAGCTTGAGGTTCTTTATCGTGCCGTAAATGTACGACACGGAACCTACGGCTTTACTTCCCTTCCGAAGGAAGCCATACTTACCATTTTTACGCCCGAAAATATCTATCGGTCCTGGCCGGGATCGAACTCGCGATCTTGTGTTTAGGAGGCAAGTATGGTAACCACTACACAACCAGAACCGAAATAATAATCAGATGATATAACTCCGATGCATTAACATAAATTATTAAAAGATTTTTCCAAGACCAAGGTGTTTTAAAACATTTTGCTTCACATCCCTGCAGTTTTTCTGCACTAAGCAATTTTCCATTTTTGTTACACCTTGTACAAAAAAAAAATCTAGATAACAAACAAGGATGCTATATTGGAAAAACACATTAGGAGAAACTAATTCAGGAAGGATCCTTTAATACTGAAGACGAAACCCCAAGGAACCGTTAAGCGAAACAGAAAATGCTTTATGTGGAGTAATAGAAGAAACTGCTAAAGTAAGAAGCAAAAAAGAGAAAGAAAAGATATGTCAAAAGGCAAAATTTATCATCAGCAAGCTGTCAAAACGCCAAAGGAAGAGATATCTCCGCCGTAGCTGTTTGTTGGCTGCAGGCTCTTCTGTCTTGTCACGTGAATGGCACCGAGCAGATCTGGCGGAGTGTGAAAACGGTCCCCAGCACTGATTGACAACCCAGATAATGTTATACTGGTCTTCTGCTTCTTCGGCAATCTTTCAGTTTTCAATTAAACTCCGAATGTCAAGCTTTCCTTCAGCACGAAGCACAGGCTTGCTGCCAGCTTAATGTCGTGGTTGGATTTAAGTCTTTTTAGTTCGAACAGCAAACGACATACGCTGGCAAAGAGCAACTGTGTACTTAACAGTTGTGATTTAAAAAAATATTTGAAAGAAACTTTGATCGGTTTTTTTTTCTTCTCTTTATTTGTCTTTCCTTACAAACCAAAATGCCAGATATATCTATAAAATGAAAATTCATCATTTTAACAAACTATAGGAATTAATGAAATGGATTAATAATGGCGCAAATAAGCCCCGAATGTGCCTTAAAGCTATGAGGCATTCACTTTTTCAGGGTAAGAAGAAGAAGGGAGAAAATTGCCTAGGTAGCTCTCTGACCTGAAATTGAACGCAGGATCTTGGGATTAATGATCGCAAATACTACCACCACCAGGCAGGCGGTCTGGTCCTAAATTCGATAATTTTTATCTTAATATTGTATTTGTGTGTTAAATTAGTTAAGTGCCCAATGTAATAACAGAACATTCTGTTGTAATATGGCAGAGAAAATAGATTGGAAATATAATGTGCATTTTAGTTAAATTTTATAAATGAAAATACAGAGGATGCCAAAAAATGTATGCATACTTCAAGCAAAGAAAAAACTGTGTTAACAAAACTGAATTCACACAAACAGAAAATGATGAGCACTAATCATCTTAGACTTTTACAGTTACAACAGTTGCTCAAAATACCCATTATCGGCGTCGATACACTTCTGAGTACGTTGAACTACTGATTGAGCAACGTTTGCGAAAGTGTCCTCAGCGATTGCAGCACATGTCAATTAATAAATATGTGATATTCTTTCAGATAAGTATCATGAGGATTGTTCTGAATTAATGACAAATCAGCCTTTTCAACTTTGGCAAAATTTTCTTGCGGTCTTCTCTAACAACAACAACAACAATAGACAAAGGAATTAAATAATCTTCATAAAATATAAAACGTCATAAGTATAATAAAAGAAGGTGCGACTTTAAAGCAATTCATTAGAAAGTCGACATTAATATGTATTTTATTTTATTAACGCCCTTTTATAAATTTAATATATAAAATAGAGTATGAAACTATTTTATAATATTATACAATTAATGCATTCGTAAAAATTACGAAACTCATTTCTCTCGTTTCTTAAACATTTACGCATGTATACTATTTCTGCATTCTGTCTCATAAATATGAACAGTAATTTTTTTCTATTTCATCAATTAAAACCAGATTAAGAGAGTTTAAGATGGTGTGGTTTATGTTTTTGAGGTAATGTCGATTTACCACTATTTTAAATACAGCAGCATTCATTTGTTCAGTTATAGAGACATGAACATCACTGAAAAACTTGTTTATTCTTACGTCTGTAAGTTGTATTTAATTATTATCCTGTTTTGCAGCTGTAGAGTACCTTTTGGATAAACTGCATTTTTACCACAAAGTGCTTGAAGCTTGAAGGAGAGGGGTGGTTCAAGAAAAAGAATAAAAAGGATCACCTGCTGCGAGTGTTTCGATGAGGGTTGACTTCAGGTAAGGGAGGTTAAAATAACCTGTCAGTTCGGAATGTGGTCCGGTGGAATGCTGCCTTTCTCTGTTTACGAGCTTTTCGCAAACTCCGAATTAAAGCCGGTTCCTTGTTAGCATCGTACACTTAAAAACAAATATTACGTGACCACGTGACCTGTAGTTCCATCTTTGGGTGTTCGTTTTTGTATTTGTCAGATTTAGGCTTCTGGTTGGGAATGAAATGAATTACGAATTCCGCTTTTCTACCGAATATAAAAAACTAGGAAGAAAGAAACAAGTCTACACAGCATTTGTATTCTATCATTACCTTTTTAGTTATCTTCGTTTCTTTCATTCCTTCATTGTCTTTTTTTTCTAATTACATTTTTTTTTCTAATGGAATTTCCACTCAGTCTTTTCTAAGATCTTGGAGATGAAAACATTTATAGATTATCTCTCAGAAATCAGATCTGTAAATAGGCAACAGTAGTGGGAAAAATGGAAGGAGGAAAAACAAAAGGCTTAAGTCCTTTCACAAAACAAAATACAATACATAAACAGGCAAAATTGGCCAGAACTGCACTCCTGTCTCTTAAATGATAAACCATTCATGAAAGATGATATAATTAAGTAGCAATAAAAATATAAAGCTTACAGTGCGTACTAAAAGGAAGAAAATAAGGGAAAACTGGGTTAATTTCTGAAGTGTATTTTATACAGTTGAGAAGATCCAGCGATTTCTATAGTAACATACTCATCAACACAGAGCTCTAATCAGAGAACAAGTTAATACATTATCGTTGTACTGTAGTGTTTCCTTATTATAAAATAATTTGTACTTAAAAATCACAAACAAAGATGAACCTACTTAGATTTGTACTTTATATTGCATCAATTAAAGTCTGCAGGCTTAAATTATTCAGATAGTCAATGCGACCGCAGTCATTTTCTGTCATATCACCGTGTCTCAATACTCAACATCATTCCGCAGCTTTTCTATTTTCTTTATATCTTGGCTAAGTCTTTCACCTTCTTCACTTATAGTTTTTATGTTTTATGGAAACTGAATCCTTATTAAAATATTTTTAGGGTTTCATAACCTGCGTTGAACTTTATTTTGTCGTGGTCGTTGGTTTAGATTAATTTAAAAACCAACGCTTTCGCGGTATCATCAGTAGACTCAAAGTGCGTGGAAAGGTACAGAACAGTTAAAAGTGTTGGGAGAGTTGTGGCGCAGACTTGTTTGTCGACCAGTAACGGATTCCGAATCTCTGTCTTTGTTTATATTATTTCCACACTGTCTCTCTTCTAGCTAAAATGTTATTGACTTCTATAAAGAATATTCATTATTTAACAACTTTGAATAGGTTTCAATATTCTCTTTTAAAACAGTTATAACATCTTCAAGCATTTTATCTTTACTTAGTTCCCTTTTCTGAGGTTGTAAAACGCTTCTTTGACTTTCCAGTTTCATCCTGTATCTCAGTGAATTGCTTCAGCAAATCCAGCTTAGTGTTCCCAATTGGAACCTGGATTAGGTTGTATCTTCAAGGGCATTTTCTCCATTGATTCTTTCTGTCTCGATTTTCCCATTCACGTAATTCATGAGGACCTGCTGTTCTTCTCACAAAGTGCAAAATGTCTTTAACTTTTTATCACAGATAACCTGTTCACGTGTTTTATTTTATTTTATTATTTTTTTTAGGTCGACAGAAGGACAGAATTAGCAGTTGGAAAGAAGGTTACCACTTTTAAAATTTCTCTTACTTGATAAACCGATTTTTTAATGATTTATTTACGGACGCTCTTTAACATCTCAGATCATCAGCGTCCCATTCAATTCAGGGCGTGAAACCGCCGACAAATTTTGCTCAGAGGCCTATTTTTTCAGGTTTGAGGCTCTTTATCATGCCGTAAATCTACGACATGGGACCCACGGCTTTATTCCCTTCCGAAGGAAGCCATACCTATGATTTTTACGCGCGAAAAAATCCATCGATCCTGGGTTCGAACCCGCGACCTTGGATTTAGAAGGCAAGTATGGTTACCACTATACCACCAGGACCGACAATAAACCAAAGGGTTTTCTGGATTAAGATATTGTAATCCATGTTATATCATAATTTCTGTAAACTGATATATGCCCTCCTGAGTTTTAAAGGTATTTTCTTTCAAATTTGTACCTAGAAGCTCTGTAACATTCTTTGGGAGATATAAATCTCTGGTCCAATCACTTAGCTGATTTTTTTTGTCAAAGGTTGAAGTATTTTGTGTATTTGTCCAATCAGAATGTGCAGATAACGCAAATGGCATAGAACTGATTTCAGAATGCGGTATACAGCAATGGAATTGAAGAGCTTTGTGACACAGACCTTTGAGCGCACTCCAAATCAGGATTAATTATTACCAGCTTTAATCTAAAAATACAAAAAATAATAAATGCCATTTCTTTGGATCACATTATACTTTTGTAACCGTAAAAGCAAGAACCTTTGATCCTTTCTGCTCCACTCAAACTCTACACTCTCTATGAGAAACCCATAGTTTATCCTTATTATCCAGCTTAATTCCAAAAATAAGCAAGATAAATAGGTTTAACAAATGCGGTTATATTGCAGTCATAAACATTCCACACTATAAAAAAATATATTTGATTCTTGCAATCACTACCTTCTTTGCATTGTTGTTGTAAAACAATTAAAATAAAGTAGACAATTTATCCAGTGCTACAGCTCTAAACCGCTCCTTGCTCTGCACCATACAAGGCTAACTATTGCATCTGTTTACTGGTGTCACCGGCAATAACACAATGATGCCAGATCAATATTTTACTTACATAGCGGTTTTTTACATTCAAATACATAATTGTGTTTTTATTCTATTGGAAACAATGGCTTACTTTAAAATCATATCTTCCAAAATGATTAAATAGTGTCACGTGATACGACAAAACAAATGCATTTCTGGATTAAGGAGAACAACGTATTAAATTCAAAGTTAGTGTTGTCATTCTTCATATTGTAGTTTGTATTATTTATTTATTTCCTGAATATCTCTATAGATTTTTTCCTGTCATTTATGAAATTTTTTCGTTAAAGTTTCCAACCTTATGTCATATGCATAAGTAATTTCTTTAATAATTTTAAATATGGCAACTATGCTAAAAAGCATATTAGTGAAATGTGTTTCAAATTTAGTAATTTGTATTTAAAACACGTGTATTACATTTTCGAATCTGCGCTCCGAGCTTCACATGGTATCTAGTTCTTTTAAAGTATAAAATTGGACACATTGATGCCGCTTATTTTAGTCTTTGGTAAAGAAATGTTTGAACATGGATAAATGTTTACAATTTTAATTATTTTCCGTGTTAAACCATTTGATTTTTTAATTTTTCTTTGCCCGTTTATACTGTAACAGTATTAATCAATTAATGCTTTATACAATTAAACTTTGTTTCGTCTTTGTAAATTTAAAGCTTTGACATTAAGACTTTCATTTCTCTAAAGGTGTTCTTGACAATATCATTTATTCGTCACTACACACTGGAATGTTATACAGAAAAAAAAAACATATGTAATTTCAAATTCTTTAGTTTTGACAGCCCGATACCTTGGCCTGCTAGTAAGCAAAGTATAATGTATGTAATGTCCACGAGTTAAATACCTGTAACTTGGTGATGATGTACACACTATTCGTATTTCCAGGAGATAACCGAGTATCTAGTGATAACCATCGTGATGCTGATCTCTGTTTAGCATTTTTGTATTAGAAAGACAATCCTTTTGCTCTAATATTTAAAAGGTGTTTAGAAATAATGGGCAATAATATTAAGATGTGAACTATAAAAGAAAAGAAGTAAAAATAAATAAATAATAAATAAACAAATACAATTTTCATTAATTAATGGTTGGTAAATTAATTATTGACGAAATATATGACATTTATTGCTAGTTGAGATCCACCACTGCTTCAACTACTAATACAAGTAAAGTTATGTGCTCTGTCCTCCGCTGTGGCGTCAACTGCAGGCAACTTGTTGCTGGCTAACACTGACGATATTTAAACACATTTGTGATGAATGTTTTGAATATCTTTCATGTCAAATAATAAATATGCAAGGAATAATGGAATTGCATGACGTAAAATAAGAACTTCATACTCCATATTAGGAAAATAAATGATACAAAAATTACTTTATTATTATATCATTTTCGATAAATGCTACATTTTACTACTGGAACAGAATACCGACTTGTTTTAACGTGTGTCATATAACTAATTCTAAGAAACTTCCAAATAATGCTTCTACGTGGCGTATAAAATAAAAAGTTGAACTTATACTTCATTCAGTTCTACTTCGATTCAATTCAATTAACCCCCTAAGACACTTTATAGTGGAAACGTCTCTGCAAAGTAGGGAGGGTGAGTATTAAATATCGAAACGCCTTTCTTGAAACTGCAGTATTGTTATTATTGTTGTAGCGATATCTTTGCTATCCCATTCATTACAGTTTCTGCTGCTGGCATTTGAAAAATGCAGATGTATATTTTTCACATATTTCTTTAGCTATATTGACTTAATTTTTAAGAAGAGAAATATTCGGTTCTAAAAACATGATTTTAATTACTGCGCTGATATTTCCCCTCACTTATGGTGAAATCGGAAGCAATGCTCTGGTTATTACCATGTTCATTGACTACATTAAAATTATTCTGTTCTGGTAACTCCGGCATTATCAATGGGCTGATACTTTATGCCCGCCTTTTATAATTTTTTAAATTTTGTCTTTTAATTACTTTACTATTGGCCTGCATTTAACATTTATTACCAATAATTATTTATATTATTGAATATCGTAATTCTTTCAACGTTTTCATTGTTGATCTGTTGTGAAACAACGATCAAGGTAGCCATAAAGTATCCGCCGTAGCTCGTGTGATGCATAATATATCTAGAATTTCTTTTCTTGGTGTGCTTTTGGCTTCTGTAACAATGATTTTATGTCTAATTCTGTTTGTACCAACAATGAAATTCATTTATACAATTTATCCCCTCGTTCTTGATTGGTCTGGTGGTTTGTTCTCTTATAGTACTTCTACTATACAAAGTTATTTAAAAACGTCTGGATGTTCTTTTATTGACAAAGAAATAATGGATATATTTGATTTTGAATTTGATGATATTGATGAGGCAGTGAGTGAAACAGAAGATCAAAACATTGTGCGTAAGCAAGTTATCAACTTCTGATGATGAAGATGAACATCGTCATAATATGTAACTGAAAATGACGTCAGTGACAGGTGGGTTACAACTAGTGATAGAATTTTCACATCTAGGTCTCTTCGGCCTACTTGACGTGGAATGAAATGTTGTGAAAGAACGGGAAGTAATGGGAAATGAAAAACAATAAAGAATTCTTTAAACATTCCTCCATAATTTGAAAACATCGTCATAAAACATGTCAATGAAGAAGTGGTAAGAATAAATGTAGCAGAAGCAAATATCTATGAGTTTATAGCTCATATGGGAGTGGAAGGTCACACAATTTCAGATCTCCGATATAATATTTTCCTTCAGATTCAGCTCTGCAACTAACCAAAATAATTAGATTTGATGACAGTGAAATCCGAAATGAACGCAGAGAAGAAGATAAATTTAATGCCATACTACAGTTATTTGAGAAAATGAACCAAGATATTTTTTGCTGCTAGGATTCATAATACAGTTGTTGATGAAATGCTAACATTATTCCGTAGAAGGTTCAAAGCGTTCATGAAGGACAAACCAGGGTAATATGGGATACTCATAAGCATGTTCACTGATTCAAAAACAAGATACATTCTTGGCATGAAACCATATACAGGAATGAATAAATTGTGTTTAACGCTCGCTTTTGCTACAGAGGCACCACAGGCTTATATGCAGGAAAGAAGAATAGTGGAACTCAAAGGGGAAACTCAGCTATATCTGTTGTAAAAAGCTTTGTGCATTGTATAAATAATTCTGGACGCAATGTAACAACAGGCAGATAATTCTGTAGATTTGACTGAGGGACTATGGAAGAATCACAGACTTACACTTATCGGAACACTACAGTTTAACAGAAAGGAAGCCTAGCTGTATTGAAGCAAAATTTCTTTCAATGGTTCTGAAACAGCAGAGACTCAAATCACAATTGTTTCTTATATCTGTAGTGAAAAAACCTAAAAGGAATCTTCTTATGTTATCTACTCAGCATAATGACGATGCAATAGGTTCAGAGTCTGATCAGAAAAAAAAAACTGTTATCAACCTGTAATGAAACAAGAGGCAGCTTAGACAGCGTCAATCAAATGGTGAGGAAATATTCTACAACCAGTTTTCTTCATCTTCATTGATATAGTCGCTGTAAATGTTTATACGTTATTTCTCGTTAACCTTCCTGATTGGAATAAGAGGAAGATCAATCAGAGACGACTAAACCTGCGAGAACTAGGACTGCAGCTGATAAAACCAGTTATTGAAGAATGAGCCAGTAGTATCTCAGTACCACAGAAAAACGTAATCAGAGCAGTAGAAGGGATTCCTGAGAGGCAGACAGGCAGACTTTTGATGGGAAGGAAGTGGATGATAATAGACGGTGTGATTTGTGTACAAGTGAATGCCGATCTAAGAAAGCAAAATACAACAAAGTTAGTAAACAAGTGGCAAGTTTCACATTGTGGTAAGCACGACAAGTAAACGGTGATTTGTTCAAAATGTTCAGAAAGTTGAGGAGAGTGATATTGACGTGTTCAGTGACTGTACTATCAAGGATTCAATTTAAATATAAGCCTGAAACTATTCTTATTGTTGGTTTAAGTATCAATCATTTATTTACACAAATTTTCTGCTTACAAATATGTAAAACGCCATAGGGAACAAACTACTATTTTAGAATAAACATTTAATGTGATTAATGAACACAAGTGTTAAACAAGTGTTATTACTTTTGCAAGCATGGATTGCATAAAATTTAATTTTAAAATATTTTTTTCAAAAATTTCTTAATAATATGGTTTTTAATGGTGGTCATAAAGAATCCCCCCTCCAGTTGGTAGCATAAATTCTGTGATATGGGGTTGGTATTACCTAGGGTTAAATTAGAAGCAAGTTTCTTGCACATCGTTCACTGCAATCCTCTCAATTAAACTATTCACTGCGTGCAAATGTGGCTCTGCAGTGACTTTCAAGCTCAACTATGATATATTTCAATAAGTTCGGCTTTTAAATCACGAATATAATCAAAATTATCTCACATAGTTTGAAGGGATCTCTTGTAACTATCGTTTTCCTTTAGGAAATTTATGATACGACCGTTTCTGCACTTTGCAACTACACATGATGGTATTTTAATGAGCTAACCATGTATAAAACAGTCAGCCGCAGAAATCATCACTTTATTCAAAGCACACTACTGCTTATTGCCATTTGGGAAACCGCGTTTTCCAGCAAGTGATGTCACTTGCTACTGCGCATCTGACATAGTGTTTTAACTTTATTTTAGTTATCTTGGTTGAGACTCGCTAACTAGATATTTACAAATGATCATTCACTCCCTCTCCCCTTTACCCCTACATTTGTATACTTAAGCTACTACAGTAAAATACTAAATATATAAATTATCTTTTATGGTCAATCAAATTTCTATGGTGTTGAAGCCAAAAGTCTACAATGTCACTCTCTCGTGATTATTAAACGTTCGCTTTTGATCTGCATTGCTGTCAATAACAGGCAAATCTCAATAGAAAATATTGTATTGTCTCCAAATGATTTTGCAAACCATTGTTTACTGGAACAATGTTCATATTATTGAAAACCATTTTTAAAATGTCTGGTTTGAGATGATCTTTACATTGAAAACGAGGATACTTAGCAATCCGAAATATCATGTGAATTGTTTTACTTATATTTCTCAACTTTTAACATATATGTGAGTCTTGAGAAATATGGAATAATTATATATACACTGAGAGTGCCAAAATGTATATACACTTTTAGAGTAGATAGTAAATCAACAATGAACAAATGAAGCCAAGACTATCGTATGATCTTCTGTAAACAGATGTGACTCACATTACGTTATACCGGCGTTGCTACAACAAAATAGAGTCAAGATTATCGTTTGAATAGCGAAAAGAAATTTTGAAGTGGAATTGGAAAACTGAGAATATTGTTGAAGTTCAAAGGCAATGGAAATTTGTGTATAGATCAAACCGCCAATACGAGTAACAATTGCACGCATTCGAGATGAGTTTGAGACTCGTGGTACCGTATGCGATGTTCACAATGTGGTATTTGCATCATTCCCGAGATGTGCGAGCATGCATTGATGACAATCCTCCAAGGCAATGGATAGGACGAAGAAAACCAGCTACACTGGCAGCACTTCGGGAAGAAATTGAAACGGCATGTGCTGCAATTGCTGAGGACACTTTCGCAAACGTTGCTCAATCAGTAGTTCAACGTACTCAGAAGTGTATCGACGCCGATGATGGGCATTTTGATCAACTGTTGTAACTGTAAAAGTCTAAGATGATTATAGATCATCATGTATACAGTAAATAAGAAAATTTAGGAAATATTCTTAATATATGTAATATATACTAACTCTTAACTTATATATATATATATATATATATATATATATATATTTGAGTAGATGTGGGTATATATAACTATTCCATATTTCTCAGACTCTCTTCACTGAACGAATTGTGGAGAATAAATAGCAAAATATGTCGATAAGAATATACAAGTTTGGGACTTATTGTAGACAACAGAAAGAAGGCTTTAAGAAACAAGAAAATGTGTGCATGAGATTGTATTTTCAAATGCAACAGCAAAGGAGTGGACTGGCGAATTGATATATTATCGTACAAAGTGTATGAGACACGTGAAATACAAAAGTCTCATACTGAAGACTGCGAGCCGTTCGCCATTGCATAATGTGGTAATGATTACATAAAAGTAACAGAACAACAAGAGTTACCCCTTTTTTCAGTTAAACACCAAAAAGGGTTGCAGACTGTGATCTGTTTCTAAATTTCGATTACGTGTGCGTCAGTAACACAGGATATTCCAGAAATGCTGACCAAAAGATGCTTGCTATTAATCCAGGCCACTATAGTCCAGAAAGAGACTTCAGAATGCGACAATACATTGAGGACCATGTAACAATGGGACGCTGAGGAATGCCGCATTCCAGTTTTCATTCACTGTTCTGCTGCGCCTTCATTCAAGTCCGTTGTAGCTCTTAATGATAGGTCTAGCCCTCATTGACTGACTGCTATTCATCACCGTGCCTGGCCCCTCCTCGTCACCAATTCTTTCACTCCCTCTTCCTACACGGCCATTCCTTTCTGCTCCCATTAATTGCTTGTGCAGAGAAAACAAGCGGAAAAGTGCTACATGAAACAATGTCTCAGAATGTTTTTCGTAGTGTCTTTAGACCGTTATGGCCTCTGTTCACTTTGCAGGAGGAGGAAATGTCATCACTTCAAAAATGTATTTTTGAAGTGATGACAGCGGTTAGAGATGGTAAAATAATTATATATGCTAGCGTTTTTTAATTTTCGAGTGGGCAACCTATGGCCCCAGACTTCCAGCTTATTTCTATGACTGTCATCTGTTTTAATAACCATCTTTTGTTTTCTGTTTTTAATTTGACATTGTCAAGTGTTTCAGCGCATTCGTGTAATCCGTCCAGAAAGAATAAGCGAGTAATACACCTGTTTGCAAACAGGATACCATATATCTTCAGAGTATTATTTGTTTGTTTATTCATTTTTTTACCCTGACAAGGGCTAAGGCCATAGATCCTTCGCTTCGACTCTACCAAGCGAATAACACTAGCGAAAAACAGAGGACTAATAAATGAATAGTGTTTAACGCCCGTTTTTGCTACACAGGCACCACAGGCGATGGGCACTGATGATACATGAGATGAAATGATATATTGGGAAAGGATTTTATGGAAGGAATTGTTCCAGGCCTAAGTTTAGGGTACCTCCCCGGCATTTGCCATTTATGAGAACTGAGGAAAACCTGGAAAAAACCTCAGTCAGGAAGGACGGTCCTGGCGGTATTCGAACCCAGACCTCCCGCTCACGAGTCCGAGACATAACGACCTCGGCCACCCGTGGCGGTTGAAAAACAGAGGACAATGTACATAGAATATATACAAGGATAACAGAGGCAAATTAAACATGTATGCAGAATATGAATTTGACATATTTATAATAAAGTTAAAGAACTGACAAATATTTGATCTTTAATAATATTTTTATGTATAAGAGGGGCAAGAAAGAAGAGAAGATATTGAAAAAGAAGAAGACGATGAAGTGGAAACTGACTTTTTGAGGAGATGATATTATTGTCTGACTTCGGGGGAAGGGAGTTCCAGATTCGGAGATGTGACACGCTGAATGAGATTGAGTATAAACGGTTCGGTGACGGGGGTTAGTCCCCCGTTCAACGTAACGTAAATTAAACATAAAAACTAGACGCTATGTATTGTAATAGAGTCATTCATAATGAATGACGTAAACATAAAAATAAACGTACATTAGACGTAAACTTGCAAGCTTGCAAGGTCCAAGGTTTTGCTTCTACGTCTAACTTAAACTTAAGAAATCAGCCAATTAGAACACAGCTGCTCTGTTTGTAGAGCTCTGTGGTAGAGAGAGCTGAAGGTAGTGACTTCCACAGGTAATAAGGCTTTCATGTGAATAGTATCACACACAGAATGCGACATAAATTGATGTTTATGACTTTTTTCTGTTGCAATCAAAGGGAATTTGCGACCATTACAGTGATTTATTCGCCCCTATCAATTTATATTTACGAAAAACTACTGGGTCCACCGATTTCTAGGATTTATCCGGGTTAGTATTATATATGAGTTAATTGCGAATTCCAATAAAATCAGATTTTCCACCGTTACAATATTTTACCCGTCTAACAATCCCCTATCAATTTATATTTAAAAGTTACATACGAAACACACAGATTACATTATGTTTAACATTAAAATAATACATACAACATTTACACTGCGGCCACGCTCAGTAGTTCGGCTCTTTCCGCTAACGTTCGGGAATTGCAGCAGCTAGCAGCATGAGTTGCACTTGATTTCCGTGCTCCGTGTAAGGGCAAGTTATGGTATAGAGAGCTGAAGATCGGTGACTGTAGACAGAATGGCTCAATGGACAAAATATTAATTGTATTATAAGAAAGCTACCCTTGTTCATATTACTCCAAGCAAATCAGTTACTGCACTTTGCATATGCATAAGCGGTACCGCCGTCTGCTCAGAAGCAGCCATTTTCAATCAGCTGTTAGTTGATCTTCGCTTGTTCTTATTTTTGATTGGCTAATACGTACGTTTGCGTCTTTCATTGTGAATGCCTACACAGTACTAAGTTAACGTGATAAGTCTTATTTTACTATGTTTACGTTTAATTTTCATGGAGCCTTAGAGGGGTGGAAGGGAAAAGTATACGAAGCCAGTGACGATGTACTTGATGGGTGGAGGTACGGAGCATTTTGTACAGGAGAGTAAGGGATTGGAAAAGTCCTTCGTTCTTTTGGTTGTAATTATGACTGTTGATTGCCTAAGGGCGTCACAGGATCAAATGTACCAGTGTTGAAGACGAACCAAACACGGGCATTATGAGCGCGGTGTAATATGATGGTATTCAGATTAGAGTACATCATAATAATCAAAATGGAGCATAGTAGGTGCTTGAATGAGATTCTTTTTCAGAATGAGAGGTAGAGCATTTGCTACATGTTTTTCATGTGCGAATCAAAGAGAACATTTTATTGCATCTGTGGGTTACTTGGCCATGCAATTCTTGATCAATTTATATAAACACCTAGGTTGTGAAACTTTTGCTGTTTGGTATAATTATTATCGTTGAGTTTACTTTATTTAGTGCAGGTGTAGTTTTTTAGTTAGTTATTTTTGTGGCGCGATGCTAATCAAACCAGGATATTTTTTGCTCTTTAGAAACGGGTGCTGTGTTGTGATTTGTAAGAAGAGTCAAAGTTATCTATTATATACCAAGGTTGCTATAAAATGGAGCCCAAAAGTTTCACAATATGCATATATGGGCTGACGAAAATTCTCATGCAATTTTGGAAACAATACTACTTTAGCAGTTTAAACACAGTTTTGAAACCGCCATATCGCTGCCCTGGAGGTTAACAAAGAGAAATAAAATATTTACAAACCTACCATATTTTCTTCCTCTAAAAATATTCCTTAAGGAATATTAAAGATGGGTGGTATTTTTATGGGACAAGAAGAATTATGCCATGGCTCTTTATTACCTGGAATAATGAGAGCTAAGCCTAATTTTATTTTATCTATAATTAAATATTCTGCACTGACTATACATATTCATTTATATAGTATACTAGTATTTGATTTGCTCTTTCTAATAATTTTTAGCATTTTATTAAAATGGCACAATATGTTCCGCAAATCTGCATCTTTGGTCAAGTAAATAAATCGAAATCAATACGGGCTGTAAATAATTGGTGACACCATAAATCGATCCTGTTATTCTACCTTTAACGTTGACAGGAGCACCATACAATGATATTTTAACGGACCATTTAAATGTTTCGTTGCAAAAGTTACATTAAACTTAATATTCTATAATATGTGGTTCGTACATGACGGAACGATTCTGGGTAGACCAATGATTCCAATCATCGTGGGGAACCAACATTCTGACTTGCTCATTCTCATACAACCCTATACAACGCAGGAGTGAATCCAAGTCACAGATAGTCGGATAAAGTCAGCTAAGAAATCAAGAATTCTTAGAAAAGCAATAGAAACACAGTGATCTCCCTGCCAAGGGGATCAGCAGATAAGTCAGACACGTGAAATATGTAAGAGAGTAAAACACCCCATTAGGCGGCGTTTGCAAGATTGTATCTCAATTCCTTGTGGCCATTTTAAGTATTTTCTGTTAAGCTATGGGTGTCCATAAATAAAAAATAAGAAAAATTTAGTTTTGCTGTTTTTTGTTTTAAATTTCTCAGAGATATTTCTAATATTAGACAACAGTTTATATAAGCTTTTAAAAACAGTGTTACGAAAATAAAAGTATTTTATTTAATTGAGGAATAAAACTGCGATTGGCAAAACAGTACCTACATATAATCTTCATTATACAGACACCTGTTTTGCTCATTCCTAAGCACTCGTCTGTCTCATGTTGCTATTAGCGCTATAAAGGTCTTAAGAGCATAATATTTTAATCGCTGAGCATATATTCAGATATTGGTTAATGCGGTTATTCGTTGTGGGCAAATTACACAAGGCACATTATACCACTCAGTACAGTAGTTACATGGATGACCACCCATTTGGAAAGTAACCTTTGTAAAGTTACAGCAGAATCTAAGTGAGGATTGTCTTTTGTACATTTTAGTGTTTTTTCTGCAGATAAAAATTTAAAAAATAATTATGCATTATAAAAGTATTTGTCTTCTAAAAAGAGTCTAGACAGTTTAAACGAACGTATTATTTAAAAAGATAGCATTTTGTTATAAACCGAAACATAAAAACCATTATGTAAATTATTACGTTCAGTCGAAGATAATAGAAAAAACAAAGTTAAAAACAGCTGACTTAAAAGGGTTCGGCAGGAACAATGCCCCATTTAAAATGGTGTGCTATTATTGGTCACGGCTTCCTAGAGAGCTGATATTTGTACCATTGCATAGTGCAGTTCAAAGCCATATTACATGACCTTGGCCGCTCGCTCCGCTGCACAGTACCACTTGACAGTTAGTATGAAGCTTTTGTCGAATGAATATTGTGCTTTTGCAACTGAAACGTTTTTCAAATTGTATGGTAATTGTGTCATAAGAACGCAAACATGGGCCGAAAAAGACTAGTTCACTTACGGATTGCGTTGAAGAGATGGGCAAGACAGTTCAGGACAACAGCACCGGCTTCAAACAAGTCTGTCACGTAACTTGTTCATTCCGGCTGAAGTCAAAATAGTCCTGAAATAAACGCTGCGTTCTTACGACACAATTACCAAATTTTACAAACGTTTCAATTATGTTCGACCAGAGCACCATATTGGCTGCTAAGTAGTACTGTGCAGCGGAGCAAGCGGTCATTGTCATGTAATATGGCGTACAGAAAATGCTTTGAACTGCTCTACGCAATGATACAAACATCAGCTCTCTAGGAAGCCGTAACCAGTAATAGGACACAATATAAAATGGGTCACTGTTTCTGCCGCACTCTGTATAAGCACTGTCAGTTAGAGCAGGTTTTGTTCATTATATAAAATTCTGTAAACGACATAAATAATTAAATGCAGATGAGAAGCAATTACGAGAAATAAAATGTTATATTGTTAAACAGATGAACTTATTATACTACCTAAATTAAAAATGTATACACTCGACCGTTGATGACGATAAAACGAATATCATATTATGTTTCTACAGTAGATCTTTATAAAAGCCTTAAGGAGGAAAATGAACGAAGGACCTCTAGATAGAATATCATTGAAAATCTAAAGCTATATAAAATTATAACCCGAAAAGTCAGAAGACGAATTGGAATTAACATATTTAAAGCTAAATGAGTTCCTTTAATATCTTAGCTTTCCCCGAAACCGCGCATTGCATTTCTATGTAGCTGTTTTAATTCGAGATTAGAATGAACGAAAAGTAAAACACCTGTGAAATCTGACCTTTGACATTAAAATTGTCATTACAGTATATGAAATGAAATATCAGTAAGCAGAAAAACAGGACCAGCCGAGACCACCCTGTAATATAAGCTCTGTTGTACTGTAACGGTATTGTCCCCAAGTGATCCCAGACTTGTGTAGGCTAACAAAGATCCACCCATATGACGCGCAACCTTCGCTCAATTTGAAACAAGAAAAAATCGGCACCACACCCTGCTGGCATCCCGATACACTCTTGTGTTTCAAGAAAACAGACCTCCATTTTTTCTTCCAAAATTTATTTTCTTTGAAATCCAAATTCTATATCATCTTTTGAAGTAACCAGACCGCAGGAGTTCGTGTATTTTACATAACAAGTGATACTTAGATCATTCAACAATGAAGATTCGCTTCATTAAACTCAAGCCTGTGTGTACATGTGTATATATGCTAATTATGAAAAATGAACGACACTCGTATACAATAACACAATGAGCTGAAAGGAAGAATACATTCAGGTACAATAAAAATGGAACACTGAAGGCAGGCATGCATTGCAAATTAGGTAACTGTTTACCCATCTTCACAGGCGAGCTAAGCTAAATTTATTTCTACTATTCATAATTATTCTTACCCTTGAAGAAGGAGACGCAGTAATCCGAAACATCCGTGCGTTTTGTACCAACTTTCAGTTATTTTTTATATTTAACTGAACGCATGGTTCTGGTTCATTTGTACATTTTTTATCATCGTTTCAAAATAACTTGTAACAATAATTTTTCACCTCTTTCCCTTATACATAGATACTCATTCTGTAAGAGTTTACTTAGAATGATTTTATTGCATTATAGCATATGGCTCGTGAAATTTTGAAAATAGTAATATTGCAGAACAAGCACTATGCATAGGAAATATTTAAGTAGCAAAACACCAAAATGTTTACGCCGATTATGCTTAATTAAACAATATTAACTGAATTTAATCTTAGAAATTATTGGCAGGAGGTAGGGGTTTAGTATCTGCTTGAGGAAATTTTTTACACCCTGTGCCAAATTTCTGTTCTTAGATATCATGTTATATAATTTGGTATATTTATTGCATGAATGACCCAAAATAGTATTTCATTGGTCATGGTCCAAACAGAAAAATTATACAGTAAGGTTATTTGAGTTACGGGCCGATAGAGCTTGGCTGCATACTGGGAGAAGCCAGTCAAGCCCAGATAATGCATGTGAAGGTAGTAGCATGCAGTTGGTTTGGTAGAAAATTTATCATTTTATTGTTCTTCGTTAGTTATGCCAATATATAAATGAAGTCTGGAAGAACTGGATTTTATGTACAATATGTTTTGAAAACAGATTCTTAAAGAGGAGGGATAGGACTCAATAAAATATCCTGGCAATCGTGTTTCAGCTTCTTCAAAAGTTACAAGGGGCAGGATCTCTCATTGAAAAGAAATGTATGCCGAACCGCCGTGTTCTTGTGGAAGAAAGTTATCGGTAAAGTATTGCCTCTGAATGGCATCATTTTCAACGTTTCTTATAACACAGAATAGTGTTATTGTTTAGACACTTTTAAATACTGTATAATTTTATATCATGAGGCCAGATCTTCTTAATAACTTCTTAAGGAGATATAAAGTGTTTAGATTTTTTGTTTTGTTTTTGTTTTTGTTTGTTTGTTTGTTTGTTTTTCACGCCTGCAAAACACAGCTTTTCTATAACGCTTTGATACAATACTTCGCTAGAAATCAGTACACTAGTTTTGAACTTCTGTGGTTCTTATATACAGCTCGACTCCTGTGGATCCAAAACGTTCTAAGCAGAACCTTATGACCTCTAAGTTCGATAGTTCGTCCGCAACAACATATCGTGGGTGACAATTGCAAATGCTGCACGAACTGCTCGTTGTTTGTGTATCAGCATTTCCGCACCTCTTCTTTCAAAATGCCCCAGAGTGCACTGATGGGTATAGATAGATTAGGACAAAGAATATTACAACGATTAAGAAATTGTATCAAGGCCTCTGGGCGTTCAAAGTGAAATGGGTTGGTGCACCGCTCTATTAATCCAACCGGGTTTCGGCGATTCCTTTTAGCCTCAAATCTGGAAGCAACAACTCACTCATTCTCAGACAACTGTGTTGATTAACGTTCATACTGTACTTCATTACTTTTTTCGGACTGAACGTTTGTGGATTATACAAACTATCGAATGTTCTTCCACACTAATGTCCCCTATCATATCAATATCTCTTTTGAGGAGCTTTTTGAGGTTTTTGATGTCATCACCTGAGTCGATGAGAGCAAGATAGACTGTCCGTTCGATTATTATTATATTCATATTTCTTTCCTTTATATAACCGGCTCAGGCAAAGTGTAAAGGAACTTTTCGTCCACCCTGTATTTACCGACAGTTCCGTACTCTAATGACCAACTTACCCTCCTGCTGATTTGCAGGTCTCAGGTTCATTCCCTGAACTCTCGAGACACTGACTAGACAGTTTAGGAGTAATTTAATGAGAAAAGTGCAGAATCTATACTGGAAGACCGAGGTTAAGGTTTCCTGAAGCGCCGTTTAGCTGACTACTCTCTCAGCGGCATCAAAGGCGGCATTGGCTCTTGGGAACTATTAAAGATATTATTATTATTATTATTATTATAATATCACATAATATATAGTGGTACCACAAAGTGATAGCAAACAAGTTATTTTTAAACTGGGGACTGTTGAACTTTGTGTAGAATATTCAACTTTGAAAAAATATATCGTAATAAAATAAACAATAATACATTAAGGTCCACATTCGAGCCTCTCGTTGCTTATTTGTTCAGTAATTTATTTGTAAAATAATCTCGTGGGTTACATAAGCTAACAGAAGTCCGTGTTCTAGTGATTAAAATCATGAAAGATTATGAAATTCTGTTATATCTCTGTTTTTGTAATTAATGTATTTCGAAATAAATAAATATGTATATTGCTTTATCCAAAACTCTCGGGGTAATTTATGGGTTGGTTGTAGCTATTTAACCATCTCAGCAATAAACATGAACTTTAGAAATGTATGTTACGTTATGCAATATTTAGTGTCAAAAAAGGAAGTAAGTAATTATTTAATCATATATTCGCTCACTTTACAAATAATCACTTCATTGATAAAACATACATAAAAATAAATTTATACTTTCTAACATGTTAGTTATTAATTTCGATCGTATAGTATAAAATTCCAATTTATGAGGTTGATGTAAGAAATGAATCTAAGAAGAAACTATTTGTATAACTATATCTTATGCAATAACAATTTAAAGCAAATTAAAATCCTAGGCTATGAATAAAAATAAGAATAATTAAATCGTATGGAAGTGAAAAATCACCTTGAATATGATATTGTCAGGCACATGAGTATGTTTTAGTACCATAAATATACATATTATTAATTAATGAACCACAATTTTTTCAATGATTCTAATTTGCATAAATAAATCAGAAACATATTGCTCTATTAGACTAAATGTACAGCAATAAAACTCTGTTTTAAGAGATATACCTGCTTTCAGGAAAGTAGCTAGTAACAAAGAGTACCGGTCTATCATTTTGTCTGTGTAAGCTTTCATGATAGTGACAGCATTGCACAGCGCCAATGTCAACATTCTGAACGTCTTATTTGAATAGATGAGCATTTTTAAGTACATTCATATTACCTATTCAAAGATGACATTGAAAAAGTCGACTGTTAAGCTGACCATGCAAATAAAATTGGCAGTCTAACGTTCGACTATGTAGGGACTGAAGAAATAGTTGCTAAAGTGTGTTCTCTTCTGAAGTCTCCCAAGGCTATAAGGCTTGCACATCTGAAAATTTGTAAAGTTATTAAGTTCTTCAAAAAAGAGGATTGAACGTGTATGTGGGAAAGCACTCCCCTCATATTCTACAGTAAAAGAATGAGCCAAACTTTTCCGAATGGGTCCAGAAAGCATTGAAGACGAAGAGCGTGCAGTTCGGCTCCTGGAGGTGCTCACTCCTCAAAACATCCTCTTGAGGAAGACCGGCGGCTCAAAGTTACAGAAATAGCAGCAACAGTCCTTCAAATTATTCACGAACATTTAAACTTGAATAAGCTTAGTGTAAGATGGTGCCTAGACTTCTTTCCTCAGTCAAAAGGTAGCAACGAGTCATCTGTTGATAGGCATTTTTGAGTTCTGCCGTGGCAACGACAGAGAAGTTCTGCCAACCATTGTTACAGGAGATGGTCCTTTACTATGATCCCTTGTGCAAAAGAGAATCAATGGAGTGGCGCAAACCTGGCGAAGACCTCTAAAGGCCAAGATCACTCAGTCAACTAAGAAGATCGTGGCAACAATCTTTTGGAACTGTGAAGGAATACTCTTCTTTGACTTCAAAGAGTGGAACACCACATTAAATGGGGAGTACTATGCTGGCCTACTGCACAGGCTACGTGCTTCCATCAAAGAGAAAAGGCGAGGAAAGCTGAATGGCGGTGTGCGTCTGCTTCACCACAACGCGCCTGTGCACACAGATCTTGTTGCAAAGGAAGCTGTGAAGATATGTGGCTTCAAGGAGATCGACCATCCACCCTAGAGCCCAGATCTAGCTCCCGGTGACTGTTTCCTCTTCTCAAAACTGAAGAAAGACCTTCCAGGAAGGAAATTTAAGTGTGACGAAGAGCAATGAATGCTGTTTATGCCCATTTTGCAGACAAGACTTCTGACTATTTGTGGGGGGGGGGGTTGCAATGTTAATTCAAAGATGTGAGAAGTTTATTGAAATAAAGGGTATAATATATTGAAAAGTGAAATGTAGTTTTTGTTTTTATCACAGTTAGAAAATGGATAGGCCGGAAACTTATGGACCTACCCTCGTACTTTATCACCAACTGACTAGTGCATTATCTACTGCTGACGCTTTACTGCGCAGCCATCACTTTGCAAGTATAACTATTCACAAATCCAGGTAAAATTATGGCAGAACACAAATATTTCACATAAACATCTCATGCTAATTAAAGTTGATTTAATAAACAGATTTTATTTTGGATTGTTTACAACCCTCTTCCTCAACACTTATTTCAAATTGAACATTGAAAGCCACAAGATCCAAATAAGGTCATATCAAGATTCAGCATCGTATATTATGTACTCAGAAAAAGAAATACTGATTCTCCAATTATACATTTGAAGAAGAAAGAGGAGAAGGAAGTTAGCAGAGCAATAAGGACACTAGCTACCGAAGCTGTACAAAAATTAAAAGTTTATCATAAGCGAGAACATGAACTACACTAGAAAACCATAACCAGCAGTGGAAAATGAGAAAAAAGGAGCAGTAACCCGTGAGCTTGAGAACTATTCTAGTGCCTTGATGCGCGCACTACCCAGTCAGTCGGCAGTTTATCAGAGTGTACCCACTTCCAGTTATGAAAAAGGACGAGAGAACATCTCCAGAACAATAGCAGGGATGGGAGGCTTTGAAAACTCTCCGGTTAGGTTTTGGGTGTAACACTATAATTTGAGTTTTCTTACCCATCCCACTACAGCCATTCAGCCTTCTGTCGGCCGCTTCCCAATGTCGCACCTTTCAGCAGGTGTCTTGAACAACCACGTGCCACTTGCGACATTCTTCAGTAATCTTTCGCGTCAGATTTGTTCAGCTGCTTGCATTTGGCAGAACGCTACTAGTTTAGTTTCGATTTATAAATATGTATACGCTTCTTCTATTTATACAAGGAGAGCATGCTTTCTATTTTACAATTCCATTTGTTCCTACGTTTTTGTTTTTATTAATTAATTTAAATATACCAAGTTCCTTTCTTTAATCTCCTCCTACAGCTTGTCTTAGCTCGTATATTTTACAACAAAATTTTCTGTGGCTTGTCATACGCCTCTGTTTCTTTCTATTATATTTCTGTTCTTCTGAAACATGGCTCCATTTATAATTTTAATTTCAAGATATAGACTTTTATCACCACGATTAAATGATACAGAATTTAATTCTCTTCCATTATGTACCATAATTTTAAAATTAACCCGGCCTATCTCTACTGATTAGGCCGATATTACGTATACGTACAATTAAAATGATAGAGGGAGGCTCAGATGCTGTTATTTTAGCATCAAAAGCAGCACAATAACAAAACATCTTATTATAACACATTTACTTTTGACAAATTGAATATTATAAAGTTGAATACAATTTAAAGTTATCTGAAAAAGAAATTTATTATTGGAGCATTCATTTGAACCTTCGGCTAGTCAAGGGCATGTCTGCAACTTAATTTAATGGCATAAGGAGATAACATTTCAATAGAAGTGTAATTCAATTTATCAAATCTCGTTTTCTTCAAAGGTGATATCTCTCTGTCTCTGTCTCTCGCGTCATATTTTACATTATTTTTAAATAATCATTTCAGCAAAGTTTATTGTTATTGTTATTAAATAAAAACTAAATTAGATATCACAACTGTGTGATCCTAGCACAAAAGTACATCAGTTAATTCTGTCTATATTAAAAAAAAAAAGAAATATTAAAAAGCATTATTTAATCTCTTCATGCTGCAATTATTACCTGGTATATAATAAAACTATTTAAAACTATCCCCTAAGACCATTTGAAGATATCGGTAATTTAATTGCTTTTACTACAGTTATTATTATTATTATTATTATTATTATTATTATTGTTGTTGTTGTTGTGTTGTTGTTTTTGGGCGCGTGTTTGCATTTTGTTTTTCTCTGTTTTGTATTTTAGATATATAACTAAGTACTCCCGGATTTCAGTCGGGGGTTAACTGGACAGTTTGGGTTTCGATCCCAGAAGGATTTTTTTTTCCCCACTCTTTTGTGTCCATACCAGTAACAATTCATTAGACCAGCTATTCATAATTATTACCTGGGTGTTACAGTTGCATAAACCTAACCTGGCGAACTATCTTTGCTTGTTACAAAAGGAAGGGCTAGTTAATACAGCAACTTAATTTAACAATGACATAATTCTTAAAATAATATCATCAATTTGCTTCAGTAGTTAGTTTTTATCTCTTTGTAGTAAATCCCACATGTCGTTTTGTTTCTTCAAGTCTTGCATATAATTCGCTTTCATAATAAATATTTAAAATACATAGATTATGGCCAAATACTTTCATTAAATTATTTGCAATTCTTCCTATATATATTTAACTTCAGTATGAAATCGGCTGACTTTCCATTTAATTTCCCTTTAAATAATGATGAAGGATATTGACTATTTACGAAGGAAATATCAATAATATCCCGTTATCAAGGGCAATAGAAAATATATTAATTATAATGCATATATAAGACAAAGGAATAATCTGAAAAGTATTTAGATACATATAATATCGTAAGATACCTTTTTTATACCTTTTTACTGCAATTATAAAGCTTTCAGTTTGTTAATGGTTTTTTACATCTCACTTTCCAGCTGAAACGCAATATTCTTTGAAATATCCATTCTTCCTCCATTTAATTCACATGCATACTTGTTTGATTGTGCCAATGGACTCCTTACATTGTCATAATATATTAATAGAAATATTTCATTTACAGCATAGTCTCCCTATGAATGTATTGTTCAAAATTTACTCAAAAAACCTGTCTAAGTTGAGCATCACGCACTTCTTGCGTTGCAATAATTTTGTACGGTCTTAAATTTTAACAATTTTATTGCTTTTTCACAGAGCAATATAAAGGCTATTCACGTTGTAAAGAAACCCAATGTTTTTAGCACTGTACATGCCTTTTACGGAACTTCGTTACAAGATCATGGATCTCTGTACTGGAAAACGGGGCTAGAAAAAGTTTTGAACTTGAACTTTAAACTTACATAGAAGTACTACCAATTTAATAGAAAATCTATACTGAACAATATTACAGTTTCACAACACCAAATAACAAGCCATTAATACCGTCATCTTGTCTGCTTCAGACAGTTTGTTCAACTGCATAGACTGCGATTAAGTGTCCAGTCGGCACCGGAATTCTTAAGCACTTACCATAATTTCAAACATAGTTAAGAGCAACTGTCCAACAGGTAAACTGATGAGTGACAGGAGAAAGGGGAGAGAATAGTTTGTAGCTTGTGACCTTACAGTCGAATATCAACATAACTTCATTCCTCTTCGTTTTGATATTAGTGCTTAGAAATTTCGCTTAGATCCAGGTTTCTTGAGAATCATTCAATATTTCTTTAACCTTGCGCAGTAATTCTGATCAGTCGATATATTATTGTTATTATTTATAGGAGTTACTTAATTCTCCCGAAAGACGTAATCCTGGTATTTTAAATTGTAGCGTTTAAATTGTATTACATTTTTTTCCTTAGATTTATTAACGTATACAGCAAATACAGTGAGGCACATTTAAAGCCTTCCAGCAGCAAATCGGTTGCTTTGCCATCGTTGCCGTACCTCTCATCCAGTTATGACACAGTTTTGGGCTGTCTTAAAGTAGGCAAATCAGTGCGTTATTTGGTTTAGTACAGAAATGTGTTTTGTTGTGCAATGGTAAGGTACGCATTGCGTAAATGTGTACACTTTTTAAAGACGTACATGAAATCATGTAGTAGACCAGATACGCATTAGACGTAAATGGAACGCAATCTGCTAATTCATCCATGACAGAATTGCTTCAATATTTGGCCACAGATTTATTAGCAGCTGTTTAAGGTCTTCTCGTTCTCCAGATATAAGAGTATGTGATTTTTGTCTCTTGGGTTCTTTGAAAAATAGTCCTCACACATTGGATGAACATGTTCAAACAGAAATTAGACCCATTAGTACAGGAATATAAATTGTAGTTTCATAAGAAGATGTAGATAATGTGTTGTATAAAACAGGCAACGTTTTCAGCATTTTCTGTAAGAAGAGTGAGTGCAGACTCCATTTATTTGTTTTTTATAGTATTCAAAGTGAAAAAGTGAGTTCATAGCGCCAGCTGCTGGCGATTATGGGGGGTCGCGCCGGTGAAAGAGCAATATGCAAATCGAAGATTTTAAATGTGCTTCACTACACTGCAAGGAATAACACCCTTTTTTGTGTATGTAATAAATATTGTCAGTTAGCAGTATCGAGGACATTTGTACAACCAGCAAACAAGTTGTAGATCTTTATTACGCCCATGTTGTTTATTATTTGTTTCAATATTATTATATGTTCTCCGATTATACCTCAAGCAACATAGTTATTACTTTTTGAATATGTGATATTGCTATTTTGCTAATCTAACTATATACATACATACATACATACATACATATATACATACATACATACATGCATACATACATACATACATACATGCATACATACATACATGCATACATACATACATACATACATACATACATACATACATACATACGTACATACATACGTACATACATACATACATACATACATACATACATACATACATACATACATACATACGTACATACATACATACCGAGAGTGCCAAAATATATACATATTTTCACAGTAGATATCTATTAAATGTGTTTAAGTTGGACCGAAAAACAACAGTAATGTGTAGTATGATGTTCTGTACACAGATGTGACTTACATACATTGTGATAGCGTTGCTACGTGACAGGTAAATCAACAATGAACAAATGATTTTCGTATGATGTTCTGTAAACAGATGATACCCACATTACGTTATGTAAGCGTTATTACAACAAAATGGAGCCAAGGTTATCGTTTGAACAGCGAAAAGCAATTTTGAAGTGGTATTGGAAAAGCGAGAATGTTGTTGAAGTTCAAAGGCAATGGAGACGTGTGTACAGAACAGAACCGCCAACGTGAGTAACAATTGCACGCATTCGAGACAAATTTGAGACTCATAGTACCATATGGGATGTTCACAAGGGCACATTTGCGAGACCTCGCACAGCAACAAGCCCCACCGCTGGATTCAAGGCACTATCCAAAGCACTGGATAGGATGAAGAGGTCCGATTGAGTTTCCACCGTGTTCTCCGAATCTAACTCCTTTGAACTTCTACCTATGGGAAACCCTTAAGGATGTTGTATACCGTAGAAAACCAGCTACACTGACAGCACCTCGGGAAGAAATTGAAATGGCATGTGCTGCAATCCCTGAGGACACTTTCGCAAATGTTACTCACTCAGCAGTTCAACGTACTCAGAAGTGTATCGACGCCGATGGTGGGCATTTTGAGCAACTGTTGTAACTGTAAAACTCTAAGATGATTAGTGCTCAGCATTTTCTGTTTGTGTGAATACAGTTTTGTTATGTTAACACAGTTTTTTCTTTGCTTGCAGTGTGTATAAATTTTTTGGCACTCTCTGTTGAGGGTGAAAAAGTTGATAATTGTAGCTCAGGCGCTTAATTATCTGGGGGCCCAGGTTTGATTCCTGGCCATTACAAGTTGTCTGGAGATAGTTCCGGACTGTCTCCCCATTGTGTAAAGACAACATCGGAGTTCTTTTGCACTATCATTTCATTCATCCATCAGGGTGTTATAAGTACATAGTACTGATCAAAATGAATATGAACATAGTGCTTGTAATCTCTGCAGACAGTTATGTCACGAAATGTCCTGTCTTGGCAAAGGTCGTAACAATGAATGAGCCTGTGTCTGCAGGTGTAGCCTTCATAACGAAAGTGAAGACAATGGAGTACAGTCTGGGTAAAACTATTCATTCACTCTTCTAAGAAAAATGGTATGGAAGATGAAAGCTCTATCTTTGCTACATTTACTGATAAAATATTAGAAAATAGACGCGTTTTTAAAGTTGGAGAATAAAAGGAAAGATAAATTTTAGTTCCATGCTTTCCTTAGCAAGGAGGGAGTAAATAAAATTATTTATTGATTCAAGATGTGACCTGTTCTAAACATTTAAACTTGAAATAGAGAAAAACTATAGTTTTAAAAATATTTTTAAATCGCCCTGGCCGAAGTGTATACTTCACGATACCCAACTGACTTAAATTTTGCAGCATATGCTTAAATACTGAAAATCATTGTAATATGTACATACCTATATATTTGGTATATAAATAAAATATTAGAGCCCTCTTGTTACCACTGCTAACGTACTTGAGTTTTCTTTACAAAATATCTAACAGTGTTAGATGATTATAAAAGTATGTTTTAGTATCTGGTTGATATTTTTGCTTTCAAGTGTCTAAAACTTTAATCCTGACATATCTCTACTACCTAAAGTCGGTCCTGGTGGTGTAGTGGTAACGATACATGCCTTCTAAACCCAAGATCGCGGGTTCAATCAAATCAAATCAAACAATCTACGGCCTAATAAGCGTAACATGTGCAAAGGATCATCAGAACAGAATATTGAAACATTTGTAAATAGTTCTTGTAACGTTTATCAAACAACGTTCAATAAATAACTAAAATACACTTCATACACTTAAAACCTATTATTGCTGCTCATTCATTTTCTTCTTCTGCTCTTTTCACTTGACACTAAAGCCCGGAGTGAACCTTTGCCTGCCGCGGCGACTTGTTTCCTGTATTTCCGTCTTACGACATCATTAATAGAGGGCAGTATTGCAGGGCGTATGTAATCAACATGCTGACACTACGACGATCGTCTGTCACGCGGTTTTTGTGATCGAAGAACGCCATCTCATCCTCGTGAGGGTGGGTAGACCCCTTTCCAGACCTCCCTAACTTTGAAAATTTCCTATAAGTAGGTACCGCGGAGCGAATTTTAATACTAATATTTCTAAAAGGAAAATCGATGAACGAACAAATATGCTTATTAGGTCATTAAAACAATAATGCAGATAAAAGCTATCTATTTTCCTTTCATCAAATTATTTAACTGTTTACAGACATTCTGATCCTACACCCTTTCATACTTATTGAATACTTCTACCAACTTTGACCCATATGAAGTTGCAGTCTGCACTGGAACAGTCAAGTCACATTTTTCAGTATCTTTTTAACTGGATGTACCTCTTGCAGTATCCAGATCGATGTGTAGAACTGTTACTAGAGTTGGTCCATAAGTTTCTGTCCTCGCCGATAAAGATTATAGCCTTCATAAAAGCCTTATCTGGTGTCATACCTTATCTGCTAAGTAAATAATTGCAGCTGTAACTTCCACTCCGCTGTGTTCAGTTATTCAGATATAGTTGCATAAAGAAGGCTATGTGTAGAAGATTGTAACAAGTTTAAAATAGAGTTTCGAGATGTTATTATGATCTTCACACAAAAGGGCTTACTCCAAATGAAATTAAACAGTGATTGGACGATGTATATGGAGAAGCATCCCCCTCATATTCTACCGTATAAGAATGGGCCAAATTTTTTCGGATGAGTCGAGAAAGCATTGAAGACGAAGAGCGTGCAGCTTGGCCCTTGGAGGTGCCCACTCCTGAAAACATCGCTCTTGTGGAAGGAGAAATTATGGAAGACCGGCGACTCAAAGCTAAAAAAATAGCAGCAAGGTTGGGCCTTTCTAAAATAACAGTCCTTCGAATAATACACAAACATTTAAACATGAATAAGTTAGTATAAGAGGGTGCCTAGACTTCTTTCCTCAGTCCAAAAGCACCAACGAGTCATCTGTTGTCAGACATTTTTGGAGCTCTGCCGTGACAACGAGAGAAAAGTTCTGCAAATATTGTTACAGGAGATGAAACTATGGTCCTCTACTATGCTTGTCCAAAAGAGAATCAATGGAGTGGTGTAAGGCTGGTAAAACACCGCCTTAATGTCTAAGGTAACTCAGCCAACTAAGATCATGGTCACAATCTTTTGGGACTGTAAAGGTACACTCTTCATTGGTTTCAAGGAGAGGAACACCACAGTAAATGGGGATAAATATGCTGTGCTACTGCACAGATTACGTACTTCCATCAAAGAGAAAAGGCGAGGAAATCTGAGTGGTGGTGTGCGCATTCTTCAGGAAAACGCGTCTGCCTACACAGCTCTTCTTGTTGCGAATGAGACTGTGAAGAAATGCGGCTTCAAGGAGATCGATCATCCACCCTAGCGCCCAGATCTAGCTCCCAGTGACTATTTCCTCTTCTCAGAACTGAAGAAGTACTTTCGAGGAAGGAAATTTAAGTGTCACGAAGAAGTGATGGATACTATTTATGCCCATTTGACATGACTTCTGATTATTTTGGGGGGGAGGATTGAAATGTTAATTGAAAGATGCGAGAAGTGTATTGCAATAAAGGGTAACTATATTGAAAAGTGAAATATAGTTTTTGTCTTTATCATTTCTAGAAAATGGTTAGGCCGGAAACTTATGGATCTACCCTCATATCTAGCTGCAAGATGAACTTTATTCGTACTAGATACAATCCAGATGATATTGTATGACACTGAAAATGTTTTTGATATTATTACTAATCCGTATTGCTTTAAATTGTTACAATATTCCCAACTTTATTCTCATAAATATATCCTCAACCTACAATAGAGTTCCACTATGTTTAACAGTTACCAGAGCACAACGATAGAAACTCTTTTCATCCTTACTTTGGTGGATACATATTCTTCTCCAGGTACCAAGACGCTCATATTTTGATTCACAAGTGTAAATTACATTACAACATTTAGCAAGTGTCCTTTGTCGGTTTTATCAACTGTTTAGTAACTGTCTATGGCAGGGAAGAGTGCCTTATTGCTGGATGGAAGCGAATGTGATCATTTTAAACAAAGGGACTGATAAACATCCCAAACAACTGAAATCCTATTGGCTATTTGCTTACTGAGAAAAATTAAAAAAAAAACTATTGAACAAATAAATCGATGAATATAAATCACCGACTGGTATGAATATTAAACAGTTTGGATTTAGAAAAGGCAAGTCCACAGAGAACACCATTATTGCGGCAATAGAGACTGCAAAAGCAACTATTAAAAATATGTTTTGGCAATATTTTTTATATTACTGAGGCGTTTGATAACTTATGGTGCCCCGCAATCTTTCAAATTTGAAGGAATAAGAAATATCCAAAATGCTATTAAAGTTCGTTAATAGATTATTGCAAAAACAGAAGAGTATATGTTAAAGGTGCAAACCGGACTATTACAAAGGAAATCACCAAAGGAAAAATTTTAGGGCCGATATTATGGGACATATTCTAATAGAGAAATTAGAAGGATCAGATAGTATAAAAGAGATTATCGCGTATGCAGAGATTTAATAATAATAATAATAATAATAATAATAATAATAATAATAGAAAACAATAGTAGAAAGGCAATAGAAGAGAGATCGAATATAATAAATGATCATGAAAACAACTGGTGCATTATAGTGAAAGTGTAAATAAAATAATGATGTTTAACGCCCGTTTTTACTACTAAGGCACCACAGGCAGTGGACACTGTTGATATATGAGTTGAAATGAAAAATTGGGAAAGGGTATTTTTTTAAAGGAAGGAAGCTTTCCAGGCCTAATTTTAGAGTGTCTACCCGGCATTTGCTATTTATGAGGACTGAGGAATACCTGGGAAAAATCTCAATAAGGAAGGAGGGTTCTTGTGGGAATTGAACACCACACCTCCCGCTCACGAGTCCGAGAAAGACCTCGGCCATCCATGGTGGTAAAATTGGAAATAGCTCTCACAAATCATATGTTTTTAAAAGGAAACAAACAGAAATCCGATTATTAAAATTAACATAAAACAAAAAGACAAGAAGTACATAAATATCTATGTATCTATTTGGATGAGAAATTAAACTTTAAGAAGCATTAGAAAATATAAGAACTAAGGCAACGAAAGTTATGTTTAATATTGGACAGAACTTTTTCAATATACAAACTGATGAAATAAACGTTATCACAAGAGCTTCTTTTCAGTTATATTAAACTATGGAGGAGGAGTTTGGGAGACAAGGCGCGCGAGAAGTATTTTAGACGCACTTTAAGGAGCTCCGATTTTTTTTTTAAATGTTTAGGGGTATTTTTCAAATCTACAATGGAACTGTTAGTAGTGTTGGGTATATGGCCAATTGATTTTTCAGTCCGCTCGAGAGCAGCCTCTCATTGGCTTAAAAAACAAAATAATTAAAAAATAATGTACATTATTGGCCAAAATTGTAGAAATAAAAAAAAGTTCAAAGATTCTCTATTACAAATATAGCAAAAAGAATAGGAGAAATAAAAGAAGATAGAAGAGTGTGAAATCTTTCCATTCATAAAGGAAAGATTATAATTCAAACACATTCAACCCAGTAAGGGTTTAGTACATTATGTAACAGGACACGGTCCATATTGTACATATTTGCAGATTTAAATTAAAAGCAAAGAATATATGTACGGTTTGTAACGTGATCCACATACCGGAACATGTGTCATTCGAATGCCCTAAATACCAACGTCAACCAATTGTAGGCGAGGAAAGACGACTACTTGCAAGGAAATACATTTGGAACATCATGAGAGATAAAGATGATTTTAGGGTTTTGAATGATTTAACAAATAAAATATCTTGTAAAATGGCAAAAGAGTATAGAAACAACAAAAATAAAACAAGAAAGAAAATCCGACGATCAGAAATCGTACATTCCCCTAGAAGATCCCAGAGAATCAGAGAAAGGCAAGAAAGATATACACAAGAACCGTCAGTTCAAAAACAATAAGATGAAGAAGATAATACCAAAATTGAATCAGAAAAAACCAACAGAATTAACAGAAGAAGGGAATAATGGTAGTCTTCGGGCGGAAAGGAAGCAGCTGAGAGAAGAAAAAGTAGACCGAGAACTAAAGGAGGAAAATATAACGTACAGATACAAGTTGAAAAGAATGCAGGAAAAAGGTAAGAGAAGGAAACTGCACTGTCAACACACCATGGTCCAGCATAACTGCTACTTGAGACCGGTAGCAACCTCATTGATGTCCAGGTCCTGATGTCTGGAATTCCAGGGGGAGCAGCCCGAATACCGAGCATCAGCAGATATGAAGATGTATATATTAAATTGCATAAAACTTGTAAATTAAATAATTGTACATGTAATTATTGCTACTGGGTACCAGTATGTTTAATTACAAATTATAGTTGAAATAGTCATAGTGTTAATTCCAGTACTGGTTTAGTTCTTTGAAGTTTTAGTTATAATATTAGTATTGTATTGATAAATGTGAGAGGAATACAAAATTAATCTGGAATATTATGTCCTATGGAATCAATTTTTCAGAATATTAGCATTATAGAATAAAAAATTAATAAATAAAATGTCGATTTTATCAAGTCCATTGAAGCATATTTTCTTTATAATAATGCGCTTTATCAACAGTTTCCTTGCTTCCACATGCTCCTTCACATTAGTTTCTGAAAGCCTTCTTTTTACTGTTGCAACAGACACAATTTTCTTGTTCATTTCTACTAGTTCTGAACATATCTACGACATTTACTGTTAATTCTAATGAACTTATAAACACATTTTGTAGTTTTAAAAGGCTATTCTAGTATTGTTAAATATTGCTGCCAGTATTCGTGTGACGGGCAAAGATGTATTTCTCTCCCCTAGTAGACAGTCACAATCGCAGTAATTTGACGAATGTACAAATCTATATTCCTCGATGCAACAATTTCAGTATATTTTTCAGACGATATTTCCACCTTGGAGCCAATAGCAAACATATAATCATTTAACAGGTTTATTTAGCAATAAGACTTTGATGCCCATGCAGAAATATAGCTCATATCTCTAACGCAGAAACTTAACTCATTTAGAAAAACAGCAATGTGCAAAATGACATATTACTTCATTTATTTAGCAGTTAAACTTAATCATTTGCATAATAATGAATCTCAGTTGACTTAATTGTCAATTTAGTATGAGTAAGCAGACACGAGGGTAGGTCCATAAGTTTCCGGACTAACCATTTTCTGCGTATGATAAAGACAAAGAATATATTTCACTTTTCCATATTGTTACCCTTTATTGCAACACACTTCTTACATCTTGAATTAAAATTTAAACCCGCCCCCAAATATAGTCACAAGTCTTGTCTGCAAAATGGGCATAAACAACATCCATCACTTCTTCGTCATACTTAAATTTCCTTCCTCGAAGGTCCTTAAATTATCAGAAGAGGAAATGGTCACTGGGAGCTAGACCTAGGCTGTAGGGTCGATCGATGGTCGATCTCCTTGAAGCCACATTTATTCACAGCTTCCTTTGCAACAAGAGCCGTGTGCACAGGTTCATTGTCGTGAAGAAGGCGTACGCCACTACTCAGCTTTTCTTGCCTTTTCTCTTTGATGGAAGCACGTAGTCTGTATAGTAGGCCAGCATAGTACTCCCCATTTACTGTGGTGTTCCTCTCCTTGAAGTCAATGAAGAGTATTCCTTCACAGTCCCAAAAGATTGTGGCCCTAATCTTCTTGGTTGACTGAGTGACCTTGGCCTTTAGAGGCGGTGCTTCGCCAGGTTTACATCACTCCATTGATTCTCTTTTGGACAAGGGATCATAGTAGAGGACCATAGTTTCATTTGAAAAAATAGTTTGCCGAACTTCTCTCTCGTTGTTACGGCAGATCTCCAAAAATGCCTGACACCAGATGACTGGTTGCTGCTTTCGGACTTAGAAAATGCTCAAGAATAATTCGAAAGACTATTGTTTCAGAAAGGTCGAACCTTGCTGTTATTTTTCAAATTTTGAGCCGCCTGTCTTGCATAATTTCACCTTACACAAGGGCAAAGTTTTCAGGAGTGAGCACTTCCAAGGGCCGATCTGCACGCTCTTCGTCTTCAATACTTTCTGGACGCATTCAAAATGAGGAAAATGCTTCCCCATATATACCGTCCAATCGCTGTTTAATTTCATTTGGAGTTAGTCCTTCTTTTGTGAAGAACTTAATAACAGCTCGAAACTCCTTTTTTAACCTTCCACAATCTTCTACACAGAGCCTTCTTTATGCAACTATATCTGAACAACTGAACACAGCGGAGCGGAGGTTACAGCTGCAATTATTTATTTAACATATAAGGTATGACACAGATTAGGGTTCTGTGAAGGAGTTAATCCTTATCGGCGATGCCGGAATCTTAAGGACTTACCCCTGTATATTTTAAATATAGACTATCTTTGTTTCTATTTGTTAGCATCCTCTGTCATTCCCTCCCACCCCTTTTTGTATAAGTCGGTACTGGTTCAAGGTTATGGGTTTATGTTTTACTGACTATATACAATGTTATTAGTTGCACGGATCACGCTACTTTGACGTACTTAATATACTGGGTATCACGCTGCGATAGAATGCTTTAAGTCCCGGTTTTGTTTGCCAATGGTAAAATGTGGAATAGCCATTGACTTCATAGGTAGCATTTTGTTTGCAGAGTACGTCTTCTCTGTGCCCTTAAGCATCAGTGCACATTGAAGTGACTCGTGGTGCAAAATGCTATTCTTTTCCTCCCCAGTGACCTAGCGGTCGGCTCTCCCTGGAAAATTACTTCCGAAGTTACCCATCTATCTCCACCTTGTCTCACGACCACTGTGCCAGATGTCGGAACTAAAGTGTCATTTACTGACCCCTCAGATATTGACCTCTGACCTCCTTCCTTCCCCTTACGAGCTATAAATCTACGCCGCTGCACCTCAGGGGCCACGAAAGATTCGCTAAAGTGGCCGGGATGTTGGATCATCGATTAAGACGTAAACGCCACATGTGGCCTGCTGTAATGTACTGCAGACATTTCTTAGTCGATCGCAAGAACACGGTATTGTAACTTAGATGCCTGGAATTTATCAAACTGCACTGAAGGCCAAAATTATTGTAAAGCATGTTTATGACAGCCTTTGTTTGTAGAAATTTGAGAATTCACTGCTTCTTATAGAATGTTCTCAAGGGTTCAACAAATACAATTCTTGTAAATATTTATGTGTGTATACAATCTTGCACACGAGATACGATAAATACAAAATGCCATTAATTATCTTAGGCATATAACTGGATGGAGCGGTAGAGATACAGGGCTAATAGAATATCTTTTGTAAATTTGCAGCGCTTCTTTTTGTCTTTTGAGTTCTGAAAACACAGCGAAATTCCACCCAATTCGTTCAGTTCAGGCCATTGGTTAAGAATGTCTTCAATACTGTCACCCAGACTCGATTAGTATAATGGATCTAGACATCTAAATCTGGCACCCTGATCACCTCAAATTATTAAAAAGAGCGAAATGCAATTCATGGTCTTTTATTACAGTCAGGGGAATGCTAATGATCTTGACCAAGGTGCAACATGAAAATGGCAAAAACGATCGCGATTTTTAAAAAAGACGGACATGGAGCCAATAATTCTCGTCCTCTTTCTCCCTTCGTCTCAGCTTTCCATAACCATCCGCGCTGTAATCTATTATTCGCGCACAGCATCCACATTGATCTTCGTTGTGAATAAATCTTGCAAGGTTCTTCTAGACGCGGGTGTTATTCATCGCCTCTACCCCTGCCACCAATATCTATTATATTTAATAAACTACAGCGGGATTCAAAGAGCATTTTGGTTTTATGTGGGGCCAGGCGATTATGCATCAGAATTTAATAAAATAAGTTGCTTTGCTATAGCTTTAGTTTTTAGTTATAGCCATTGTGCATATGGGCCAAGATCCCTATATATTACAAAGTTTATTGGGAAGAACAGTACAAAAGTACAAATTAAATTATGAACTAATATTTATTGAGAATTACTCGAATTGGTTTCCCTCTTATCTAGACAATCTGAGACACTAACTTAAGCATATGCTTCAAGCAGTGTTTTGTCAGAATAGATGCCTTCAATGACATAATCAATTTCTGTTTTAAAGTCCTTAATTGCTTGTGATTGCGGCGTAGACTTTTGTTTCACTGGTCCCTGAAAGGGGGAGGGGGCTTTGGTGTGAGATATGGTGATATAGGGGACAATTCTACTGCTCCTCGCATTTCAATAAAATTGCCATTGAGCACTGCAATAGTAGTGTCGCACACTTCTTGCGTAATGCGGCGTAGCATCATCGTGTTGGAAATAAAGTACTTGAAATTGTCGTAGCCCAGCTGATTGGTATAAATACTCAACATTTCCAAGTATTTCACTTCAGCGACACTACTATCAAAAAACCTTGGCCTGACAACTCCTTTGCACGAGATATCACCCCAAATGAATATAGCTGCCTTTTATGAACAACAATTCTTTGAGAGAAGCGTAATTGTGTCCTTTTATATGGCCAGACAAGTTTAAAGTTGCTTCATTATTCCATAGTAAATCTTTTTTAAAACAATTTCAGCATTACGTTTTGGTAATTCATTTAACATTTAACATTCTCTCACGATCTGGGTCGACTTCTTAAATGTACTGTATGAGTCCATGAAACGTTCCTTTTAAAATATTAAGACTAAGCGAATGCCTTAAGGCAGATCAGTACGGTACAGAAACACTTTCCTCAAAACGTAAATTGCATTTTCCGTTTTGAGAACACTGTCAAAATGATTACTCCAATTTTTCAATTGATGGAAACGCTACAAACCCAATGTATTAACATTTGCAATGGGTAACTGGTCCAGTATATATGAAGGTGTATTTCCCAATATTCTCAAATATGAAGTGTTTGTCTAATTTGTGGAAAGTCTCTGAATGAATTAAAGCAAAACAATAATGTGGGATTAAAGAATTCCTTTATAATAAAACAATACAGAAATAATGTCAAAATAACTTGCTTTTGGTAGTATAATTTAAAGTTTTCACAGTTTATAATAATTATGATAATGATGTCAGGCCGGCATTGTTTTAAACACAAAAATACTAGCAAAAGTAACTCTAAACAATAAAAATTACGTTTTATTTTCTTGCTTCAGTTAGCTGAATGGAAACTGACTTGCTTTGTAGCTCAAGGTTATTTTAAAGGGCGCACGGGGATGGAAAAATATATTTAAAATAAATGAAATATTACGCGAGAAAAGATTTATTATAGAAACACATATTAGATATCAAACTGATATGAAAGATATAGTCAAACACTTGCCAATAGTGTTCTGCATGTCAATATCTTGGCAGAAGCAGTATGCTATTACAGTTCTGTCATATTCATTTAATATTAGAAAATGCTGATATCTTGATCAAGTTGTTCTATTTCTTCAAAATAACCCTGTATTTTAAAAATCAGCAATCTTGGATGTTCGTAAGATAAGGCACACATAAACTCGCATTTACGCATAAACATATAATAATATTTTTGTACGTTCATGCATCTTATTCGTGGTTTTTTTTTGTCAGTGTCGACGAACAAATTTATAGTTTTAGAAAAATTCTGGTGAAACTACTGTGTATGCTGTATCAACATCCTGAGGCCAATTTATTCTATTTCCTCATTTCATTGCTGTGGAGCTGCGTGAAATCCAAACCTAATTGTGAAAAAAGTTAAAAATTACCATCACATCAACAATATGAATATAATATTTTGTGATCATATTGAGGGGTCACCTACAAATTAATATTGTAAATCACATTGGGTTTTACGTGTAAACATTAGTGAGGCTTGTTCAGTTTTGATTGTTGAGCATTGTTTGGAAATTGTCAGTTTAGGTTAAAAATAACAAGGAGTTTTCCAAGACAATATGTCAAAGCGATTTGTGTAATTTTTCTTTAAAAAGAATACACCACTTGTTTAGTATGCATTGTTACGGTGCAAACATTTTATTGTTCAACTTTACAATAGATGTATTAGATCTTGCCCGAAAACTCTTATTCAAATGACAATTTTCAATGGGATTTCTTTAAGTATGACCGAAAATCTACAGTAAATTTATACCGAAATTATCATTAATTCATTTTCGTAAAAGTATGGGCTTGTCTAGTATTGGATGCAAGTTCCATTAATATCTTACACAATTTTAAGTCAGTAATGAATGCTATCGTGCAATTGGCGCAGTACCAGTCATCGGGTTCTTCGGCTGAGGAACATTACGTCGTTCATAAACCAACCTTTTCTTTGTATTCTTTAACGCAACCTTTAATTTAGGAAATTAAAATTTTCAATCAGCATTTAATTGTTTATGGGGTTTTGGATATCCGAAAGAGATGCTAGTTAAGATTTTATCTATCAACTCTGTGGCGATTACCGCCACGGGTGGCCGTGGTCGTTAAGGCATGGACTCGTGAGCGGGAGGTCTGCGGTTCGAATCCCGCCAGGACCGTCCTTCCTGACTGGGGTTTTTTCCAGGTTTTCCTCAGTCTTCATAACTGGCAAATGCCGGGGAGGTACCTAAACTTAGGCCTGGAACGCTTCCTTCCTTAAAAAAAAAATCCTTTCCCAATATATCATGTCATCTCATGTATCATCCGTGTCCACCGCCTGTGGTGCCTCAGTAGTAAAAACGGGCGTTAAACACTACTCAAAAAAAAAAAATCTCTGTGGCGGCAAACTTTGCAAATACCATGAGTTTAGAGGAAGATCAAGACGAGGATTAAAAGGAACGTACAACAATACAACCTGGAGGCCGGAGAAGGACAGATCAAAACGAGTGGAAGAAGAAGGAGATTAAAACGAGGTCGACAACACAGAGGAGGATGAAACCCGCAGCCACCAAGGGAGGAGTTCGAGTAGAAGAAGAACGATGGGGAAGGGAGAGAGGAGCCGGCGTAGGAGAATTCAAAGAGAAGAACGAGGACGAAAACGCAGAGCAAGGAACTGCAGCTACTAAGGGAGGAGACTGAAAACCAGACGTAGTGAGGTGAAGGGAGAGCAGCCGAGATGGACGATAATATATATTAATTACTAAGGGAGTATTTTGTTAAAGATACATAGTTTCCAAATATAACATGCAAAACTATAACTGTTGAGAGAAAAACAACACAAGTTAATGGTTAAAAACCAGCAACAATATTAAACTTGATAAAACGTATAAATTGTTTATTTATTAATAAAAAGTAACTGGTATTAAAAGGTTATTTTAATTAATAATAATAATAATAATAATAATAATAATGCATACTTTAACAGAATAAGTTATGTATTAGGGTAGAAACTGTACAGTATATAATTAAATTTGTTTTATACGTAACTAACAAAATTGGATTAAAGGTACGTAACTTATTTGCAATACAGAAGAAAGAAATTTAAGGAAAATTATAATTGTACAGGATACCAGCACACATTTTCGCCAGAAACCGGTGGAACAGATTTTGTTTTAATTTAGTAAGTAAATAATAGTGTTGATTTGTAATTTGTAATTTTTTTTAACTGCTGCTTCCAGCATTTGTGAGGATTTAAAATTTAGTTTAGTTTATGTATATGTTTTATTATATATGTTATAGTAGATATTGCTATAGTACTTTTTCTTTTGTTCTCCATCCATTTTTAACTATTTTATTATAATTATTATTTAATCGCTTTTTATTTTAGTTATTCTTTAGATTTAATAAATCTGAACAATAATAATGTAATAAATGTAAACATGTACTTTTTCAAATAAAGAATAAAAGTATCTTAAGTTCCGGTGTAGGGAACAAGGTACCGGAATGTACTAGTGCAGAGGTTTATTATTAATATTATTATTATCATTATTATTGTTGTTGTTATTATTGTTATTATTATTGTTATTATAATTATTATTGTTATTATAAATATTATTATTGTTGTTATTATTGTTATTATTATTATAATCCCATGAGTTACTCATTAACCTGATAGTTCTTCTTCGCCACGTCCCCTTAAAAGCAAATATCCATGCTGACGCTTCGTACATGAGGATAATAAACGGAATTCGGCGCTGCTGTATATCTGCGTGAGACGCTTCCGCTGTTTGTATGTCTCGGCTGACATGTTCACGCTGAATGGCGCTTCTAATTAGAAGGCATAATAGACTCGGTGGCTTCAATAGACTCCATTACCATGAAGAGAGAAGGCGCGAACTGCGTCTCCTACAGCCACCCCACCACCGCAACGCGTCACGCATCAAACCCCCCAACCAACAGCAACCTGACAGGAGGCCGAATAATTAGCTAATCATTTCCTGGGGCCTCTTTCCACTTAACCGCGGCATGTTCATGACCTGCGGTTTGCGGTCTTGAAGGAATTCCGGAAGTATGAGATATGAAAAGCGAGATACTGGTGGCAAACCTGTCTAATTCTACAAAAATCTCTTCCTAAAGATAAGGTTTAATCTTCAATTTATTTACATGTTTAATCTATTTACGAATTGCTAGAAACTGATTGAAATAAAACGAAAATTGTTCTTAGCAATATGCAGGAGGCTAACGAACTATACTGGAATAATTTAAGAGATAAACAATTAGAGATAGAAAATCTGCTGTTCAAGTGTTCAAGTTACGGTATTAATTTTTAAAGCACCTGCACATCACTGGCTCATGACGCAGTGGATGTCTCTTTGGCATGTCAAGTAAAAGTTGTTATTGTTAGAGTCACTTTAATTAACAGTTTTCACTTATACATCGGGCGTGAAATCCTAAGTATGGCTTCCTTCGGAATGAAAGTAAAGCCATGGGTCCCATGTCGTACATTTACAGCATGATAAAGAACCTCAAGCCTAAAAAAAGAGGCCTCTAAGCAAAATTTGTCGGCCGTTTCACGCGTGATTTAATTGACTTCAAATGCTAAACAGCGTCCGTAAATAAACAAAAAAAAAATAAATGGAATAGCCTAATTCATCATAAATAAACACTTAAACAAATAATACAAAAAATTACTCAGCAAGAGCTAAGTCTATGATGTCCGAAACACCTCATTATCCATTAGGCCGTAATCAGGCGATAGCTGCTTAGATTAAGCTACATAACGTTATAAATAAGTGTATTGTTGTTCTGTGTCTACTGTCTTATGATTATTCCACATTTTATGCCACTACATCTCGAATACGTTGGTGAAGGGCCATTGGACATTGGGACCTCCTCGCTTGCGAAGAGTTTTGAAGCCATTCTAAGGAAATTTTGTACCCCATTTCCCTTTAACACTAACTTATGAGCTTCTAATCTGAATTTGTTTGTCTAAGACCCTCGACAATAAAAAAAATATTGCGGAGTTTAATTAACACCCTGTATAAATGTTTGTAACGCTAATATACCTTTTATTTGTGAACGTTCAAGTATAGTGGAAATGATATAGCTGTTTGCATATCAACTAACGGCCAGTGACCTTGAAATACAGAAAATCTTGTTATTTTTTTTTTAAATTTTATTTACTGTCACTTTGACTGCAGTGATATTTTCGCGACGCCGAAACTGAACTGAATACTTAAGTCTGTAGGTATTAATGAAATGAATTAATGGTGGCGCAAATGAGTTCCGAATCACTCTCAGGGTAAAGAATACTCCGAAAAAAATCCTTACTCAGACTTGACCTGATTGGGATTCGCACCCGGATGAGTACTTGCTAACGCTACTACTAATTCTTGATATGGGCCGGCAGACAGTTCTAGAGATGAGTACCGACAACTGTGAAGGTTGAGGAAAGGCAAGAGGTTCGGTGTAAGGATATGGAGAATGGGGTTGTTATTCGATAAGGGGTTTAAATTATGATGAGGAGATAAGGATAATAGATAAATAGATAAATAGATAAATAGAGCAGAGTTGAGGTGCACAGAATTCGACGCAGAGAAATGAGGGAATGCGACTTATTTCTAGCACCCCAGTCTATGCCAGGATAACAATTGAAAAGCATTTTCCCAGGAAACTACGCAACTTGTGTTTACTGAGTGAATTTCATGATATATTTGTTGCTCCGACAAGAGCTTCGCAAATGGATTCATCCATTTTATTCTAAAGTAGAAAGGACTTGTATCTCTGTTTAGCCGCAAAGTTAACTGATAGATGTCCCTGCATAAAGAAAAATAATTTATTATCTGTAGTGAAATCCGATCCACCACTGTCCTAACCCACTGTGTTAAAACCGCTCTTTTACACAATTTTTGTTTCAGCATTACACACGCGCGCGCGTGCTTTAGTACTTCGCCCTTACAAGAAAACTAGAGAACAATGAAGGTACAGATATCAGCTAGCAGGCGCAATGTGAACTTTGTGAATGTGAATCCCCAGACATCACGTGATGTCTACACACGCGTAGAGCAGGAGGCTCATTATGGGTGATCTAATATGTAAAATGAACCTCAAAATTAAGTTACTTTATGTTTAAGGGTTGTAGTTGTTTAAATATATGAAGAGAATTAATTAAAACACGCTATATGGGTATAAGGTAAGTTAATTGTACATCATAAGCAAACGCAAACTTAAAGAGCATTTAAATAGAAATCCAATATCTAGTAATCGCTCGGTATGAACTACATAGATAAATAGACGACCGGAATGTTCTCATATGTGATTTTTTATTTTTCCTATAGGTAAATAAAATGCGTAATCAATCATGCCATTCCTGGCTTTTTTTAAATACATTTATTTTAATTATTTCATTATTTATAGGTACCACATAGCAAAAACATAATGACTGCGTTTATGACACCATCTGAAAAAAATATTGTGTTCGTTCTTGCAACATGGACGCCAATTATACGTTGAGTACTATGTTAATGAACTTGTTCGTAATATAAAGACAGCAATAATTGCTTAAGATTTTTATTTGGTAATTATCAAAAACAGAACTGAAACATGTTGATAGATATTTATAAAATTATTCTCTATCATTCTTTGGATTGGATAAAGTGAACAAAAGCAAAATATACATTCTCTATTCTTTTATAGTTAAAATGTGAGTCTATTGTATAAACTTCAACAAATCCTGTTCAGATTTCTTACCTAGTGCGTTTGATAGTAATAATTTAGTTGAATTTAGATGTATTGAAGCATTTGTATTTTTAATGGATCTTATTTACTTTGAGTTTATTTTTAATCTCGGTAGAAACACATTAGTACGCTATATGTATATTTACAATCAGGTAGTTGGTATTAAATAAAATCGAAATTTCATTGTCCATACAATTTACTATATTCTATTATTACTGTAATGTGCATGTCTGTTTTAGTTGATATATTGGATTTTACTTCGTTTACGAACAATAAAGAAAATTGCATCTAATACTTATTCGTGTGATACAAAAATAGTAATTTTATAAAAGAAATGTTTTTAATTAATTTTAAATATTTTATTCTTTACTCCAACACTTATAAGATTCAAGTAATAACTGTGTCTTGTTTAGATTTATTAGAGTCTTATTTAAATGAATTTATTTTTAAGTAGCAAGACATATTATATCTAAGAATTTTAAATTAACAATAACTTAATATCTTATATAAACTATTATTGAAAGGAAATTATTTTTAATTACGATACTTTAATTATATTTTTACAGTAATGATATGCTTACTGATGTTATTTATTGTTAATATAACTAAATAAGTTTTATTGCTAGTGTTAATTATACAGTAATCAGTTCTGCCTTCGTATGTTTGTATCAATGACTAACTACTGTGTGAATACAACCATTACTGCACATTGAAATCAAAATCTAAATACCTTCAATGGTATTGTCCTCTAGGTATACAAATGATGTTAAAAAGCTTGAACTTTAAGGAAATGTCTTATTGACTAAATAAACATTTAGAGACACTTCCCCGCAAACCTCCTGCGAGCAAGCGTGCTAACAAGGCCGTGGGTTGTTGATATCGTGTAAATTATACTGTTTGGTTACTCACTGTCGCACGGTCTATAATGCAAAGAACTGCTCAAATGTCAATGTCCATTTGAAATAGGTGATAAGCTTATATAGGTATTTATAAAGTAAACACAAATAAACTATGTAGTATTCAGTTTTCGTTTGCTGTAAATACAGTACGGAAGGAAAGTCACTCGGCAACCAGATGAGTAATAATAGTCTGCTATTAGAAAAATTATTTGAATTGGCTACTGAACCTGGAGAGGGATTACAAATTTGTTGGAGAAGGGATTCCTTGATTGTCCATTCTGGCAATACACGCGACATTTACTTCCGCAGGGATTCTATGATTTCATGAACAATGGACTTTACATTAAGTTCTTTCCTAATTATTTTATTATATTTCAATTATAATTATGTGAACCATTTTAATTCTTCATCTATTTAGTTTCAGGTTAATTTATATGGCGTTATATTTTGCATTTTATTTATATGAAAGTAGCTTTTACGTAATAAATAAATGTTGAATAATACTAACAGTATCACTATTTACACCACTTTTCTGTTTAACGTTTAAAAATAATAAATAATACACTTTTTAGCATAAAGTAAAGCCTAATAAATATATATTTTTAAATTATAAGTCTATATATATATGATAATTATTTTTCTGTATTTTAAATAAATAATACTGTATTATTTACAGTATATTTTTTTCCTCCAAAATAAAGAAATCGAAGAGTTTGATAAAAAAAAAGATAAGTGCAGAAAATCATTTTTGGAATGCATGAAATAACATTTAACATTCCATTTGACATTCATTAAAGAGGCGAGGCGTATTTGCGGAAATTATTAAAAACTGGACATTCCAACTTTAACTTTGTCTGTGAAACATGGATTATAAAGAAAAATGAATGAGATAAAATAAATGAAGCAGAAACGGCATACCTTACAGCTACTAAGCAATGCACAGTAATGGAAAAAGGGAAGGAATAGGAGAAGAATTAGATCTTTCTTCAACTAATGACAAAATAAAACAATGAGGAGAAAGATGAAAAAATCATTTGTAGATTTCTAGCCTAAAATGATATATGATTATCAACCATATTGGAAGACCGAAGAGAAAATGAAGAGATACCTGAGGCCGGAAGAGGGGAAACCTCCTAATTCATGAAGAGACGAAGATGATAATTAAACATGATCACAATGAACGGTTTCTGTATGTTTTAGGTGCACCACATATTTATATGACTTTTAAATAATATATATATATATATTATTTAATTGTTAATAATATATATAATTATTTAGTTGCTAAAATATTCATTTGTATGTAACTGTTTTTAAAGCCAAACATTCAATATATGGCGTATGGCTTCTAAAATATAATCATGGTTTCAAAAAATAACAGAAACAAATTGTAAGCATGTAACCTGTAATCTATTAGTAACTATTAACCTCCTTACAATTTTTCATGTGAATCATATCATATTAGCAAATGTGATATTTAAAAAGATAAGTAAAATGAAACAAACAATACAATTTACATCTTAATAAAGTATGTTGAAGTGAGTGATTAGTTATATATTTAATGATTTTTTTATTCAGACTCGTTTAAGCATGTTCACTAATTTCTCTGGCACATCCACCAAAAAGAAAATGCTTTTTGTAGAACCCCCATGTTTGCTGATATGGTGTACTTTGTTGCCAGTTACATTACACGATATTTAGATCTTTTAATAGGTTTATGATGCAGCTTTTCTCACAGTTAAGTCAATATCAACAATGATTTCTTTCTTCAGAAAATTGAACTCTTGATTTTACTGCTGAGGTAAACGCTTATGACAGTTGAAATGAAAAGATAAATGGGGAAGTATTATTTTTAACGAAGGAAGAGTTCTGTGCTTAGTTTAAGGTACCTCCCCGGCATTTGTCGTTTATGAGGTCTGAGAAAAACCTGGAAAATACTTGTTAGGGAGGATGGTCCTAGCGGGAATCGAACCCCAAACCTTCCACTCACAAATCTATATCTTAACGACCTCGTTTTTATTTGATTTATTTAGGACGCTCTTTAACATTTCAGGCCATCAGCGTCCCATTCAATTCAGGGCGTGAAACGGTCGACAAATTTTGCTCAGAGGCCTCTTCTTTCAGCTTGAGGTTCTTTATTGTGCCGCAAATGTACGACATGGGACCCACGGCCTTACTTCCTTTCCGAAGGAACCCATACTTAGGATTTTTACGCTGAAAAAATCCATCGATCCGTCCGGGATTGAACCTGCGATCTTGGGTTTAGAGGCAAGTATGGTAACCGCTACAGCACCAGGACCGACTTAATGACCTCGGTGACTGAACTGAAACTAAAGTTGCTATTGATCTTTGCCTGCATTTGTGCTGGTTAAGTCTGGAACGACACTTGAGCGTGTCTGCAGCTGGCTCTTTGTACCTACACCCCCAATAGGCACCTTCGGGAGGAAGGATTGAGGTAAGAGTGACATCGGGTAACCGGAATCTAAGGGCGGTAGCCTTTCAGAAAGCCCGCTTCCATTCCAGAAGCATGGCATAGCTTTTTACAAAGCACAAGTCACCATCACTCCGCGCCAACCCATCTCGCCCTGGCACTTTTGACTCTGTACAGAATAAAGTGATATGAAATGGTAGAACGGAAAATTAGTGGAATGTAAAACATTCGCCTAAGCAACATAGGGAAACCAGGAAGAATCCATGTCAGAATGACCGGCCAAATGAACCCGAGACCTTCAAGCGTTACTACCTTAGCTTCTCCAATTGGTAACTGTATTAAAACAATTTATAAAAATTTTTAGTTTAAAATGTTTTTTCTTTTGTTTATGCGTGTAATAAATGTTCATTTTTTAGCTTTTATATAACGAATGATATATTCATCTTATTCTTTATGCATGCATGCACACATACATACATATATATATTACTTTATTAGAACTAATTAGGGTATATTCATCTTTGTAAAGGGTCGGTCCTGGTGGTGTAGTGGAACATACTTGTCTTCTAAACCCAAGATCGCGGGTTCGAACCAGGCCAGGACCGATGGATTTTTTCGGGCGTAAGAATCCTAAATATGGCTTCCTTCGGAAGGGAAGTAAAGCCGTGGGTTCCGTGTCGTACATTTACGGCACGATAAAGAACCTGAAGTCTGAAAAAAGAGGCCCTTGAGCAAAATTTGTCGGCCTTTTCACGCCCGGAATTGAATGGGATACTGATGACCTGAGTTGTTAAAGAGTGATCTTAAATAAAACGAATGAAAAAAAGAATCTTTGTATAGGTCCTAATACCTTGGTTAAATACGTTTATTAAAGAAATGTTCAAAATTTTATTTTGTGTTGCTTCCATGTTTGCTCTTATAACTGATTTTGTTTATAAAGTGTAAATTGTTTCTTTTTTCTTATTATTGTATAAAATTAAATATTGTGTCCAACATTACATTCTTCTTTATAAATGTATTCACGGATTAGGGAGAATTTTGTATTCGCGCAGCGAGCTGTTCTAAGATGATAACACATTACATCATGAAATGATTGAATAACCAGAGGTTGGATTAGGTTGGCCCCATACTTTGTCAACAATAAACATACTAGGTTTCTAGGGAAGCTTCTGTTTCAGAAATGTGTAATGGCTGCCAGCGTGACGTGTGAAAGACCGTTCGTGATTGGAACCGGATTCTCGAAAGCCGCACGAGAGTTATTTTGATGGGTGCTGGAGATAAGTTCTTTACATTTTAATTATCTTTCTCCGGAGCCATGATTTCCTTCCTCCGCTCCGGCACGAATGAATGGGGTTGTATGATTGTCCAGCATTGTCCCAATGTCGCGTGGCTCTCTCCTAACAAAGTCCTTTGTTCCCTTGGTCCTGAAGAGAAAAGAGGGCGTTTCCCGTACGTGCAAATGTTTCAAGAAAGGATTATGATTTTCCTTTGTGAGGCTCGGATCAGTGAGATTTCGAATTTTCCGGCTGGTTTACTGCTCTGATAGCTCAGCGTGGGCATGTCACCAACCAACAGTTGAAAGGAAATATGTTCCCTGTTAGATTCTGTGGGGGCCGGATGTCTTTAATCCATAGCGCTTCAATGAGCAAGGTTATTCCACTCAATGAGATTTATTTTGTTCCGGGTCGGCATGTGTGTACAATTTATCTTGAAATTTCAGGAAGGAAATCTGTATTTTGTGGCTGTGCTTATAGTTCTAGTTATATTGTTGAGGAACAGCTGCGAAAAATCAGAAACTACTTTTTTCAGTTTTAAAGTGTTTATTAAAATATATTCTTGCGCTCCCATAATGCGATTTCATATGTAACCGAAAACATCGATATCGAGCAATATATTTTTGAATTGAGTTTCAATTTAAACAAATGGATCAACTATGAAAAAGTTCAACGGAGTTCCAGGTATCTATAAAGACATTCGTCAAGATTCGATCTCACATATTGGTTGAAATCATTACACCAGCTAAATCACACAGACTCAGTCAATTAGATCATCAGAACACTTTCATTGCAGGAAGCCAACGCTCAAGCTATAGGCCAATGTATGGCTTGCGATTGAATTTTGAGAAGAGGAAGCACTTAAGAGTTGAGATTTTTTATTTTTGCACATTAACTTCATAAAGTTTTAACTTCAAATCTGTGAAACAACTTTCAATATCTTTAAAACCAGCCGAGATAAGAATTGAAATGTATGTGGCTTTTAAATCTACCCCAGATACGTCTCTAATAGATCGCTATACTTTCTTTTGTTTTAATTTCTTTTGGGGAAGTATAACCAAACATCGGCAAAAGAAAGGTGCAACGAAATAAGAAATTAAAGATAATTAACATAACAAAAGTGTTGCTGAAAAGATTGGCAACTGTAATAGGCAGTTATACATATAATATGTAAGACTGTTTCTTGTTTTCTCAAAACTGTATTTTTCAAAAGTCTTTTCATAAAAACTTTCCAGATAATTGAACTTCAACCATTATTTTACGTTATTTAGAAAAAATGAACATGATTATATTAAATTACATTTAAAATTCTAATTTCTGAAAAAAAAAATCCCTTGTAATATACTGAATTTCAATTAGTAGTTTTATGTTTAAGCTATTTAGAAAAGTTCAAAGGTTGGGAATACTTTTGTAAATGTATTTTTAATGAAAATCTAATAAGATATTTTCAGAATTTATAATTTCAAACTTTCATTACATACGATCATTTTAACCTATATTAAAGTGCAAGGCTGAAATATAAAGCACACAAAATTTGTTTCAATAGCTTCTACAGAAACGGAGAAAGAAAATGTAAAATACATATTATTTTTAAATGTCAAAGATATACGTAGCCCCGAATAAATAAAAAATATATATAAATTATTTAATTTCAGATATAAAGAAATATAAACACCATTTTCAAATATATATATATATATATATATATATATATATATATATATAAATTCTGACTTTCACAACAAAGATGTTCTAGAAATTCTGGTTTTCACAATGGGCAACCCTAAGTACATTTTAATTACTTCATGAATTGAGAAACCCTTCCAACTATGTCTTGTTTTCCTGAAAATTTCACATACAGAAATGTACGTTTGAAACTATTTTACTGTTGCGCTCTCAGTCAAAGGCAAAGTGCTACCCTATGCACGAACCTGCAGGAGACGCAGTTTCAATATGGTTGCCGAAGGTTTTTGGTTTCTAACAATGATATAACATAGAGCAAGGAAACTGCCCACTGCCCAGAAAGTAAAAGCTGCTTTCAGCCTGAAGGCTGAAGCCCTCAACTATTGCCTCATGAAGAACGAATTATTTGATGCTTTTATGTACTTTACTCAGTAATCAATAATATTATTAAATTTATAATTTTATTTTTATTATCATTAAATTAAATTATTTATGGAAAGCAATGCAATTGCTTCTGGAAAGGACCTCTCCTGAGAGGGACAGTAACGACTTTAACCTTTTCTCCCCCCCCCTCTCTCTTTTGTATTTTCTCCTCAGACTTGAAACCATTTTCCCTCTGGCGCGGTGTTCTGCCGCTCTCGCTCAAAATATAGCTTTAGTTAGGTTAGTTCTAACAATGCCTGAATCCTGCCACCACACCTTATATTTTCGCACCTATTTTACAAGCGGTGAACTACAAATACAAAAGTCTTTGGACCGTCTCTTTAGCCAAATTAGACATTTTATAGTCCGTTAGAAGTTTAATGATGTAATAACCAATGATAGTGAAATTGGAACTCTTACTGAAGGATTAGATAACATTTCCCAAATTATTTTAATTGTAACACTTAAACATTAGTAGCATACAGTGCAGTATTATTTTCCTAAGAGATCAAAATTTCTACTGTGGATAGAGTGACAAAATATTCTATTGAAGAAGTTATGTTTTCAATTTCGAGGATAGTAGTTGTACAATAATGCTTCTGTGTCTGTTAAGGATTCACAATAGCAGTTCGAGAGGTACTGGTTTTCACGATTCTTCTCTAAAACGATTAGAGTAGCAAGTCTACAGTCTACAGTCTTCGATAGGTCAAGTGTTTGTATTCGTCATCCTTACTATTTCTGTTACAAAATTTGTATAAGGGCAATTGGATATAATAAAACTTAAATCGAAAAACTGTGAGGGGAAGAAAGAATGTAATTCTTTAATTGTCAAAAAAATCAATCCTCAACTGGCATTGTTTCAACAGGTGACCGAATACACACGTTTATCACTTACAGCCCATGGATTAAAACTTAAACTGTTCTTATACAAATGTTATATGTATTGAGGTATTTTATAAATTTTATTTCCTGTTAAAATGTAATGCCAGGACTTGCAACTTAGAAAGACTCCTTCAGTTTTTCTCAAACTCAAATGTCAGATTTATTTAGAAAAGTACATATAAACATTTTTAATGTAATTTTAGTTTTTCCTAAATACGGGACGTACGTTAGCAATCAAAAAGTTGTAATATTGATGCCTTGATTAAAAGAGATAATTTATAACCTGTTAAAATAGCTATTAATTTAATATTTAAACTTATTACTTCAGAATTATCTAAAAATAAACAATATTATTTTCGTGATGTAGAATGAAAAAGTGTAATTAGTATTTAAATGTGAAGAAATTATTCCAAAACGTGTCCTACTGCCCTTGAATTTGTTTCATTGTATGTTGATGCTATTAAAAATATTTTGAATAGCGCAAATTGGAATTGTAAATAAGGTTTGAGAGTGGTGCAAAAAATTGTGTATACATAATATGTATTTTCACCACCGAACGAAATCTCTCTTTGCATCGTCATATTTTTGAGATGTAAAGTGTTTTATCCTGCTTTCGGAGATACTGCTATACATTCCAATCAGAGCTTAACTGTGTTTATCGCCCTCTAATATTCCATTTTCTGTTTTCCATATCTTTTCGTGCTCATATACCGGAATACATCCCCAGCTTCCGTGTTTACAATGGCTTAGGGACATGCGTCCTCTGGTTTGGTCGACATTGCGAAGCGTTGCCAAGGGAACCGAGTGCCGCACTTACATCCCCGTCGTCATAGAAACCGCTGTTCACTTCCACAACTTATGGAAATGATGAGCGATATTAGGGCTCGAAGCCATCCCTTTGTGAGGTACCTGCAAGCCTCAACATGCATACTATCACTTTCATCTGGAAGACAACAAATGAAATCAGCTTTAGTTTTGTCCATAGGTCATCCACTTTTGATTCTTTCCACGCTGCAACATTTTAAACGATTACCTAAATATTTAAGAGCAATTGCAAACGATTACCTAAATATTTAAGAGCAATTGCAAGTATATAAGTTATTAACAAAATGTTTCTAAGAAAATAAAAAAAATTACAATAATGACTTTGATATTAACGCTCAAAAATAAAATCGTAGTTCCATGAACTTAACTTTATAATAAGCTACATTAGCTAGGGGTAAGTAGTATTACTTGTATTTCTTTTTTCACAGTTATATTCTACATATTTAATCACATAATTAAATATTATTTCTATAGATACTGGATGTATTTTCTCTGAAACCATTAAAATGGAATATGTCACAAAATGAAATTATTTAAAACTTGTACTTTTTTTTTTAAATACAGTGATTACGATTCTTGGACTTTGTGAGTTAAACTCAGCGTGACCAACCATATAGCAATTTTCTCTTAATATATGATAAATTTAGCCTCAGTACGATACAATAGAGAACTTTGATAATTCCACGATGAGTATTTATTTAAACTTTACTACAAAAACATGTTAAAATGAAAATACGATGTTTTATTTTTCGTCGTTGGCAACAGTGGTAAAACTAATCATTATATATTTCTGTGAAATATAATATGTTAACACAACAAAACTGAATTCACACAAACAGAAAATGATGAGCACTAATCATCTTAGACTTTTACAGTAAACAGTTTCTCAAAATACCCACCATCGGCGTCGATATACTTCTGAGTACGTTGAACTACTGATTGAGCAAAGTTAGCGAAAGTGTCCTCAGCGATTGCAGCACATGCCGTTTCAATTTCTTCCCGAAGTGCTGCCAATGTAGCTGGTTTTCTACGGTATACAACATCCTTAAGAGTTTCCCATAGATAGAAGTCCAACGGAGTTAGATCCGGAGAACGGTTCTGTTCTGTAAACACGTCTCCATTGCATTTGAACTTTAACAAAATTCTCGGTTTTCCAATACCACTTCAAAATTGGTTTCCGCTGTTCAAACGATAATGATACCATCGTTACTAAAAGTTGCTTCATCTCTGAAGACGACATAAATTCCATAATGGCGGCAGACTGTTCGTCCAGTGATAAAGCCTTTCTCCTCAGTGTTCTCCGCACACGTTTAGCAGCATTTCACGTGTAAGACATTGAACATAGTCGCTTTACTTGCACCACTTGCACTGAGATTGTCTTCAATGTTTTGTAGAGCTTCAACTCAGGTATGCGAAAATGGTGCAATCGTCCTTCGTGTTCACTTCACTTCCATCAACAGGCCCCATTTCTCACATACTGCTGCAAAAGTTTTCATTCGGTCGCTGTCTATAACAGTCCATTCACGTGTCCATAGGTGAACCTGTGCTTGTTTCTGATATGAATGCCAGGTCATTTTAACAACACCTTATAACGTCGATAATGGAAAAAAGGAACCCAAGTCCACTGTAACTGTTGATTGGCTGTTACAAGGCACGAACGTAATGTAGAACAGCGTTGCTCTCTATCGTGAAACGCATCCATTTCCCTATATATGCAAGTATTCATATAAACTTTTTTGTTCCTTTTCGTGTTAAGAAATATGCACCTAAAGTTCAAATTCGACTTATACACAGGAGTATTTCTATAAAATGCGAACGATCAATACATCAAATCAGACAATTTTAAAACACTCGTAATTTCCGGTCTTTGTATCTCTATGTCACATGGAACTGAAAAGAATTCTCTTCCCTTCCATACCTTAGATATATGTATGCCTGACTGAATATCAGAGAGTGTCAAAGTCCATCTTTTCTCATATAGAGTGACATCTGTGTGAGCTATTGAAAAATTAAGAGAGTTTGTTAGTGTATTTAGTTTCAGTTTCTTGACGCGAGCTTAATATTAGAACTGCTTCCAATAAGATCGAGCAACATACTAAACAATAAAGGTGCTCAAATATTATTATTATTATTATTATTATTATTATTATTATTAGACGGCTGTATCATTTTCAAGAATTTGTGGCTATCCAAACGCTCATTCTTACCAGCACAGGCTATTTATATCCTTATTTCTCAAGGAAACAGTTTAACATTACCGATTCATTATACATATAGGAAAGTATTACATATAAAATTGGGAACGATAGCAGTTAAGCAGTTTATCATCGACAAGTTTGTCATCGTTTAGAAGTGTTATGTGAAAAAGAAATGCTGGGTATGAGGTTAGACAGGTCATTTGAATATCCCATCATTCTTCTAAGGTTAGTCTTTGGATCTGGTGTGATTAGCAAATGTTTATTTTATATTATTCACGAACGTAGTTCATTGGTGGTCAGGAGAAACTAATGGAATGCAAAAAAAAAAAAAAAAAAAAAAAAAGAAAGAAAGAAAAAAAAAGAAAAAAAAAAAAAGCATATCAACTCAAATACAGTTTAAGTTTATTTCCAAGTTAAATCAAGTTTTTGCTACAACCATTTCGTCTGGTTTGCAGATCTTCCCTCTCCATTATATAATTACGACACCAACAATTATTATTTGACAATATATAAGTAGAAGTGCTCAGTGTTTCTCGATAAAAGAACATTTACAGATCAATTTTATGTACAATGTTTAAGAAATTCAATACATTACTGTGAAAGACCTTCTACTTGGTGTCCCACGCATGTGGTTTGTGCATGACAGTCCTCCGACCCATTTTAACCAAATAACAAAGATGTCTAGAATGATCCATATCCTAATACATGGTGGTTGGACTGTTATTCATAAATAAATACCTTAGCGTTTTAAAACAATTGATTACACACGGCAGCTAAATAACATGCCAAAGTACACAAAAAGACTATCAATGACTCAAACAAACAGCTGCTAATTTAAAGAACTATTTGAATTATAGTTTGAGCTCTTTCTATAACGTTAACCTGTTCTTCTATACTTTAATATTTCGTGTCATACGTGTACATGATCTTTAACATAATTTATGTGTCGCTTAAGTAGGTCCTATATGTCGTTGCATTTTTAGTAGCGTGTGTAGTTTCATTATACACGCACATATACTTCCATATAATGGGTGTCCCATTAATCTTGCCCACACAAAATAACATTTTTTTTCCAATTCGTCAAATGGAAAGTTTTTTAACATCTTGGGAGAGTTCTTACTAGTGGTATGCTTTTTGTATTTCGAATAATGTAGGAGAAATGGGATAAAACTTCGTTTTTTTAAATAGCACTGTGTATATTTTATTCAAGAATACACTTGCCCTTTCCAAGAGTCTAGCTATTTAAAAGTATATCAGCTGTATTATTTTAGTCAAAAAAAAAACAATAGACATAGAAATAATAAATGCATGACTTCTTTTATTTTATATTCTAATAGTTCATTTTTAACTAAATCATAAATCATTATCTGACAACATTCTTTGCGAATCAGTTTCAAATTTTATCTTCATACGTGTACATCTTGTAAGAAAAGTTACAGATACAATACCTCAAGCAGTACTGACTTACTTTGATGAATACCTAAAGTACACTGGTATGCAAGCTAAAGTAACGACAATTATAGGGGTGAGAGAGATGGGTTATCTACCTCTCTCAGGGCACTTGTGTTTACATGAATCGCAAAACATAGGCAAAACCCAGAACTACTACAGTACTATATTGGGCAAGTCATTTTTCCAACCAGGCATTAAACCGTTCGGTTTCTTCAATAACTGTGCACTACATACTGTTTGTAAATCTACTGTTTTCTTGACAAAAATGGTACATTTTGATACCTTTTTAAACATCTCTTGGAGAGAATAATATATTCTTGAATTAAAAGTACATGGAGACATTTAAAAAATCACACTTCTATCCCATATCTTCTAAATTAATGGAGATATAAAAATTATACCCTCAGCAAGAACTTTCCCGTGATGTTAGAAGACTTTTGTTTGAACAATATTTCATTTGACGCATCAGAATAAAATAATTATTGGGTAAGCAAGATAAACAGGACAACCATTATGTAACATTTCGAGCAAAGGATGAATATAATAATAAGTTCGGCGTCTTAACCAAATGAAGTGTACAACATTGCAATTTCTTTTTCTCTAAGCCATATTTTTAGTCTTTTTTTAAACTTTATTTGTGAGGTTAATTAATGTTTCTACTCCACTAGAATTGGCACTGGTATCAGCTTTATTTTCTCTTTGTGCTTCTGTTTCTTTTGTTACAGTATATTTTTGGTGGGAGAAGTTGAGCTCTGATTTACCTCTTTTTTCCTTTTTTTTCAACTCTTTTATATCAGTGTGGTTTTTGCTGTTCTTCGCTTTTGGCGATTTACTGCGAAACTGTTTCAGTCTTTTGAAGATTTACGAAATGTACGTCAAGGTGAAACCCAAACATCAGGCTGAGTAAACACCACTACGTAATGTTATTTCTGAGTGCCGTGGTTCTCACAGTATCCAGGTAGCAAATAGGTCTCTCTGACTAGCTATCATAACAATGGCAGATTGTAGATACTAATTTCAAAGTATAATTTTATTTATTGCGTATTTTAATTAGAATTAAATTTATTAAAATATATTAAGAGCAATCACAAACTCCACAATAAATGGAATTAGCAAAAATAAACATATTAAATATAAATTTTTTACACAAGCCATATGTAAAGCTAATGCTTCGAACCAGAATTAGATATGAAAAGTTCACATGACTGAATCTCGAACCACGGCTTACCATGCTGATGCTCTTTGACTTGAGCTACCGGATTTTGTCCGGCGACAACCGGACTTTGAATTTTCCTATCTGACTCTGGTTCCAAAATAAACATACCTAAATTTTATTGAAGTTTTTATTCTGAGCTCAATTAATATTCTCAAATACTTACAGATACATGCACTATGCACGAACTATTTTGTTGCCATGTTACAGATCGTTGCTCCCTCCCTTCTTCCTCTTATCCATACTTTAACCGTGTCCTTTCATTTGACTGTTCGAGACTAGTGCTATTACTTCAGAGCGTGCCTCTGACTAGAGAGCGAAGAGTAGCGACTTCGTGGGGCGAAGGCAACTATTCAACATTGGTAGGATCGTTGCTGCTTTCCCTCGTCTCAACCATTGTGTTAGTTACGTGTATTCATTATAACTATCTTTCATTTCAGGGTTTTCTATATTATATGAGGGCTATCCAGAAAGTAAGTCCCAATCGCGCCCGGAGATGGAACCACTTGTCGGATAGGAATGCGCATGCGCAGGAGTAGAGAGGAAGTATGTGGGAATAATGCAGTAAAGTTTCAGCCTTGTGACGGCCGTGGTTATCGCACTGTGCTAGGAGAAAATGGCTGCTCTGATATTGTCTCCCGCCAACGTGCAGTCATCCGATGTTTGCACGCTCAAAAGCAAAGTCCAGCAGAGATCCATCGCCAATAGTGTCAAGTGTATGGACAAGACATTATGTGCGACAGTATGGTAAGACGATGGTGCAGGCAGTTCACTGAAGGACGAACCAATATTCACGACGACCGTAGTAGCCGACCGTCCCTGCTGACGGCAGAAGTGTTGGAAAGTGTGCGGCAAGCAATTGAGCAGAACCGGCGCTTCACAATTTCAGAACTCTGTTGTCAATTCCCCAAATGTCTCGCTCCCTTGTGCACGAAATTGTCTCCCGGAAGCCTTGACAAGAGAGATCTGAAATTGTGAAGCGCCGGTTGTGCTCAATTGCTTGCCGCACACTTTCCAACACTTCTGCCGTCATCAGGGACGGTAGGCCATTACAATCGTCGTCGTGAATATTTCAGTGAATTGCCCGCACCATCGTCTTACCATACTGTCGCACATAATGTCGTGTCCATACTCTTGACACAATTGGCGGTGGATCTCTGCCGGACTTTGCTTTTGAGCGTGCAAACATCGGATGATTGCACGAACCTCGCAGTTGGCGGGAGACAATATCAGAGCAGCCATTTTCTCCTAGCACAGCGCGGTAATCACGACCGTCACAAGGCTGAAGCTTTACTGCATTATTCTCACATATTTCCTCTCTATTCCTGCGCATGCGCATTCCTATCCGACTAGTGGTGCCATCTCTAGGCGCGATTGGGACATACTTTCTGGATGCCCCTCGTATAATAGAATTTTTTAGGTTTAATTTCAATAATTGCAACACAAGCACATTATTATATTAATATTTTATGTCACTTTATAGTTCTGCTTTGACATTATATTTCTTTGTTGTTCGAATTGAAGGAAAGCACGTGGTAATTTTCTTATTTCGTACTTCTTTTTGAATTCCTTTAAATATGTCATTGCAAAGAGCGCACTTTTAATATTAATGTTTTATGTTACTGTTTTATTGTCATTTTTCTTAAAATTTTTGAACTGTGTATGCCGCAGTAATATTTAATGCACTATTGTTGAGTATTGCACGTTTGATTATTTTCCTATTACAATAATTGTACATTCTGCACTACACTTCTCTACCTTTCCCGGCTACACTTAGGGTGCCTTTCTTATTGCGTTTCCTAAATGAGACTTTGTATATTACACTTTGTATTAATTTTAAAGAAGAAAATAACTACAGCGCATGCAACGGAGCACATATGTTTCTCATTTGTCTGTCATTTCAAATCTATTACAATCACTTATGGGAATAAGATGATATAATTATGTTGAACTGTTTGTTACTGATAAAACTATTGCACATATAATTGTCTTATAACATAATACTCCACTTATACTCAGCTTGTAGCTGTTTAACATAACTGTGAATGTGAAAGCAGGTATTCCAATACTAGTCTTATGCCCAGCTATATCGAATCGAATTTTTGCAATAATACCCATCGTTTTAATCATACAAAGAGTTAAAATAGATAATGAAATTCTTGAATACAACCCTTTTAGGTATTTATAGTGTAAAATAAATTATATTATATTAGCTGTTCAAAGAAAGCATCACGAGAAAGGAAAAAGCAAGAGATAAAACAAGAAAACAATAAAATACCAAAGGAATGTAATTAAACTTTGATTCCTACTTTTTTAATGTTGTTTAACGTTCGTTTTTACTACTGAGTCACCATAGGCGGTGGACACTGATGGTGTATAAGATGGAAGGATAAATTGGTAAAGGATACTTTTTTAAGGAAGAAAACGTTCCAGGCCTAAGTTTACAGTACCTCTCCGGCATTTGCCATTTATGAGGACTGAAAAAAACCGGGAAAAACGTAGTCATGCAGAAGAGTCCTGGTGGTAATTGAACCCCGGACCTCCCGCTCACGAGTCCGCGTCATAACGATCTCAGCTACCGGTGCATTTATTTTGCATACATTAAAAATAATAATAATAAACTTCACACGACTTGAATCACAGTGATCATCAAAATCCTGTGGACATGGGTGGCAATGTGAACTGGAGCATGCGCAGTTGTCAATAGAACATAAAATTGATACCCTAAAGAAATTGACACCAGTCGTAAATTAACGAGAAATTGGTGGGGGAGGAAGGGAGCTCCTCAATAATTGACTACAGTAACTCAAGTTATTGAAAATAAGTATCGATGATATGCTGAATTGATTTTATAAAAAACAACGTTTGTATTCCGCATTTATGTATTTGTCTGTTTAAGTTATTGTATTCTTCGCACGTTTTATTCTACTATATCTCAATAGATAATAATTTAAAATTCATTATCTGCAGCTTTGTGCACGAATACTGAAACAGCATGAGTTCCCCTGAAACTGAATTTCTGAAGAATGTTATGGTGCTGAAAGCATGGAATCGACTACAGCAGGAGACTTTGAGAAAGAATGCAAATATTGCTCAAGTTTTCAACGAGACGCCCGCATTGCCTTAGGCTGTTAAAGAAACGCTAGCAAGTGTCGATATCGCTTGCCTTGCGCTATCAGGTATCAAATGTTGCTTTAATGATGCCCTTTGTTTCTAAAAAGAGGGCTGTCTGTCACCAAGGTAGAGGTACTTCTTGTTTTGAATCAGCTCCTAAATGTTGCAATGAAAGTTTTCAACTTGATGTCCAAAGGATGCGAGAGAAAAGCTGTTAATCTCTTCTAATAAATTTGTCAGGTGTACGAATGATCATTCTCTGGCACATAATTTCTTTCTTAATATGCTAATTCTGTAGATAGAATAATTAATCCTACTTTTGTAAATTTAATAATCAGAACAAATTTATACACATGCATTTGTGCTAAACTTTTTAAAACACTATCTTGTATATTAGTCAAGACAAAAAGTTCAATATGTGTACAGAAAGCATCCACAAATTTTGAATAAAAAATAGTACGCAACAAATCTTAGTAACCTTGCCCAATCCTCCTAGTTCCGAATGTCTAGTGCTATCCCTTTCATCTAAACAGTAATACACTTTCACAAAACACCTAGTAATTCTACAATGTTGTCACTGTTTCCTCGATGATATAAAATATAACGGGAAATATGAAAATTAGCATTAATAAATAAATACATTATTTATTCTTAATTCTGTACCTAATTTCTGATGACACTAAACATGTATTGAAAGAAATACGTGACAGTGTTGTTTTCCTGAGCGAACTTTGTTTCAATTCATTTGTTTACGCGAAAGTAGTAGGTGTACCGCTGACGATTGGTCACTGCACATAACCTTAAAGATTATGACGTCATAAACCCAATGCTATCATATGGCGATGAACTTGAGATTGTTACCGTCACAATGACGTTAATAAGGTTATCGCACCAGTTTTTGCGAACTTTTTGCAGCTCCAGGTCGGCAAGTACTTGGAGTACTTTGGAGTACTTTTCATAACTTTGTAATACAATATAGCTGCATATATGTTTATATTATTACACAATTAAAAGAACAGTACACCTTTACCAACAAAAATTACATATATGAAAAGTAATTAATAATTCTTTTTATTTGCTGAGTGTGTGATGTTAAAAATACACGTTTATTATTAAAAACAGAGCTTAAGCATAATAATATAGGTAAAAATTACATTGTTGTAAATAAAATAAAGATTGTGCGTAAAGAATAAACTGAATAGTTTATTAAAGGAGTGTATAATACTTTTAAAGAGTAATTAGCTACTTGAATATTGCAAAAAATGATATTAAATGATTATTCATATATTTAAAAAAGTTAATGTAAGTGGTGTATTCAGAGTTATTTTGTGCAGCAATGCTGAATTCCCTACAGGCAACTTCAGTATTGTCGGTGGTCGTTTGCGAATCGCCGTCGTCATCAGAGATTTCGGAATTCACAAACGTCAGCTCGCTTAGCGAAAGGGTTGTGTAGATTAGACGAGTCTCTTTTTCTTGTTTGCTGGGCACATGCAGGACACTCACGATAACATTACATCGCCATCAAGGATGTTGATGTATCCCGTCTGGTGACGCACTAATCGAGAATTGAGCCCGTACTCTCCGACAGTGCGACAGAAAATCTGAAAACGTCCGTATGTCAGGTGCTAATTAGCGCTGTTTTAACACTGACGAAACACGGCAGGTTTTGAAGCTTGTCATGTCTGAGAGTGATGTAAATTAATTTGTCAGCAAACGACCAGGAACTGGCTGTCGGGCTTGTTCGCTGTGAACGCCAACTTTGTCCAAACGAGTTTATGCTTGCAGTGAGCGGTGGCGAAGGTGATTCCTTTTTGTAGGTTTCTTCTTCAGTATAAGGGCACTAAGCGTTTCTCTGGTAACCCCCCCCCCAAAGAACCAGTTTTGCAAGTTCGCGTTTTCCAGGATCATGCATTATTGCATTTCATTATTAGGTTATTTCCTGCTTTTACTTTAAAGCTCTTTAAACATTCCTCCTTGCGAATATTCGTAGTGCATTGCGATGACCAACCATGGGCTTCAATTTTAATTTTTAACTTTCTTCAAACCCCCTTTTTCGCCAGTATCGGAATTGTAGGGTAGTATATCGCACTCCATGGCATTTAATGTAACATAGCCTTCTTTAAGAGCGGCTTTAACTTCATCCAACACTCAAGTGCCTACGGGACTTCTTTCCTCATCATCTTGTGTTGATTTTCCGATAATGTTGAAGCAGTATTTGTAGACCTCTGTCATAATAGAATCTTCCTCGTGCAACTAATGCGCTAAGTGCAATCAAGTCATCGCCTACGGATCTCCAGCAGAGGTAGCAGATGGTCGCAGAGATCTGTGGACCTCCGACGACAGCAGGCGGAATGAAATCATAAACGTCTTTTTCCAAAGCAAGAGTCCCCACAACGCTATAACAGAGGTAAATGACAAAATAAAATAATTTGCAAGTAATTTTATTATTGCTACAGCAATGGACTAAGTTTAAGATATTCTTGCCTTCGGTAACAATGGATTTTAGTAATGATGATGGGAACTACAACAACAATAATACGAATGAGAATAATAATATATCGATGATAGTAATGAACATAACGATAGTAATTACTATAACAATAATGAAAATTTGCTGGTAATGGTGATGATAACGGTAAATAGAATAACATTAAAAATTTACGACGAACCCAAGGTAGTTGTAATATCGGATGACGAAAATAGAATTGAAAACATATTACCTATACAACACACTACAACTCTGCTTTGCCTGTACGATAAAGTCTCGCCTATTCCCGGCAGCGTTAGTTATTTATTAAAAAGTGTAATTAATGTTTGTGCAAGATTGTACCTACTTGCGGATCCAAGTGCCGAAATCGTGTATTAGGATATTAACGCTGGGTAGTAATTGAACTTTTTGTCACCAAATGCTTCACTTGTAATGTCTGATACCGATATTTACGATACTGACACAAACATGTGTAATCATTCAGGCACACTTTAGAATATTTCTAGGGGGAATTACATGGCCGAGTTTGTTTGTGCACGTGGTCTAAGCCTGAAATTCGTGAGATGTCGTTCTAAAATCCAAATTCTAGCCTTTTTCCATTATCCCATGACATACAAAATTAACAATTTCAAAAGGGCGTTACGTAATGTTCATACCTGGATAGGCATTGGAAGTATTTAACTTATTAACTTATTGTTATAGCATAATGTTAGCTTTAGTATTTTACATACGTCATGCCAACATTCCTAAAACGAAATTTGACTTTATATAAACAATATAGTAAAACATGCATAAAACTTTATGTATAAAATCTTACCATTCCCGTAAAATTGGTCATTTTGAGAAAAAAATTTATGATAATATTTTCATGGAAAATTATGCAACAAAGTTTAAATTGAGTTAATATAGTTTTGAAAATAAAAAAATTGGCTCACTATTATTTTCACTTTATATATTTATGTTAACCAATGACATGAAATGATATATTCGTTGTACAAGCACTTTATTAAAAGTTAAAAATAAATGTTAACCTACTTAATTTTATGTTTTATGGAAAATGTTTATTTTACCAATGCTGCTTCTTTCAATACCGATTGTTTTTATTCATATTTCATCATTATCACAATATACACAAACAATCTTCGATTTTGTTGCTCTTAGTATTCTTTACACAAGCACTACTTTTGTTAAGTTAGTTACTAGTTCCTTTAACCCTAAAAATTCGATCTAATATTCTCATTATTTTGTTTACTTACATTTACTAACATTTTATGACGCATTATATTTTGTTTTCCTATTTCCAAATCTTTTGCCATAGCTTCTCCTAAATTCGTTGCCTTTCCCAAATATTTCTTTAATCTCTAGTTGTTTTCTAAAACAATATCTAATTCTGCATTTATCTCTTTAAACTTATTGCTGCGTTCTTTTCCAAGTTTTGTTCTATTTTGTTTGTAGCCTATACATTTTTCTGTAACAATTTTTCTGAAACTATTTTCCGATACAAGTTCAGATTCCGCAAAATTAGAATAAAATTCGAAATTAATTTTTAAAGTTCCTCACGCTGACCATCTGCAAAAACGTTTAACTCTCTCCGAAATATTCATACTTCCAATGCTTATATTCCAATTGTCCATATACGTGTATAAAATTGTTGTAAAATATGAATTCATTTCGTAAATTACACTGTATATTGTTACAAGCCGAATCTCTTCAGGCGTTAGTTTCAAATCGTGACCTATAAAAGGAAATCACGGGAATAATTTTGTTTTTTCTTCTTGCCAGTGGTCTAGACGTGTCCTGAATTACAAGTGAACTTTAAAATAAACACTATGAACTGTGCAAGCAACACTATTATTTGACAATGTCTTATCCATCGTCTCCTGTAGATTAAATCCAGGAAAACCCGACATTCATTCCTGAGAAGAACGCCACCTCCAATGGCGACCGGATATGGTGTTCAGAACACCAGCATAGCCGAGGCATCCACAAAAATTCAAGATTCATCATCAGGAAATAATCAGAAACAGTCAGGAACAGACTGAGGGCTGGCCCATTTGAAGTCACCCCGCTCAATCAGAGCATCTTCAAAATATATATTACATCAACTAATTCCCTCTTCATATAACTGATTAATTTCTTGTACTAATTAATCACATCTGATCAAATTGATTCATTCCCTATACCAGCCACTTTATAACAACCATTACCAACTAACAACCCACCCCCTCCCCCGATAAACCCGCTCATAGTTTTTCACTTTTGCCTTCCTTTATAATCTAATGCTACTCGACTAAATGTGGACCATTTCTACGAATGCTTGTAGGCTCATAGTCGTCAAAGCATCAGTTCTTGTGCACCAACGCTGCCCAAAAATCGCTATGGTAAAATAATCGATAATTATATAATTAGTGAAAGTGAACTTTTTATTCAGCTTATTCCTACATTTCAATCATTCACAATTCTTCGACGTTGATGCTGTTTGGACAAAACTAGTCGACTTCAGCAAATAGGCATGTGCTCCATAACGCAGGCACATAAAACACTTTAATGCGTCTTCGTCGATTGCGACGAATTCGATTCACCACCACCACTTACGTTTCAAACTGTGCTATATGCATACATTCCTGCGCTAATTAACATGGAGTGTTCAATCATACGCTCAATTTGTACGCTTCTCTTTTTCCTTATATTTGCGTAATACTGCATTTCACCATTTTATTGCACCTTAAGAGCAAACAATCAAAAGAATTCTAACAAATCCCACCTAGGTCGGCAGAAAGGTTTTCTCTTTCGCCACCCTGGTGCCAGCAAAGAGACCGCAAAAAAAGTATTGAAATAACCTTAACGTTATATCTCGTCAATAACCTCTTGTTCATCGCCATGTGATTGCCGTGAGTTATGACGTCATGTGACTAGCGTCAGAGTGTACTTTGGCCGTTCTCCGTTCGGCGGGCACGTACTACTCCAGTATCATGTCAACATAACATAAATAAACAGTTGTATAACTATAATCTCAATTCCAGAAAAAAAAACTATAACAAAACAAAACTAATAAAATAATGTCTTTTTCCATACCTACCAGGAGGTTATTTTCTGTGACAGGTCTTCATTAACCACATGTCGACATGCAGCATTCACCACTTACTTTACTGTGCATTCGAGCTTGAAAATATCAGTGTACACACTTTTTACGTGAAATTATTTGAGTTACGGGTTGGCAGAATGGGAGAAGTAAATAGTCAAAGCCTACAATCCATATGCAGGTAGAAACTTGAGTCAGATTAAGGAAAGCTTTGTCAGTGAGTTATGCGTTCGTGTGTTGCTTTCATTATGTATAAACTGTTTCCTAAGGAATTCTTGCAGAGAAATGATCAGGCGATTCGCAAGAAAGTGTCCCGACAATTGTGTTCCAGGCAAATAAACAATATAAGTTTGAGAGAGAAACAGTATCTCTCAATGATAAGAAACGTGTTCCAAACTGCCGCGATCTTTCGGAAGAAAAGTTAGATGAATACAAAACTATCCTATATGCTGCCGGTTTTCAATGCAGTACTATTATTTTGTGATTTCAATAAAAATATACGTACTAAAAAAACTAACTTTACATGCAACAATTCTGTTTCAGATATTCAGCTTGCGGCGGCTACACTTCTCCAGTAAGTTTAGGCGGCCCTTAACTCAAATAACCACACCGTATATTCTCGAAATGATAAGGAACAGCTCTATACTTTACGCTCGAAAAATGTCCCTGGAAACTTCATTGATTTCCTCAAGTAACATGTTGCGGATTTCTTACTTTGTCTTTAAACTTGACCCAAAGACAAACATCACGCGAAGCCACAAACTACAAATAATTTTCTGTTTGATAACCAAGTATTAAAAAATCGCAGTGACTGAAAAATTTTACGTTGTCTTGCATAAAGTACGCGAATTTTGTTATTTTTCTGTCAGTTCGACAAAATAGAGGCCAATCTAACTTTCCTGAGTTTTTTTTTTAAATAAAATTACCTTAAAAATTCTGTGTTATATATTGCATAGTTATAGCTATTTTTAAGTCCTGAAGAGGGACTTTAAATATTTGATGTGGATTTTCAGAAGAATTTCATAGGCCTTCAGATATAGAAAAATTCTTTGATATTATGAGTCAAAGATTATGACGCTCCCATCTGTTTTGCTAAACGTTTTAATGGCTTGTTTGAAGAAACATCTAAAACAGCAGTAATTTTATCTTTTTTCAGTAAACATGTAATTTAGTCTTTTTTTAATCTAAAAGACACTCAATTGCTTTAAATTTCTCCGCTGTTCTCTTTGAAGGATGGAATGAATCTGTGGTCAATGGCATTTCTTCATTTAGGCTTTTTAATAAACAAATAAAATCCTTTTCCCCCTACAGTAATTCATTGATAAAAAATACATTTTTTAAGGAAGCAATCTTGTGTTGTTAGGACATTAAAAATTATGCGAGTAATTACACACTATTTGCACCTAATATCAGTACACAAAGTACTATACCTTTTTCTTTAAGTTCCATGCTGTAACACAGTGACCAAGCCTCTTGAACTACCATGCTGTTAATACAGGGAGGAAGCGTGAGAATATTGAGATATAAAGTTGAGATACATTTTGTACAAGGTACGTCATAGGGGGAAAAAAGAAAAAGAAATTAACTTTTGAATATTAGAATCTTAGATTTTTAGAACTTCATACTTCAATATTCCTTAAGCTTTCAAACAGTCTGAAAATTTATCTTTAAGTATTATCTCTAGATATCTCATGGTATTCTCCATACACTCATTCTCTTTAGCTGGGGCTGGTTGGAAAAAATATTTCATAGTAATAAAAGTACTTATTTAAGAAATTCCCTGCAAGCAACTTAACCATAACTTTCCAAAGGTAACGAACCTAAATTTTTGTTAAAATGTTTTCACGGTATAATTGCTCAACTTTATTTATTCATGCATTAAGTAACAGGGAATAATACCAAAAAAAAAAAAAACAAAAACAAAAAAAACTTACCGTTAATCCATACAGGCTGAAATTCTATGAAGAACATGTTACCCCGTGATTCTATATACCCTATTCAACGATATTACTAAATTTATATTATGGTTATTGCTGTATTTTATTTGTTAATTTTTATTGAATTATTTTGAAGAAGCGTTGCATCAATAGCGTCTACGACGGGCCAGCGCTGTTGTAAACCTTCAAATGTTCTAAAATGTCATTGAATTGTCTTCCAAAATAAATGGTCGGTAATGAAAAAGCCAAATCTCTTGCAGATTTACATACAAGTGCCTCTATAAAGGTTTGAATTAGATCTAAGTTCAAGGTTTGTGTTCTCAAGCTAAAGCGGAAAGGGATGCCAGATTGGGTTTTGCTTACTTCCAGAAGAGTGTTATTTAGGAAGTCCCGGGACTGCGGCAGTGGCCGTCCTATAGCCTAGTAGAGATATGAGATAGAACCGTGTCGAAAATAGAAATATAATCTGATAAAAGTTGTATGTTGAACACAGACAACAGTTTCTGGACTTTCGACACAAAAAGTGACCAGTTTATTTCCAACAGAACAAGTGAAAGCTTTTCGTCGTCTCTTAATCGTCCCCTTCCAACTTTGTTGGATTAGAGCTTTGTTGCTAGCATTTGTTTGGGCATTGGTTTATTATCTTGAGGAAACCAAATTTTTAGTGCTTGGTTTTTATACGATTTATTTTCTACTATTTTACCATTGTCTATAGTAAAGGTTCAATATATTTAGTTAGCATTTATTTTGTAGTTTATGATCCACAATTCAGCCATACCACTATGGCTGAATTCCTTATTTATCATTTATTTCTTCTTCTTTTCCCCTAAAAATCCTAATTATCTGATAGTATTACAGTACCTGACAACCCTTGAAGCTTTTTTTCCCCTGAAAATAGCATTATAACCATGCAGATGTTCATTTATGTTGCGCTGATATAATTCATGCGAGGAATGCAGTGCATAGAAGTCCATTCAGTAAAACAACTGTGCCACATCTCTGCAATCTCTTTCAATATATGCTTGTGTTAACAGAGTCGCTTTTGGATCTTTGATGCGCAAAAGTAACTGAAATGTTGGAGAATTATCAGGTAATGTGTTACTGTTTAGATGAAACCGATAACACCATACAACTCGGAAGCCAGTGGCAACAGAATGAATGTTTGAAAAAGGTATCGAATTTGAGCTGTTTGATTACATATATACTTTTTAAATACAAGTTTTGCTGTTTTTTTAAACATTTACAAGGGAGTTTTGCAAATAATCCTGAAACTGAGTCCTGATGATGTAGAACAACGCTGCGAAAGGCTCGCCGACTGGCGGAAAAGACGCTGCATACAAAGTAGCTTATCCGGAGCACTTTTATGTTGTAACCAACAAGATTGTTTTTATATTGTCTATCCTCCAGAAGTAACTGTTTCTCAGTTTTGTTCGCCATCCTAGCGCAATCGAACTGGATGAAAAGGCAACTGCGCCTTGCCTAGGCTCTTTGAGCGCTCACAGTACAACAGCATCACTCGTTTTTCATTCATTATGAAAAAGCATGTTATAGCTACTGTCTCACATGTTATACCATTCATTTGTCTACGTGAAACAATTCTCGAGCTGCAATGTCTAAACAATTTTAATATATAATTTCTCTAAAATGTAGCATTCTTTTAATGAAACCAAAAAACTTAAAATAATAAAAAATATGGAATTTATAATCATAGTTTAACATAAGTAAAGACAACATTTAAGAAACACACGGTTAGAAAATTATTTAGTTCAAAATAGAGATAAGTAAAAACTATGAAGAATAAAAGAGTAAACTACAAAAAGCCTTAGCACCGCTTAAGCTTACACGGCCGATGTTATAATTAAAACAAGACAATACTGTCGTCTTTCCCGCAGTCAGGTGTTGTTCATCATCCACTGATTATGCCAACCGTATTGGTGAAAGCTGTGTTAGTGTATCTAATGACAGACCAATGGCCAGAAGATTTTAACTATTTTAATTCAAAAAGTCAAGATGAACATTCGATTAGAATAGGGATATAATACTTAAAATCATAATTTCCTTCTTCGAGTACAAGATAATATCTTATTAGCACCTCGTGTTGAAATACGCCCCCAGTGTTTAATGTATAGGTAAATTTATGCACTTTAAAACAAAGTCGAAAATAGACAGACAGCAGGGTAGTTTGAAAATTTTCAATTTTTAAAAATCACTTTTGTTAAAGCTCTGCGTATCTAAAGTTTTGTTTTGATAGTTTGTGAGGCAGTTTGATAGCTTGTGGGGTAATTCGAATAATGGTGAAGGTAGGTTCATAAGTTTCCGGCATCGTCGATAAGGATTATCGCAATCACAAAACCCTTAACTATTGTCATACCTTACCTATTAAGTAAACTATTGTAGCTGTAAGCTCCTCTCCGATATAGTAGCTTAAATAAAGTTATGTGTAGAAGATTGTGACATGTTCAAAATGGAGTGTCCAGCTGTTATTAAGTTCTTCACAAAAGAAGTACATGCTCCAAATGAAATTAAACAGCGATTGGACGGTGTATATGGGGAAGCAATCCTTAATATTAAACCGAAAAAGAATGGGCCAAACTTTTTCGAATGGGTCGAGAAAGCATTGAAGACGAAGAGCGTGCAGGTCGGTTCTTGGAGGTGCTCACTCTTGAAAACATCGCTCTTGTGGAAGGAGAAATTATGAAAGACCGGCAGCTTAAAGTTACAGAAACAGCAGCAAAGTTGGGCCTTACTAAAACAAGTCCTTCGAATTTTTCATGAATATTTAAACATGAATAAGGTTCCTGCCTAGACTTCTTTCCTCAGTCCAAAAGCAGCAATCAAATATGAGTTGTCTGACAATTTTGAAGCTCTGCCGTGGCAACGAGAGATAGAGAATTTCTGCAAACCATTGTTACAGCAGATGAAACTATGATCCTTTACTATGATCCCTTGTCTAAAAGAGAATCAATAGAGTGGCGTGAACCTGGCGAAGCACCGCCTATAAAGGTCAAGGTCACTCAATCAATCAAGATCATAGTAACAATCTTTTGGGACTGTGAAGGAATATTCTTCATTGACTTCAAGAAGAGGAACACCACAGTTATGGAGAGTACTATGCTGGCCTACTGCACAGACTACGTGCGTTCATCAAAGAGAAAAGGCGAGGAAAGCTGAGTGGTGGTGTGCGCCTTATTCACGACAGTGCATACAGCTCTTACTGCGAAGAAAGCCAGGAGAACGTTATGCATCCTGCATTTTCTCTTCAATGACACGATTTAATGGAGGTTCTGTATTGGTTTGGGCAGGAATCAACATTGAAGCAAGAACGAAACTGGTGTTCATCGAGTATGGGTCAGTGACAGCTCATCGGCACATCGAGGAGATTCTTGCTGATCATGTAGTGCCTTTTGCACCCGTTATAGGCGACAGCATTATCTCTAAGCACGATAACACTCGTCCACACATTGCTCGGCGTGTTTCTGAGTTCCTCAGTTGCGGATGCCGATTGCCAGTAAACAGTCCAGACCTGAACCTGCCTGGGACATGCTTGAGAGGCATGCTAAGGATCGATTTCCACATTCAGTGGTAGACTTCGGGTTGCACTTCATGCGAAATGGGAACTAATACCACAAGAGGAGATAGCAGAGCTTATCCGAAGCATGCCTGACAGAAACACAGCTGTAAATAGAGCTAGAGAGGGCAATACTCCTTACTGAGACCGTGGTTATCTTACACAAACAGTCAGAAAACCAGAGAACTATTAAAAGTGTCAATTTCCAATATTTTTAAAAAACTCTGTTTATTGTGATGTTTGCCTATGTTTGAAGATTTTTCTGCATAAAAGTCAATAATGGGGTAGAATTTGTGCTTAAACTCCTTATACGTTACTTAGACAGTAAAATGTTGATAAATAATTGTTAAGAAATTCTATTTTAATTTTTATGTCTTCGTTTCATTAAATAGAGATTTTTATTTTAAAATATGTTTATGAATAAAATGTTTCGCTTTTTTTCCGCTCAATGTAGGTACATGAAGTGAGCTTCTCGGCGAATATCTTTCAAGACATTTCTGTAAGGGTCTCTTCGCGGGGTAACGAGACTTTGAAGTGAGGTGTTAATTCAGGGAAGAGATGAACAAATTAAAATTTTGCTATAAGTAATGTGAAAATCTGAATAAATCGTGCATTCTATTATATTGTTCAAACATTGCTGTTGTTTATGCTAACACTGTCACACTAGTTGCATTCATCTTGTCGAGAGATTTTATCGTTACTTGGTAGCCATTCTGTTAGTTCATTTTACAAATTGTATCACATTACTAGTTTTGAATATTGCAATTAACCTATAACTATATACAAGCATTAAAGGTATGCAATAATTATCAGGATAAATTACAGTGCGTTCAATTTGTAACAATCCTACTATAGCTTGGGTGTGATTTATATACGTTAAATTGTGTCAGGGGCTGTGTAATTTTTCGATACTGTTTAAGATATTTAATTTCATAACTTTATAGTTCGAATTATCAGTTTAAATTTGAAATATTTTCAATGTTGCTTTCATGACAGCTTGAAGTGAATTTGCATTTTTATACTTTATTTGTTTATTTAACTTTATGCTAGGAATTTATATTTACAGTTAATATATATGGTTTCAGCGTCTGTTGACTAGTGACTTGGTAGCTTGGTATGTCTTAGATTATCTGGAAGGTACAAACTGTGAGTGAAATTCCACTAACCTAACCTAACTTTAATAATAAGATCACTATCTTCTATATCCTCTTAGTCGACCGTGGTAATGCATTACATAAATGACTATTACATTGTTTCAAGGTTAGACCTGTAGCACGAAAACTGATTATAGAATCGTGAGCTATGGCTTAGTCATCTACTTACAGAAGTTTTATCACCATGTGCACGGGCAGATGTGCAGTTTCATTTTGAACTGCAAACTAGAGCAGAGAGTTAACATTAAATTCTGCGTTAGCCTCGGGAAATCTGGAACGGAGACTTTTGAAATAATTTGGCAGGCTTTTGGCAATGAACAGATGGATCGGACGAGGCGTTTTTTGAGTGACGCTCACGCTTCCAGAATGACATAAAATCTCTGGGAGACTGCGAGATGTCAGCGAGTACAAATTCCAAAATTGTGGGGGAAAAAAAAACTATACGACTTGTACAGTAAGACCTTTGAAAAACCATTCAGAAAATTGGTAACACCTGAAGTGTCTGAAAGAGAAAATACCTTGATGCGACAATGCGCCCACTCATAGAGACATAGAGACTGAGTTTCTCGGCCACAACGGCATAAGCGCCCTTCTTCACACTAGCTGCTCCCCAGACTTGGCCCTTTGCAACGCCTCGTTCTTCCAGAAGATGAAACAGAAGCTGACCGAGACCCCGCGTGAATTGTAGAAGGTACTTAACACACTTCGAGAACAGGAATTCCCAGGAAGCGTTTGTAGCGATGTATCTCTGTACTAGGGGTGTTGGAAAAATTTAAATTAGATATGCACTTTGTTGTATATAGGCCCAGTTTCGGAAATATATGATAACCATGTACTTTTTGAAATATTAGATAGCTCAATGAATTTTACGACAAATTTCGGTATATTTTCCAACAGAATTTACCTGACTTAACCTTTCGTCTATGCAAAAAAAATTCTTCTATCATAGTGATGTCCAAAATAATCCATTTCAAAAAGTTATTACCACTGACTTTTACATGCATGATGCTCTTCTTAAGAAATAAGGGAAAACGTGCGAATAATTTTATCTTATAAAATTTTTGTTTGAAATGTGGTAACTGTTATTAACGTTAACATAATGACCACTACATGGCAGAGAGAAAAGGCCATGAACAGCGTACAGAAGGCACAAAAATATAAACTTTTCTATCACCTAAAGATATCGTTAATGTTAAAAGGATGAAAAATAAACAATTTTGGAGCGCAAGTAAATTAAATTACCAATAATTTGCTGTATTAATGGACTGAATCCACAAATATAAAATATGTATGATATTTTGATTATGTCTACTTTGTTACACGCTTATAAATCCTGAATATGGGGAACAGCTACCGATGTATTGCAATAAACTCCATGTGCACTTCTGGAAATATAAAGTTCTTAGAATAGCAAAGAGGTGTCAAAATATAGGGCACAGTAAGAGATAAATTAAGTACTGATTGAAGTTTACCTAGTATATAGAAACTGATTTATATAATGTAACTAAAATAACAATAACTAGAAAAGCAGAAAAGGATAAAACACTAACAAAAAGTCACAGGTTAGTAATCGCTATATTTCGAACTGCTTGAGTTCTTCTACGGCAAGAAGACTAGTGAAGGTTGTAAAAATAAATAATGAATATCAAAGATAACATTATACATATAAATGAGTGAAACAAGAAACAAAAGTGTGTGAAAGGGAGAAAAAAATAATATATAATACATAAAGCAGGTGGTATACGCGCTTTATGTAAAACTATAGCTGCCATTTCTCTATCTCTGAGTAAACTTTCACAGCATTGTGTAGGTAAGGCATCAATAAGAGTTAGACTAAAAGCATCATCAAAATCCTTACAGTGAGATAAGGCATGTTGGGCAACCGGCAAGGGAGACTTGGTTTTAACAGAACGTCTATGATTGTTCATATGTAGCGAAACAACAGTAGAAGTTAAACCAATATAAAATGCTTTGCAAAGCTTACAAGATAACATATATACGACGTTCTTGGAAGAACAGGTAGCAAATGAAGAAATGTTAAATTCTCTGGATAAATTAGGACTGTGGAATGAATGGCACGGCATAATTAGTGCACAGGTTTTATATTTATGGCGTTGGCAAGGATATGAGCCTGCAAAGGGACGAGGTAAACATATATAATCTTGTTTGGGGGGATAAATTGAGAGAATTTTATAGAGAGTCATCAAAAAGGGACAAATCATCATTGAGCTTACTTATTATGGGTACATGTTTTGGCCGAATGGACGGATTGAAAGAAGAAATATTATTATTGTTAACATTCCCAGGTTTTACAATATATTAGAAATCATCTTTTACTCAGATTCTATTTTTCTCTTTCTTCCACATTACAATTATCTCTCATTGTTCTAATTAATTCATCTACGCTCCACCTTCAATTTTTTTTCTGTGTGAAAATTCCTTCTTCGGCAAAAGTATTCTCTTTCTCTCTTTTATATAACTAAAGTACCTTAATTATTATTAATTGATTCTGCAACATATCCTTGTAAGTTTATTTTTTAATCTAATTCTTGCTAAAAGACGCCAAAAAGTGTACTCTATTTCTGACTCTGTTTTCAAATACTATATTGCATTTCCTGTTAATAATAGCAGTGTGTATATTTCTCTTCGTCCTGGTTGATTAATCCAATTAAATATATTACTTTTGTTATTGCTAATCTCAAATTATTAAATATTTCATTTACCTATACATAATCTCCATTTATATAGTAGAATATTTCTTTTTCAAATATTTGGAACATTTTGAAAGCATACTGTTAATAGTTTGACGGAACACACTTCTGCTAAATCCTTATTGATGTGAAAAGCTTCTGATGCCAATTGGGGATCATTTGGTATATTGAAACATTTTGTGGATCATATTAACTTGATCTCTTTCCTAGCCAAACAATTAAGCTGAACACATAATGTATTGCATATCCAATGTCACTTATTAAGTCTCATGCTTCTGTCAATGAAATACGCAAGAGCTCCCCTTTTTAACTTTTCCGGAACTATTTGAGAGGATGAGACCTTCCTTGTGGCGTAGAGATAAGAGGTCTGCTCTCTCAGACCTGGACGTGTGACGTTTGAACTCAAGAATTCCTGGTGTTCACCAATGTTTGGTATTTTATTTTGGCTTCAAAATTTTGTACTTTAAATATAATACTTACGTACTTACTTATCATCTTGGTATACTTTGCAAGTATTAGGCCTAAAGTCTATTTCGGATGCTGAAGGAACGTATGAACTATTCTAATTTAGCTACACTTAAACCTATAGGACAGTGTTCTGCGCTTCATCTCATTTACTACCTAGTGTAATGCAAAGGCGTTATTTGAACTTTCTATTGTCACTTACTTTGTTGCTGGTTTTCTTTAACGCACCTTATAGTTACGAAACGAGATTCCAATGCTTAAAGTACTTCCAGAGCAGGGCGCACTGCCCATAGACCATCAAGGTTGACATGTTCCATATTTTTCTGACTAAATTTTCATTCGTGAGCTTTAATTAAGTTAAGAGTTTTGTAGGCGAGGACGTGCTCCGTTCAACTAGGGGAAATCATTTTCTTTTTCTTTACTAATTGGATTTCTTTGTGATTCATTATGCACATCATTTGTTGTTTTCAATTTACATTATTATTGCCTTTAAGTTTTTGTGGTAAATTTGAAAAATTCGAAAGAGGCAAGTAAATTTAAAAACTACAGTTTGGTGTGAAATGAATCTGCAAGGTTTTCTCTTGTTTAACTATGTAAGTGTACTTTCTTTCACAATGCTCCTTATAGGGTATTATTGCTCTTTGTTAAAAAGTAGAGTTACTCTTAACTTTGAAACCAAAGCGTGAGTTGTGTGTTTGCGATTGTATTTGAGCTACCCAATCACTTTTCGCTCTCATTACTGTGATTGTTATATTATTGCAGTATTATATTGTGTGCTGCAAAGGAACAGCACGCCTAAAGAGTCAATGCCTCACCCAACGCTAAGGTTTGCAATATTTAAGAATTTGAATCCAACAAAGGTACGCTGCTAAACTAACGAAAATATGCATTATCTAAAGCGGTTATAACAAATGCAGAAAAACGTAATAATTATTAAAATACTTGTCCAGAAAACCTAATAATCAAATTCACTGTACCTAAAGGAACAAAGCAATCAGTGGTATCTATAAAAACTTGTATGAAACTAGTGCAAAATTCCTTATAATTGCAGGGTGCAGAACAGTGGCGGCTCGTTGTCCCTATAGAAGGGTGGGCTAGAGGCATAACTACATGACCACAAATGGCGTGGGAGAAAGTCTCTTATATCAGGACTCCTCCCCGAAATTCTCTCATAACTGCAGCGTCATGCTATAAACTTCTGTTTTTATGTAACTCTTCTAATTCAGCTGTTAAAGTATGTTTTAAGTCTTCTGCAATCCGTTCAGAAATCCCAATTAATTTTATGAATCTTTCAACCGCATTACCCACTGATGTATCTTAATATCACAGAAAATTGTGACATGCATGTAATATCTGTCTTTTCGTCGGTCTGTACCAAACGAATCTTGCCCTTTCTATTTCTTTTCAAAACTCATTCCTATAGACAAGGTATGTTTCTCGCTTCACACGCTGTCAGCCAAGATGTTTTTCACATAAAATACCACTTTACATGAGTAAACTCCTGTAGCTTTCGGTTTATGAGGTCCAACTCGTTTCATTTCTAATTCAACAGTTAAACTTAGATTCGTAAATGGAGTATTTAATAAAATGTCCACTTCAATCATTGCACCAAAACATATGCGCTTTTTTGTAACTTAACAGTTAACACGGTGAAAGTCAATGTTCACTGACAAACAGTTAGGAAACCAATTTCAAACAAATTTTTTTGTCAGCAACCTCTTAATATCTGATTTCTAAGAAAAGAGAGAATACCGAGCGCTGACAGCTGTCTTCCTGCTGGTCCAAGAGAAAGCAGAAATAAGCAGTAGAAAGGCTAAACCCTCTTGGAGGAAGACAAATATAACTCCTTCCAAATCTTTGCTCGCCCATGAAGATACAAGTTTAAAGCGAAACTTTTCGGGCAGGTCCACTAGCTTTCCTTGCATGCTGCTAGGAAATGCGTAAGATATAATTAAGACCAAACCGGATATACATAGCTGTTTTCATGCTTGTTTTTTATATGCTGACCAGGAAAAGAGAAAAAGGTAAATAATTATAACATTTGGGGGGGGGGGGTTAAGGTGGGTCCTTCTGGCTCTTATTGAAGGAGAGCAAGACTAAAATTAAAATCCCTCAGAAATAGGCTTCGAGAGGAAGAATGAGAATAACAGAAATTCAGACCACTTGCAAACGAATTTGGGATTAAAGAAAAACATTAAACAATCCCAGAAATATTTATAAAGTAGCAATAGCCCTGAGTTTAAATTATATCAACGATGAAGGTTACTGAGAAAACCTCGAGGAAGAAAATTATTACCTATTTGCATTTTTTTACGGAACACGCTTGACAAGTAATCGGCTCATCAAACATTATAGCTGTCACCAAAGATACACATAGCCGTTGTTTCAGAAGTAGCTCTTCAGTTGTTTTCCGCTGTAACAAGCTCTACATTCTTTGCTTCAGATTTACGATATTGGTGTAGGCAACATAACCGCGTTACAAAGTACCACTTCAACATGTCAGCTGGTAATCTAATTCATCGGGCAGGTACACGGAAAAGTCGCCGTCCTCGGTAATTGCCTTGTAAGGTAAAAAAAATATGGCGATGTGGACGCAACCCTTTTCCATTTTGACACCTGTCACGGGGAGAAACAACGTTTTGAAGGGAGAGGGGGCAACAGGTGAGGGTTATTATTTATCAGAGCTTTGCAATGCCTGTTAGGTGGGAATCATTGCCACATAACTGTTGGCCTGAGTGATGAGTCTAATGAAGCGATCCGCGCACCATGTAAGCACAATGGTACTTCGCTTGGAGGGGAGTGTGGCGCTAGTGTTGCTTGGGGAGTACAGCGCTCGCTCTGGGAGCAATTTAAAGATGTCACCGCTGCCGAAAAATAATTACCATTGCGTCACTTTTAAACCGCTTTAACTTTATTTTGAACGGGAGCATATCAAGCAGAGAAATCTTTTAATTAGAAAATATTACACGAAAAGCAAAATAAATTATTTTCTGAGCCTCCAGTATAAAAATTATTGTAAAACAGCAATCTCTGATATATGTCAAAAACGCCGTTTGTAAAATAATATAAGAAAACTCTCGGCTTTTAAGATTATTGACCAGTTTAATGAAGAAAGTTAGTAACGCCATTGTCTTTGGTATAGCTAAGCATGAGTAGACATTAGGTTAGGATAGGCTAAAGTAAATTTCGTTAGATTAGACAATATTTTACAAAATTGTGCCAATCCATCGGGATGTGGATGGAGTGTAGTTTAGCCTAAGGACCCTGTTATGAAGTAAGTGCTCTTCAACTTAATCTATGGTTAAGTTCATGACCAACTGAATCACTGCTAATTCATTCTGCTACCATTACCCCACTGCAAATTAAAATGGTTACTTGGGCTGGAGATTGCCGAAGAGTAATAGTGGTCCCTGATAGAATTTAGCTTCCTGTTCATAATTTTGTGAAGATCACTTAAGAGGAGGAAGCAAATAAAAATATTTTTTCCTTTTATTTTAGTAGTCCTTATTACAAAATATGACATCCAGTAGTCGTAAACCTAAATATATTCTATCGCGATGAAAACATAGCCAACAGCCTTTCAGAATGGTCATTAGCCTTCCGAAGAATTACATTTCATACCCTATTCTAGAAGCAGGGGTATCTCATTAATTGAATATAATTAAAATTTCCAAGTCTCCGGATGAAATACATTTAAAAAGTTAATATTAGTTTTATTACAAAACTACCTGGTTAGTATTTTTGGTCGTGTACCTATTGAATATATTGAAATGAGAGTGTTTTGTCTGGAAGGCTCACAGGAACCCAAAGGGAACAGACGGTAAGCAAATGTTATGCCGAAACTGAAACCTCGCAGGAAAACTCTCAATGTTTGCTAACGAAAGAATGCTGTAGGTTGCAGGAACGGTGCACAAATGGATCAATATTATTTCTAAACTTTTACTCACCTACACTACAAAACATTTTCTTGATCTTCCATTTTTCGCAAATCTATAAATTTACTTGTTTTCTAAATTGTATTTCTTGTGTGAAAAAAACTGTAATATATCATACCGTAAATCCTGAATCTAAGTCCCGGAAACAGCAGCGGCATCTTCCTCTACTAGTAAATAAGCCCTTTAACAGTGAGACATTCCAATCCTTGGTTTTATTAGACAATGTTGGGTGCCAAATTTGAAGTGCTTTTTCGGAGGCGGCACATCTGATGCTATTCGAATCACGCTTACTTATTTCCGGCCGCGACCACCTCTATGTAATTGGTTCTTTTTGAGTAGTGTTTAACGCCCATTTTTACTACTGAGGCATCACAGGCGGTGAACACTGATGATACATGAGATGAAATGATAAATTGGGAAAGAATTTTTTTAAGGAAGGAAGCGTTCCAGGCCTAAGTTTAGGATACCTCCCCGGCATTTGCCAGTTATGAAGACTGAGGAAAATCTTGGAAAAAGCCCAGTCAGGAAGGACGGTCCTCTCCCACACATGAGTCCGCGCCTTAACGATCTCGGCCACCCGTGACGGTAATTGGTTCTTGCAGAGTACTTACCCCACATCGTACCCCGTGTATCTAAGGGGCCCAAAGTCGCCGTTTTAAAGGGAGGCGAAGAGAGATGATGAAAATTATAAGGCACGCTTCATTTATATCTGTGATGCACTTATTTGAAGAAGAGTTTATGGACGGCAACCTGGTTTGCTGCCATTAATAGGCGAAGTTAGCTCGCTGCCCGAACACGCGATTCTCGGAGAAGATCATCTGACCGGACGCAATTATGTAATATTCTGAACTTGACTTAGCCTTAGTATTCGCGTAAGCAGATATCGATGCCGTGCTATAATATGAGAGGTGGAATCGCGTACTGCACACTCTATTCTTAGAAACTGATTTAGCTGTACTTAACAATGCCACGCGATCTGTCACTTAAACCACCGGCAACTGACGACTGCTATAAATAACTCATAACTCGTTCTCTGATCAAGGACTGAAGTATCAACTACCTGAATAAATAAATTGTCAGAATTGCGTGCGTGAACTGCATGGTGAACTCAAACTGCTTCAACGGTCCAACTCCCTCAACTCAACTCAATCCTTCGTCAGAAGAAGAAGCCAGTGCAAGTCCCCTGGAACTTCCCAGGTAGATGTCAATTGTCAACAGTGCCTCGATGGTATTAGGAAATTGAAAATGAAACAGGATTAAAGTTATGGGGATGTTTCTCCTTCTCTTTGAAATGTCGTCACGTAGTTTTCTTACTCACAGGGGTCCCTATGGGAGCTGGGCTGTTGAAATCTATAATGTGATTGGCGAGTGCAAACTCACCCAGAAACGCTAAAACTTTCTTCTGCGATAGGTTGACTTTTAAACATACTATAGTGTGGTGTGAGAGGCCAGTCACACCTCCACCGGCTACTGAGGAAGGTATTTGCAGCTATCGAAAAAACAAGGGCTTAGTGTTTCCGCCATCCACCGTGCAGTTTTGTACTTCTTTTTGCTATCCCCAGCGGCCTTCGCTTGAGGCTAAAAGGTACTAGGTAGCCTTCTTAATCATATACATTTTTTCCTTTATGAAATAAAACAAGATGTTAAATATTATATAACGATTATCATTATTTGCTATGTAAATTCTCTTACGAACGGGCGGAAGTTCAAGACCTATCAAAGCTTTATACGTACAGGTAGGTAATAATGGGTGACTTATGTAACAACGCTTTGATCTGGCATTAGCAAAATCTCGCATTTAAATGCCTTGGAGACGGGCATCCTAGCCTTTTTTATTGTGGTTTAGTGATTTAGTGGATACGCCAACTCTAAAACATTGATTTATTTTGTTTGTAGATTTGTTTCATAAGAAAATTTTTCATTCTGAGTTGGAAATTGGGATTAAGATTCACTCCTGAATACATTCTAATTGTGAATGTGCTTTATCAGAAATTGTGACATTTTCAAAGTCACCCACAGTTTTAATACGTCCTGTTCTTGTATGTAAATTCTAAAATTGGGTTTTATTATATTTGTAGTCAATTTATGCTTAAATTACAAAGAATAACAATAAAAGAAAGCTTATAAAAATGGTATCCAACTGGATAACCAAATAAAGCCATGGGCATCACACATGTCTGTGTACAACATAGTTTAAGGGGGGAAATGTCATTCACTATTTGGCGAGAGCTAGAGACCACTTTTGTTCAACAAGGTTTCTGACTACACGTCTAAAACCAAACATTCCATTATGTACCCAGATATCCAATAGAGATTACTTATTTGTTCCTCACATACCAAAAGAGTATCTCGAACATGAGGAACGAGGAACTTTCGAAAAGGACAGCAGTCCGGCAGCTGTTTCTGACTACTTACAAGGAATGTTATCATTAAATAAATTCGTAATCAAGAAGAAAGCGGGGCTACCCGTAAGGTTGGAGTCTACTGCAAACAGATATCAAGACTTCTTTCTATCGCGACCAGAAAAATATTCCCTCACTAAGATGTTGCCTTCTGTAAGGACAAAGATGGTGTAATGAAATAATATTATTTGGGGCAATCTTACAATCCAGAAGACTTTTTATAGTCACATTCAATAGAAGTTTGAAAGGCATAGGCAACGAGCTTACAAGTATACTATCTTATCGCCAGGGAAAGGCATTCCAATGCTTGCAGAGAGAATTTCCTGAAACTAATAAAGACATCTTTATTGGCCCTGAAATGAATTCTTATTAAAAATAGAATTTTTTTTTGCTGTGCCTTAAGAAAATATAAAGTTAACTTGAGTGACTTTGAAAATAGCCTCCAATTACTGAGAAGCAACTGACAACATGAATCTGCTCTTGAAGATTCGATGTTCTTACATTCATTTAGACCTTTTATCCAATTTATCTTGTTGATCTTAGTGATGAACATGGAAATGCAATACTAAGGGAAATGGACTCCAGAAGCGCTAGAATCTACTGCAGGCAACTTTAAAGGAAATACTCAAACTAAGATAAAAGATTAAATTAAAATATACACAATGCATACTGAGTTTTACTGGTGTAAGATATTGTGCAATTGAACTTATGCAGTTATATACTTGGCTAATTTAGTAAATAAATATTGCATTAATTGCAAGTATGCAATAATTTACGTTAGACATAATACTGGTGACTTAGCGAGCATTGCATTATTTTTTTTTTCTTTTGTGAGTAGTGTTTAACGCCCGTTTTTACTACTGAGGCACCTCAGGCAGTGGACACTGGTGATATATGAGATGAAATGATACATTGGGAAAGCTTTTTTTAAGGAAGGAAACGTTCCAGGCCCAAGTTGCCATTTATGAAGACGGAGGAAAATCTAGAAAAAACCCCAGCAAGGGAGAACGGTAATGGTGGAATTCGAACCCCAGACCTCCCGCTCACGAGTCCGCGCCTTAACGACCTCAGCCACCCTTGGCGGTTTTACAAATGTACATAGTATAAACTAATAAAAATTAAGACATCTATTTCTAGAAGTTCTAGCGTGGTAGGATTTTTCTTATGTCAAATTTGATTTTAGAGCCTCAAAATAATTAAAGAGATCTAGTTTCATGCAAGAAATAACAAAATAGTTTGAATTTGTTTGACAATTATTTTTTTTACTGGGAACCAATACAGGAGTAAAAATTATAGCACAATATTGTTATATTCTACGAAATAAAAATTTATCAAAGGGATCAATTTATATAAAGGAACGTTTAGAATATATAAATACATAACTATTCATCGACTTGTATTTTAGATGTCAATATATATTAAAAGAGTGCTTAATTTAATTGCTTTCTAACTTAGGAGAAAGTGTTTTCAAACCGATTTGAAACCTCTTGGTTATATCTGCTAAACACATGATATAAAATGTGTTCTAAATCATGCAATCATAGAGTAGGTAGTATAATATTATAAATATAAAGCGGATTAATGGAAAGTAATTTATTTTTAAAAAGGTGCAATATTTATATTGGTAGATTATGCATATATGATTACTCTGTATGTGTAAATACTCGTACATGCATATCAGAAACCTAAAAAGAGACATATGAATTATTTTCAATGGTGTTATTGATATACAAGCTGTTTTTATACTATATTTAAGGGCATATATATGGTCATTTATCTAATATATTGAAAATTAACACTTATCAGAAAACATTAATATTTTCCGTACAAAGCCATATCTTAGATAGTTCCATAGCTCCAATTGTAGTAAATATTAAATTAAATAAAAGAAGAAGAATATTGGCATTTGCCATATAGTTCTAATGCAAGTAACATTCAAGTTTACGAGTATTCAATGTTTAACTTTTTTTTCTATTATAAGTAATGACTCAGGCCGTAACCCGGACTAATGTTTTTCCATGGGTTTTCTCAGCCCATTTTTAAGAAGAGGAAATGATTAAGTAGCATTTCTCTGCCACGGATTCACCTTCCTTTCTTCATCTTCCTCCCATCTCTCTATGCTCGTTTGCATTTTTCTGTGTTTCTCGTGTAGTAGAGACGGCCTTTATTGTATTAACCATCCATTCAGAATGTCGTTCAGGGTTTACGTGTACTTTATGTGCTCCAGAGATAACTAACCGCCGACAGACGATTGACCTCAGCACTGACATGTTAGTCCTAAGGGTGTAAATCTAAATATCGGATAAGGATAAACATTTAAAGAAGAAAAGCAAATGAGCAAGAATACTTGACCGCTTCCGTGGCCTAGTGGCGCTAATAATCTTAAGGCTCTGGGTTCAAAAAATGACCAGATCCAGCTATCTATGTAAGGTATTTTTTTCGGAGTTTTTCCTTACCCCAAGAACGTGGATTCCGGTAGCTTTAAGTGTCAAAGACTCCGAGCTCATTTGGGTCATCATTTCATTGATCTCTACACACTTACACCTGTAGTGGTCAGTCCACAATCTACAGACGTCCCGAGAAGAACAAAGCACTTATATAAAATAAATAAAAACATAATAAAAAGTTGTAGTACAAGCTGCTATTATAAATTACTGTACAACAGTAGCTTGCAGTGCTGTTTGTTTGCTTTTAATGGATACATTTTAAAAAAATTATTAGGAATATGTAGTAAATCCCATTATAATCCTAAGATTATTTAGGTTAATATGTGATACACTTATGCCTATTAATATATGTAATGCAACATTTTGTTGAAAATGTTTTTGATCAGTATTAATTCTCTATAGTTTAAATTCGTGGAGGAAATATTTTACGTGTCCGTTTTAAGTGCCTCACTTTGCATATTATTATTTGCGTTTTTGACAATATTAAGATTTATGACATAATTAGAAGGATAATAAACGAATTGCCGAATTGCATTATTAGAAGAATACACAGTATACATTCAGGTACTACAATTAAACAATCCAGCATGTCGGAGGGAAGGACTCTTAAATAAACTAAGGGTTTTACATTCATTGCCAATACCACCCTCCTCTTTTAAGTTAATTACTAACGCATTCGTAAGAGAATGCCAAAGAATGTTAAACAAAAACTCTATAATTAATAATGAGCTGTAAAATCTCTCTATTTGCACAGTATTAGACGATTTTGGCAAAACGTGAAGATAACTCACAGAGAACAGTTTACAATCAAATTTAGTTTGCTATTGATTTATTTTTTAAAACTTTATGCACAAAATTGAACAAAGTGGCCTTCTGAGGTAAATATCCAGTTGAAACAGAGCTATTTTAATTTGTATAATAATAGAACAAGCATGGTTTAGTTACCGATCTGGAAGTTAGGCTGCAAGGATATATACGAGGGTATATCCATAAATTTCCTGCCTAACCATGTTCTAGGTATGATAAAGACAAAAACTATATTTCGCTTTTCAATATAGTTATCTTTTTTGCATTACACTTCTCACATCTTTGAATTAACATTTCACCCCTCCCGCCAAATACTCAGAAATCTTGTCGGCAAAATAGGCATAAAAAGCATCCATCACTTCTTCGTCATACTTAAATTTCCTTCCTCGAAAGTCCTTCTTGAGTTTTGAGAAGAGGAAATAGTCACTGTGAGCTGGGCTGTAGGGAGGATGGTCAATCTCCTTGAAGTCACATTTCTTCCCAGCTTCCTTTGCAACAAGAGCTGTGTGCACAGGCGCGTTGTCTTGAAGAAGGCACCCACCATCACTGTGCTTTCCTCGCTTTTTCTCTTAGATGGAAGCACGTGGTCTATGCAGTAGGTCAGCATAATAATCCCCATTTACTCTCCTTGAAGTCAATGAAGAGTATTCCTTCACAGTCCCAAAAGATTGTGGCCATGATCTTCTTGGTTGACTGAGTGGCCTTGGCCTTTAGAGGTGGTGCTTCGTCAGGTTTAGGCCACTCCATTGATTCTCTTTTGGGCAATGGATCGTAGTAGAGACCATAGTTTCATCTCCTGTAACAATGGTTTGCAGAAATTCTTTCTCGTTGCCACGGCAGAGCTCCAAAAGGCCTGACAACAGATGACACTTTGCTACTTTTGGACTGAGAAAAGAAGTCTAGGTACCCATCTTGCACTAACCTTATCATGTTTAAATGTTCATGAACAATTCGAAGGACTGTTGTTTTAGAAAGGCCCACCTTGCTGTTATTTCTGTAACTTTGAGCCGCCGGTCTTCCATAATTTCTGCTTCCACAAGAGCGATGTTTTCAGGAGTGAGCACCTCCAATGGTCGACCTGCATTCTCTTCATCTTCAATGCTTTCTCGATCCATTCGAAATAGTTTGGCCCATTCTTTTACGGTAGAATATGAGGGGGATGCTTCCCCATATACACCGTCCAATCGCTGCTTAATTTCATTTGGAGTAAGTCCTTCTTTTGTGAAGAACGTAAGAGCTGAATATTCCATTTTCAACATGTCACAATCTTCTACACATAGCCTTCTTTATGCAACTATACCTGAACAACTGAACGCAGCGGATTGGTAGCTACAGATGCAATTACTTAATTTTTAGATAAGGTATTACACCATATAAGGCATCGTATGCCTAGAAAATAGAAGTGATTAAAACGAAAAATGCAAGCGCTGTTGCTGGATTCAAATTGCTAAATAAACAAAACAATATATATATAAAGAACTGAAATTTTTTAAAATGTGAGAAAAAATTGCAATGTGTAGGAGAGAATGCTAAGTTCGTTTTCAGAGAGTCACTGACGAAAGAAAACTATTTCAAACAATGAGGTAAAAACTGAAGGACGGAGAATAAAAGTAAAATTTAAAGATGGACTGATTAAATATTACATAAGTGTATTTGAAATCGAAACAGGCTTTTGAGCCTAAGTTTTGGACAACGTTGATCTTGATTATCGATCATCCAAGTGTTGTAGATCTTTCTTTGACTTTTACTCGCTTCTAAACATAAAACAAATGCACATACCTTGTAGTCTTGTAGATATGGGGTGTAGAATGCTGTAGAATAAAGCAAAAAATGAGGACGCAGCACAAAACTATTTAATTATATAAATAATAATATACTCAAATGCAAGATCAACATAAATGCCTCAAGATGTCAACCTGTGCGTTTTGAATTTTTAAAAACTCGACAGAATATATCTTTAAATGCATTTACGATAATAGTATTCCCCAAGAAAAGAATGTGGGAAGAACCCTATTTTAAAGCATTTTAGTTGAAGACAGTTTAACACAAGTCCGTCCAAATGCTCTCTTCCACCCTCTACCCCACCCTCCCTCCCAGGGAGACAAGGCATGACAGTGTAAAATTACTCTGTCGGAACCAATCGCTTACACTTGGCTAGCACTAGCGACAACGAATTTTTCTTATCTTACTTGCATCTCTCATTCGTTTTGCACCCTCTTTGATTGACAATCCGTAATCACATTTCATCCTCTTGACACCTTGTCTCTACAATTCTTCATTCGACACGGGATCTTTGTTACACCAGTTTGAAAACAAACTTGATTAACGTTTTAATATTTGCCCTCTTTACATTGTCTTCAAGTTTAGGTCAGAATGGATTATTTTCTTTGTCTTTGATGGACCTTGCAGGAACGTCAACAAGATCCTTTAAAAATAATATAAAATAAAATTTCACGAGACCAGTAATCTTTATAAATTATGTCTGTGAATTCCTACAGTTGTATAGAATTGCATATCAGTGTATGTGATTTTAGTACTTTCCATAGTAAATTAATAACTTTTATTTGACCATAATACTTTTTTAATTAGAATATGAAATGTAAGTATATCATTAAAGGTGATATCGAGAAAAAAACGATAAGTTACTACAAAAGAGGGGGTGCATTATCAAATTTAGAAAAGTCCGCATCTTCTAAAATTGGGCTTGCTCCGTAAGCCTTCGATTGAACTGCATAACTGGATATTTATTTTACTTAATGCTGAAGTTTTGAAATGAAAATTATACTGAATTCCAGTCACGTATTTACAAATTCATCGTGTCATCGCTTGAAAAACTTAGTCGTGGAAACAAACAAGCGGTCCCTTATAGACAATGCGAGAGCATATGGAGTCTCCCATCAGTTGAGACTATGACACTTCATGAACACAAGCTACTGGTAAGAAATACTTTGCTCACATACTTTTTATCAACCTAATGACGATATATCACACTGCTCCCCCGATACACTGTGCAGAACAGCTCCAATGTTTTCACGAGGTTCGTCAAGACTACAAGGTCAGCACTGCAGGAAATATGAGTATCTAGAAATAAGCAAACTGGAATACAGTGTTTGAGAAGGCGCCCGTTACAGTGGAGAATATGGGAGGTCGCCCCATCTTGTTGAAAAACTTGCATATGCATTCAAGGTTATCCAGGATACAAAATACGCCAAATTCTGTTGAAAAGTTTGAATAACTTGCTACATGCATACTTTTGATGTAACGTTCATTCTGTTCCCATGCGTATCCTCTATAAGGTACGAACCAATGATGTCGTGGGAAGACGCAACGGCTCTAATTTTCACTTACTCCGAATGTAATGGTCTCTGTGCATATTTGTACGGTTTTTGCCAACAGAGAAAACGAGCATTTTTCTTATTGACATGGCCACGCAGTATAATATCAAATCACTTTCACCAGACCCCCACCAGCTTTAGAGATACTCAGGACCTTGATACACATTAAATAGAACACAACAAAGTATTGAACTCGAACTTGAAGTGTGACTCCTTCAACTTATGCAACAACAAGCATAACCTTTTCTTTCGTAAGAAGTATTTTGCATATGGTCTTCAGTTACCTTTATTTTGGGTCACCTGTATTTTACATATGGTAAATCTTGTATCATGGCGACTTCAAATGAAGGATTCAGTTCAAAATTTTAACATAGGATATAATGCAACAATATCTTCTTATTGTTTCTATTGCCATTTTCATCAAGTACACGGCGTACGCACCATATAAATTTTGCTTACAATTTACTTGTGATTAAATATCTAACGCAAATATATTTTGAAAATAAAAGCCTAAAGTTAGATATTTTAAACATTGAAAATGTTAGTAAAAGTATGTTATATTGGAAATAACCTTTGTAAAAATAGAACTGTTAATTTGTATTTTGTTTCTGAACTTGACGTTTTATACAATTAATTTCTCTCTAAAGTATTCATTTTTTATGTGCTGCTAAGCCTTTGCAGGTAAATTTTTGAACATTTCTGGTTTATATTTGTAAAGATTTAAGTTCAATATTAGAATTCCTTTACGTTAAAGTACGAGTAACTAATAGTAACGCGTAGTAATCAGAATAAATCATCTACAAAACATGTTTCTTCAGTTTAGCATTGATTAATCTTTAAAGGGCAAGTGCAATTTATTCCTCTTCTTCTGTTTTCATAATGTAAAACTTATTTTTCATACGGTTTTATAGTATTTAGTTTTTGTTATTTGTTGTTAGCTTTAAATATTATTATAAAAATACATATACCGAGGGTGCCAAATGTACACACATTTTCATAGCACATATCTATGTAATATATTTCAAAGTTGAACCGAAAACAACAGTAATGTGTAGTATGATGTTGTGTAAACAGATATGACTTACATACATTGTGATAGCGTTGCTACGTGACAGGTAAATCAACAACGAACAAAGGAAGCGGAGATTATCGTAAATCAACAATGAACAAATGAAGGCTAGATTATCATATGATGTTCTATAAATAGATGTGACTCACATTACATTATGCTAGCTTTGCTACAGCAAAAATGGGGCCAAGATTATCGTTTGAACAGCGGAAAGCAAAGTTGTCACCTATAGGTCTCATTGGACCACTCTTTTTTGAAGAAACAAGTGACTTGAACATGATACACACATCCGTCTTACCCGCTATTCATACACGCTATGGAAACGAGGACTTTGACTTCCAACAGGATGGTGCACCATGACATAACCACCGAGATGTACGTGCTTACCTTGATGACAATCTTCCAAGATGCTGGATAGGAGTAAGGGGTTTGATTGAATTCCCTACGCGTTCTCCGCATCTAACTCTGTTGGGTTTCTACCTATGGGGAACTCTTAAGGATGTTGTATACCGTAGAAAACCAGCTACACTGACAGCACTTCGGGAAGAAATTAATAAACGGCATGTGCTGCAATTGCGGAGGGCACGTTGCTCAATCAGTGTTCAACGTACTCAGAAGTGTACTGACGCCGATGGTGGGCATTTTGTAACTGTAAAAGTGTAAGATGATTAGTGCTCATCATTTTCTGTTTGTGTGAAATCAGTTTTGTTATGGTAACACAGCTTTTGTTTGCTTGAAGTGTCGATACATTTTTGGCACCCTCATATGTAACTACAGTTTATTGACGTATTTATTCTTGACATGATCATTTCGATTTTCACTCTAATTTTCCGAAGATGGATAAATGTTTCAAAGTCCTAACGAAAGAACTGACCATTTCTATCTTCAAGCAGCGTCAAAAAGCTTCCCCTCCAATTTTTTGTTTATTAGGCGTATGTGAAGCCTAAGCTAATCATCTACTTTTTTTAAGAGTTCAAAGTCAACTGAGGCCAAGTCTGGGCTCCATGAAAAATGGATAAGGCTTAAAACACAACTTCTGAATATAAAAGGACACTACACACTTTCATCTCACGAAATATATATATAAAGTTTCCTCTTACACTGACTAAAAACAATTCGGGACTTAAAAAGCAGGAAACAAGCACCACTTTAACTAAACCCTAACTTTCACAAAGTACAAGTAGTTGGTAAACATGTATTATGCTTTACTAGGTCAACAGTTGCTGCTCTAATCCCGCATTGCACAGGACATAACACGTTACCATCATAACTTAATCGTCAGACATAACGCAAGATCATTTAGTGGTATGTAGGAATGCGGTCGATCTATTCCCGGCTTCGCCAATGCAGGCAATATATCAGAAGAACTGTATCGGTCTTTGGATTGCTGGCTTTCAAGGGGAGATAAAGAAGCGTTTAAAGAATCCATGTCCCTCAAGTGTGAGAAGACTTCTAGATTGAGGTCTGGATATTTGCACATCTCTTGTCTCGCCATTTCCGAAGAGTTTAAACGGGGTGTGAATCGATAGACGATGTGGTCCGATTCTGCTATTTAATGCCTGCTTACCTGTATACTTCTTAATGGTCATGCTACTTGATATGTTTCTGCCTGGACTATATATATATATATATATATATATATATATTATATAAAAGGAAAATAAAAATAAAGTAACACTATTAACAATGTAACAAATTAACAGTAATTATAAAAGCACAAAAGGATAAACACTAAGAGAAAGTCACACTTGTAATCGCTATATTTCAAACTACTAGAGTTCTTTCATGGCAAGAAGACAAGTGAAGGAAATAAAATAAACATTGAATATCGTTGTGCATGGAAACAGATGAAACAAGCAACAAGAGCGTGTGAGAGGGAGAAAATAAATATTGAATATCGAAGGTAACGTTATAATGTAAGCAGATGAAACTAGCAATAAGGGGGGAAAAATTAATTTGCAATATTTAAATCAGGTAGTATACGCGCTTTATGTAAAGATATAGCTGCCATTTCTCTATCTCTGAGTAAACTTTCAGACCTATGTGAAGGTAGCGCATCAATAAGAGTTAAATTAAATGATCGAAATCCTTACAGTGAGATAAGGTATGTTGGTCCACCGGCAAGGGAGACTTGGTTTTAACAGAACGTCTGATTGTTCATACGTAGCAAAACAACAGTAGAAGTTAAAATTTATAATTACTGTTAACTTGTTTAATATATATTTCAGTTTCTGGTATGTTTCATGATTCGTTGGAAGAAAACTTTACTTAAATGTAATTCCAAATACTCATAGGATAATTTCCTTTTCTCATGAAAAGTTGGAATAAACCTTGTAATCTTTTCCAAGTTTATATGAACCATAGTTTCCTTTTATACATAATATTATTGCCTTAAAATATTTATTTTTATTTAATATAATTTAGCGGATAATATTTCTTTGTATTTGCATTATTATTATTATTATTATTATTATTATTATTATTATTACCATTCTATTTCCCAGTTAATAACTCAACAAGATTCTTTTGCACATATTTAATTACTAACGCTTGCAACAAATTTTTAAAAAAAATATACATTTGACAAATATAAGCCCATGTATTTACAATTCAAGGGGAAAATTAAGATGTTGGTTATTCTGTATATACGTATAAGGTTCATCGTATGCTCCTTCAAATGTCTGAGCTTGTGTTTATATCCTTCTCTATTTGTGAGCGCATCAGACCACTGCCAGCTGATCTTTGACTTTTTCCCGTTACTGTTCTTCTTATTGCTGAAGTTAAGCATCGTATACTTGCAGAGTATCAGTAATAATCAATATTGCTTTACAACATCTAAGTAAGTGCTTTATATTCAACTTCCGCGTGTTTATTTTATTAGTAAGCTGTAGAACGTATTAAGGGGTATTGTCAGTGTGTTTCAAACAGTAAATGGCTATAAAATTTACTCTGTATGTCAAGAATGATTCGTTTTATTTTTCATTATTTCTTTATTTGGAGCAGTGATTGAAGTGAATTAATGATGAAACAAATTAATGGATCTGGAATACGCCATATTTTAAATCAGTAATCACGAGAAAATATGGCTTCCTAAAGAAGCTGTAAAAACTTATTTATATTTAAATTAGGAAGAAACAGTAGCTGATGGAATATCATATCTAATTACAAATAATATTTAATATTTACGAAACCACAAACTACTTTGGGTACATCTTTTGATATATGTCTTTGTTCTGTTTATTTTCTTAATTGAAAATTCCACCTATTTCAATGAACTTTTGTAGACACAACTGCGGTTAGTTTTCTGTTGATGTCCGCGAATATCAAAATGCAAATTTTTCACAGTATAAAAATTAGAAACAAAAAAGCTCTCCAGGGATTGATTCATATAGATAGAACTCAACGCAAATTTGAATAGTGAATTAATGACGAATCAGCAACCAACCCCTTTTTCCGCCTCCCCTACGGCGCATGGATTCACATACGGGCACACACGATAGTAAAATCAATCGTTCCCCCTAGTGATCTTCTCATTCTGTTTACCACAGACCCGTATAGGTGTTCCTGCTAGCACCACAACGCTTCCTTAATTTATTAAAATAAATTAGTTCTGCATCTCTGTAGTCATCCATGGTAAAAAAAAAAAAACAACAACAAAAAACATTTTACACGTTTTTGCTTTATATTTGAATTCATACACAAATGCAAGAGGTGTGGATACAGTAGAAACCTAATAACGGAAGAGCCAGTGCCTTCTGGAGTAATCAGAGATACTGGCCACTGCTGAATTTGGTACTGACTTTTGAATGTCGTTTATTTGATTTTAAATTGACTCTGATTGATTGATCGTTCCTTTATCACTTATAGGGTTTGGTCTGCAATTTAGATGTGCGCTTTCACAGTCATTTTCATATTAGCAGAAATTTTAAACTGTAAATACATGTTGCACACAGTTAATTACTTTAGATTATAAGATTTGGAGATTTGGAGAGTCTTAATTCTCATTTCTAAATATAGGTTATATGCTATTAACGATTCATGGCTTAAATAAATTATAATATAAAACATATCTATCTTCACGAGCAAAAAGTAGCACCTACTTGCACCGTGACTCAAAGAGACATCCTCCCGTTAATGTTGGAGAGCTCTTATTCTAGAAAGGTGCTGGAGGAAAACCCCAGGATGTAGCAAAGGAAAGGTGAACAAATAGTACGATAGAAGAATAAAAATTCATAGGGTTCAATAACTCCTGTTTAACTATAATTTGATAAACAGCAAAATTATGTGCATAACAGCGAGAAACAAATTTAAATGTAAAACAGTTTATTAATTTAGTCAAGGAAACAACAAATACCAAAATTTAAAAAAATGACAGTTTAAAACTTTGTTAAAAGCATCATGATTTAACAGTTTGTCCTAGCATCACATATTTCTTACAAAACATTATAAAATGCATTGAGCAAAACTGATATGGAAATAAAATCTTTATAACCAAAAACCTTTGCTAATACACAATACCTGGGTCACTGGTTAGAAACAGCGAAGAAGCCCAGAAGACAGTTTTAATTATAACGCTCAAAACCATCCAATTCCTGGGATTTCTTTGCTGCATTTACACAGCAGAGAAGAGTGCGTGGTGAACTGATCACGTTGCACAGCTGGCAACCTTAATGCTGTAATCGTATGGTTCGTTGCTACCAATAGGCAAGCAAACTGAAAACCAGGCTATGCATAAATAATCGCACAGGGAAAGGAGAGGGAGGAGATCGCGGGAAACAGGATGTGCGCAAAAATGGCACACATTTAGGAGATAAGTGCTTTTAGTGTTCGTGGATGAACCCAAAGGGAAGTTATGGGAGAAAGTAGCCAATAAGCCTTGGTTTTATTTTGAATTTCGCTATTAAAATTCATCCTTTGATCAATTATAAGGACAGCAAGTAGTTTGCTAGACTTAGCATTTTGGGGACTCCTGAAGACAAATGCGATACATATAGGGAGATGAAAATCACAAAAAAAACCGATACACTGGTTAAAAATTTTGCATTTGCTAATACTTCGCTTGTAAGAGAGAGGGAGAGAGAGAAGAAGGAGAAGAAAATACGGAATGTTCAATTTATCGTTAGGTGAAATGAAATTCCATGTTCATTAGGAGTGTATTAGAAAGCAAAGGGGGGCTGTAAACAAGTTCTCAGAAGGTTCCTATATTTGTGGAATATAATAATTATAGCTTAAAATTTTATGAATATAACGCACAACTAAGACCCTAAGGTTAATAAAATATATTGGCTGAGGAGAGATCGCAGAGAAGGATAAAATTGTAGATCAAACTTAAATACATTGAAAAATATTCGCGTTTTTTTTTCATTAATTAAGTTCAAAGTTATTCATCTCAAAAATAAAGGAACATTCAGTTCAACGTAATATTTATGAACCATTAAAAACCGAATATAGTGACTTTCACTTGTAGCACATATCGCCGTAATTGTATGACTTGATGTGTCACGTGTTACCTAATACAGACGTGCTGCTATTTGTATAAACTTATTGTTACTCGATACGACTGATTATATTTAAAGAACCAGAAATGTATTTAATAATTTCATAACAATTCTCTTCGAATTTTATGTTTCCTCTGTTGCAGCCTCTAGAAAAGTTTGGCATTTAATCAGACACCCTAAGCCTGTTAAGCCAAAATAATAAGACAGCTAATAGATAAGTCTGAATAGAGTATTTTGCGATAGGCAACTACTGGTTACCGAGGGTGCAAAAAGCTATACACACTTTCACAATAGATATCTATTTAATATATTCCAAAGTTGACCGAAAAACAACAGCAATGTATAGTTATGTAAACAGATGTGATTCACATTGCGTTATGGAAGCAATGTATAGTTATGTAAACAGATGTGATTCACATTGCGTTATGGAAGCGTTGCTACAACAAAATGAAGCCAAGATTATCATTTGAACAGTGCAAAGTGGTATTGTAAAACCGAAAATGTTGTTGAAGTTCAAATGCAATGGAGACGTGTGTACAGAACAGGACCGCCAACGCGAATAACAATTGCACGCATTTGAGACAATTTTGAGACTCGTGGTACCGCATACCGTAGAAATCCAGGTACACTGGCAGCACTTTGGATTGATTGATTTGTTTATTTAAGGATGTTCTTTAACATCTCAGGTCATCAGCGTCTCATTCTATTTAGAGCGTGAAACGGCCGACAAATTTTGCTCAGAGGCCTCTTTTTTCAGTCTTGAGGTTCTTTATCGTGCCGTAAATGCACGACACGGGACCCACGGCTTTACTTCCCTTCCGAAGTAAGCCATACTAATGATTTTTACGCCCGAAAAAAGCCGTCGATCCTGGCCGGGTTCGAACCCGCGACCTTGAGTTTAGAAGGCAAGTATGGTTACCACTACACCACCAGGACCGACGCAGCACTTTGGGAAGAAATTGAAACGGCATGTGCTGCAATCGCTAAGGAAACTTTCTCTACCTTTACTGATTCAGTAGTTCAACGTATTCAGAAGTCTATCGACGTCCATGATGGGCATTTTGAGCAGCTGTCGTAACTGTAAAAGTCTAAGGTGATTAGTGCTCATCATTTTCTGTTTCTGTGAATTCAGTTTTGTTTGAAGGGTGTATAAATTTTTGGCACCCTCTATATGTATATAATGCTCTAACAGATCTTGAACGAATTAGTCTGGGGATTGTTTTTGTAAGCTGCCTTAATTTGACTGCCTGCCGGCCGACAGTTATGGTGCTTTTTTTTTTTTGAATGATTTATTTATGGACGCTCTTTAACAGTTCAGGTCATCAGCGTCCCATTCAACTCAGGGCGTCAAACGGCCGACAAATTTTGCTCAGAGGCCTCTTCTTTCAGGCTTAAGGTTCTTTATCGTGCCGTAAATGTACGACACGGGACCCACGGCTTTACTTCCCTTCCGAAGGAAGACATACTTAGGATTTTTACGCTCCAAAAAAAATCCATCGATCCTGGCCGGGTTCGAACCCGCGATCTTGGCTTTAGGAGGCAAGTATGGTAACCACTACACCACCAGGACCGACGTTATCGTGCTAGATTCCAAATCAATTTAATATCTCCTGTTATGTTCCACTGTGCCATTTGTTCTTGTTGTTGAAGTTGAATGCCACATGAGAACTGGCGACATGCGTTCAGTATACGGTAATGCAGGATACTCAGAAAGTCAAAAGGAACTTTAGAGAGAAGTTTCCCCGCAGGCCTCATTTGAAACGGAAGACATTTATCGTGTAGATAGGAACTTAACGAGAGTATGGGTCGTTCAGGATGTACTCTTCACACCAGAGCTTGAGAATGTGATATCAAAAGCACCATTAACAAGCATTTGCTTGTCATATCCAGCCGGTGCTACAGTTTCGAACTTCTTACAGTTTACATTGTTAGCAGACAAGTCTTGTTTCACCCGTGATTGTATGTTTTAACCACTGCAATAGCTAGTCTGAAATGATGATAACCCACTCTCGTGTCTGATTCTCTATCATCTTAGGGGATGGCATTGTTCATGATCAGCTAATAGAAGTTTATCTTTTGCGGCCCTTTGGGCGGACCAGTTTACCCGAGATTCATTTGAGATGTGCTGCCAGAGTTGTTGACACCGTACCTCGTGATGTTCGAGAGAGGATGTGGTGCAACACGACCGGGCGCCTGCCCATATCAATAGTTATGCTAACGAGCACCTGGACAACAGATTCCCAATTATGGATTAGAAGAGGAGGTCCGTCCCGTGGCCAGCGCGATAGTCGGAATCTCACTTCTCTCGATGTTTTCCTGTGGGGACATGTCACATCTTTAGTAAATGATACTACAATTGAAATAGATGATCTACATAGCCGACACATTGTAAGGTATCATCAGGGTTTTCTGAGACAGTGTGAAAAATATCGGTGACTGTTGTGAATATATTGAGGTTGATGGTTACCACATTTTACAGCAGTTATTGCTCTGGGTTGTAAAAAAAATTAAGCATCTTTACAAAAATGTTGCTCCAACTTATTACTAGTTCGGGGCATCCTATTAAACATTTCCGAAGAGTGGTTCCCTATCTCAAAATACTCAGTTTGGATTTATGTACTATCTGACCCAAGAAGTCTCTGGGACACTCTGTATAATGAATGATTTGATAATGTATTTACAACGGACAGAAAAATAGCAGGGAGATATTACATTCAAAAAAACATTTAAAAACAATTAATATTCTTTAAAATATGTAGTATTTTGTAATAATGTAACTTATTTTAAATGGGAATTAGGTATATTAAGTGTTTATGAATTATTATAAGAGCCAGTGCAGAGAACATTTTATCGAACTAAATAATTATCAAAATGACTAAAGTTATGAAATTTTGTTTAAATATATACCAATTAAATATTAAATAAATAAACTTGGCGTTCACTACTGAATTAAATTTACATAATTATAGTATTCAATTTGGTACACTGTTTTTTCTATGTAATTTGTAGCCGTGATTATTTGATTATTGCTGAGAAATCTGCGTCTAGAAGCAGAAGGTGTCATTAATCCTACTTATATATAATCTCAGAAATATCTTTAATCAGTCCAGATATGTCTGACTGAGATACGATCAACGCTTATTTCCGCGATGTTGGCTGTTTACCCAAACTTATTCCTCAAGTATTCATGCGTTTCGTCCATTTTCAGTTTTTTTTAATATCTTAGAACCTGTTTCTAAGAACAAACTTTTACATGGACGAGAAATATACTTGAAGTAAAGTTTAACGAAAATTTTAACGCCGTCGCTCAAATCACTTTCGTGAAAAGCAGGCAGGACTTTAAAATGCAATGTGGGAAAACGTGTCATTCGGAAATTACGTTGTTTACATTTCAATTAGATTTCTATAGTTTTAAGGAAAGTGACCGTATTTTTAACAATGAGTGTTTAACGCCCGTTTTTAATACTGAGGACCACAGACGGTGGAAGCTGGTGATGCATGAAATGAAATTATATATTGGGAAAGGATTTTTAAGGAAGGAAACTTTCCGGGCCTAAGTTTAGGGTACCTCCCCGGCATTTGTCATTTATGAGGACTGAGGAAAACCTGGAAAAAACCCTCAATCAGGAAGGACAGTCTTGGCGGGATTCGAACCCCCGACCTCCCACTCACGCGTCCCTGCCTTACGACCTCGGCCACCCTTGGCGGTTGAAAAGTGATCGTGAATCGACGCAATGAATACATTCTATTAGAGCCTGTTATTTTCAGTGATACTCAAACTTATTCAGAAATTATTTTTAAGGCTAAAGCTTAGGAATTTTGTATCATTTTATACCCATTTTGTAATTTTCCCTAATTTTCTTTTAATTTCCTATGAACATTTTATTGCTAATTTTATTAAAATGAATGCAAAATACCCCCTATATGCATTTGAATTTTTAGCATTTTTTACTAATGTTGTTGTAAATGTGGTGTCTGGAGCAGGTATTTCTTTTGGGTATGAGTTATCGTCATAAAATATCTAAATGAACACAGCTCAATAGTGATATATGGCAGTCATATGCAAAAGGTTAATTTTCATGAAATATAAAGATGTCCCTATGTCCCCTCATTAAACTCCAAGATATGAAAATGTTTAAGTTATGGCCTCCAAAATTCGGTTTCCTGGAACTGCAAAGGGCCAAGATTTTTCGGTTCATCTAGAGAAATATTTTGGAACATCCAAAGAAGACCTTATTTTTAGTAATTGACTGTGATATACAACTTACCCTGAAACCACAATGATTATAATTATAATACATACATAGAGGAAATGTTCAAGAAATAGTCCAGCAGGAAACATCATCTTCTAAGACAATCAAAAGGCATGTTTTGGGAAGCACACCAAACTTCAGCGCATGTAAAACACTAGAAGCAGAAAAACTAACTGCACCATAAATCAGGTGGTTATGCCTTCAAGTGAAACAGGTGCGCCCGTTCCAGAAGTGTGTATATTGTTGTCGAGTATTAACATGAAACCGATACAGATCTTGGCTACTGTCGATATCAACTTAATTACAGCGGATCCAAAGCCATCATACATATGTATGCGACATACAGGCGCTGGATATTGATATTTTATTATTTATTTATGGAAATGAGAACGTGACGTCACCTAGGGGGATTCCGTCTCTCTGTCCATCTAGTGGGGTAATAAGTCTTGCTGATTAAGTCTAGGACGTGCCTTATCTGCCAGTGAGGACGCGCAAAGAAAGCTGCTGGGGTTGATGATACGGTGTTCACCAACTTTCTTCCCAGTGCGCTATGATACATACAGAGCTATTTATCTTGATATGCTTAGACAGAGCGTTACATAATGAAGGAATTGCCTTTTCAAGTAGCTATTGATTAGTTCTGTAGTAATATCCTGACATTCTTCGCTGTAATCTGCAGTGAACAACTGCAATGTATATTTAAATTTGTTAATATTTATTAGGTATAAATTGTGAGAGTTTTCGTTCCAAAAGTATCTGATTGGAATTTCAGAGTAGATAAATCGTTGAAAGAGGTAGGACTGAGTTCCACAGAGTCATTAAAGGGGTTCCTTGTCCACTGTCCCAGGTAGTTCTTCTGGATGTCACTCTTCTCATCATGCCAACCTTCACAGAATTTTATTCGTCAGTGAACATGAATACGAAGATAGCTTAAATTTTTCCACACTTTTATCTCCACTTGGGACTAGAATTAAAGATAGCCAGCAGTTCCAGAAAATGCTTTTTTTGGTCATTCTATGTTTCCCTTTTAGTTTAGTTCTTTATTTATATTTTAAAGACAAACTATCCTTAATAATGCTATTCATAGATATATTTGTCCTCTTCTTTGGGCATTTTTGTTTTTAGTTTATCCACTGATATAGAATTCTTATTATATAGCGAAACTGATTAATTTGAAAATATCTAAAATTGTATTACTGAATCTTGAAATTACTTCTGCATTGCCAAGAAACGGCTATGGAAAAAGTTTCTGGTGCAACGCTTTTTCTTATCTTAATGTACACATCTATTTGAATTTGATTCATGGCTTTTATAAAAATAAAAATGTTAGAGGAAAGTATATTACTATTTCTCCAACAGATTTTATGTATATAAGGGTGCTATTTAATATCTCAGGTCATCAGTGTCCCATTCAAATAGGGGCGTGAAACGGCCAACAAATTTTGACGAAAGACCTTTTTTTTTCACGCTTGAGGTTCTTAATCGTGCTGTAAATATATGACACGGGACCCACTGATTTACTTCCCTTGGGATTTTTACCCCTCAAAAAATCCATCGGTCTTGGTCGGGATCGAAACCGCGATCTTGGGTTTAGAAGGCAAGTATGGTTACCACTAAACATCAGGTCCAACACAGCTGGTATAGAAGGGCTACTATAGGATTACATACAACTCCATGACTTATAACCAAAACAACACCACAACTTGCCTTAAGAAGAAGTTTGAATGCCTTTCGGCTTCTATTAAACCACCTATTTCTCTGGACACCAGCCGCATAGTAGTGAACTTATCAGATCATCAGTTGTCACCAGCCAAAACTTCACTCCTGGTAAAAGGAGGTAATTATGCTATGGCCACACTGACTTTACCAGTTGAGGACATACTTTTCTAAATCGAATCAGACATCGAAGCCCAGCCTCCTATACTTTATGGCCTACCTAAGATCCACAACATGAAATTGCCTCTGAGCCCCATTGTCAGGGGAAATTGTGTCTCCCACCTAAGACCTACCTTTTCTTCTTGGAATTGTTTGAGATTACAGCACTAGACATAGATCCACTCAAATCTGGTTCTGTTAGGTGGTTGACATTTTGACATACGGTCCCACAGGGAGGAAGTCCTTCAAGGCTTCCTTCTACATCTCAACAGTATGAATCCTTGCATTCAATTTACCATGGAAAAAGAGAAGGATGGACAGCTAGCGTTTCTGGAGTACTGGTCAGAAGGAAAGTCAAAGGCACACTTGGATTTACTATCTACCGCAGCCCACTGACAACTATTTGAACAAGAACTCAAATGAACATCCCAGACAGAAACGTGCACGTTTACAGCAACAGGAACTTCGTCACTTAGAACAAGCTTTAGATTCTAATGGTCACTTAACCCAAGAATTGAGAAGAACGTGCCATTTTACAAAGCCTCAACTTCCCAATCAGAAACTAGACCCCCCCCCCAAAAGCAGAATTTTTTTAACCGTGATTCACAAGTGTCCCCGATCGAATTGAACACATACTGCAGCGCTACAATTTCATGATGGTTTTCAAGCCTACCAGACAATTAATCAATTTACTACGCTCTGGTAAGATCCTCAGAAGCCTCTGACGTCGGCCAGTGTTTACCGTAACAATCTTACGGTTCGGTTTACATTGGAACTACACAGCGCAGTGTTAACACAAGACTTACAGAGCACAAAAGGTTGCCGTCTGGTCCAAATAGAAGATTTCGCGACCACTGAACATGCCATTGAAGTGGAGGGCGAACACTTTGCCAGCATCCTTTCGTCCATAACACACTACCATGTCCGACTACGAAGGGAATCTGTTGACATTTACAAACATCTTAACAATTTCAGTAAGAAAGAAGAGGCTCTAAAACTAATCAGCAACAGGCATCCAGACCAGAAGTAATGGCAGGCTGTGTATAGTTGCTGCGTTTCTACCTGTGCTTGGGTTTAACCGCGGTGCATGTTTATAAGATGATTTTATGGTAGAGGGATGTGGATTATGAGAAATAGTGCTTAATTGACTTCCGATGTGATGAGCAGATCTAGTGTCCAGGTATTTGCTGATATAGGAATGTGCTAATAATCGTTATTGGTTTTTAGCATGCCTGTATTGCTTTAGGGTTTCTATTTAATTTGTTTTTAAGTGCAACTTAAGTTCGGAAAAAAGTTATTCCTGTTGAAAGAAACTGAACTAATGTCATCCAAGATGCACACATGCCATTCGCGGTATCTTGAATCTTGGCTTTGGCCTATCTTGGCAATCGTACATTCCTAGAGAGCGGATGGGAGCACTTTCATGAAACGGTAATTTACCGTAGAATTTCTTGGCCCGTAGCCTAATTTCTTCCTCTGTGTATGGAAGGGAGGGGGCGTCATGTAGTAATCTGATCCGAAAGCTGCAGTGTACAGAGTAAATTGCATGAAGCCGTTTATTCTGTGCCCTTTGAAGAAGTATCAGCCAACTATCCGCTGCCATGCCCCAAATTTCATAGACATACAACTAGAGGGAAATAATCAAAGCTTTAAATATGTGAAGGTTTAAGTGGACGGGCATCGCTTTCGATCTAAATACAGAAATTGCTCCGTGGGTCCAGTGAGCATTCCAGGGATGTGTCCCTTAAACGCCAATCCTTTGTCTAGCTGAAGTCCCAAATAGGTGAGGGAATTTTCCCACTAAATTCTTTACCGAATGTAAGTAAATATAGAACAGTTTGCGGGATATGGCGTTTAGTAATATAATTGCGTTGTTTTTTCGCTGCATTCATGAACATTCTCCAACGCTGCTACACCATTCAATTAGGTGTAATAATCTTTGAATGTGGTATATGGCTCTGCTGATGTGTATGTTTGATTTTTATAACAGAATGTCGTCTGCATATTGATCTATGTTGGTGTTGGCGTGTGAGGGAAATCATCCATGAAAATGTTAAAGAGGAATGGTGAAAGAGCAGAGCCTTCTGGTACTCCACAGTGTAGAATTGTTTCCCGCCACCTTATCAGTAAAAGTTCGTTGTTTGAAGTATCAGTGTAATATTCTTCCGCTCCACTTTTTGATGCTGATACATTACTTTTGCTCCGAATCCTAAATTTAACCGTCTTAAATTAAATTCTGACGGCTTAAAATTTATTATTGTTGGTTTGGAGTCGTAGAGAAAGTCTTTTTACATCCAGAAATACAGCCGAGGTGAACGCCTTGCCATGAAAACCCAGAGCTGCAGCCTCCCTCACTCTCAGCAGCTGTTGAGCTGTATAGTGTCCAGGACGGAAGCCAAATTGAGAGGAGGTATGACAATACAATTTTGAACGGAAGGTTGCGTAGAATGAGGGGAATTCATCCATTAAATTTGGCAGTCTTTTTGGGATGGAGATGCATAGTGCACCCTGTACTTCAGTGAGGTGAAAGATGGAAATACAATAGTCTTCGTCGCCTGGCGGTCGTCGGAGATGCTAGCGAACACCTCAGCGATTGTGGTTTGAAAAGTTTTGGTCCTGGTAGTCGTCTCTAGGCCTAAAAAGCAGTTCCAAGTTGTCAGTTAGAGCATTTGATTTGGCTTGTGGTTCATAGACCAGGCCTCTGGTGACATAGATAGGGTGAAAAGTCTTATCTCATTATCCACAGGTTTTTTTGGGGATCCTGCACACCCCACCAAGAGCAAGATTCTTCCAAAACAGGGCCAATAGCGGACAGCAGCGCTTGAAAATGTGTGCCCCCATCTTTAGGAGCAAGCAGGTTAATCTCCAGACCAAAGTAATTCTATACAAAGTGTTTATCCTTAGTTTCATAACATACGCCAGCATCACTGCAAAAACTGCAGTCTGTCTAGAACTTAAGTGTAAAGAAATTCATGTTCGTTCCATTGTTAACCACAAATGCCACTATACATCGGGAGAGGAGAATGCAGCCGCTGGCGGACTTTGCTAAAATAAAACACAGAAAGCACAAAAGAATAGACATTTCAAACTTATAAGCGACATAAGTCGCATGGTCATAGTGTGCACATTAGTTATAAGTAGAATAAGAATCTTATGTATGTACTTAACTAGGTTTAAAATGAAAAAGATATAAATAATCCCTAAGATGTAAATCACCTCCAATGCAAACTTATCACACATTTCATGTTAGTAAGCTATGGTACCATCAAAGTCAGTTTCTCCTGGATGGGCCACTCTCACTCCATGTATGTGTTTATCTATCTGGAAACCATAACAGAGACTAAAAATGTAAACTAATACCTTAAGGCCGTCCATTGTAGGCCAGAATATACATTAGTGAATAAAGAAAATCTGAAGTGTGAAATCTGAACGTATCAGAGGCGGTCATATCTTTTCCAAGGAGACTTCGTCCACGCCATTGAAGATGTCCGCCGCAGTTGTGGACGAAACGTCTTGAACTCTAATCTCCAGCAGACCACGGCATAAGAGCTCGAAAAATATTTCTAATTACATCCATAATTAGTTTTAAAAATTTAAATTATACATTTTTATTTCATATTTTTAGGTCCAAAGTGATGCTACTAAACATGTTTATTGACATAACACATGCATCTTTTAATGATTAGCATATTAAACTTTACATTTATTTTACTATGTACTGATGCATTAGTTACGTTTTATATAAATTAAAAAATAATTGGAACAATGGAACATAATGGAACAATGTAACTAAAAGTACAAGAAATCGAAAAGCTTGAATAGATAAAACACTTAAAAATATCCCTATATTTCCAACTGCTTGTGCTCTTCAAATGCCGTAAAAATAATATTAAAGGTTACGTAATGCGTGGAAACAGATAAATAAGCTACAGAAGGGAAGAATTTGGGGAGGAAAGGTGATAAAATACAAATATATTAAGAATTAAAAATATAACAAAGTAAAAAAGTCAATATTAACACGTTAGATTTAAACATGGTGCGTTTTATGCAAAAATATAGTTACTATCTCACTATCCCTGAGGTAACTATCAGGGACATGAGTGGGTAAGGCATCAATAAGTATTAAATTAAATATATAATTAAAATCCACAGTGATATAGGGTATGCTGGGCTACTGACAAGGGAGACTTGGTTTAAACAGGTTGTTCATACAAAGGAATACAACAGTAGAAGCTGGAACAATATAAAATGCTTTGCAAAGCTTACAAAAGAACATATATACGATATTCTTAGAAGAGCTGGTAGTAAATTAAGCTATCTTATGGGGCTTTGGACAGAATGAACACGGGATATAGTACACAAGTTTTGCATTTAGTTCGCTGGCAAAGATATGAGCTTGCAACCGGACAGGTTAATTTGAATGAAGATAGGTTACCGTGAAACATACTTTTAAGGTTTAGGGTTTTTTAAAAGTAAGAGGTGTACAAATTTAGAAAAATCACTTAAAGATGAATGCATTAATAAAATATGGTAACATTTCTTAAAAAAAGGTTCGATACTCTCAATTCCAGGCACGTAAGTAATGATAAGATTTATGAAGTTCTTATTTTAAGTTTTAGGCTTGCATTGGAATGGTTTGCGTGCTGGGACAATACGGGATTGTTACATTAAGGAATGTTATGTTTGGTCTTGGAAACTTTTGGCTCGGTTTTAAATACAGGTATCGATAAAAAAAAATTACAAATTCGGTGTATACGGATTGAAACGGGAAAAGAAATAAATCTTTTGGTATGCAGAGAATGACAGAAGTGCTGTAAATTAGTGGGTTTAATGTGTGCGAAGGTAAGAAAAGAGCCATTGTATAATGAGATATCAATATTTAGAAACTTATTAGCACTGGAAGAGACAGAATAAATGAACTTAACAGAAAATTGGGAGTTATGATTAACAAGGAATGATGGAGAGATTCTGAGTTATGGGTCCAAAGCAAGAATATATCATCAATATATCTGAACTGTAATAATGGTGCCAGTTGTTTTGGCTAAAGAAATTCCTCCTCTAAGAGAGCTATATTGTTCATTCTGCTGCCCATTGGAATTTTTGGTTTGTAGATAAAAAAATATTATCCAAATGCTTTGATACTGAGAACCAGACTAGCTAAATAACAAATGAAATATCGGGGTAGGTTATAAAGATGTAATCGAGAGTCCAAGAAATGTCAAACAGCTGCTATTCCTTCATTGTGGAGAATGTTAGTATAAAATAATATCACATCAATAGTGGCCAGCAGTATATTAGAACGTCAATGTTCTTAAGCATGCTCAAAAATGATATGGCTCTTTGATATTGGATGATCTAGACATAACAAATGGCTGTACACATAAATTTACTAAGGCAGAAAAGCGTTCGGTGGTAACATTGGCTACTGTTGGGCGGTCTGGACGATTCTTTTTAAAACTTTTAGGAAGAAAATAGAATGTAGGAGTGCGAAAGGCGTTAGGAGTAAGAAGAGTGATATCTTGGGTACTAAGTCCTTCTGCAGTACCAGAAGAAGGCTGTATCTTGATTAAACTTGACTGTAGGATAAAAGACAACAGTGACATCATGAAGGTGTCGGTAAACTTCGGCATTGTAAGAGGAAATGTCCTTGTAATGACTGAGAGTCCTTTATCGGCCGGAAGAATAATAACATTAGGATTATTTGATAACGTAAGGTTATCTTTCGGGATGATCATATCTAGAAATTTAGAATCACTTATCACGCTTAAAACCACGGTTAATAAAATTTTCTAAAGGGTGACTAGAAGCTAAAGAAGATAGAGAAACTTCAGAAAGCAGGGAGTAACATCTGGCGTAGGTTTTTTTTTTTTTTTGTTTATTTACGGACGCTTTTTAACATCTCAGGTCATCAGTGTCCCATTTAAATCAGGGCGTGAAACGGCCGACAAATTTTCCTCAGAGGCCTCTTCTTTCAGGCTTGAGGTTCTTTTCCGTGCCGTAAATGTACGACACGGGACCCACGGCTTTATTTCCCTTCCGAAGGAAGCCATAGTATAGGATTTTTACGCCCGAAAAAATCCATCGATCCTGGCCGGGTTCGAACCCGCGATCTTGGATTTAGGAGGCAAGTATGGTAACCACTACACTACCAGGACCGCTGACGTAGGCTGAGTAGAGTTAGTTTGCCAATAGTAACGCCATCTTAAATTCTGCCGTTAATCTGAAATAAGTTTGTGATTATTCTCTCTCATAGAAAGAGATGACTATAATTACAGCAATATGGGAGATAAAATGAAATTGTATTTCAAAAAGTGAATGTATTGCTCTATATTTAAAATAACTTATGATGAAATGAATAACGCAAAACTTACAAACAATGTTGATATTCAATGAACAATAATGAATTTTACGCCGTCAGAATTTAATTTAAGGCCGTTAAATTTAGCATTCGGACCAAAGCAACATATGAACATAAAAATGTAGAGTTATTTTTGTCGTGTTTCTGCAGTTTAACGCAAGTCGATAAGTAGATTGACAACTTAGGTCAACAACAGAATGCACACGTCATAATGAGCATCAGCCTGTGTTACAGAAATTGTTAGGAGCGATGTCCATCTGCATTCACACTTTGACATTTTTCAAAAACATTTGCATTCACTCGTAGAGCTAGCCACAATAGGTTTACACTTGGGGTCCGTTATTATGGGAAAGAGAAAGTTGTTAATTTAGAGATATAGAATACCTTCACCCGGTTCATAACTTTCTTTTGCAGCAGGTTTCATTTATAAAAACAATCATTAGTTATATCTTATGTGTCTCAGCTACAAAAGTACACTCGTGGCAACAACAGAAGGTGAAAGTGTTCGTATACGTTGATTATTTTCCGCAATTAACTATTTTTAAATCTTACGGATCCTAATTTTACAAGAATAGGGTTTAGCTTTCAAGATGTTCCAGCAGCTGTAGTAGAGAAGGTTGTGTAACGTAGGCCGAGTGCAGAAATATAGTGCGTTTGATCTACTACCTCTGCTTCCGTAATTCCTTTTAATATCTGCTCTAATATATTTTTTTTAAGTTCACTACAGTAGTAGGCTTTACTTTTCCTCTTTTCTTCCTGTAAAATTCCAATACAATATACTACATTGAAATTTACTTCACTAACATTCTGAAATTATACTGGCGGTAGTTCATGTTTCAGCTGCAGCTTTGGTTTGAGCCACATTCTCCAGAAGGGAACCAACCCACAATATACCTAAACTGATAAAACTGCTGTTAATGATATATAGATTAAAAATTTATTCAAATAAAAAAACAAACGCTGAATTTCATCAAATGTACATATAATACATATTTCTGTAGTTTGGTTCCATCCTGCAGGATGTGATGAATATGAATAATCATTCAACCCTTGTCTACATAGGATTTAATATGAAAGATCCAAATATATATAATTATAAATGTTGCTTTCAAAATTCTAAGCAATTAATCATAATGTGTTTATAAAGGTATGTTTATTTATCTTGGATGGGAAAAATAAAATTAAAGTTTACTTTGTTAGTTGAGTCTTTATTTTTAAAAACTCGTAATATTTTCTTAATCAATTGCAGGCATTATAACCCACATAATATGAATCGTAGAATTTTTGTACACGACGAATCTATGATAAATCATGGCCACCTAAAACAAAGATTAACGCACAAAAAAGGGAAAACACATTAAAATTCATCCTTGTACAAGTCAAGATTCGAACTCGTAGCCCTTAAGTCATCATCTATTTACTGCAACGAGCATTATAATTATATGGATCCTATAATTAGCTCTCTAGAACTAAAATACATATTGTTTTAGTGCTACATTAATTCTTGAAAGAGTAAAATCCCTACTTCAGTAATCTTCCGGTTTGCTTACTTGGCTGCTAGTTTTAACAACTATAAGGCATAGCAAAGAGATTATAAATTAATTGCAATATATTTTCTGTTATTAGCGTTAAAAGAAACAATTATAGAGTGCATTGAAACCTTTACAGCTAAGGTAAACATAAATAATTTCAGGTCATGTAGACTTTTCCTCCTTAAATGATAGAATATGTATTTGTGTATGTTAGCAAAACATAGTAGTAGAGATTATGAAACAAGCAGCTTTTTACAGGAAATACATTCGAAAGTGTTCCGATTGCCTAAATGTGTATGTTCATCGGTTTGATTTATGCTTGAGAACAGAAACGAAAACGTTTTGTTAACCTTTAATTAATAGATTATAATTTAATTACCGTCAATTTCATAATAGTAAATGTTCAAAATGGAAGCACAAACATCGCCATCTTTTGTTGCACCTGTATTAAGAATCCTGGCGTATTTTCAATGATTTTACAAGCCACGTAGTTTTAGTTTTACTTCGTAGACTATTCCTTGTGAACTCTGTTTCCCCTACCCCCGTCTCATGACTTCATTAATAGCAAGGGATATAGCAGAGAGCATGGATTAGCATGCCGGCATCCCGTCGCCTATACCGCCGCTCCCTAGATCGAAAATCACCACCTCTCCATCAAGCAGCTTCCCAATTATCCTCACGAGGGTATATGGACCCCTTTCTGGACTTCCCTAAATCAGAAAAATTTCTAAGCGGTACCGGGAATCGAGCCTGGAACTTTCGGACAGCAGTTAGCGACGCTGATCATTAAAACCAAGCAGTGGTCATTTACAATGATTAAAATAGTGTGCATGCCTCTACATACCGAGGGTGCCAACACTTTCACAGTAATATCTATTTAATATATTTCAAAGTTGGACCGAAAAACAATAGTAATGTGTAGTATGATGTTCTGTAAACAGATGCGGCTCACTTACATTATGATAGCGCTGCTATGTGACAGGTAAATCAACAATGAACAAAGGAAGCGTAGATTATCGTAAATCAACAATGAACAAATGAAGGCTAGATTATCATATAATGTTCTATAAAAAGATGTGACTCACATTACGTTATGCTAGCGTTGCTACAACAAAATGGATCCAAGATTATCGTTTTAACAGCGGAAAGCAATTTTGAAATGGTATTAGAAACCCGAGAACGTTGTTGAAGTTCAAAGGCAATGAAGACGTGTGTACAGAACAGAACCGCCAACGCGAGTAACAATTTCAGACAAATTTGACTCTTGGTACCGTATGCGATGTTCACAAGGGCAGATCTGAGAGACCTCGCACAGCAACAAGCCCCGCGTCCTCTACTTTGGAACGTTTTGAGCACTCACCGCAGAGCACTCACTCACGAAGAGATCCAATTGAGTTTCCACCGTATTCTCCGGATCTAACTCCGTTGGACTTCTACCTATGGGTAACCCTTAAGGATGTTATATACCGTAGAAAACCAGCTACTGGCAGCACTTTGGGAAGAAATTGAAACGGCATGTTCTACAATCGCTGGGGACACTTTCGTAAACGTTGCTCAATCAGTAGTTCAACGTACTCAGAAGCGTATTGACGTCGATGGTGGGCATTTTGAGCAACTGTTGTAATTGTAAAAGTCTAAAAGTCTAAGATGATTAGTGCTCATCATTTTCTGTTTGTGATTGGGTTAAAATAGGCAAAACAAAGCAATTTTAAAGTCTTAATTGAATCCAAATTTAATAAGCTCATATTGCATACCATGTATGTAAGTATGGTTAAGTATGTAAGGTGTGGTCTTTCCAATTCAGATAGGAGGCAATCCTCATATCAAGGCTCCTGTTCCAGCATATATTGCTTAACTTTATCTACTCACACGATACATTTTCCAGTGAAACAAAAAGAATGCTTGAAGTTAATGACAGGCGACAGAAGAGCCTCAACTGTGAGTCATCTACTGTAAACTGCAGACAAGGCGTGACGAACATAGTAGTGAAGATCTAGAACATTTAGTCGTGAAGACGTCCTACATTATTTGGAGGTATGAAATGAACACAATGAATTTTTGTGGCTCATTGACCGCATTCTCTTGAAAAAAGTCTTAATAATCCTGAAAGTCGGTTCCTCTTGAAGCACTGATTAGTAACTAATTGATATGCGAATATTGATTGCCGGCCGCGACCACCTCAATAAAAGAATTTCTTGTACAACATCTGCCCGAGGGTCTCACTTCGTACCCTGGGTTTCTCATGGTATTTTATTACTATACTACTTTTTAATAATAATTGTATTACCAGCAGAACTTGAATGGTTGTGTTCGTGACTAAAATCTGGAGGTGCTGGATTCGAATTCTAATCAGGTCAAGCTGTCTGGGTAAGATTTTTGTCCGGAGTTTTTCCTTATTCTGAGAAGGTGAATGCTGGCAGATTTAAGGCGCCAAGGACTCCGAGTTCATTTGTGACATCATTAATTCATTTTAATTCATTCATCCTTACAGACTTGCACCTATACTATCATCTCACAACGTACGGACATCGCGAGAAGACCTGTATAGTCAAAGTGACAATAAATAATTATAAAAAATATATTCATAAACTGGATTACACTTTTACAAGATATGCTCAAAACAGTACAGTAAGCACTAGTATTCTTATCTCGGTTTTACTGCATGAACCAGGTTGTGACAAACACAATTTCTATGGTGATATTTTCATTTTATAAATATTCTCCGTTATATCAAAGAATGGTTTAGGTATGTGAATACATATTACAATCTTATCTACACATTTGATCTAGGCAAAGCTATTTTGAGCTCTTACAATAATTTTGATATTCTTGCCTGAGAAGTTCAATAGATAAAACTACAATAAACATCCAGAACTTTCTGGAAGATATAAATCGTATGTCGAAAAACAAAGAACTGTATATAATTGTGCTTTATGTCATACTTGGACCTTTGAACATGACTAGCAATCAAAGAGGTGCTTTGAGGATGTCCTAGGGGAGAGGAAGAACTCTGAGTTTCATGTAAAAATTGTTGCACTTGACAGAGATGCAGAATTATTCCTACGCAATTCAGAGGCCAGGACTTGCTTACCAAAACTTGAGTTAAAATTGTTTCTTTTGGATATTTAATGAGTTTTGAAGGTGAAGCACTCTAAGCAGTATAATTAAATGTACACGCATACTTCATATATAAGGTACTGTGAAGGTAATGCACTGTAAGAAGTATAATTAACGATATTTGATATTTAATTCTTTGAAGGTCATGCAATGTAAGCAATATAATTAAATGTTCACCGAAACTTGATATTTAATGTGCTGTGAAGGCCATGCACTGTAAGAAGTATAATTAAATGTTCACCGATATATGATATTTAATGTGCTGTGAAGCCATGCCTGTAAGCAGTATAATTAAATGTTCACCGATACTTGATATTTAATGTGCTGTGAAGGCCATGCACTGTAAGAAGTATAATTAAATGTTCACCGAAACTTGATATTTAATGTGCTGTGAAGGTCATGCACTGTAAGAAGTATAATTAAATGTTCACCGATATATGATATTTAATATGCTATGAAGGCCATGCACTGTAAGAAGTATAATTAAATGTTCACCGATACTTGATATTTAATGTGCTGTGAAGGCCATGCACTGTAAGAAGTATAATTAAATGTTCACCGAAACTTGATATTTAATGTGCTATGAAGGCCATGCACTGTAAGAAGTATAATTAAATGTTCACTGATACTTGATATTTAATGTGTTGTGAAGGCCATGCACTGTAAGAAGTATAATTAAATGTTCACTGATACTTGATATTTAATGTGTTGTGAAGGCCATGCACTGTAAGAGTATAATTAAATATTCACCGATACTTGATATTTAATGTGTTGTGAAGGCCATGCCTGTAAGCAGTATAATTAAATGTTCACCGATACTTGATATTTAATGTGCTGTGAAGGCCATGCACTGTAAGAAGTATAATTAAATGTTCACCGAAACTTGATATTTAATGTGCTGTGAAGGTCATGCACTGTAAGAAGTATAATTAAATGTTCACCGATATATGATATTTAATGTGCTGTGAAGGCCATGCACTGTAAGAAGTATAATTAAATGTTCACCGATATATGATATTTAATGTGCTGTGAAGGCCATGCACTGTAAGAAGTATAATTAAATGTTCACCGATACTTGATATTTAATGTGCTGTGAAGGCCATGCACTGTAAGCAGTATAATTAAATGTTCACCGATATATGATATTTAATGTGCTGTGAAGGCCATGCACTGTAAGAAGTATAATTAAATGTTCACCGATACTTGATATTTAATGTGCTGTGAAGGTCATGCACTGTAAGCGGTATAATTAAATGTTCACCGATATATGATATTTAATGTGCTGTGAAGGTCATGCACTGTAAGCGGTATAATTAAATGTTCACCGATACTTGATATTTAATGTGCTGTGAAGGCCATGCACTGTAAGAAGTATAATTAAATGTTCACCGATACTTGATATTCCAGCTGAAAGCTTGTTTGCTACTGGTTGCTACTTATGCAAGCGGCGGATAGCGAGCTGGTATTGTAATGAAACATTAATAAGAAGTGTATGTATGCGCTTCCACATAACTGTCATCAATTCAACAAACTTATCACGTCCTAGAAGTAACGAAGGGGAAACTTTTGTCAGTTACTATTCGTTCTGAAGATATCGAAGTTTTGCTAGTTTCAAGTTTTCAAATAATCACTTTTAACTTAATTTTAAAACTTCAAGCGTTTAAAAATATTCCCTTCTGGTAACTTAACTCTGCGTATGTAAGTACGCACTTACGTAAGTAGCAATCTGTCTGTAAAAGTGGGAAAGAAAGTTTATGTGCGCTTTTCATATAACAATGACTTGCAAATATGTACTTTCGATTGAAGTATATCATGACCTTATCAGCGTATTCCTAGCCATTTGTACAGTAGCACATGTGTCCAGGTATTGACGAACTGCAAAAATTGTCAATGGAGTAAAATTATATGGTATAAACATTGAACTTTTATAAGCATAAGTAGACTCATATAACTATTAATGTTTTAGTAAATTTATTTTGTTGAAAATTTCTGAGCATATAAATAGTGTGGTGTACGTTACATTTGCTTTGCACATAAGAGTAGTTAAGATAATTTGATTGGAACATCAAGAAGGGAGAGAAGAGGAGAAGAGAGTAAAGAGGAATGGGGTGGAAAGAATTAATGAGATGAAATGAGTGACTGAAAGGAGGAAAATACCTAAGGTAAATAGATATAGGAAGATTATTTGATTTTATGAATTAGCACACTTTATAAAGTTGGAATTGTCAAAAAGCTTGCATGATTCACAGTTCAATATTTGCTGTCTTTAGTGGTTACGATGATTGACTTAAAAAATGGTTTCTTTCCATTCATTTCCTTCATCATCCTTCCATTACACGCGAACATTTTTAATCATTCACAAAATAATCGTTTTCTTCGTTTAATGGTCTGTTCTGTGAATAGCACACTTTCCATGGTCATTCGTTAGTAAACTGATTTTCTGGCGTTCTTTTAGGATGGCTTGAACTCTAACTTGACGATTCCAGTTCTAATAATTAAGTTACAAGTTGTATATTTCTTTATAAAACGCTTCTCTCTACAGTCGTTTTCCCTTCCTTAATAACGCTGACGAAGTTTTTACAATTGAATTCCGAACTTTATGACCTGAGTTTCTACTTTGGCACATCAGATCCTTAACCTTAAGCTATAGAAATCATTTCTGTCTGGGACCATGTTCTTCAGTTGTTCTACTTCGATAAGCAGTGCATTTCCTAATATTATTTTCTTAAATGATGTTCCCGTGTAAATATGACTTTGGGTGTTTATTACAAAGAAACTATTTACTGTAGGAAATGTGGATATAATAGGATCATTTCTGACGCCACTGGTGTATGCCAAAGTCTTTACCCGTGAGCTACCTTTAGGTTGGTATCTTGTAACTAGAGATGGAGCAATTCCTTCGCTAAGAGGATATCAATATAAGTAATGACGTCAGAAAAGGGGGGTTAGAATTTGTGGGAAACCTGCTTCTGATCAAAGACAAAACGCAGAGTTCAGGACCAGCAACACTCTATGGTCCATATTAAGGTAACTTTACGTAGATAACATCTTATAATTTAAATCACTGGAAGTTATTTTGGGAACGGAAGTTGATACACGACTTATAGGGAACAGTGTCATCTGGCCCAACTCCCAGTCTTGCACTTGTAGGACGGTCGTGTCTAGTATTGGCCTACCAACTTTACAAGTAGGTAACTCGAAATCTTGAAAGTAGTTTACCAACCTTACCAACCTGCCGTTGCTGACGTATTGAATTTTGCACCACATACCACACTGAGACCAACTCACAAGGAAAAGTCCCCGATTGGACGAGCTAATACGCAGTTCGGGTTCCGCATACCTCACACTGTATCTTCTGAAGTGTTGGGGGTATCAAGTAAACATTAGAATTGGCGCATGCCAGAGCTACAACTGTATATGACCACTGCCATCGTAACCATAGTTGATAACACGTTGCGCCATATTTGTAATGGAAATAGACTTGGAAAGTTTATATATTTTATAAAGTAAACAGTTTCTTTATAATAAATATGTAAAGTAATTAAAGTCCTTTATGATACATCTGTATTTTAAAATATATAAACGTTCAAAGTGTGGAACACATTTGAAGCATTAAGGAAGCCATAGAGAATGTAACAATGCAGAGTTTTAATTTGTATTTTTTCAGTTCTATTTACATACAGTAAGATGACATCAAGCTAAGGGAGAAAGAGCCTGGGCTCCTTATAAATTCACCGAATTTTCAGTAAATTCATCTAAACTTTTGAATGTACCCTTGATAGAGGGTTCTTCCTGTAGACTCCACAGTGTCCTTTAGTTAATGGTTAGTGCTTTCTCGATGAATCCAAGGAACTATATTCACATCCACTGTGCAATATTATAAAATAAAGTATTAATAACTTCAGTTTTTGTTCTTTAATTAATACGCAAGTTTCTCCAGCAAATTAGATAAATGTTGCCTCACTTTCTGGTAAGATTTACTGTTATAAATTTGATAAGATAGTTGGATTCATGAGAGGCGTTCAAGACGTGTGCACGATATACCGAAAGAACAAATCTCAAGGAGCGGAAACTCGTTTATTTTTCTATACGTGCACTTAACTAATGCTGGTAAGCTTGAGCGTAAAGAGATTTCCCAGCACGCCGGAACCATCCTAGAACAACTTGCCTCGCTTCATCATCCGTGCTGAAATTTCGTTGTGAAGAAAAATCTGACCTTTCCTATCAAAACTCTCTTTGAACTCAGTGCAGACTTGAAACCTTCTGTCCGCTTTCTTAATATTCAGCGTGCATCCCCAAAGGCTTTCCAAAAATGCAAATTATCTGAATGATTGTGTTCATCTTCGTTTCTTTTTCAGTTTATGTTATTATCCAGGATCAGGCGTTGCACACAATGAATGTTCACAGAAACACTAGAATCATAACTCACAGACGATTGGCTATCGTTAAAACGTTTACACCATCCAAATGTCTTACTGCGGCTGTATTATGCTTGAATCTTCCGTACTTTTACGTAGGTTTTACATTTTCTCTCCAAAGAGACTACATAAAAACGTGATGTTTGGAGTATTGTCCTCCATTTTGATTGGTTAACATGTGATGACCACGACGTGCGCGCCGTCTATCCGCAATAGAACAAACTTGCCACTTACTACCACTCAAAGCTGCTATGCTGTCAACAAACAACCCTCCTACGCTAATGCCAGGGATGAACGGGGGAAAAAAACAATAAACGCAAGTATTACCATGAGTGTGGCAGTTTCATACACAATTAAAATGATCATTGCTTGAAAAACCTGTTACAGGTATTTATTGATTACTTTATTCATTAATAATCTGAATAACAGGCGGAACTGAGCGGGTATTTTGTGAACTAGTTAAAAAGGAAAGTAAATACAACGTTTCTTCTACTATGATCAACAACAACGCGTATTTGTTAACATCGCATCATCTCTTGCTATATCTATAAAGCTAGAAGTCCCAATTTGCTTCTATGTCCGTCTCCATTAAAGTCCATATTAGTGCAGTTTGATGACGTATTTCTTAATATGAAAACGTGCTTGTTGTAACAAAAATCATCAATATGAACTGTACTATCAAGACAGTCCTGAAATTACTACACAATACCCTTAGAGCAAATCCCCGAACTTGGGAAGAGGGGGGCACTGTCTTGTTTTGTTTACATTGTCGGACCCTTTGACATTTTGTATGTCCCCGAAGTTCTATTCTTTCGGCCACTGGTTGAAGGTGATGTCAGGCATATATAACACAAACAATCATTAATCCCTCGTGGGCAAACACAAATAAATTAACACATAAACATCTGCAGCTGTGCTGAGAGAAACGAATGTCCTTGACTTGAACGTAGTTTTGTTTACTTTTTGGAGCACCCCGTAGACGTGAAGCTGTGGGCTGCATGTCGTATGCAGTAGCGGGTGGACGCCTTTTCCCTTACCCACAACCTTTCTCCAATGTTTTCGAAAAGTATAGTAACTCATTACAATTGCTAATGTAAAGGCGTTGTAAGAGAGAGAGCGGCGAGTAAGAGAGAGCAGGAGGGGGTGGGAGGAAGAGGGAAAGAGAGAGGAAGCCGCTGTTGGCCGTATCTCATTCATACTTTTGCATAGTGATCAGGTTTTGAGAGAGATGGCGAGAGATTTGAAACAGCAAAGGAGCGACAAAGACAGGTAGAGCAAAAGGGGGCTTAACATGCAAAGGCTGTTCTCGTATGCGAGCTATGAACGCGAGCTGGCGAGGCGGGTCGGCGGGAAGCGGCGGGAGGAACAGACAGACGAGAGATCGGGTAGTAGCACTCCGACTACGCGACCAAGAGGGAACATTTTCAAACGTCGTGGTTGCTTTTGGTGAGGACCCCGTGCGGGTGGTGATGCCGGACATGTGTATGTGTATGTATGTGTGTGTGCATGTGACGTGATCGCAGTGTCCTGTCCGGAAGAGAGAGCGGTCCAAGATGGATGAAGACTTTCCACCGCCCTCTTTTCTCCACGAGTGTTTCGGAGGTGTCACAACAGCAATGACGTCAGGGGAACTAAGGTGAGTGTTGACGTCTTGTTGCAGCTCCCTCTATATAAACACTTCACTGCTGCCACCATCATTGGTAACAGTTGAGGAGCAGACTCCGGGTGGAAGAGGGTGGGGAGAGACTATGAGGAGGCGTGATGTATAGTACTACACATACACACAAACGCGCACACACACACACACACATATCAACATGGGTTCCCGCAGGAGGTCCAGAGTGTTTAAGTCCCGTGAGTCTTCAAGTCTAAAATCTTTTAACTTAAAATACACGTGACAGGCATTTAGTCACGTGATTTCTAGTTCGAATTTCGTTGCCCCCTCCCCCCCAAACTACTGCAAGCCTTAAATTTTCCAAAGCAAGTTATTTTATTTTAAGTTAATTTATTATCTTCAGTTAACATTTAATAATATAGACGTTTTTTCCGTATCTCTATATCTAAATATTACGTTAGTATTTGAAAAATAGGCTGCAAAGCCCATGCATTAATAAAAACATTATGAGCAAATATTTATTAATATCTAATAGTAGTTACAGTTACAGATGCTAACTTAGTGCATCAGATTACCTTCAAACTCGGCACTTACCTCAAGTTCGGGAAGGAGCCTTCGTCAACCTTGACCTTAATGCATAAGAAAGAAGTAAAGCTGAAATATTTCACTATGAGTAATACAGTAAACCCTACATGCATTGTTAACACTATTGACTCTACCTAAACAGTTTCTTATTCATTGTTAGCACATATTCCTCTTTAATATCCCACACTAGTTCATTCATTTCCAGAGCTGAAGTATTCAACCTTGACCTCGTCAACATATCTATATAGTGAATACATTCATTTTCAGAGGAATTTAAGGATCAAAAAATTTTTAACATCATCATAGACTTCAACTTAACATTCAAACCAAAGATGAATCGATCTCACTTTATCACTACAGCAATTATTGAAATGTTATTAAAATTCCTCACTTTATGGACGAAATTACATTTCACTAACTCTACAGAAGCAGTCTTTTCTTTTATCATTTAAGTCAAATATGTGCGCAGAAAAAAACCCAAATTTTACTCAGAGCATAAGATGTTTCTTAAAGCACTACTGTCCAAATTGACGAAGAATAACTTTGTTTTCAACTAAGCTGCTTAAGGGACATCTAAAGTACGAACTTTATTTTCATAGGCCTAATTGATAATACAGAGAGTTGATATTGCATTTCCAACTATGATTCTCGGAATATATATTTAGAATATAAAATAGTTGATTTTGTAACAATGAAAGGCAAATCAAATAAAATAGTTAAAATTTAGAATAAATTGCTAAGAATCAATCTGTTACAACAAACACTTTTATGAGTAACAACAAAATCCACTTAATATAGAATGAAATAAATATCTCTTTTATAATTTGGTAACTATCTTTATAGGTTTTATTGTAAGTTATTTTTAAGTAACTACAAACTTTCTGTGTGAGGACATGTACCTTATTCCGTTAGAATAAAATCTGGTGACGCTTTGTTGCGCATGATTGTATAACGAAGAAAGGATTACCTTCTCTGTAGTGAAAATATTTGAAGGGGCGTTCCATGAACGTTTTACATACTTTCTTTTCTGAAGAACTGTTTGGCATAAAATTGGGGGTCCTTCAGGTATGAGCATTCCAAAGTTGAATCAGCTCTTTCATTTCCAGCAAATGTCCTTTATCCTCTTCATGGAAGAAGTCCAAATGTAATTTGCAGAGGTCCAGTATCAGTAACCAGCTGCGCAAATTATATTTATCTCATGTGGATACAGAAGACTATGAATCACCGGAAATATAATAAGCATTGCTTGAGCGTCAATTAACAGACTCAACTGGGAATACAATACTGGGAATACAAAGGAATACAAAGGAATACGCTCAGAGAAGTTTGAATAGGGGTGTATAGTCAGTTCGATATCACAATGTACCATGACCCACAAACAACACTGATCCTTGAGGTGTTGCATTATTGATATGCTGAAGCGGTTTAGTATGACCCCAAGTTGGGCGCCAAATTTTAAAGCGGTTTGGTGGGCTCCAACAATTAGAATCAGATTATGAGTTGGTTGGAATGGCAGCCACATCGGGCACCTAATTTTAAAGCAGTTTTAAGGTGGGTATTGTCGTCGTTGTTGTTGGTCCTCCGTTGGCGCCAAATTATGAAACTGTTTATTTGGCTCCTATTACTTGCCCCAGGTTGGACAGCAATCTTGAAGGATGTGTTGTTGAGGTTGCAATTTTGAAGCGGTTTGGTACATTGATTATTGGTCTGTTCAGTGTTGTTGCCCATGCTTCAATGACAAAAAAATTCTCAGGGTGACTCTGCTATTTTGTTGATTGGGCTCAACAGAAGAGGGAGAGGAATTCAATATTGTAAATAAGCACGCGATGCAAAATAATATATATTGGCATTTGATTATGTCCAAAATCTTTCTTATCCTTTGGTGTTTTACGTATGATAGACCTAGCTGCGTTGGATATAAACTTAGTTGCCGCATGTGAAACTTGCTGATGAGTGCCGCGGCATTTAAACTGAAAGTCACTGTTTTTAAATTCACACTTTCCTTAAAGATACCAAACTCTTTAAGAGCCCCACAATTTGTCGTAAGCCCATCTAATTGTAACCACCGTTTTATAAACTGCATTTGTACCTAATTCAGTTCCTGGGGGTTTTCCCACCCGAGATATCGGCCCCGTACGCCATAGCTGATCTCACAACTACCCTGTACACCATTTTCTTTGTTCTCAACGGTATTCCCTGTATTTTTTCCAAGATCTTTATTGCCTCTTTATTTTTCATTATTCACTTACGTTTTCTGTTGCCTATGTGTTTCGCTCAGGTCCAGTTCATAGTAAAGTGACTCCAAAGTATGTGAATTTCTTCACGTTAATGGAAGTAAATGAACCTGTTGAATGCAATGAGTATTGCTGGGTTAGTAGGCCTCGAAGTATTTTAAAAACAAAATCTATACAACGTTTTTTGTAACTTATTTTGTACCCATTCTTTAGAAAAAAAATTCTGATATGTTCTGGGAACTTCAAGCTACACATTCCAGTTGTAAGAGATCTACATCATTGTCAAGGTTTGGAAATACTTGTATGGTGTAAATTCCGTTAAAGACAGTTAAGTGGCCTCTACCAACCGGTTAAATGCAATTGCATCTCTCTAGAATACACATACAGTAGAACATAATATTTATTTTCTGACAAAATATTTAGAAAACATTAAGTTGATATCGTTTTAGAGTACCTTTTTGTCATTCACTCTGGAACAAGCTGAGGACAAGTGAACATTTACTTTTATCCAGATCTTGAGTATAATTTTGGACGTGGTGGTATCTTAGAAGACAGTACAAGTTAAATGAGTACTCTATGTGCACTCGCAGTTACAGTCGGTCTACTAATAGAAGTCCTCTTGTGAATCACCGCATAGTATATCTGCGGCTATTGTATCACGTACAATGTCCACATGCATGTTACCTCTCTTCTGTGTATCAAAATACTTCGAAATAGGACAGAAAAATATATAACCAACTAAATGTGATTATATAAGATGCAAAAAACTTTAATGAACAATGTGGGTTTAAGCCTTTTCGCTATCCTTTGATGGTGAGATTCCTTCCAGTTTATCAGCCTGGATGGACCGAGTCCTGGCGAATCAAAAGCACTTGGTGGTGATTATAAGGAGGCTGTTCTTGCTGAAGATGATGATAAAAACAATAAAAACGACTATGTGGTCTTGGATTTCGTGGACAGTTCATATTTCACTTTCAACCTTTTTTATTTTGTTCACATAATTCACCCAATATATAGCACCTCAATGTTCGTATGTTTCTGAGATTAGTTGCCTCATTTCTGGTTGTCTGAATGACACATTGCTCATTTGAATGTAGTTTTTTTTTACTGTGATCATACATTTCGATGAGATTTAGTTCACAATGATATGGAAGCAAGCGAAGAACTTGATCTACTGTCTGTATGCACTTGTTGTATCTCTTTATGTTGAGACACAATAAACAGAAGTTCCGTTTAAGCAGATCATATTCAAATGATGTTCCTTTCTGAGTAAGTTAACCAATGATTTATTTTTCTTCCAAAAAGAGACAGGCAAAAGTTCATTGTTGATTACTATAACAGTTCCATCAGGACAATTGGGGAGCAATTGTTCGGCAAACCACTTCTTAAATATTATAACTGAAGGTTAGTTCAGCGTTTCTGATGAAACCTTGCTCATATCCGGTATGGACCAAAAGCAAATCCTGACACTCATATGCTGCTTGATGAGCACTTTTAACTTCGTTATCCCACCGCGCTTTAGTCATTCCATGGTCTATATTTACTCACGACTCAAACGTATAAACAACAGGTTTCCCCCGGCCCTAAATCTTTTGATGTTTTTTCGATATTTATATCTGATAATATTCTTACTTTCCATTAGTATGCTCTTGTCGCCCTTTCTTTCGTATGCGAATCCCAAATCATGTAGAAATCGGTTCAAAATGGCCCTTGACAAATTTGGTAGGGTGTCATCACTGTTTACCCTCACCAAAATGATATTCAACAGAGGGAGAAAGTTCTCAAACAACAAAGAATGAACCACTTTGCACTATTCTTTCATATTTAGTTAACGTAGCTTCTCCACCCTTTCCTGTCCTTTTTGCTTTCTTTTTTTGATGACCTTCTCAGAGGTCCTATCTTTCTTTCGTTTTTAACTCCCAACATTTTATTGTTACTAAACAACCGGTAGCCTTAACTGTTCCTTTCGGTGCCTTACTACGCTCATTTTGCTTAAAAATTATTAAAAACAATAATTATTAATTTCCTTTCCTTACTCCTTAATTTACCGACACTTCACCTCTTCCTAACTTCTCCCTCCATAGCTAAATATTAACGCAAAATGTTAAATAAATTAACCTTTACACACTACATGTTCTAAACATACACTAACTCCTTACAAACTGACAGTGTAAACCAGATTGGTGCATGCTAACTGAATAGATGGGCAACCTTTGTTTATCAATAAACAATGAACGCAATAAGTTACAGGATTTTGGTTTCTTGTAAAAACTGTCTCTAACCCTGCAAATTGCAAATCCAATAACAAAAAGGTTTCTCTCTAAGTAATTTTTCTGCTGCGTAGGTATAGAATTTAAGAAAAATATTTCATTTAATGTATTATAACACCGGTCTTATTAAATACAGAGAATTCAAAAGAAACAGGTGTCAGCACTCAGATTTATTCTAGCTCAGAAAAATACGTTGGTGTGTTCTAATCGTTAATGTATTAGGTACTAAGTTATAAGTATACAAATATCGGACTTGCTGAAAAACACTTTCTCTTTACAAATTTGGACCCATAGGTATCCATAAAGACTCTGATAATGATATAATATGATGGGGTTTTTTGATTGATTTATTTATGGACGCTCTTTAACATCTGAGGTCATCAGCGTCCCATTCAACTCAGGGCGTGAAACGGCCGACAAATTTTGCTAAGAGGCCTCTCTTTCAGGCTTGAGGTTCTTTTTGTGCCGTAAATGTACGACACGGGACCCACGGCTTTACTTCCCTTCCTAAGGAAGCCATACTTAGGATTTTTAGGCCCGAAAAAATCCATCGATCCTGGCCGGGTTCGAACCCGCGTTTTGGGTGTAGGAGGCAAGTATGGTAACCATTACACCACCAGGACCGACATAATATGACAGAGAAAAATATTGAGCTCAAGATAATGCGCTCAGAATTGAAAATTATAATCACTCAATATTACACCAGCGCCAGAATAGAAAGCGATAGAGTTGATGGCAACAAGTAAGCGTTAGAGAAAGACAGACAAACCCTATTTACTACCATACTTTCTTTAACGGTTGCGGCGATCTTTAAACCAAATGGTTAATATTCATTCTGTACTACTGTTATGCAGGTAATAAAATTAGATTTATGGCCTTATTTCATAGCTCTTACAATGCTTGAAGCCACTTCTGGAATGTCACATAGATTTGCTAGAATTTACAGTTTGACAATGCTTTCTGAGAATGAAAGAGCCTTTCATACATTACAAAAATTCCACAATCAGAAAAACTTAATTTGGTATTGACCTCCTCAAAAGCAGCACAACAATGTGCACTAAAGTTGTAGGGCCTTTCTCGGCATCAAGTCATATTCCCATTTTTAGTAATAATAAAAATTTCATCTATTACTATAGCCTTCCTTAACTTTTTAGGTATTTTATGCAATGAATTGAATACAGGGACTTCTGGAATTTGATTTATAGCTGAGATATTTTTGACTCTCTGTTTGAATATTCACGTACTTCAGTTGCAAAAGGACACAGAATCATTTTTTTCAGTCTTTTTCCTACAACTTTGTGGGAAGATGCGTCTCACTTTCAGAGTGCACTTAGCTTGCAAAATTGAGAGGTGGAGATTCTGCTTTGAGGTTATGGAACAACGAGGAGCCGTAAAGGCATTTCAAGGTCTAGTGGTAACTATACTTGCCTCGTGGACCCAAGATCGAGGCTTCAATCCCGGCCAGGAAAGATGGATTTTTTCGGGTTTAAAAATCCTAAGTATGGCTTCCTAAGGAAGGGAAATAAAGCTGTGGTCCCCGTGTCGTACATTTACGGTATGTAAAGGAACCTCGAGCCTGAAAGAAGAGGTCTCTGTGCAAAATTTGTCGGCCGTTTCACGCCCTGAATTGAATGGAACGCTGATGACCTGAGATGTTAAAGAGCGTTCGTAAATAAACCAAATAAACAATAAAAGTCTATTAGTAAATACTTTTAATAATTCTTCTTCTGTTAGAGATATGTGTACAACTACAAAAAATTGATAGTCACCTATTGTTACACTGAATAAAAACCGCTAGATAGGACAAACCTGGTGTATCTTGGTCAGTTAAATACTGTGTGACATACAAATAGTATGAGACTGGAAAGGAATGTTCACTAAGATATATGGAAACAAAGGCATCCTACAACAACCGATGCATACTGCAATTCCGAGAGTATTTCTGAGGTAGACCAGGTGGTAACGCTTAGGAGTTACATTCATGCGGTCCTGGGTTCAAATCCCTTGGGCCCAGCCTTCCTAACTTGGTTTCCCTGGTCGCTGAGGCGAATGCTGGGATGGCTCCATCCTTTCCATGAATTTTTCATCTCGCATTTCATTTCGTTGGTTCTGTTACTGGGTCGAAAATGCCAAGATGAGGTAGCCTAGTGTGGTGTGACGGTGCCTTGCACTTTGGAAATGTTTCTGACCCGGTTTCTGGTATGAAAGCGGTCCTTCTGAGGGGGGGAGGCATGTGTTTTATATGGAAGCAATGTTAGGGACCTCGGGCCTCCCCGCCCGGGGATTCTGGTCTCATTTCACTCATTCCTCCTGGAGGTACAAGTAGCAGCCCTTGAGCGAGGTTGCAGCAGCGAACTATTGTCCATTGTCCTTAACAATGCAACTTCTGAGGTAAGTTATCAGGCCCTAAATTTTGTTTAACTTTTATCACTTCTTAGTTAGAAAATGTAAGCCCGCTCTTAACATTGTTGAAAGCTGGTTGGTTGCATGTTGTCATATTTATCATGCCCTATTACATCATTAAAAGTGGGAATTTTAAACTGACTATCTTACAATCTGTGTCCATAGGCTCTCTTTTTAATGACCCTTCGTGTTCACTGCAGTACACTGCAGGCCTACTGGGCTTTCAGAACGTGTTCTCACCGCTGCACAGCGTTTTGCATCTCGGCCAAGGCAGGCTCCCTTTCCCAATCATGGCCGCCAAGCAATCGCTTGGCGAAAACTTTAAGATCGATTTCTCTTTGAGTATAAATAGTACAATAAAAATAAATTTTAGGGACTTATTCGAAATTTCTTGTGGAATTACTTCCTTCCAGAACTGCAATTCTCTATCTTGCGAATATATTTGATACTAGTGGTTCAATGCAAACCTAAAAGCACACACGAAGACAAATTAGACGAAATTGGCACAAAAAATTGGTTTCCAGTGTCTTCTGCACAAACAGGAACAAAAATTATAAAACTCAAAACTTAAAAGTTTACATGTGTCCATTGTCTACGACAGAGTGTTCCATAGCACTTGAGTGACTGACGGGTTAATCGACAAACAAATTGTGTTCTTTGCAGACAAGACCTAGCTCCACTAAAATGGTTATGTGAACACTCACAACAGTCGCTATTGGTTCTCTAAAAACGCAAATTCTACACAAAAAAAACTCTTTACAATAGGAAAATTGCTGATAGGTAAGTGTTTAACGCACAGTCACTGTGACAAGTCCAAACGCCGAGGCTCAAAAACCCCTGCCCAATACGCCATTCCTCTGCAATTCCCTCTTTCTGTATTTCTTATTTGTACTTCGCGCTGAAGTTAATCAGTGTCTTACTTATTTAGAAAGAACTTGATGCCCATCACACTTCTATATTTAACCTTATTATTTACTTATTTATTATAGTAGAGCTAAAGCCATCAGGCCTTCTCTTCCGCCCTACAAACCCAATAATAATTACATGAAGTTATAGCGACAGTATAACAATCACAACATTGACAATAAAGTTGACAATACCAATACACATATAACTCAATGTAAAATATTAGGCATATAAATAAATGTATGGTATATATAAATATTGATACTGAAAAATGAAAAATATTAACTAAAGAAGAATATTGGTCACAGTACCCATGGCTTCTAACTATGGCTAAGAAGTATGGCAGTTGAGAACAGAACTTTAATGAAGAAATCTCCAAAACTGTCACTGAAATGTTCGTAACTAGGTACTTGTTACAAGACATATCCCTGAGGCTTTATATTGGAAGCTGCTTGTTAAAGGTGAACGATTAAGGCACTTGTCAACTTCCCACTGCTATTACAGAGAATACATGCCTCGGAAGAAACAGAGAGTGAAAGTAAAACAGAAGATACAGATCAACAGTTAAATATTTATAAAGCTACCAATATACTAATGTTTTCAGGTCTGACATTGGACCGTTGTTATAATTTATTTTTAATCTGTATTGCTTTCAGTGATCTGCGATCTTGATAGACATTGTCTTTCTGAATTGTCGTCTTTAACGTCTAAATCCTACAAACATGGCACTAGTGTAAACCCATCAGTTTTCCATCCGTAACTTCATCATTTACGCACTATTTCTCATTTATTGCATTTATTGTAATACATCATATAACTTCCTGGTTCTTTTAAAAAGAACACTTAAAACAAACAAATCATCACAGCAATATACCGAGGGTGCCAAAAAAAGGTATGCACACATTCACAGTAGATATCTATTTAATATATTTCAAAGTTGAACCGAAAAACAACAATAATGTGTGGTATGATGTTCTGTAAACAGATGTGACTCACATACATTATGATAGCGTTGCTACATGACAGGTAAATTAACAATGAACAAATGAAGCCAAGATTATCGTATGATGTTCTGTAAACAGACGTGACTCATGTTACGTTATGCTGGCGTTGAGCCAAGACTATCATTTGAACTATTTTGAGGTGGTATTAGAAAATCGAGAATGTTGTTGGAGTTCAAAGGCAATGGAGACATGTGTACAGAACAGAGCCGCCAACACGAGTAACAAATAAATGTATGACAGTGGTTTGATGAGTCTTCCAAGACACTGAATAGGACGAAGAGATCCCATTGAGTTTCCACTGCGTTCTCCGGATCTAACTTCGTTGGACTTTTACCTATGGGGAACTCTTAAGGATGTTGTATACCGCGCAAAATCAGCTACATTGGCAACACTTCGGGAAGAAATTGAAACGGCATGTGCTGCAATCGCTGAGGACACTTTCGCAAACGTTGCTCAATCAGTAGTTCAACATACTCAAAAGTGTATTGACGCCGATGTTGGGCATTTTGAGCAACTGTTGTAACTGTAAAAGTCTAAGATGATTAGTGCTCATCATTTTCTGTTTGTGTGAATTCAGTTTTGTTATGTTAACATCGTTTTTTTCTTTGCTTTAAGTGTGTATACATTTTTTGGCACTCTCTGTATTTATTAGGTCAAAAATTCAATAATGGAAGTAACATAACTTATTTATTACACAAAACAAAATTAAAGTACCCATCTTGGTTTTAATATCCATTTAACAAACCTTTGATATGTTCTGAACATACTTGTTGGGGGGTTCTAAGCTTTTCAAATGCACTCTGTCCATTTCTGTTCACTTTCTTCGATAAACATTCCGCAAAGCCAAGCCCTGTCGTTTAGCAGACTTTGGTTTACTTTAAATGCCACACACCTCATGTAGTCAAACACTGCAAGTTGAAACCTTGGCATATTGGATACAATCCAGATTATATTGCAAGACACTGAAGAATTTTATTGGATAGTTTCTGATATATCATTCCTTTAATTTTAACAATATCCCCCAACTATTTTCCTAAGAAATAATTCCCAAACAAGAATGGAACTCTTATTAAGTTTAACAATTAGCCGAGTACACTGTTGGAAATTCTTCTGTTCTTTATATCGCTGGGCATACGATATATTCCTCTCCTGGTACCAAAGAGTACTTACAAGGATAGGTCCATAAGTTTCCGGCCTAACCATTTTTTAGGTATGTTAAAGACAGAAACTATATTTCACTTTTCATATAGTTACCCTTTATTGCAATACACTTCTTATATCTTTGAATGAACATTACTCCCCCCCCCCTCAAAATAGTCAGAAGTCTTGTCTGCAAACTGGGCATAGACAACACCCATCACTTCTTCGCCACACTTAAATTTCCTTCCTTAAAGGTCCTCCTTAAGTTTTGAGAAGAGGAAATAGTCATTGGGAGCTAGATCTGGGTTCTAGGGTGGATGATCGATCTCCTTGAAACTACATCTCTTTACAGCTTCCTTTGCAACAAGAACTGTGTGCACAGGCCCGTTGTCGTGAAGAAGGGGCACACCACCACTCAGCTTTCCTTGCCTTTTCTCTTTGATGGAAGCACGTAGTCTCTGCAGTAGGTAAGCACAGTACTCCCCATTTACTGGGGCGTTCTTCTCCTTGAAGTCAACGAGGAGTATTCATTCACAGTCCCAAAAGAGTGTCCATGATCTTCTTGGTTGACTGAGTGACATTGGTCTTTAGAGGCATGTTTCGCCAGGTTTACGCCACTCCATTGATTCTCTTTTGGACAAAGGATCATAGTAGAGGACCTCCTGTAACAACGGTTTGCAGAACTTCTCTCTCTCTCTCTCTGGTTGCCACGGCAGATCTCCAAAAAATGCCTGACAACAGATGACTGTTTGCTGCTTTTGGACTGAGGAAAGAAGTCTAGGCACCCATCTTGCACTAACTTTATTCACGTTTAAATGTTCATGAGTAATTCGAAGGGCTGTTGTTTTAGAAAGGTCCAACCTTGCTGCTATTTCTGTAACTTTGAGCCGCCAGTCTTCCATAATTTCTTTTTTCCACAAGAACAGAAGTGAGCACCTCCAAGGGCCGACCTACGCACTCTTCATCTTCAATGCTTTTTGGGCCCATTCGAAAAAGTTTGTCCCATTCTTTTACGGTAGAATATGAGGGGGATGCTTTACCATATACACCTTCCAGTCGTTGTTTTATTTCATTTGGAGTAAGTCCTTCCTTGCGAAGAACTTAATAACAAATGGATACTCAATTTTGAACACGTCACAATCTTCTACATATAGCCATCTTTATGCAACTATATCTGAACAACTGAATACAGCTCAGCGGAAGTTACAGCTGCTGTTATTTACTTAACAATAAGGTATGGCACCAAATAAGGTTTTTGTGAAGGCGGTGTCCTTTTCGGCGAGGCTGGAAACTTATGGACCTACCCTCGTGTTTGGATTCATCCTCAAAAGTATTAGACAATTCATCAGATATTCAGTTCACTAGCTCATTGGAGATTGTTCTTTTTATTGATAGACTTTTTCTCTGATGCAAAAACATCACTTATAATTGCATTAAACGATAGAATGCAAGTTTAAGTAACATTCAATTTATTCAGAAAATAAACATAATTATTGATTTGAATTTATTATTACAGGGATTTCTTGTAAATGGGTAGTTTTATTCAAATTAGTGCGTTTAGAAGACCGTTTCCTTGATCTAGTGGTTAGAGTTGTTGACTCCTGACAGAAAGCTTCTCACGGTACCTGCTTAGGAATTTTTCTAAGTTCGGAGGGTCTGGAAGGTGTCGTGAGGATAATTGGGGAGCTACCTAATGAAGAAGAGGCATTCTTCGATCTAGAAAACCGTGTGATAGGTGATCTGCGATATGCCGGCATGATGTCATATGCTCCTTGCATCATCATTATCGATTAAATCGTAAGAAGATAGAGGAAGCAGATGTCGCTGCAGCAGACCATGTCCCGATCTCAGGTTGAAAAGAAGAATGGTTTAGACGAAAGAGAACTGAAGTAAATGCTAAAGTTCTGTACCGTTTCTTCATCCATGAAATGCAATAAACTTTCAAGCAAATGTATCAGAGTATAGTAAGATAAATCTCTAACTACATCGAAATTTATTTATTCTAACGTAACCTACCACACGATTATCGAATTACATCGGCTAGCTTGATACTTACCTCATTGAATGAAATAGTTCAACTCTATTAGAGTTAAAATGGAATTAACTTAGTTCTTGCAAGGATAGAAATTGAAATTGAAGCTTTGACAGGTGCATAGATCTGGAAATGTGTTGTATATATGGGAAGAAATAAATATGGAATTTAAAGAAATAAGCTGGATAGGAAATATTCCTAACTGTTCAGAAATCAATTACCTCTCCTTTTTCTGTGGAAGTAACCTTCGTAAATCCTATCACTTGCAACGAAGTTTTGAAGGTACAGTCAGGAAATGAGGACATTTGTTTATAAATGACATACTGATAGCAGTCTGTAATTTATGTTTTGAAGTAGTACATGTCAAGAAAGTCAATTATTCATTCAACAAATGGGGAGTAAATACAAACACGGAAAATAAAAAGATATATTATGTAACATGAATATACATATTTTGACACTACCCCAATAATTGTGTAAATTATGAAGAAGATATGCAGCATCGGAAATTTCCAGAAGCAAGTCTTGTGTTTTAATCTGACTGGTGGTGAACACTAGGAAAGTTAGGATATGTGCCATCGAAAAGATGGACATGTCGTGTGTAATATCTTTTCTCCATCCCAGAAACAAGCACAGTTGAGATCGATATTATAAAATTAGGTATGTAGTAAATGTCAACACTGACTCTTTGATAACCTGGAATATTATAATAAATTTCATAATATGATTTTGTGTGGAAATACTAAAGATATGGTTTAAAGAATTACCTGTGATCTAGTAGCTTTTATTTAGATTTTAATGAAACTCCGAAGAACTATATTTTCGAAATATCACTGGCGTAATATTTTTGAGCAAAGGAGAAAATTCGTGATAATGTTATAAAAAACAAACAGAAAAAATACATGAATAAAATGTTAAGTGGCATATGTGAGATTGGACATTCCAATAAATATACTAAAATCATAATTATAAGGTAATGGTAAGAACTGTGTTTGCATTCATTAAGGGGCTGAATTCCGGCATTTGGAAACAAATTTTTACTTAAATGGGGTTTTGACGACTATGATCGAGATATTCAAATATGGATAAAATTATAACTGAAGTTATAAAGATATGAAAATATGCATTTCTTTTAGGACAATATTAATTTTAGGCAAATGGTACTCTATGAATGTGTTAATGGAACGAATGATGAACATTTCTCATGAGAAAATTTAGAATACACCACCAGGCGAAAGATACAGAGAACGAATCTAGAAAATGGTCAAGACACACTAAAAGAGATATCAGATTATAATGAGAAAAACAAAATGTTTTAAACGTCGTAAACCTCTCATTGGACGAGAAACAAAACATGCGTGACTTAATGTATACATTGTAACCCTGAGCAGCAATTTAATTGTTCACTTATTGAAAACACTAAGTATTGACTTTTGGAAGCATTTGTTGCACTTTCCAGACCTTGGAAGCACGTGAAATAGGAACAGACTTTAGATAACCTTGAATAGCAAAAAGGGGGGGGTGAAAGGAAAAGAAAAAGAACAACCCATTTAAAGTTTTATGACAGGCCTTTCTTACGGCTAACTATACTCGAATTTAGTGCACCAGACGGGTGCCTCTTGGGTAGAACTGCGCTACGGTGTGTTCACTATTTTCCTTAACAAATATTTCACTTATTGTTTCTAAAATTGTGCAATCATTTTATGGTTTATATTTCTGACAGGATTGGTATACTTTTCCAATCTTCCCCCATCCCACCCATTCTCTGGAATGTAGCGTCATCTGGAGATATTTTGTCAGCTGTGGAATTATATCATGTGATCAAGTGATCAAGTTAGCCACATACACCTTGTAGGTATTAGCTGACCTGAAACAGAAGCTTCTCTACAGGCGAACCGAAAGTTCGATCTCAGTTCCACCGAAAAAGAGTATAATTAACATGTTTCCACATATTACTATAAAAATGAAAAAACAGCGAAATGCTTCGTTGCAAATAATAATAATAATAATAATAATAATTTACTTATTAATAATAAAAATTAATATTTAAATACTTACTCTTTTCCCCTTTATAGTATGATATTTCTCTACACAAATCGATCTTCCCACTCTCAACTTTTAAATCCCTTTCTCTTACTGTTTACCCCTTCAGTGAAGTTTTTGATTTTCATTTTTTCATATGCATTGCACTACTTTTTGAAGGCTCTTAATCATGGCTTTTTTGACATATTCATACCATTCTAATTTATTAAATGTAATAAAGTTTTAAAGAAAATTGTGTATAATTATTGGACTTAAAATATTTTTTTCTATAATGATCATCGAACTTTTTTCAGTCCATATATTTTATAATTTATTTTTATTTATAAACGGCCAATCACGTTTCATTTTTACTACATAACTCACTGTTTTATTATAAATATATATTTTAGTTTATTTATTGACATCTCCATCCCATAATATTATTTTTAAGAATGTAATAATGGTTCTTTGTTGTTAATTTCTTCTATGATTTATTTTGCAAGACTTCCATCATAATTTATATTAACATCAAAATATTTACCCTCATTATAATCTTTAACGCATTATAATACTTCTTATGAAATATAAACTCTTATAATGATTCCTTTACTATCATGCATTTTATAATTTTCAAAATATTGGTTAGTATTCATTTATTACTTGCGTCTATAAACGTTCTTTCCATAAATCGTAGAGAATAATGAAATCAGCAATTGGGCATACGCCCACCTATTTTCAATCCCATTTGCACATATTAATGAAATAGTGTGAATCGTAAACATCAAAATTGTTGTATAACTAATAATTTACGATAATGACTTTCGGCCCTATATAAAGAATAGTCTTTAAGTATACCGACCTGAAATGTAACAGCTGTATGAAATCCTCAACTAGAAACCAATAACAGTGACGTACGAGGGTAGCTCCTTGATGGAAGCACGTAGTCTGTGCAGTAGGCCAGCACAGTGCTCCCCATTTACTGTGATGTTCCTCTCCGTGAAGTTAATAAAGAGTATTCCTTCACAGTCACAAAAGATTGTGGCCATAATCTTCTTGGTTCACTGAGTGACCTTGGCCTATAGAGACGGTGCTTCGCCAGGTTTACGCCACTCCATTGATTCCCTTTTGGACCAGGGATCATAGTATAGGACCATAATTTCATCTCCTGTAACAATGGTTTGCAGAACTTTTCTCTCGTTGACACGGCAGAGCTCCAAAAATGGCTGACAACGGATGACTTGTTGCTGTTTTTGGATTGAGGAAAGAAGTCCAAGCTCCCATCTTGCACAAATCTTATTCATGAATAATTCGAAGGACTGTTGTTTTAGAAAGGTCCAACTGCCGTTATTTGTGTAGCTTTGGCCCGCCAATTTTTCATAATTTCTCCTTCCCCAAGAGCGATGTTTTCAGGTGTGAGCACCTCCAAGAGCCGACCTGCACGCTCTTCATCTTCAATGCTTTCTCCTCCCATTCGAAAAAGTTTGGCCCATTCTTTTACTGTGGAATATGAGGGGGATGCTTCTCCATATACACCGGTCAATCGCTGTTTAATTTCATTTGGAGTAAGCCCTTTTTTGTGAAGAACTAATAACAGCTGGGCACTTCACAATATTCTACACATAGCCTTCTTTGTCATCTATATCTGAACAACTGAAAACAGCGGAACGGAATTTACAGCTGCATTTATTTACTTAACAGATAAGATATGACACCAGATAAGGATTTTGTGAAGGCGATAATCCCTATCGGGGAGGCCGAAAACTTGTCGACCTACCCTCGTATCTACAGCATTTTCGAGTCCTGGTAATCAACAGTCTTGAATATTATGAACGTCAAGGGCAATGAACTGTGTACTGTATTTTTGCTCATAAATGTGGAGGAAACCAGGTATCAATTACAGGATCCTTAACATGCCTGAAGATACAGGTACTAATTGGAAAAGTCACAATTAAATTTAGTTTTTTTAATACATTTGAAACTATCTTCTGACAATTGATTGAGAAAATGTAAATAAGAAATGGAAGATTGACAACTGTTCCTAAGCATACTCTGGCATGAACTAAAAGTACCAAGAAGGTGCAGTTTCTTCTCCCTATCTTGTTGCTGTCCGAAGGATTCTCCATTACCAGTCGCCGTTCTGCCCCTGAAGAGGAATATCGCGTGATGCCTTTCAGATGAGAAAGAACAGTGTGGAACAGTGTCGTATGGTACAACAAGTAAGAACTTCTTGATAATGATTATCTTAACATATTCTTCTGTCTCATCCATTGACAAATGAATGCTAAACGTACAATTATAGCATTTACAGCATTGGCTTCTGTATTCTTTGAAACGTTCTCTGCATTTAAAACAGGCCTCAAAACTTGTGGCATTGGAAAGACTAAATACGCCATTTTTTATCTTCCAAATAACAGTAAATTAAATAGATTAAAACAGCTGTACTATGCATCTGAATATAATTTATTTTTCCACATCATCGCTAAAGCAATTCAGGCATTTATGTAGAGTAATTTTGTTTTCTTTCCCTAACCATTCTTTAGAAACCGGCGTCTTGCTCATTGAGCTATTTCAGTACTTCATGTGCACAGTCAAATATTTTACTATAAATAAGGTTTTCTGGGTTTGCAGAATTATGTGCTGAATCTCTGTGTAAATACAGAGGGTTCCAACAAAAATGTATACACACTTCAAGCAAAGAAAAACCCGTGTTAACATAACAAAATTGAATTCACACATACAGAAAACGATGAGCACTAATCATCTTAGACTTTTTCAGTTAAACGGTTGCTCAAAATGACAACATTGGTGTCAATATATTTCTGAATATGTTAAACTACTGGATGAGCAACGTTTGCGAAAGTGTCCTCAGCGATTGCAGCACATGGCGTTTGAATTTCTTCCCGAAGTGCTGCCAGTGTAACTGGTTTTCTACGGTAGTATACAACATCCTTAAGAATTCCTCACCCATTCCAAGGTAGAAGTCTAAAGGCGGTTCTGTTCTGTACACAGGTCTCCATTGCCTTCGAACTTCAACAACATTCCAACATTCTCGGTTTTCCAATACCACTTCAAAATTACTTTCCGCTGTTCAAACGACAATCTTGGCTCCATTTTGTTATAGTAACGCTAGCATTACGTAGCATGAGTCACATTTGTTTACAGAACATCATACGATAATCATGGTTTAATTTGTTCATTGTTGATTTGCCTGTCACGTAGCAACGCTATCATAATGTATGTGAATCACATCTGTTTTCAGAACATCATACTACGTATTACTGTTGTTTTTTGGTTCAACTATGAAATATATTAAATAGATATCTATTATGAAAGTGTGTATACATTTTTGGCACCCTCGGTATATCTGCTAACATGGTCCAATAGATCAAAAATTGCTTCTTCACAATAACATTTTTAGAAAAAATACCCCCTCCGTATTGTCTCTTTAATATAATAGCCTGTAGTAAAAAAGTACTTCTAATATTGCATATACCTAACTTAATCTGGTATGAACTCATGTTTCTTCATTGTTTGTTAAAGAGCAAGCCTTCAAGATGACATTTCAGTACTTTAAATAAACTGTTAACATTTTATTTTTGAGGTCTGATGGGATTTAGACTTTCTTGACATTGGATGGTACATGGCAATAGAACACATATACTTTAGAAAGAAAATTTATTACATTCATTATTACAGAAAATTAAATAAAATATATTGATCTTTGGTGCATATAAACATTTGCATAATTAGATTTTCTTCTATGAGCATATAAGGGCAGAAGTCAAACAGCTGAAAAGATAACATTGGCGGTATCTACATTTAATTGCTGTTTGTATAAAATTGGAGGCGGGAAATTTCAACATTTTCAACTATACTTTGTATTTCAATAAGTAATGATATGCACCATCTGTTTATAAGTGTTTATTTTTGGTATACTTTTATCTTTAGTAATCATGGGATTACTCCCTGTGAGATGAAAAGTGAGTTCTAGCCAATTTCAATTGATCAACTATACCTTGTTCATGTTTCCTTTCTACTGCAGTAAAAGAAGCCTACGGACCCTCCATTTGCAAGGGAAGCTCATGGCCAGCCAGGAAAAGTTTATCTTGAAACTTGTACTTCATAGACCAGTAAAAATTTACAAGGATTTATATTTGTCTTACTCCAAGAGAGATTAACCTTCCTCCTGTTTATTTCCGCATAGTGCAACGCCAGCTCTCTGTGACCATTGCTGACTAAAGTAATAGTTCTAAAAGTTATAAATAACAAATTATAAGAAAGTGATTTAGAAACAGTAGAAATGATACAATTAAGTGAGTACAGAATGGGTTTGCATAAACACCTGAGTGCAGAATCATTGGTAAGTAATGTGTGAAAATCCAAGCACAGAACATGGGGGTTTTAAAATAATTTTCAGTTAACGCCAAAGAGGAACTCGGTGCATTCGATAATGAACAATAAGAATATTCATAAAGCTAATGGTCCTACTTATTCCGATTACAGTTATGGAAAAAATAAATTCTTTCTTGAACTTTAAAACTGCTGCATCTGCAAAGGAGATACAGCAAACGTCTTTTTCTGACTAACCATATTTATTAATTCCATGATCATTAAAGTACCGTATACTTCTACGTGTTATTTGTTGAGAGATAATATTGCCTAAAGAGAAATATTTCCATTAAAAAATCTTCTAGGGAATAAACATATGCTACAGATCTCAAAATGTAAAAGTAATACATATCTAGTGCCCTGCTAAGACATTTGAAACTATGGTTTTCAATCTGATGTTATTTTGTTAAGATGTGATAAACAATATAAAAGATGAATGGTCACTGTTCAAGTTTGGGACTGTTTCGGTAATCATAAACCTATACTGTTGAAGAAGTAAAATGAAACAGCTTTCATAGTTAGAGTTTAATAATTCTAACCTGCATATATATTCAAACAACAAATTCATTTTTACAGGTTGCTTTCCGCTTTTTGTTAGTAAGGGTTAATTGAAGTGCCTCGTTGAACTTTTCATTCGACGCAAATCGGCACAAATGTCCAGCACCCTAAACCAAAAATTTCCCCAATTACATTCCTTACCATATGTTCTATTACAAGCCACATTCAATAGGCATGGTTCTTACTGCTAGTTACTCGTAATTTAATTGACATCTGCATTTTATACAGCTGATTTATTGTTTTCGATCATAATTTAGAGTGCAAATATTAACAGGACTGCATTGAATTTTATATAAATGATATCATGTGTTGCTTGTTGAAGTAATTAATGTTGTTACTTGCTCAATGCTTGCTTAAGGTCGTTAAAATTTCAGACGTGTAGTTAAAAAAGAGCCTAGTGAATAATATTTGAGAAAGTTCATAAGCATTTTTAAAAAATCTCAATTTTCTGGATTTTCTGCTATTTTAATCTCTGTTGTATTAAAGTATCGGTATAAACGGAATTAATTTGTTGTATAATGTGGATTAGAAATTTGGTCATTAAAGATAAACAAAGCGAAATTTGAAAAAATAGCATTCGGAAATTGATGTGTCCTATTAAAGTGAGAAGTGTCTATCATACATCAGAACACAAGGAAGCCTCCCACTCTAAATGAAAGCGATAAAACGGGGCTTCTCATCTCCTAAATTTATATTTTAATTTTATATTTCTGTTCTTCAGACTTTAGCAACATTTTGTTGTATTTTTGGGCGTTTAAATAGAATTACTTAAACATTGTGTGCTCGGAATTATGCGCAATATAAAATATTGCTTATTGTTTGTTAAAAATGGCGGCAATAGTAACTGATATCAGCGCCTCTATGTCAAGATAGCGACTTACTGCTCTCCATATCCTTCCCAAATATTAAGACAAGAGCGTAGTGGCTTTACAAGGGTGTCGAAGTTTGCTAGGGCATACTGTGCCAAGGAGTCCACATGGTTTGGGGGCAGAGAGGCGGCAGGGAGAGCAGGCGGGCGTGTTCAGCTATTAATAATAACCAGTTTGGTGTGCGTGTTGCCGCGAGCACGTGTTGGGGGCACCGTAATCAAGATGGCGTACGATAGCCCCCCCTCCCCCCACTGTACCAGACGAGACCAAACCTTCAGTTGCGCGCTTGCTTCAGGGGATTCTGCAGAGATTTCTTCCTTTTTCCTTTCCTTATTTTAATACAGTTAACAGTCGCCAAGACTGTGGTCTAGACAACACAAGGCTACATGGTGAACCCTGCATACATCAAGTATGAAAGCACATATGTGCTTTACATTTATTATAATTTGTAATAAAATATATCATTGTTTCTAGTTGGTCCTTGGTAAATTATTCCTCCCTGATTCTTTTAACACGTCCTCTGCATAATTCGCGCTAATACTACACGATTAGTACGCATAAATCTACACACAGGTCTAAATGCAGCAATACAAGTCTTCTGAAAAAAAATGCTCAACTAATTTGTCATTTTCTGTAATAATTCCATTTACACGCGAATTATTGCTAGCAGGGTTTTGGTATCTTCAAATATCAAAGCTGAACTTACTCATAAGTCCATCTCAATAACAAATAACAACGGAAAAAAGGTTTGCACTATAATGAAAACAGAAATTATAATTTTATGGCATATATACAAAAAGTAACGACTAACTACAAACGTTATGAACAGATGCCCTAAGGAATAGATAAAATTAAATGAAAAATTGCTAACGGCAGTAATTCTGACCTTCCTATCAAATAATTAAATAAAGCACGTGTTATAAACAATATTGTATTTGAACAAGTTTTTTTCGGAATGTGTTTTGGCACATGGATATGAATTTGTATATCTGCTCCTTGTAGCCATGGGGATACCTTCTTTGGCAAGAACTGTGGATACACATCTGTTACTTTCGGAAGGTGCAAGAATAGAACCCTGTATAAGTGTAGAACCAGTTTAACTTCACCCAACTCCTGGACACCAAACTTGAGATGCAGTGTCGCTTTGTCCTGTTGTAAGAGAACCTTTGATTACCCAGCATCGGGTAGCCTCGAGTCAAAGTTGAACACACTCGCTCTAGCTGTAGAGATACCAGTTGTATCTCTGGCAGAGATAAGGCAGAATGTTTATACATTGTTATTTACTAATGACTAATCACCAATTGTTAATAACAAAAGATTATGAAGTCATGGAGTGTATGATACGCAAATATAAATGTGTACTGAACATTAACCTTAATAAAACAAAATACTTGCCAATAGCACTGGTTCACAACATTTACTTTTGGAAAATGGACAAGGAAGTCATTAATAAACGTTTTTAGAAGTCAAATAAGAATGAAAGTCACGAAAATAACGTTTTTAACAAGTTTTATAAAGGAGTGTCAGCAATATCAAAATTAAACAATATTTTATGGGGTTGATTGGTTTTATTTCTGGACGCCCTTTAACATTTCAGGTCATCAGCGTCTCGTTCAATTCAGGGCGTGAAACGACCTGTATGCTCAGAGACCTCTTCCTTCAGGCTTGAGGTTCTTTTACGTGCCGTAACTCTACTACACGAGGTCCCGGCTATACTTTCCTTCCGAAGAAATTTACACTTAAGATTTTTATGCCCGAAAAAATCTCTCGACCCTGTCCGGTCGATCGATTTTGCGTTTACGAGGCAAGTATGGTTACCACTAGACCACCAGGATAGACTAATGGAATAAGGATGTTACAATAACATACACAATTATATTATTAAGAGCACAATAACATAGGGATCTGAAGTCTGGAATTTGAAATAATACATTAAAGCAAAATTATAATTTACAGAAATGGAATTTTGGCGATTCTTGGTGATATTTTCATAGTAAGAAAAAATCATAAATAGTATAATACGAAAAAATGAAATTAAAAGGATCTGTAGTCGAGACAATCAAAACAAAGCAAGGATATAGTTTGGTCCAGTGACAGCTCATGGCTCTTGTAGAAGGGTGAGTCTGGAGCAAACCCAAATGGCAAGGGGAAATATCTGTGTTATCAAGACATTCTCTTTCCTGACATTTGCTCACAACTGCATCGCCATGCTATAAACCTCTGGTTTATAAGGAGTTCTTCTAATTCTGCTGTTAAAGTGCGCCTTAAGCCTTCTGAGGTCAATTCAAAAACAGTAATGAGTGTTATGAATCTTTCAATCGGTTTACCCCCACTGATGTCTCGTAATATCACAACAAATTGTAACATGCTTGTAATATCTGTCCCTTCGTCGACCTCTACAAAGATGGAGTCTTCAATAAAACGGCTACAATACTTTTTTTTTGTAACTTAACAGTTAACACCGTGAATGTCAAATTTCCTCTGATAAACAGTGAGGCAGTGACCCAATTTCAAACAAAATGCGAAAACAACACTAGTCAGTTATGCATGGTGTCAATAACCCCTCAATATCTGGTTGAAAAGAATACCAAGCTCTGGCCATGGGCCGTCTTCCTGCTGGCCCAAAAGAATGCAGAAATAAACAGGAGGAAAGTTAACGTACCTTGGAGAAGACAAATATAGAGCCTTTTGAATCTTTGCTAGTCCATGAAGGTATAAGTTTAAAATTAAAAATTTCCTGGCTGGCCCATGAGTCTCCCTCGCTAACGGAGGACCCGCATGATACCGCTACTACATCGCTGTTTTCATGCATTTTTTTTAGTGTCCCAGGAGAATAGAAAATGATGGCAAATAATTATGGCATTTTGGGAGAGGGAGGGCAGTTTGGTAATTTCTAAGCACTAAAAGTAGAACAAGAGGTTGGTATTGGACTGTAGACAACAATTGGGAAGTACAATAGATCAGTCATCCCCTCCTCATAAACCTCTTACGCCTTTCACTCATCACTATTTATTTTGTAGTGGCTCCTAGCTTGCAATTTAAGGAAGATGGAAAATAATTTAGACACAGGAATCATTAGAACACAAATAAAAAGAGGGATCGGAAGAAGTGATCTGAAAGAGTAGAGAAGAGCGAAGAAAGGTTGTTGAAGGATGAAAATGGGTGCAGAAAGAGGCTCAAAGTCTACTGATGGTGATAATTAACAACGCCATTGTTTGAACCAATCCAAAAGGAGTATGCCTTCTTCATTTTGTCAGACACGTAATGTCACTTTACGCCTGTCATTTAGCAACAGACTTAGGCTGACATTGAATGAACCATGTTTTGAGATGGCAAGTTTGAAGTAACATTTCTCTTATCTGTTGGTCATGGAGTAAGTGATGAACTGATAACTGATAGCCATCCAATCTAAGCTGAGATTTTTCTAGTGTTTATTCATAAGGTACAGATCTACAGTTCTTTATTGTTTTCTGAAGGCATTTGTGTAACTCGATGATGACTCCTGGGCCCTCCACTTCAGAGTTTTGAACCGCGCTTTTATTTCTCATAGTACCTAAGAAGTATTTAAATCTCCAGCTGTACTACGATCTTTAAATTAATGTTAGATGATTATCATACAATAATAACTACAGCTTCTTCCAAAATATTTTTCCTGGTTTTAAAATCATAACCATTTCAACCTACAAAATGATACGCATAAAAAAACAAATATTAATGAGGCAACGTATATAGCTTCAATAATTCTTGAACGAAATTAACAATGTCTACAAGAAAAGTTTCACTATACAGAAGTTTTAGTCTCAGGTCTGTTCCTTTTTCGTACAAAATCATTTGAGAAGAACTTATGCTAAATTTAGTGCCCCATTCTTATTTATAGACGATTATTACTTTCGGTTATAACTACACTATTTCTATATACGAATTGATTCCACTCGGATAACATGACTGTATAATTTTGTGGTATACAACTATTTATTATGTCTATTAAATTTTGAATTTTAGTTTCATATCGGTTGTCTGAGCTTCTCTTATATAAAATAGATTATCATACCTCAGGAACTTAATTGCTATTATGTTCTTTTTTTAACCTGTCAACGGCTATCAGACTCATAGGACCATGATAGTACTGCCAGAACTTTATATAAATTGAAGACTGTATTTTTTTCTAACTTCCCCTATACTGTTCCTTTAATTGTTCCTATAACCTGTTGGAATATGTGGAGCTTCATATTAATGTCTTTTATACATTGAAATAGTTGAAGTCCATCAGTTATCTAATTGTTAGTTGAAATTGTTGCTCTATGTGGCTGGTTTACTCGAAAAACTATAATTTCTGATTTCAATGTTATTCATGTTATTCATGGCCAGTTACTTTGTTTAAATTAAATTCTGTTCACTGTATATTATCTTCTCTTTTTCGAATGTTTGGAGGGGGAACCACAAATAAATATTTTAATTTAATTTTAATTTTATAATTTTTCAATTGTGTATCAACTAATTTCTGTAATTTAATTTTGTTAACTGTAATTGTTTTGTTTATTGTCATTTGGACTGCATTTATCTCCTCGCGACGTCTGTAGATCGTGGAATGAATAATATAGGTGTAAAGCTCTAGGGACAAATGAAATGAATTAATGATGACGCAAATGAGCTCAGAGTCCTTAACACCTTAAAGCTAACGCTATCTGACATTCACCTTCTCACGTGAGGAAGACTCCGGAGGAGGGAGGGGGGAAGAAAATGAAAAAAACTTAGCCGGACAGCTTGACCTGACCAGGATAGAATTAATAGTCCCAAAAGCTACTGCTACACAATCGAGACTGATGATTTGTATTTCTGTTAGTGATTAGTGTACTCAAATTATTTTATCAAAAATTATTAATATTATATACTTATTTTGTAGTATAACGTAACGTAAATCTTATGAAAGTATAAAATATAAGGCATGATTGTCCTACCATTACCAATTTAAATAAATAAGCAATCTAATCAAATATAATATTCGTTATGTATAAATTTCTCACATACGAGAGTAGGTCCATAAGTTTCCGGCCTCGCCGATAAGGATTATCGCCTTCACAAAAGGTGTCATATCTTATCTGTTAAGTAAATAACTTCCGCTCCTCTGTGTTCAGTTGTTCAGATATAACTGCATAAAGAAGGCTATGTGTAGAAGATTGTGACATGTTCAACACGGAGTTTCTACCTGTTATTAAGTGCTTCACAAAAGAACGATTGCTCCTAATGAAATTAAACAGCAATTGGATGATGTATACGGGGAAACATCCCCTTCATATTCTACCGTAAAAGAATGGGACAAACTTTTTCGAATGGGTCCAGAAAGCCCATTCGTCTTGAAGACGAAGAGCGTGCAGGTCGACCCTTGGAGGTGTCACTCCTAAAATCATCGCTCTTGTGGAAGGAGAATTTATGGAAGACCGGCGGCTCAAAGTTATAGAAATAGCAACATGGTTGGACCTTTCTAAAACAACAGCCCTTCGAATTATTTATGGACATTTAAACATGAATAAAGTTAGTGCCTAGACTTCTTTCTTCAGTCCAAAAGCAACAACGAGTCATCTGTTGTCACGTATTTTGGAGCTTTGCTGTGGCAACGAGAGAGAAGTTGTGCAAACCATTGTTATAGGAGACGAAACTATGTCCTCTACTATGATCCCTTGTACAAAAGAGAATCAATGGAGTGACGTAAACCTGGCGAAGCACCACCTCTAAAGGCCAAGGCCACTCAGTCGACCAAGTAGATCATGGCCACAATCTTTTGGGATTGTGAAGGAATACTCTTCATTTACTTCAAGGAGAGGAACTTCACAGTAAATGGGGAGTACTGCGCCGGCCTACTGCACATACTACGTGTTTTCATCAAAGAGAAAAGGCAAGGAAAACTGAGTGGTGGTGTGCGTCTTCTTCACAACAATGCGCCTGTGCAAAGCTCTTGTTGCAAAGAAAACTGTGAAGAAATGTGGCTTCAAAGTTATGGACTATCCACCCTACAGCCCAGATCTAACTCCCGGTGGCTATTTCCTCTTCTCAAAACTCAAGAAGGACCTTCGAGGAAGGAAATTTAAGCGTGACGAAGAAGTAATGTACGCGTTTATGCCCATTTTGCAGATAAGATCTCTGACTATATGGGAAGGGAGATTGAAATGTTAATTGAAAGATGTGAGAAGTGTATAGCAATAAAGGGTAACTACATTGAAAAGTGAAATATAATTTTTTTCTTTATTGTGCTAGAAAATGATTAGGCCGGAAGCTTATGGACTTACCCTCGTATATAGCATAAAAATAGAATATGATCTTGGGTTTGGAATTGCTTTAATTTCTTGTTAGAGCCCCTTTTCTACACCTGGACCACATAGCTGAATATTCAAAAACAGAAGAACTGTGGGAGGCAGAAAAGCATATGAAATGTTGAAAATGCCCTCCATTAGCACGGATGTATCCATCAAAACACCATTGCATGCACTCCCTAATGCGCTGATGTTTCCCTGGTATTGTCTGGCAGCCATATAGGATACGAGCACGAAGACTATACTTTCCGCTAATCCACAGATCATATGAACATCTGCTAACCCCGGAATTGAATACCTCATTTTGCTGTACCTGGAAAGAGGTCCGTAAACACACAGAATTGACACTACGTGCTCAGTACTACGTCAAACAATGAAGTAGCATAACAAGCGGGGTGCGTGGTACAGAACGATCACAATAAAAGTCAACCTAGGAACTAAGAATAGTTACATTTGACCTCATTTAACCATAGGCAAAAGCAAATGTTTACCTACTGTACATATTATAGGACTGTTCTGTTGTGAGGTTATTCCTTAGGACAGCTATGCTTGCATATCGCACAGCGTAAGCGAATTTGTAGACAAAGGGCTCTAAAAAGGAAATAAGGTATTTCCGGAACCATGTTTACATAGCATATTTACACCATAGGCAAGGAATGTTTCCCCAAAGTTTTGACATATCTTTTTGTTACATCCCAGTGAACACATACAATTTATTTTTAAATATACTAAACGTGCTGTGTTCTTTGTCTTTCAGTCATATATTTAAAAATTCCAATTAGTTTAGAAACAGCAATCATAAAAATTATTAACGTTAACATTTGAAACTTCCTCTTAAACCACAATCCCTTTTAGGTGACAATCTTTTCTGTGCTTTAGTAAATCACTTTGTAAAGGTATCTGTAGGATCAAGCTTATAACTATTTCAATCAACATATGCGTGCTTCCTGAATGTTTCAAATGCGTGTCGCAATCCGAAACCTGCAGCACGCCACACGGGGAGTCCTGTAATTAGAAACTTCCGGGTGTTTTATGCACAATCTTCCGTCCTCAATCTAAAGCACCATGTTACTTAAATACCATCAGTGTTGCCGAACATGCAAGTTCACACCTCTGTCTCTAGCACTGCTGTAATCAAAGTTCTGTTTGCATTTCTGTGCTGCCATTCGTAAAATGCAAAAGCAACAGACTACATGTTTATTATTATTATTATTATTATTATTATTATTATTATTATTATTATTATTATTATTATTATTTCACGCTTTTCCCAGTACAACGGTTATCGACTTTCCCCCCTCATTTCCTGTATTATCCTATTGCCTTCCCCCGTTCTGCTGTTTTTCAAGCTTAACTCACATATAAATTATACTATTTTTTTTTTTCTTATTTTAATGCGGTAATTTTAATTTTCAACACATTCCATCATAACAATGATATTAATGTTTTTCACTCTTGATCTTCTAGATCTTCTAACAGTCCTCCTCTAAATATAAACATATTTTAATTTTTTATGTAATTTAATTGCCCTTGTATTAGTAATAATAACAATAATAATATCTACAACATCGCTGATAAATGTTGGGAAAATATTGTGCATAGCCCTTCACAATGTATTGAGTCATCCAATTTGCAATGACCAACGCGAGGGCGGAGGCTGCATCTGGTGATAAGAAGGCTCAAGGTCAGCAGGCCTATTCTAGAAAAGGGGGAAGGGTTACTAAAGAGTCTAATAAATTCTAATGCACTTAAAACTGCACATTTCTGGCATATGCTTATTAAACGATCTATTATCTTTCTTAATTCTCTTTGAGAAAGTAAATTTATTTATTTAATTCTTCCAAACGTGTATGAATACTACTAATTTGCAATTGTATTTCGACTTTAAATTTGATAACTTGGGCATTTTTCTTATAATTATCTCCTGATGGAAAGAGCCGACCCAGTCCAGACATACATCAATAACAGTCGTTGTGTAATATGTAGACCTAATATTAGCAGACATTACTCTAGGATAAGACATGTTAAATTCTTTCCCTGTTCAAACGACACTGAACGGCGTGAGGCAGAAAGTCAACCTAACAGTTCTGTAAACCATACCTGCCCCAACCGTTTAACCTGGTTGCTTGAGCCATGGCCTATCGGCAGATACAATCCCCCACCATCGTGTTATATTAAAATTGTTACAAATTTAAAATTATAAAAAAGAATTTTCTCCAAAGTACTAGACCCAAATATGCCGATCACTTTGTTTTACTTAAGGCACATTTTTTAGGAATTACTTCCAATATACTCTCTTCTGTTTATTTCTTTAAGATATTGTACTGTGAAACGGATTTCAAAATACGAATGGAGGGCGCATCTTTCTGTTCATCTTCCCTAAGAGTCGGTCCTGGCGGTGTAGCGGTTACCATACTTGCCTCCTATACCCAAGATCGGGGTTCGAACCTGGCCAGGACCGATGGATTTTTTTGGGCGTAAAAATCCTAAGTATGGCTTCCTTCGGAAGGGAAGTAAAGCCGTGGGTCCCGTGTCGTACATTTACGACACGAAAAAGAACCTCAAGCCTGAAAGAAGAGGCCTCTGAGCAAAATTGGTCGGCCATTTCACGCCCTGAGTTGAATGGGACGCTGATGACCTGAGATGTTAAAGATCGTCCATAAATAAATAAATCAAAAAAATCTTCCCTAAGTCTTTTGCTGAAGTTTGAGCTAGTTGGTTCGGTTTTTTAATGACCTTCCACTGTGCAAGGACCTTAAGCTAATACAATGAAGGCTAATGATAAAAACATGCCCATAAGGTGGTCCTTGCTTATATACGACATTAGACATTATTCCTCACATATCATTATCTTCATCTATAATTCCACATGCTATTCGATTGAGGACAAATCACGGATGCCCTCCCCCCCACACACACAAAAGGTAACCGAAATATTTTAATAGCATTTCATTTTTCACTCAACATCGTATGTTCCGCATGTTTTCCACCAGCGCATACATTTACCATGCTGTTCATAGCATCACAATACTCCCTTGTTACTCTGTGTAGATCTGTTTCGATGTTTTCAAGAAGTGCATCATGACCAGTATGCGAAATCGCCCCATCTTGCTTGTACATATCAAGGTTTTTCAGCGCTCAAAATGAGTCCAAATCCTCCTGAAAACTTTTATCAATTAGTTTTTTCTACACTTCTGATGTAACGTTAATTCTGGCTCCATGTGCATCCTCAATGAAGTACGAACCAATGAGATCGTAGAAGATACAACAGCTCGCACTGTTACTTTCTTCCAATGTAATGTTCTCTGTGCATATGCATCTCGTTTTTCCCAACCGAGAAAACGAGCGTTTTGCTTATTAACAGAGTTACTCATTACCTTAGCACATCATAATCACAAAACCATCACCAATTTTGGGGATATACACAATGAACGTAGCACGTGCGCAATATTGAACTGGTGCTATGAAATCCGGTTCCTTCAGTTCATGGAATACTATGCATAAAACTTTCTTTTTTAAAAATTATTTTACAATATTTAGTTACTTCTTTTTCTAGGAGAGGTGGGAACTGTAATGTACGCTCAATACGAGTATATATAAAAAATTATTCGTGTGTCAATATTTCGATTAGTCAAAGCATCTAATCCACACGAGAATATGAGAAAAAGTCAATCCTTTGAACTTATAAAGCAAAGTTTTCTTAAAAAGTTCTTAAATATGACGAACAATCACGAAAATATAACACTGTCAAATTTTTCTTCATCATAGACTTATATGGTTTAGACCTATGGCCCGTTTCAGGTCCTAACAAACCATATGAACGGTTTTAGTTTTAGGTACACTAAGACCCTACAGATGCCAAAAGAACAATTTGTCAGTCCATTGCTTCAAGTGTCGTCTACTGAGCATTACAAGGACGTGAAGTAGCCGATAATTTTGTCCAGGGATCTTTTTTCCAGGTATGGAGTTCTTTAACGTGACGCAAATAACGATACGAGACCCATCGCTTAAGTCCCTCCCGGAGATTATCGACTCTTATCACAACTAATTGATTGAAATTTGTTAGGCTGGTGCGAAACCAGCTCCGAAAATACCCCGTGCATCTATAAAAGTTTGTAATTATTAATTCTAACTCTTCATTCAGACGTTCCTGTGATCCATTTGATGATCGCCCTTCCTAGCTGGCAGTGTTTACGCTTAACCTTTCCTCTTTCGTATCTAGAAACTCTGTTGTTTGAAATTTTTTGCATATTATAAAAGTATTGTACTTAGCACAGGTTTTACTCTGAAAAAGTTCTTGTAATCCATTGCACTTTTATTGTAAAATTCAATTTTACATTAATTTTAGTACAAACTAATGAAGAAAAAATAGTCAAGTATCTTACTAACACCTAACTCTTCACACAAGATAATAGCAAAGGAAAGCAAAAGTGCCGGGAAATGGGAGAAGCCGGATATTTGCATACAACGCAACAAATCAATCAAATAATCTGACTGCAGTACCGCAAAGGAATTGAAATACTAATTCAAAATTTTACTGGGCTCTATGTTATTGACAATTAATATGAAATTTCCTTATTTCAGGATTATTTGAAATGAAAATTGCCAATACTCTTCAAATTGCACAAAAATAAAAAAGTATTATTGTAATATATATATATATATATATATATATATATATATATATAAATTAACAGTAATAATAAAAGTAGATAAGGATAAAACACTGAGAAAGAGTCACACTTGAAATTGCTGTATTTCGAACTACTGCGAGTTCTTCAATGGCAAGAAGCTAGACATATGTATACACACACGTTAAATTATTCAATTATAGCTCATGAGTGAAGTTTTAAGCTCTTGAACGCCATGTAAAATTAAACTACAAAACCAAAGGCTCCCGTGCCAACATCCTCACAAATTATAAACTATTATTTTAGCAGCAATTTTCTTACCGATGCTCTACAATTTCCTTTTTACTTTAGAAAGCCACAAAACAATAAGGAGTGGCGGAAGTGGGAAGCACTGAAGTAAAACCTTAATTTAGTGTGCGGTCAAAGTTTCCAGTCAATAGCTGCAGGGGCATAACGTCAACAATGGGAAGTTTGTAGTTCTTAATGCTATGATCTCTTTATAGCACACGCAGGAAATTTGATGTTTTTTGTCAATATGAGCTTTTTACTATAAGGCAATAAACAGCTTTAAAACGCTTAATTTTTAAACAAACGTTTTATTCTTTGAGTTCAATGTAGAATTTTGTCAGGATCTCAAACATGCACCCAAATCGCGGGTTCGAACCCGACCAGGACCGATGGATTTTTTCGGGCCTAAAAATCCCAAGTATGCCTTCGGAAGGGAAGTAAAGCCGTGGGTCCCCTGTCGTACATTTACGGGACGATAAAGAACCTCAAGCCTGAAAGAAGAGGTCTCTGAGCAAAATTTGTCGGTCGTTTCACGCCCTGAGTTGAATGGGGCGCTGATGACCTGAGATGTTAAAGAGCGTTCATAAATAAACAAACAAAAAAAACAAACAAACAAACATGCACTTGTGAAAACTCTCGGCTTTTATATTTTTGAACCTTAATCAGAGGACACTCTTAATTGTTTCTGAACTTCGGTAGCCATATGCTGATATTCAAAGCCCGTTCGTAATAAGAAATTGCACTAACTGACAATAATGGTGCAATTTTTCCTAGTGCTGCTTTCATCATACGAGACTTGGAGAGTTGAATTCCATAGTCATCAGACGTGCTTTGTATTTAGATTTATTTTTAATACTTTGCAATGTAATGGGTTATTTAGTTAATGTCAGTTTGAACTCTTAAACATCCTAAGTACATAATTAATAATTAGTACACCCAGAAAATGATGCGTATGAAGCATTTTGTCAAATATGTTCATCTGAACTTACTTTACCTAACCTATCTTTGGATATGTGCATCATGCATCAATACATTTTAAACAACACCCACCCGTTAATTTTTGTAAATATTCTTTCTTCTTCTGGAATATTCCGAGGGAAAACCCCCAAGATGTCTTCATGGAAAGGTGACTGAACAACACAGGATAAGAATGGTAACTCACAAAATCAGTAATAATTATTTAAATATAATTTGCTAAATATCATCAAATCATGTACATAGCATATACAAATTTATTTTATATTGAATCTAATAAAATTTAAAAGGTAGCATATTAACTCCTGAGAGCCAAAACAACTTCTTTTTGAGGGAACATGTCCCCAGTTGACATGGCGACATAATAATAATAAAAGATAACTTAAGCTACAGTTAAATAAATAAAGAAGAACAGGGAGAAATAAACGTCAGCGTTAATCATAAAACACGTCCTTGAAAAAAATACCAGGAAAAGTATATAACCATACTTATATATAAATGAAAATTATTGTAACGCTAATAACAATGTAATTAAAATAATAATAACTAGAAATGCAGAATTGGATAAAGCACTAAGAAAAAGTCACAGATTAGTATTCGCTATACTTCGAACTACTTGAGTTCTTCTATGGCAAGAAGACAAGTGAAGGTTTTAAAAATAAATATTGAATATCGAAGGTAACGTTATGCATGTAAGCAGATGAAACTAGAAATGAGAGTGTGCGAGAGGGGAAAAAATTTAAATGCTTTGTGTAAAAATATAGCTGCCATTTCTCTATCTTTGAGTAAACTTTCAGAGCTATGAAAGAGTTAAATTAAAAGCATCATCCAAATCCTTGCAGTGAGATAAGACATGTTGGGCAACCGGCAAGTAAGACTTGGTTTTAACAGAACGTCAATAATTGTTCATACGTAGCGAAACAACAGTAGAAGTTAAACCAATATAAAATGTTTTGCAAAGTTTACAAGACAACATATATATGACGTTCTTGGAAGAACAAGTAGCAAATGAAGAAATGTTAAATTCCTTGGATAAATTAGGGCTGTGGAATGAATGACATGGCTCAATTAGTGCACAGGTTTTACGTTTACGTCGTTGGCAAGGATATGAGCCTGCAACGGGACGAGGTAAATTCGAAGGAGATAGGTTTCGCCGAAATATATTTTTAAGGTTAGGGGATGTTATATAAGTAGGGGTATAAATTTAGAAAAATCACTTAAAGATGAATATAATAATCGAAATAAAATGCTAGTGCCTGTTTGCTTACTGAATCGAGTATGCTTTTGTTTTCTGTTCTTTCCTCTCTCGGGGCAATAAACAATTATCCCTAGGCTAAGACAGATCCTCGCCATTATCTATGTGTTTCCTCGGTTCATGCTAAAGGAGAATCGTTTTCATAGGGTGACCCCTATTGCAGTCTTCCATTTTTTGTTTCTGTTCGTTATATATATATATAAAATTAAACAAAAATTGAGAAGCTTCTAAATGTAAACTAGCAAAACGAATAGATGTAAAATAATTTAATGAGAGTTTTGGTAAGATGGTCGCTGGTTAAAACCCAAACGAGCCAGAAGCAGAGGAGGAAAAAGGAGGAAAGAAAAGAAAGAAAAATAAAAAATAAAGAAAGAGAAATACCTACATATTTCTTGTATTTCACTGTACATCAATTTCATTTATTATGATGTATGATTAAATAATAATAATAATAATAATAATAATAATAATGATAATACAATGACGTAGTTTGTATTACCAGGGTAGTTAATAGTTAACATATACACCATAGTACTTTTGGAGGGGGGTATTTAGTGTAATCCAAATATTCACTTGATAATCCTCGGTATTTCAGGGCCCGATGGCATTGTAGCATCGGCAACAATTAAAAGTAAATAAATAAGAAGATAAATACTCATTGCAGTTTTAAGTTACTATCGTGCAGGTGGATGCGATCTGTGTCAGCTTGTAAACACATACGTTTGTGAAAGGAATAAACAGTCTACTGTGGTTATATATCGCGGAGTTGCTAATGTAAGGCTGCTGTGCGTGGTAATAACAAAAGCTAGAAATGTTAGAAAGACGAAAGTTAATGAGAGCCGGTAAAGGAGAATGGAAAAGGATAGCAGAAAAGACTACAAGCCACATCAATTTTCAACGGGTCATGCAGTTAAGAGGAGGGTAATGTAGAAATATGTTTTCTGTTATGTGAAATATTCTAAAATGATAGACCCAGTTTATTTTAAAGTCCAATGCGTGTTTTGTTTAATAATCGTACTTTTCCTCCCTTCTACAACTCGATCCCCTAGTTATTTCTAAATTTTACTTTGTATTGTTTTTTCTTTTGTCGCAACCAACGCATGTCTAAATTAAGATCTTCAGATAACTTGCAAACAAATTTACCAGCTTTCTCCCGAAGCAATAACAGATAACGGTCAGCACAAACATTAGAGAATTGCTGAAAGCTGACTATCGAATGCCGTAGCACACAGCGCGGTTGGCGCACGAGAGCTGATAGCAGCGTCTGTCATTCTAAAGGTTAGACCATCCCGTAGCCTTGTCACCGGGAAGCTAAGCAGTCGTGTGTGTGGAGGAATGGATACAACGTGATGCGGGTGAGTATTAATTTACAGACAAAAAGTGGCATGCAAACTTATGGCAGTGCATTCCTGTGACAATAAATGCAACAGGGAGAGCGTATTGAATTTAAACTAAACCTTGCCGTCAATATAACCAATGTTATAGTAAAGCAACATATTAAAGAAATCAGTGGAAAGATTTATAGATAATATACACATGTTCACTTACTTATAACCTATATTATGTCTGCAAAACATCGATACATATAAGCCGTATGTTATACGTGATACGGCAGCCGTAACAGCTTAAACGTGTAGAAATTCTAATTGGAATTTATGTGAGAAACACGAAGTCTTGCTTACAATACAACACACATCTCACGCCATGTCACACAACCGCGGAGAATTACGGAGCATTCCTAAAGAATTTCGGAGCAAACGAAAAATTAATGATCGTTATATGGATGTAAAATTTTACGTAGTTTCCTTTAACCGTATATTCTCAGCAAGCAAAGATTCTGACAATAACGTTAGTGTTTGTCTTGACGTGTATATCCGTATTTAAAGACATGAATTTGTAAATATATACTCAATTGTTCAATACGTAGTTATTCCACATATTCTAAATATCTACCTTAATGGAAAAAACACACAATATAATAAAAAATAACCTTGAATACCACTGAATTTTTTCCAATTTAATAAAAATATCTGTTACGTTATGGTGTTTGTTCTTTTTCGTAAGTAGCCCAGTTTGTAATCTAGGCTAACAAGTGAACACAAGTTACGTCATAACTATATACATTACTTTGTTTCACAAATGCTGTAGTATCGCGTTAGTGATGTTATGATTACTTTTATTATCAGCATTAATGAAAATATTAGTGTTAATGTTAATATTAATCCTGTTGATAATGTAATTCCGCTATTAGACCGGAACATAGAGAATCCAAGACACTTGTGAAAAGTGTTCAACTCTTATTTTGTTTGTTGTACTGCTTTGCTGTAGTTGTGGATTGGGATATTTCTCTAAAAATCGATGATGCACATATAAAAATTATGTCACTGGCACATTGAAGAACCGTGGATATTTCGATTTTCAGCTTAAAATATATTAATGGGTACTATTTATTTAATAGCAGCGCTCATAAATAGTAAGGAACGGGCAAAAATTATAACAATCCTCGCTTCAGTAACCTATGAATGCTATTAGTCATAAATGCATGGATATTTTTGTTGGCAATTTGTTGCTCACCCTATTTTGTAAATAATTACAGACAATCCTTCAAACTTACGTTGACTTTGAGAAAAAATGAACAATGTAATAATATATTTTCTCGTCAAATGGGAACGCTACAACATGTGATGATGACGCAATTAATGTCACATATATGGCTGGTAGTATGGGTATAATCTAGAGACATAAACTGTTTGTTCTTTAAGTCTGGAGCTTGTATGTTGCTTGATGCGGTGGATCATCGGCGAAATTTGTTGAATTATCTGATTAAGGACCAAAGAAGCGGTGAAGTAACTTGGAAGGTTTACCTTTCTTGCGCTCAGGGGGAAACCATTTAACCAATTTGCTTATGTTGGGCTTGTTTACACGTAATATTTCTCTTTGCAATTTCGCGAGCATGCTGAGTATTTTGTTCTGTTTCTCGAATGATTATCCCTGGTACGCTGTAACAGCACTTCCACGGGTAATGTTGGGTGACGGCCATAAATTAGAAAAAAATGGGAATACTGGTGTCGACTCCTACGAGTATCTAGTATTGTTGTAAGCAAATGAAATATATGGTTGAGCTGTGTTGAATCGTTTTGCCTAGTAGACGTGTAATGGGGCAGCACGTTAACAATTGCTTGATTCACACGTTCCGTTAGATCATTGCGGGCGGTGACAGGCGCTCGTGAAAATAAACTTAACACCCATCGATTTTAGAAGGTGGTGTGCAACATACTGAAGCTCCGTCAGAAAGAGGCATATCTGGTGCACCATGTCGACAGATTATGTTTTGCAAAATAAATTGAGCTACGTGTTCTAAAGAGAGTTTAACTCGAGAGCCGGCGGCTTTACCACATGTCACGGCTACGGTTGTGACTTAAAGGGTAGCTGTTAGGAGGGTGATGATAGAAGCAAATTCTTGTGTGCCATGCCAACTTATTTTATTGTTGAGACTTGTCCCCAGTCTAAGCTGAAATTATAAATGATAGACTCCGACGGGACCTTACCTTTCAGGAATTCGTGGCAGTGCGTAGACGTTGATAATTCATCCTCCTGGACACCACTGCGAGAAAGAGCCAGAGAGCTATTAAATTTGAGAGTGAGGAATTGCTTAACTAATTTCCCAGCTATTTCCAATGTGCAATCAAGAAGAGATACCGGTTTATTTGCAAGATGTTAAAAGTTATAAAAATTACTCAATAAATATCAACAGCATTGGTGAACAATTGGAGTATTTTGATTTCGCATCTCAACTAGCGAACTACTTGTACTGAGTTGTCAAATTTGTTTTTGCATTTGCAACCTCTGCTAGAGAAAGCCATATGTTTGTATAATTATTGTTTTTCCATATAATATCCAATGTAATATAATACTTTAAAACAGTGTGATAACTAAACAAATCCCAAACGGTGTTCTATCATAGTATTTCTCTGTGTTTATAGGGAATTTATTCACTCTTTAATATCATAATTCATTTGACCATCAGAGGGTTTATCATTTCAAGACCACCAACATTTTTGTATTTGATTTGGTTTATTTACATCTCGTCTTTAACATCTCAGGTCACTAGCGTCCCATTCAAATCAGGGCGTGAAACTGCCGACAAATTTTGCTCATAGGCCTTTTTTTTAGGTTGAGGTTCTTTTTCGTGCCGTAAATGTACGACACGGGACCCACGGCTTTACTTCTCTTCCGAAGGAAGCCATACTTAGGATGCCAATCCTAATGCCGATGCCGATGCCGATCCTGGCCGGGTGTGAATGACAAGTATGGCTACCACTATACCACCAGAACTTACTCTGTTCTTTTCCTATACGAATGATGCCCGTATTCATTTTAAGGTTAGCACATCTTCACGGGTTTCAAAATAGTTATAATTTTCATTTTAAAATGTGAAAATATATTAATTTTTGCATCACTTGAAATTCACGATAAAACAGTGATATCAAAACGGGTATCGTTAAAATATTGTAAGAATGGCTGCATATATCAGGGAATGCCGATCGCAGCCAAATTCGAGATACATAAAGAACAGTAGCGAAAAATTGCTACGGTGTTATGCTATAACCTCTCTGGATGATTGTCCTTAACTTAGAAAAGGAACTATGCTATGAAAACTACTAGTTTGACTCAGAATTTGGCCATCTCTGGGGTATACAGTCATCTTATTCACAATATTTAATTTTACTTTAGAAGTAAAATTAGTTTCTTGTTTATGTGTAATGGTGATAGATACTACACAAAGTGCCAAATGTATACACACTTCAAGCAAAGTAAAATTTAACAAAATTTAATTCCCACAAACCGAAAATGGTTGAGCACTAATCATCTTTTACAGTTATAACAGCTGCTCAAAATGCCCACCATTGGCGTCGATACACTTCTGAGTACGTTGAACTACCAACGTTTACGAAAGTGTCCTCAGTGATTGCAGCACATGCCGTTTCAATTTCTTCCCGAAGTGCTGCCTGTGTAGCTGGTTTTCTACGGTTTACAACATCCTTAAGAGTTCCCCATAGGTAGAAGTCCAACGAAGTTATAATCCGGAGAACGGTTTTGTTCTGTAAACACGTCTCCATTGCCTTTGAATTTCAACAATATTTTAGGTTTTCCAATACCTATTTAAAAATGTTTTCCGCTCTTCAAACGTGAATCTAGGCTACATTTTGTTGTAGCAACGCTAGCATAACATAACATGAGTCACATCTGTTTACAGAACATCATACGATAATCTTGACTCCATTTGTTCATTTACCTGTCACGTGGCAACGCTATCATAATGTATGTGAGTCACATCTGTTTACAGAACATCGTACTACACATTACTGTTGTTTTTCGGTTCAACTTTGAATTATGTTGAATAGATATCTACTGTAAAATTGTGTATACATTTTTTGGTCCCCTCGGTGTTTGTGGTAACTGGTGACTTTAACTTCAGGGTAATGAGTTGACAATTTTTTAATTATGCCCATAGGCTTATTTGTTTGTGTCTTTGAGAACCAAATTTGGAATCTTTTTTAAGTATAAAAATTATACTTCGTGTTGGAGTTGAGCTTTCCTTACTTTGTAAGAAATACTTTGGATTCTTCTTTCTTCAGAAATGTTGCTTTATTTCTTTTACAAGCAATTGAAATTTATCATCTTAAGCCTTAAACTTGCAATGTTTTTTCCATACAGTAATATACGAAGATGCAGCTTTTATTGGTAGTTCTGTTCCGTGTGAAGCTCAAACTACTATGTGCAATTTGGTTATTTCTCAAATGTACTTGAATTTTGAATAATCTTTTATTTATCAAATTTAATGTATACAAGGGGCATTTTCATTGCGCAGTTTAATTTTTTTTTCATAGAGTTCTTTCAAAAATGTCCCTTAACTTTGAAGCTTGCATGTTAAGGGTTTTCTTTACCGTGAGTGTCTACGATTTTCAAATTTCAAATTATTCTAACCCTGTCAAGTTTCTTTATCTGCTTTGTAGAAGATAAGATGTTTCACTAATATTTTTATGGTGTAGTGTTATTTGAAAGATCCGGAAACCCTCTGGTTCAGTTTTCAGCACTTCTGAGGAAAGTTACCGAAAGAATTGGGTCAGTAATCAGTTTCATTCAGCTCTAGATGATATTTGGAGACCTCTGGATTCGGAAAGAAGCGAATTCATCCTAATAAACTGAAATTTGGGTTGTCTACGGTGTTGTTGTACTGGCCTCGTATGTGTCCCCATTTGTGACGGCAGCCGACTTCTTAGTAAACAGTGGCTCGTTACCTTACCCTTATAATATTTATTCCATTTGAGAGGGTGGGAGCTAATTTTTTTCTTTCTTTCTTTTATTTTCGTTTCTTTCTTTTTTTTTACTATGGGTTTTTCTATGACACTAATAGAAGAAAAAACTGCAATATTTTCATTCTCTTTGACAAGAAATGTTGTGGTGCCTTTGTGGCATTTTTTATTTAAAATATATAGTTTAATGCTTAGTAAACATGAAGCATTTGTATGTTTTTATGCTCCTCTCTCTCTCTAGTGAAATGAAATTAGAATTGGAAAAGCTCGTCACATTATTCAGGACCTCTAATATGCCCAGTTATATTGCTAACGTTTTTCAAATAAATAATTGTTAAACTGAAATGTTGATTACTGTCCTGGAATGGCTTGTTGAAGGGTTTGAAAACTGTACCTCCTACTGTTAGTTTAACACGCCATTAGCTTTAATAGCTTGCGGTTGGTATAATTGCAGATGGCGTTAATGGCTCAATGAAAGGGTTTAAATACTGTGAATAGAAATCTTTCCGGGTGACGCGCATGCCCCCGGGCTAGCAAGTCTACAAGCTGCGTGCTAAAAAGAAGAGCAGAAGGGAAGGATACTATACTCGTGGGAAGCAGGCACGTATATATAATCTGTTATCTTCTCTATGTTGAACATTTGAACCGCCTCGAGCGACGCTAAAATCCGTTACCAGACAAAACTTTTAATTGACAACTATATCCATAATAATGGGGATGGCGCTTCTGCTCGCGGCAAACTTCGTTAGCTTAGCGCCATCGACGATAAATTCCCCTAGGGATCATCAGGAAATTAGCGCGGCCGTGCAGCAATGTTGAACTACTCCGTCTAGTGTGGCCACAGAGCACGTTATTGTCACTGTCCACTGCGTTGTTGAGGCGCTCCAAGAAGAAGCCATGGTACACAGGAGTTTTATGTTCCTGATGAAGTTATGACCTACATAAACTGAAAAAACAGCAAAATTCAATCAGCTCTGTTTGAAATTAGCAGATGCTAATCGTGAAAAGTGGGCACTATGTGTAATTAATAAGTAAAAGATTAAATATGATTAATTTCTTTGTTTCGGTTTTTAATTCAAGAACAATTATTTATTAAAACCAATAAATACATATTAAATAAATAATATGTGACTAAAACCTCATTTTTTTATTTTGATATAGATTTCGTAGTATTTGTAAATTGAAGTGTCAATCTACAGTTAAATGGACATATTATTCTTCAACGTCACTCTCTTGCATGTATTGCCCCATTTGTTTGCTTCAACTAACAATTTTAACAACCACGTGGATGCAGTATTTGCAGAAAAAGGTAAAGTATATAAATTTACACGTTCAGTTTTAGCGGTTTTACTTTTCGTTTACAATATGGGAATGGTGTTCTAGACAGAAACGCTATAAAATATTTCTTCTGAAAGATGTTTATTTTTATAAAAATAATAAATACTACAAATTAGAACTAACAGATTTAAAATATTACCTACTTTGATAAGAAGCGATATACTACGGTTTTCTAACTAGTAATTGGTGTTTGACTGTATGTATATATGTACGTTATAAATTATATCGTATATACAGCCTGTTCCTGAATCGCCGTTCACGTTGTTCGAGTAGGCAATCCAAATGACAACATAAGGGATGACCAAAGTCACTGGTATAAGACATGTACTCTTTTGCCATAATATTAAGTAGAAACATTTGCTTCTGTAAAAATTGTTTTGCTTAAAACTGACTTTCTAGTATTGCTAACATATCACCGCGTATCAGGCAAGTGTATTTGATGTACTAACATTGAGTTTTTATTGTGACATCTATATATGATCCATGTATGATTCAGTGCTGTAAATAATGCATTCTTTGTTTATTTAATGGGATAATGGGACAGATAGTTCGAGCCCTCTGAGGCCCAGGGGTATTTCTATCCTTTTTTTTAGATTTCTGTTAACAAACTATATTATCATAAACACGTTTGTGTACATAATCATAATTTTATGCCTAATTATTGTTATCGTTATTGTTAAATCTTAAATATATAATATTTGGTAGGGATGATATATATATAATGTGACAGAGCTCTAGTTTAAAATAATAAATAAAATAATCTTACATCCTGAAAATGTATTACACATAAATATTTTCATGTATTAATATTATGACATGTGTTTGTTATCACGGTAGCAATATTGATGTGCTGTTATTCAACATTTTTTCTCGATATATGCTCCATAAATGGGACATAATCTGCATACATTGCATTAAAATCACTATTTACAGGTCTTTATTTTCTACAAGAGTTTTAAAATCTCATTGGCTGACTACAGTGTTCACATGTCAGTCAATCAATTTGAAACATTATATTTATAATTTATAGAATCCTTTTACTTGCCTTTTGCAAGCTCGATTTTACAAATAAATGGGATTGTTTTTATAATAATAATATTTCATGAAAATTGGAATAGTCCTAGCTAATTAATCAGTTCTCTTGTGTTCGATATGTTCAGTTAGTCTATATATGCTCACAAGGAGGATTCTATAGAGTGAGGATATATACATATATACAAAGCATTTAAGTGGTGAAAGGGAATTTGACACTTAATATTGTGAGAGTGTGTAATATTGTGTTCTCAGAACGTTCTATAAGGAGTGCGAGACATCGATATGGATTAAAGTTAGAAATACGTTGCGATGTGAGGTGTATTCATAGCCAGTCAGCTATAAACCACTGTCATTAGCAAAGGCGGAGTCATAAGCACGCTGCATCTCACTCTAACCACAGTTACGCACTGTCACTCAGCTTACAGTGGATGAGGTTGGAGCGGAATATTCAGCTTCAACCCCCATAGTAATAATAAGGCTGTTTAGAAATATTTATTACAAATAATTTGGTCAGTAGTGCATGTTTCTTTCTATACAAATAATACCAGATCCACTGATGTTAACAAACAGATTGAACAGTGTATGTATATAATAGGAAATTAAGAAACTGGTGTAGTAAGTGTAAATAATGTGGAAGATTTCACAATGTATGAAATCTATAATGTTAAAACTGTAAAGGGAATTGTTTGTACCATTCTGAAACGTCATATGCTTTCTGTCAGCCTGGAGCCTCTTGCAAGGTTATCTTCTGTATATTGCATCGGAACCCTGCATTGTGTGATTTGTTGTATGGAACAAAAAACGGCAGTTCGTTTTTATGGAGACCTTTAAAAAGTTTAACTCTCACGAATACTGGTTATGTCAGAGCTATTTTCAAGACCAATAAGGAGACATGTTAGGGAAAGTTAATGGCCATTCAAAGCCTAGTTTTATACAGCTTTTCTAGAAGTTTCAATGCGTTTGTATTTTAGAGTCAGTTAGAAGACAGAACCGACTAAATTATTCCAGAAACTTCTATAAAAGACATTTTTAGCCATTGAAATGTATAGAATTAAGAGAGAGCTGCTAGAAGCTCCTGGAGGTCAAATTCAAACTAGCGTGGCGTCCATAATACTAACATTCAAACATTTACCATGTTGTGAGTTGCATCTCAGAGTTCGGCGTGAAACTAAGATAGTCAGTGTTTAAATTTCGCCAAGTAGACAACACTTAATTGCTGTTCAGATTTCACTCCAGTTGTTGCCGTTTAGAATTCAAGTTAGTCATTAAAGTTTCACAGCAAGGCAACTCAATTACAATTTTATAACAGTCGTTATTAAGAGAAATTGATAATCGCGGCGCCGAATTATATAACCGTCGCGAGTGAACTGTGAATTCTCTATTGTGCGACAGCGTGTTTTCCATGAACAAATATCCGGTAGAGGATAGAAAATACAGAACTTAATAAAATCCTAAGGCTTCCTATGTCTGAAAGGCTCATGGCGTGGCAGTATCAATCGTAGAACATTTTAATAAATGGATTGTGTATATTAATTTGCTTAAAGACTCATCAATCAGCCCATTCATACAATCTTTTTGAATTTAGGAAAGCTCAAAAACTTCCCTGAGGGAAACACCACGACCGATTGGAACCAGAAGTGATGATTTCAAATTACTTCAGCCGAGGCATTACCTAAAGACAAGATCAACGAGCGGGGCAAATATAGAAAGAACTCCAATACAGCTGGTTTAGCTAACATCGGCCCGCTTCGCTAATAAACTAATAATAACATCTTCCAAATCTCCTATAAAATTTCACCGTCCATTAATTCAAAACAAATAACCAATGAAGAATTCCCTATCGTCTATTCATTTAGATTAAGATTAAAAATAAAAACTTTCCTACTATAATTTAATTATAATTAATCCCCTACCAATTAAAACTCGTTATAAATAGGCGCCCAATGTGGGACCATTAAATTCTCCGTTAACATAATTTAATCCCCCGCCCAATTAAAACCCGTTTCACGGTAAAACATTTTGGGAACCACAGTATGTACGTCTTATAAACGATTACTGAATATAATCCACTGAAGTAATGCTCTATATTTTAAAGATAAATAGCATATGTTTAAGTAAGCTATTGTATTTTCAACCCTATAACATGCATTAATGCATTGTAAGTTTGAAGTTCAGTTTGCAGCACCAAGCGACGAAGCGCTTGAGATCATTTGTTCTTATTTTATTTTTCCATCCTCCTTTCTACTCGTGGATTCTATTGCATACATTTTCCTCGAACCCTACATATCTCTAATAGCAAGACAGTTAATATACTTTGTCAACAACACAAATTTCCGGTACATACTTAGAACACTTGGACATTACGGAGATCCGAAATGATGTCCTACCAAACTCGAGATGAGAATTGGATACCTAATGGAAAGGTACCATCACCAAGACGGAGACGGAGAACGCAGCTGTCGTGCAGTAAGCCTAGGCCCTCCGGTGCTGTCGTGCAGTAAGCCTAGGCCCTTCGGTGCTGTCGAGCTCGGTATTCTTTTTATATAATTATTGTACAAGTATGGCAACTGCAGAGTAATTGTCAAAACTAAAAAGTCTCACCTACTTAGCCAGTTTGTTGTTCTTCGATCTATCAGTATGAATAAGAAACGCCTGAGTTTGTTTAAATCATGATTCAATTACACTGTAATAACAACTGACTAGAGGCTAAAAATTGTAAAAGTTGCTCTATTATCTGCTAGGCGTTCATTGGAAACTTTTATGTACCTATGTTTAGCTTCTTTGAAATAGGGTTTTATGTTCTATGATAATAAGTGCCTTGTAGGTGATAATATTACCTCTATTATGACATCTTCCTTTCAATGCAATGCATAGTTTTGATTTTCAAGAACAGTTTAGAATGGTAGTATTCATTATGCCAACACTTTGCTAGTAGTCTCTGATTCTTGTCTGGGCAACACAAATTACAGTAATTATGACTATGCTTTCGGTGTTATTGATCCAAACTGTCAGAGCACGAAGCCATTTAGCTCCATTGTGAACGATAAACCAATTTACAGAGATTCTGCTGTCCTTAAATGGAAAAGGATAATTTTCCACGATCACCTTTTCGGTTTTTTTTAATCTCTTGGACATGTTTAATTACTTCTTTGAGTTAGCTTGTGATGAACTCTGAGGAATTTTAATATATGGTTTCACAGAAAATTTGGTGAACAAATCACGCAGAAAGGATTTTTTTTTTTTTGTGGTGTACGTGCAAAATTAAAACTTTAAAATCAAATATATAGATAAACTTTTATTCAACATACAATACAAGCGAAAACCATAAAGTAACAAGAATTTAGTATAATATTTTTCAACATAGTCACTTTTTGCAAAACTCTTATTGCAGCTGTCCACAGGCTTGAGAACCCTCTTAAAATTTTTTTTTTTTTTTTTTTTTTTTTTTTGCTGCAGCGTTTAGCCAACTTTACACACTCCTACGTTAGTTTGTCTGCAAACTTGTATCCACTGTATGGGGACGGGCTTTATCATGAAGTACCAATTCTGCTTTTTGAAAGAAGTCGGCCCTTTTATCTTATCGCTGGTTTCATCTACTGTCTAGCAGGTCACTGAGTCGAGCATTAGTCTAAAAAATGTACCAATATTTCTAACCACTGGCATCTCAAAATATCGCCAGCATCTGTGCTTTAAATTTTTGTTTCAACCAAAAATTATAAGACCTTCCACTACATCAGTTGTTTGTTTTTTCACAATGGCACACCCAGGACTAGTGTTTTGTTATAATTCGATGAAGAAAATCATCTTTTTCACAAATGCAACTGTCCTGTACTCCTGAAAATTATGTGTCCTATACGCAGCTACTTTGGGTCACATTTGACACACATAAATCTGAGATATCGTGAATAATATTGTTCATAGAACCGTGACTCCAAGGTAATTTCATCAACAGTGACTGCCCTTTAATCATAGACTAGCAGCTCGATCATTTCACTTTTATTTAAACAAGTTTGTTTATGCTAAAGTTTAAATGGGTAATTTAAATACGGATATAATTATTTACAAAAGTTATTACCTATCGCGGTTAAACGTTGCATTGCTTTCCAAAAAAAAAAAAGTCATTAATGTTAAGTTGATATTATTCTAGTAAACATAAACATTTCCATTGACATAACTCTTAAGACACGCGAAACACTTCAAGAAAAATGTAGTAATAAGTTTTATGTCAACTGCTTAGCAATATTAAAGTAGAGCGTTAATTGTGTTAAATCTTTTCTACCAACACAAAGGAGTTCACTTGTCACTTAGCAACAAGTAGCACTAAAAATTAATACCAATTGCGTTTATATGATTTGGATTTGGAAAATAATTCTTTTCTTATACTTAAAAATATCATTTTAACAATTAATTTCTTTCCTACATTTTCATATAGATAGGGATGCAGAAGGCAAATGGATTGATATATTTCATTCATTTCTTTAGATGGTAAATATAGCTGTCAAGCTAAAATGCTCAGCAGCAAACTGTAAATTATTGCAATAATATCTGTATTAAGCAAAGGTTCACAATTTGTACTGATACTAAATCATTGTGTAGCTAATACAACTACCAATATACAGGATGCGGTAAAAATATGAATAGGGAATTCACGGGCTTGTTACTGAGTATTTGTAGAATGGAAACGAATGGTATCAGACACTTCAATATGGAGTTATAGGTAATCTGTATGGATAAACGTCTTAGCTATGTGACGATGTGACGTGTGTTCATAGACTGTTAAATGTAAACTAGTGTCACTGGACGAGGCGCAGTCATAAGGAGGTCACTCGTGGCAGTGGCGAATTTCTTTCAGAACTACGTAGGTACGTTTTATTCTCCTGCACGATAACTGTATTTAACTAAAATTAAATAAATTATATCATATCTTATGCTGTATGAACTGTTCTATTATTATTGTTTGATTACTCGTTTTACGCACTAAGAACTGCCTGACATTTACTTGCGCATCGTATGGCAATATATTGGTGGCTCATTTTGAACTTATGGCATTTGATCTACTGAAGTAGTAATCTGTATTTAACTAAATAATTGGTTTATTAAAAACATGCTAGTGTGTGTTTCGGTCCTTTTGATCACCAATAAACATTTTTATAGCATTAGACAGCCGTGTTTGCAGTCAAAAGATTTTTTTTTTTTTAATAGTGTTTAACCCCGTTTTTATTACCACAGGCGGTGGACACTGATGATACATGAGATAAAATGATAAATTGGGAAAGGATTTTTTTAAAGGAATAAACGTTCCAGGCTGAATGTTTTTAGAGTAACTCCTCGGCATTTTGTGATTTTATGAGAACTGAGGAAAACCTGGAAAAACCTCAGTCAGGAAGGACGGTCCTGGTGGAATTCGAACCGCAGATCTTCCGCTCACGACTCCGCTCCTTAAGGACATCTGCCATCCGTTGCAGTTCAGAGGAATGTGCCGACATGCAACCATTGATGAGAATGAACGGACTCGTAAGTATTTGAATGGATGCTATGCCTGCAGTGCTTCATGTTTTACTTAGCACATAAAGCCTCCTCCTCCGCTTACGTCGCTAGCCAACTCTGCAGCTCCCAGCAGTAATGCGAGTGGAATGTTGCATTATCGTGCTAACAATGATCAACACTATGATGCCCCGAACCAAGGTTTGATGACAGGTGTGACTCAATTTTTACTTAAACCTGTAAGTAAATAGCACAACTGAACAACTGTGGATGAAAATGACCATGTTTGGAATAATTGTTGATTACTTTTATTTGAAAACTGAAAACACTTGCTATACATTTTGGCGATATTTACTTCCAGGAACATGGAACTGGTACTCAAAAGGGTGAGAGTAATTGAAGGCTAATATCTCGATTTCAAGGCATTCCTAGACTAGCAGGACCTTACAATTCAAATTTCCTTTCTTGAGATATTTTAAGAGACATGTATGAAGGTAGGTTCATAAGTTTCCGGCTCGCCGATAAGGATTATCGCCTTCACATAACCCTTATCTGGTGTTATAACTTATCTGTTAAGTAAATAATTGCAGCTGTGTTTAGTTGTTCAGACATAGTTTCATAAAGAAGGCAATGTGTTGAAGATTGTGACATGTTCAAAATGGAGTTTCGAGCTGTTATTAAGTTCTTCGATTAAACAGCGATTGGGCGGTATATGCGGAAGTATCCCCTCATATTCTACCGTAAAAGAATGGGTCAAACTTTTTCCAATTTGTCGAAAAAGGATTGAAGACGAAGAGCGAGCAGGTCGGCCCTTGAAGGTGCTCAATCCTGAAAACATCGCTCTTGTGGAAGGAGAGATTATGGATGACCGGCGGCTCAAAGTTACAGGAATAGCAGGAAGATTAGGCCTTTCTAAAACAACAATCCTTTGAATTACTCATCAACATTTAAACATGAATAAGGTTAGTGCAAGATGGGTGCCTAGACTTCTTTCCTTAGTCCAAAAGCAGCAACGATTCATCTGTTGCCAGGCATTTTTGTAACTCTGCCGTTGCAACGAGAGAAAAGTTCTGCAAACCATTGTTACGGGAGACGAAACTATGCTCCTCTATTATGATTCCTTGTACAAAAGAGGATCAATGGACTGGCGTAAACCTGGGGAAGCGCCGCCTCTAAAGGTCAAGGTCACTCAGTCAACCAAGAAGATCATGGCCACAATCTTTTGGTACTGTAAAGGAATACTCCTCACTGACTTCAAGAAGAGGAACACCATAGTAAATGGGGAGTACTATGCTGGCCTACTGCACGGACTACGTGTTTCCATCAAAGAGAAAAGGCGAGGAAAGCTGAGTGGTTGTGTGCGCCCTCTTCACGACAACAACGCGCCTTTGCACACAGCTCTTGTTACAAAGGAAACTGTGAAGAAATGTGGTTCCAAGGAGATCGACCATCCCCCCCTAGAGCCTAGATCTAGCTCGCAGTGACTATTTCCTCCTCTCGAAAATCAATAAGAACCTTCGAGAAAGGTGAAATATAGTTTTTGTCTTTATCACACCTAGAAAATAGCTAGACCGGAAACTTATGAACCTACCCTAGTATTTAAAAGCAAACTAAAATCCAACTGTTAAGATTTTTCTGTAATTTTTTTTTTATATTTTTATTGATCTTTAGTTTCATAGAACGTTATTACAAATTGTGTGGAGTTAGTTCCGACCCACTTAGAGCGCAAACTATTTTTAGTTTGTTGTATTTACAGGCACTAACAGCAGAATCAGCACAGCAACAAAAAAAGTGGAACTTGGAGAAAGTTTATCCTATTGTGTGAAACTATTGGGAGAGATGGTGTGTTTTTCTAGGAAAGTAAATTTACAGGCAACTTTCAAAGAAATGTCAATATCTGGCAACTAGAAGTAATGAGTTAATTTTTATGTGGTTTATATATCGTGCTTTACTTCAAACGTACAGAATGATCATACATAAACGGAAGGACCATTAGGGGGGAAGGCCATTTAGTACTAGTAAGTTAAATATGTATATCCAACTCCTCTGCAGTATTAGATTTTTGAGTACAAATAGGCTAAAAACGCGGATAAAGGAAAGTTATAGGAAAGTTATATTATGTATATTGTCTATTGCATACTACACTAATGGTTAAAAAGAAATAAATGAACGAAATGCGTAGCTAAGTTATTTTTATCAAAGACAAAATGGCATTTGCAAAATTTAATATTTTTGTGTTGTTAGAAAGCAAGTAGAATATAACCATCGGGAGTTATGGTATCGATATCTTCTCTATAAGATACACAAACTTTCTGCGTACATTGTATATCGTATGGAAAATTTGTCCTCAGTTCACATGCAAGTTAATTTTTTAAAATTTAGATAAAGGAAATAAAAGGGAAGCAATGAGTGAATCAGCAAGACGTAACAGATAAACAGTTATAATACTTGAAGAAGAAGAAGAAAAAAACGGAAGCTCAAATATCAGAGCAACATGGATAAACATTGCACCATAATGACCTATCCCAATTGCTAAATATAATTTTTTTTTAAAATTAAACAAAGTATTCAACTTTCGATTGGTTACTTCGCTGCCATTTTAAGAACGCATTTGCAGAACATAAACTTGTATTGTTTTATATTATAAGGACTTAGTGATCTTGCACTCATACCTTTCACCAGTGTATAAAACAAATTAAACAGCACATACTTCCGGTCGAATACACTGCCATAGGTTTAAGTATGGCTTCAGGAAGGTGATGAATGCGGAGTTCCAGTACTTATTGAGTAAGTGATGTAATAAAGGTGGTTGGGACGTGGGGATATGCAGGGGGTTGACACAGATATATTGGAATGTAAGGGCTGTGCTCGAGAGAAACGAGGGTAAAAGGAAAGAAACAAAGAATAATAAAGAATAAGGAAGAGCGGTATGTGTAAGGGAGAAGAGGGCTAAGAAGAGAGATGTGGATGGACCGCCGAGGTTCACAAAGTATGCCTTGGTACCGGCTCTGCTCTTGTCATCTGCAGCTTTTGTCGTAGTTCATTAGGAAAAGAAGAAAACGACGCAACAGATAACATGCGTTTTATACAGTGCGTACTTTAGGTGTAGAACGCTGATGCGAAAAGTGAACGTCATAGGAACTCTCTTGTTTCACTGTCATTCATGGAAACAATACAAATCACTGGAACGTCAATATGAAAATATGGCCATAAATGTGCATTTGTCAGAGGTGAATGACTTATTTAATATGAAGTCATCACTGCACTCCACATTCGATCTAGACTAAAGCAATATTTGATGGTACTCGTGGCGGGTTTGTCAGCACTTGCCGACGAAAAGAATTTCTTTACGAAATGTGAATTTCGGAGATATAGGCAGCCAAATTCACAGTGTTTGAGTTTAAGTGAAAACATTCATGTTTTTACTATACTTTGAGAAAATATTTATAAGCTGCCACCTCTATATTTAATTACAGTAACTATAGCAAGTAGTTTATGTAACTTCCTTATTATAGTCATGTGTGCACGGTAATGTCATTTATTTCCTGTACAAGGGCTTAATTATTGTGTGTAAAATGTTATTTTACACATGTGTGAAGAAAGCTACCCCAGCCGTAAGACCTGGAAATTTCTGTTGTCTATTGTAACAATATTTGTAAAAGATGACCCAAGCAAAACCATGTTTTCTGGAGAAATTTCTAAAGGAGAATCCATGAGCACGATGCTTATTTATATTCTGTTAGAGAATTGTAAAGCAAGGATGACGTAATAAAGCTATAAACATACAGAGGTGAAAAAGGCTGATAATCTTTTGAATGATTGAATGAATCATTTAACGCCCGTTTTTGCTACTGAGGCACCACAAGCAGTGGACACTGATGATACATGAAATGAAATGATAAATTGAGAAAGGGTTTTTTAAGGAAGGAATCGTTCCAAGCCTAAATTTAGGGTACCTCCCCGGCATTTGCCATTTATGAGGACTTAGGAAAACCTGTAAAAAACTCAGTCAGGGAGGTGACTTGGCGGTATTCGAATCCAGACCTCCCACTCACGAGTCCGCGCCTTAACGACCTCGGCGACCCGTGGCGGTTTTACATAACCTTTTAAAGGGAGATCCTAACAGTCGCATGTAATATGTTTGTGGGTTATATGTAAGGAATCACGTAAGCCATATGACAAATAATATAGCAGAGAAAAAATGCAGGGAACAGATTACCCAATAGAGATGAGAAGATGTGAGAAAACATTCTAGATCTTTCTAAAAACATATTAGAAAGAATAAAGATAGCTTCGTGAAGACCGGCAGACTGCCATGTTTATTTAGTCTTGCGATGTTGCGGCCCAGGGACAGTCGATCCGCATTCATTCTCAGTTAGTGGAAAGCTGTAGTCAGTTTTGGGAGAGTATTCACTGTGAGGCAGTACAGCTCCGTTCAGTGGAAAAGCTTTATTAGTTGAGTTCAGTTGCATCTCAGGATTAGCTGGTTTCAGCCATTATCAAATTAAGAAACGCCACAGTGGTCGTCATAGTTAGTGCGAAAGTGGCACATATTTATTTAATACCGCTGCAACTAAGATCCCAGATAGAATTGTATGTATTTCTTCAGACACAACGTTTCATAAGCTTGTCTTGGATTATACCATCACATTAGAAAGCAGGATCTCAGCGCTTCTAGAAAACAGTTCTATTTCAGCACTTTGTATTGACTAGACTTGTTGAAGGGCTAAGCCTAATAAACTTCTTTTTGATTAAGTTGTACTCCCTTCCTCTGCACTGTTGACGTGGAAATATTTGCCTCTCTCCCCTGCTCGTGAACTGTCATCAGTGAGATTCCTCTAGGCCCCGAGATATGAGCCACATTTAGTTCCATAACTCATCCCCAGATGCCACCTCCAAACCATCGCCACTAATTACCCTGTAATAAACACCGCCAATCAACTGAGTCTTAGAGGCGTCTGGGGAGAGCAGTGAATTATGTCTGTTGGGGAGAGGTGACTACGGTGAAGGGGTTGAGTTTAGATATCGACTTGAGTGCAGGCCGTGTGATATTTGCGTACTCCTTTAATCCTCGTCTGGAAGTAACGATTGCTTCAGTGGAGACAGTTCAAAGCAGGTGGCTTACCAGTGGCTACTTGAATTAAATGTGTCAATTGATAAATGAGAGAAAATAAAATGGAATTAAATATAGGAAACTGTTAAGAATTTGTTATCGTGACATTGTATTGTATTCCTAAGCTTTGGGTAAATATTCTACAATACCCAGTAAAGTCCGCTTTGAAACTGCTGTCTCTGTGTTATGTGCTTTCTAAGTGTGGAGCTCAGAATGTCAATTTCGAAGCCTTTATGTTGCATCACGTCCTCCATTACTGCTACCAATATGCATTTCGAATCTCTCCAACTGGAAAAAAGTTGAATTGGGAAGTATGCTGGAAATAATATAATTCAATAATACCTATTAAATTCCCTTTAAAAAAAACAATTAATTATTTGGCTAAACACTTCACAAACTCTTCATATACTTTTTTTTTAAACCTCTTCAGTGCCAGCAAATTTTATGGCACACAAGTTTCTATCACAATTAAACAAACCAGGAACTTAAAAAAAATATATTTTACGATACCATGAATAAAATGCTTAGAAACTTTCATAATTCCATGATCACTGGGTTGGGCTACGGAGAGCACCGGGCCTACCAATTTTGAATAAAGGCCAAAACGTGTGTTATTACATTGATTACGAAGCACTCACTGCCAGGGTGAACACAAAGAAAAATGACCACGCTAGAATTGATTGCGTCACATTATTTTTCGAAAAGTGCCTTACCAAGACACAGGTAAATAAAGCCTTCCAGTTTGGACAGGGAGATGAAGATAGAAAGTTGGGGTGTAGGTAAGACGTAGACAAGATTAGTGCAAAAACGGCACACTCCCTTGAAAGACCTAAGGCTCGTATATAATAAAAACCCAACTCTCACTCTAATACAATATGTTAATGGTATCAGTTAAAAATGCATAATTTGAAAATTAAACACCGGAGAAATCGTAAATTACAATATTACTTTATAACAAAACTGATATTTATAATTTTGAAATGTATTACAACCTGAATATACTCGTATATATTTGTTATGAACGGGGGATTTAGAAAAACTATGCAACTGTTGGTGGTAAAATCTTCATTTGTGTAAGGTAACTGCGGAATTCTTAAGCGATATTGATCTTTTATACATATACCACATTTAATAAAAATATAAGTGTTATTATTGAAACCTGAAATAAAATTACAAGCAGTAAGATATTTACTGCGCATGTGCTAGAGAAAGTTTGGAAGCAGTCAAAGAATGTCTAGAAAAGTTAATGACTCTATTGTATGCGACAAACAGTTGCCACTCAGTCAAGTGTCTGAGTGTAGTAATGTTGCAATAAAGACAAACTAATAGGCAAGGTTTAATGATGGAGAAAAGACTGTGAATATGTGATTATTGATGCATTTCAGTAAAAAAGACATCATAGACTGATCAATATGAGATTGAGAATGTTGTCGTTATTGCAGAAACATATATAACGTTTCATATTCATTTCAAAAAATAAAATACTTAACTCTCGGAGATGTGGTGAAGAAAATTTTGAACAGAGACCAAACCGACAAATTTTGACAATCACTTCAAGATGGAGCATCAAATCACTAATCCCAATACACAGTAGCTTACATTCGAGTCATTATCTGAACTTAATATCTCCAATTTTGAGCCCACCATTAATATGCAGTCAGCTGGAGAAAATGGTGTGCATACATTCTTGAAGCTGCCCATTTCTCAGCTATAAATACCTTCTGTATAGATAGGCGGCGACCCAGTAAAAGAAAAAGAGGTGCTGGGAATACCTTATTCCCTTGTTTGATATTCTAAATATTTAAGTCTAAACGAGTTTTCTGTAATTATATTAAGGCTAAATATTATTAACACAAAGAATTAACAAAAATCGATGTTTATATTTTTAAATTTTATTTCATCTAAATTATTATAACATTAAAATGTTATATTATTTAAAGAGTTATTTGAGTGAATTTAAATTATTGCGGAAAATATATTTCTAACTTGAGATTTGTTTTTGTTTTCTTTCTAGTTCACTGTGTAATAATTTTGGCCAACAAGTCATCTGCGATAAATGTTCATAAAATGCAATGCTATATGACAGATTTATTTACTTTTCAATATTTCCTTTTATTTTGATTAAATTTCCACTTGTCAACAGAGACATTTGTGTTATTAAACTGAATGCTGGTGTGATGTCATTTTATTTCATGAAAACATTACTTTTTTGTTATGATTGAGTTCTTTCAAACTTTCAAGAGTTTATTTATAAAGTCTAGACCGCAAACTGTCATTATCTTTGTTGTGGTTTTTGAATCGGTTAATTATATTACACTATTAAAAGGTATTTTTAATTTCCATTCAGAGACTCAAGCCACAAGAAATGACGTAGAACATTTTCTCGTCTGCAATTGCATGTTAGTTCAATTATTTAATTGTGCTTTGTTTAAGGAGCCGCGGTGACTCGCTTATCAGCAACAAGAAAATCACTAAGTCGTGTCTCTGTAAAATGCCTGCAGAATGCGCAAGTTGTTATATTTTACTGGGTAAGCTTAATCTGGAAAAATGTGGGTAATTGCCTATTCCAACTCGAAAGCACTAACCTGTATGTGTTGCATGTAACGTTTATATTCATATATCAATCTTTTGAAGACGAAGAAGAAGTCAATAAGGATGAATAAATGCACTTTTAAAATTAAAAGAAATTTTAGGCAAATGTTTTCAAAGCTATTCATATGCTGTATGTACTAATATTAAATTTTTCAATATGCTCCAAAGTTAAACAATAAAGAATAAATGCTATCAAATAGCAGACAAGTACATATATAAATAGGAAATGTAATAACTGTAACATACAATTAAGCTAGCTTGTGGTATTGCTTAATATAATGGAGCTGCTGAGTAAATAAAAAGTAAAAACATATGTCCCAAAGCTATGAGCTTATTAAAAATAATGACAAGTACTAAAGTAAAACTAAAATAGAGCATTCAAATTCTAAGAATAATATGAAAATTACTTTGTGGCAAGGAATACTTAAATTTAATTATCTCGCTTTGTTCAGAACACATTAATGCACCAATAAAGCGCCGGGAAACATGTTTTTCCATTAACCATACATCAATATATATATATAGTATCCTTTCCCAATATATCATTTCATTTCATGTATCATCAGTGTCCATCGCCTGCCGTGCCTCTGTACTAAAAACGGGCGTTAAACACTACTAAAGAAAGCAATATATACACTACAAAAAGTTAGCTTAATTAATACCGACACTACTTTCCGAGATCGTTAAGGTTCGAGCATGAGTCTGGGGTCTTCCCCCTGAGACGTCCCCCCAAATATTCTTCAGTCCTTGGGAAAAGATTTTTTTTTTTAATTTGGAAAACTATGTTTTGGGTACCTCCGGCATTTGATATTAACGAGGGCTTACCTGAAGACAGTTTATTGAGCGGACCAAAATATCGAAAATCCAAACAGTTTTGAAGGCCCGTAACTCCCAAAAATTTTACAATAATGTGAAATATTTTCCGTTAAGGTAAACCTTCTTCATTTGTTTCTAAGTAGGCATTATCTTTATATTCTTTAACCAAAATTATTAATTTCTTAATACTATCGCGCCATAAGCGTAGTGGTTTTGCTTTATTTGGACCTATCTCTCACATTTAACTACCCTAAATTCTCCTATATCCTCTACTAACACTTATTTCAGTGCTATGTATTATTTAGTTCGGAATCACTTGAATAAACGGTATAATACTGAGAAAATATTCAAAATTTCTTTTGAAGGAAAATGAGGGCCATATAGCACATTTGTGCGTGGATAGATTTTTTTTTTTTACATTGAAGATACTTTTGGAATGCTTAGAGCAGGAAGGAAACTATTATTATAATAATATATATTTATCCTTGTTTAAAACTGAATCCTGTGCGTAAAACATTGCAAATATTAGAATGTCAAATATTGCGTTAAGAAATTCCCCTTAAGCAGAATGGAAATTCTTAAACACATAACATTAAGTTAGGTACACCCAAACTCAAACTAAGCAAGCTGTGAGTCACCACCCGGCAGGGAAACAAGAACTGTTGAGAGGCAGGCATAAAGGAAGAGGGTGGTTTGCAGCTCCTGGCCTATTTTATTCCTCCCAGCTATTGTCTATAGTCCAGCACCAACATAACTTCATTCCGCCTTATTCTGGTTTAGTGCTTAGAAATCCCGATACCTAGTTAAAAGAATAGCAAATAAATACAAAGTGTCCCAATTAAAATACCAATAAAAGAGTTTATAATAACTTAAAATGCATACACCAAGAGAAAAGTATGTATTTAGTTTGGTAGTGCAGATATTACTATTTATGTAACAATTATCCTTATGGAGATTTACATTGACAAATGAATAAATAATAATAAAGAATTAATTTTGTTAAGCTGGAGGTTTAAGCAGCATTAATTAGAAAACTTGTGTGTTCTGTGGTTAGCAGAAACAAAAGGTGGGAATCATGTACAATTTTATCGAGAATACAGTCTTCAAAGTTCCTATTACAGAAAATGGCCTCGGATACAAAGTTCAAGCAAACAGGAAGCTTGTTGCAGAAAAACATTTTAAAAGTAACATTGAACACATTGGAATCTGCTTTATAAGAAGCGCAAGAAAATGAATCAGAAAAACTGATTTGCAATTCCAGTACGGTTTATGATGCGAACCTATAAAATTCAAATAGCACAGTGAATCAAACTCGACGATAAAGACAAAAGATTATTTTGCTTATTTTTGCGAGTGTCTTGGACAAAATTTCCGAAGACTGTTCGATGCTTAGATCAGGTGTGTTTCTCTGACATGTCAACTTTCCATATATCAGGAAAAATCGACAGACTTTCAGTATATGGGGATGCGTGTATGCGCGTGTTGTGTTTGAACACGAACGTGATTTTCCCAAAATTATTCTATGGTGTGGCTTAATGAAAGATCCTATAAGAGGTTCCTCCTTTTTTGCTGGACCTGCAGTGACTATAGCAACCTATCTAAACATGATTGATATGTTTCGCCACAGCTTTCTGATGAGATCAATAAATAGCAAGACAGCGGTCCTCCCCACTTCGCATGCCAAATCCATAGCTTTCTTAATGATAACTTTCAGAGACAGTGGATTGACTCTAAGAAATACTTAGTACAGTTGCTATGATAATTATGTTGATGAAGATTAAATTTGCAATTCTTAGTGTATCAGGAAATATTAAATTTCAATTAAGTCCGTTTTTCATTTAACAGTTATGGAAATTTCTTTTATTGGAGTTAAGCGGAACATCCTGTACTTTAGAATCGAAACAATTAGATATCATAAAAAATGTGAAAGGAAACATCACACAGCATTTTCATACTCAACCAGTGTGCGATGGAGTCCATTCATTTGGAATATATAACACGATTTGTATAAAATTATTAAAATAATTATGCGTTTATTTATATCAACTTAATAAATTATGATGAAATTGCCAACTTCTGTTTTCCAACAAATTGGCACTCCTGTTGTTCAAATTAATTATCAAACTCTGCAGTTCAATTTAAAGATGAATATGAGATATTTCATACTCTGTAGGTCTCAAATTTTCCCATCTTATTTTCGGGGTTCGAATCCCGCCAGGACCGTTCTCCCTGACTGAGGTTTTTTCCAGGTTTTCCTCAGTCCTCATAAATGGCAAATGCCGGGAAGGTACCCTAAACTTAGGGCTGGAACATTTCCTTCCTAAAATAAAAAAATCCTTTCCCCAATATCTCATTTCATCTCATGTATCATCAGTGTCCATCACCTGTGGTGCCTCAGCAATAAAAACCGGCGTTAAGTGAAATACCATTAAAAACATTTCCATCTTACTTTCGAACTATTACAGTATGTCCCGGATACCCATGAAGGCCGCATAATATTCGCTATACTCCGTAGTATTTTGACGCAACTGCATGTGCAGCTGTTATGGGATCGCCAATAATCTTTGTGTTACTAATAATGCGATAAGGCCCCATTCACAATGAAAATTAAACGTAACGTAAACTTAAACGTAAAAGCTAAATGCTATGTATAGTAATGGAACCATTCACAATGAATCACATACAATTAGACGTAAACTTAGAAGCTTGCAAGGTCCAAGGTTTTGCGTCTACATCTAACTGAAATTAAGAAATCAGTCAATCAGAACACAGCTCTCTCTGTTTGTAAAGTTCAATGGTAGAATTTACCCTTATACGGAGCACGGAAATCAAATGTACCTCTTGCTGCTGCAAGTCCCGAGCCAGGTAGTACCACGCACAGAATGCGTTATAAATTGATGTTTATGAATTTTCTGTAGCAATCAAAGGTGATTTGCCACCATTACAATGATTTACCCCCTGTCAATTTATATTTACCACTGGGTTCATCGGTTTCTAGGATTTACCCGAGGTTAACGCTAGGTTATGTTACATATGAATTAATTGCGAATTTCAATAAAAGCAGATGTGCCACCGTTACAATATTGTACCTGCCAAACAATCCCCTATCAATTTATATTTAAAAGTTACGGAGTACAACGCGCGTAGGTTACATTATGTTTAAACATGTAACATTTACACTGGGGCCACGCACAGTAGTTCGGCTCTCTCCGCTGTCTCTCGGGACTTGCAGCAGCTAGCAGCAGGAGTTGCATTTGAATTTCTTGCTCTGTGTAAGGGCAAGTGATGATATAGAGAGCTGAAGATCAGTGACTCTGTAGACAGAATGGCGTCAATGGACAAAAGATTAATTGCATTAAAAGAAAGCTATCCTTCCTCATAATACTCTAAGCAAATGAATTACTGCACTTTGTATAAGCATAAAGGTTACCGCCGTCTGCTCAGAAGCAGCCATTTTCAATCAGCTGTTAGTTGATTTTCGCTTGTTCTTATTTTTGATTGGCTTATACATACGTTTGGTCTTTCATTGTGAATGCCTACATACTACTAAGTTAACGTGTTAAGTCATATTTTAGTACGTTTACGTTTAATTTTCATTGAGAATGGGACCTATGGGCCACAAGTTTCTCAGCACATACTGGAAAACTCATTGATGAAGATAGTGCCAAAGATTTCGGAGTTTGAAGCTATAAAACTATCTTCAAAATCCTGAATTTAGTATCTGGGTAATAAATTGGAAAGTACGTAAATATTGATAGATGTCTACGAAAGAAACTTCCAACAGAGCAGCAGGTGAATACAGACATATGTCTTCTCACATAAGTCCTTATGTAAACTTTAGCAGGAGTTGTGTAAAACATTTTAAACGTATGCAAAGAAAGTAAAAGTGTATGCATATCGTTAATTTATGCAAATATTGAAACAGAGGTGACTCAATTATTGTCAGTGGTTCCAGCAATTTGTTAATGTACCTCCGGGAATACTGGTCTACATAGGGCCCGGTTTCACATCAATCTCCAGATTTTCGGCTAGTCAGAATTTTCAGATCGTGCATGAGACATGTCCTCACGATCAAAAATAGGAGTAAAATGCCATTGTATCCCCACCCTATTCCCTATAACCGTAGATACCGCAGTCTATTTGAAAATGTTCGTGAGTCAGTGGACAACGAGAAATTCCGTAAAAGCTATAATCAATAGGATGATCACCGATCACACCGCAAATATCAACATGGCTGAATTGTTTCCTCTTTGAAGACCGTGTCATTTCTAAAGCACGGCGACTACCAAAATGTTGATAAATATGTTTCATAATAGGAAGAATCATGTAAAGGCATGTCTTTATGCTAACGCTAACTTTCAAACACTTGCTAATACATTATTACGCTTACAACGGCGTAATGTCTGTGTCAAATGTTACTGAGTTGTTTCGATTAGTTGAAAGTAACAAGAAACAAATCAGTGACCGATAGTGAACGAAACATCCTCAACTATTATGAGGTTATTTTTAATTCCTCTAGAGTACGAGACTTTGTTGTATGCATGCTGTATTTTACACTTACCGTTCCAGAATACTTTAAGTGCATTAAAAAGCTTCACAAAATCAACCATTGAGGCTTTAGGTAGAATATTTCCCTAAACTTGCTCTTCATCGCCTCTCATTTTATTCCTCGCACTAAATTTTGCGTCATATTAATTTTATTTGTTTCTTTGAAATCTCATTAAGTTGGGAAAGGGTGTTTTATATGCTCTTAAATTTAACCTACATTAAGTATTCAAAAATATAATCTCTTCTTTAAATGATTCCTCAATGCGAAATTGGGTAATAGCACAATATATTTCTCCTTGTATCTCAAAAATAGATAAACTAAAATTAAATACGGCCCAAGTTAAGAAACCGGTTGCAAATTTGGACTTCCAGTTGCCAAAGTTGAACCTTATGAAAGTTGTTTATAGCATTAATAAAGTTTACAGAAGTCTGCAGTCTGTTTAGGAATATTTATTTATGTTGAGCTTCATTTTGGTACACAGTTCATACACTGAATAATGTCATTTTCCTTTGCATGTCCATACAGAATACAAAACCATCCTCCTCTTTGGAAAATAAATTTACCATTTTTAATTTTTCTTTTTTCAGTTGACCTTTTGACGGTACAACCTTCAGTTTATGGGGGCTGTTTTTGAGTACAACTGCACCCCGAGTTCCATCCCTACCCATCCCCCTAGCAGAAAGTAGTGTGAATACTTTTGGAAATGGTGATAATTTATTCACAATACTTTAAACGTTCTTACATTTGCTGACTTGATAGTCACTTGTCTTCTAAAGAGGGTTTCTACTTTACTATTTACTGCTAATGCAGTTACTCAATAGTTAAGTTAAAGTTATTTGCTGGCGCATAATCGTGATCACCTGCTTTTTGGGATGCACTCTCCGCCAGCTCAACCGTTGCTGCTGAACCAGGACTTCATTCAACAACACAGATATCTGAAGCCGTGAGAAGATTTTTCCAATACTGTGGCATAGCTATGTGTCTTGTGTTAAGCAGAAGTACTTTTGAAGCGGAGCCTAAATGTAAGTCTGGTGGTTGCAATCGGTGGGTTGCATGTCCAGGCAGTTGCAACACGATCAATCACAAACAACACTACAACAATTCAGTAGTGTACAGCCAATATGCAATACAGACGCCAATTTACACCCTGCTTCCTACGTTGTTTTGTTTAACGAGGCCGGTATTCATCAAGGTGCGGAAAGACAGTGTAAGAGGTATCAAGTGCTACACGACCGCCGCGGGTGGCCGAGGTCGTTAAGGTGCGGACTCTTGAGCGGGAGTTCTGGGGTTCGAATCCCACCAGGACCGTCCGCCCTAACCTGAAGGTTTCTTCCAGGTTTTCCGCAGTCCTCATACATGGTAAATGCCGGGGAGGTACCCTAAACTTAGGCCTGGAACGTTTCCTTCTTAAAAAAAATATCTTTTCATCTCATGGATCATCACTGTCCACCGCCTGTGGTGACTCAGTAGTAAAAAAGGGCGTTAAACACTATTAGAAAAAAGTGCTACACTTATAATGCGAAAATTGTAATATGAAACTGAGTATATTTGTTTATTTACTACGTGCGCATCAGTGATAGCCATTCTATGCATATTACTAACACTCAAGTGTTTTCCTATGCCACAAAATTACGTCGTCACGAGCTATATAAGGTGCCAAAAAAAGTATTTCGGTAATACCTAAATAATAAAAGTTTTTCTTTGTTGTCAAAATGTACATTCTTGTATTCGCTTTTAAAAAATCGCAAAAGAAATTACGTGATTTATACTTTTTCTCGCTACAATTTAACTTTACAATACTTCGTTAGCAATGCGTACGTACTGTACAAAAACATTAGTTATATTTTTGTCACTTATCGATGGTGAAAGGTGTTCACGTTGTGACATGTTCAATTCCGCCTAGAGCAAAATAGAGTTGACACGCGACGAATCTCGTAGACCCAAGATCAAGGTTCAATTCCGGACAGAGTCGATGGATTTTTCCTGGCATAAAAAAGTTAAATATGGCTTCCATCGGGAAGGGAAATAATGTTTTGGATCCCATGTCGTAGATTTACGGCACGTAAAAGAACCTCAAGCCTGAAGAGACATCTAAGCAAAATTTGTCGGCCGTTTCACGCCCTCAATTGAGTGGAACGCTGATTACCTCAGATGTTAAATAGCGTCCGTAAATAAAATAAATCAACAACGGAAAGAATAAAAATATCATTATGAGAGCACATTAAATTGCCTGTAAGTTTCTGCAATGCGTTGTGTGGCCACCAAGTAACATTAGTACAGGAGAGTCCTATGTTACAATTCAAGGTGCCTTAATTAAAAAGCAAACAAGTTTGTGTCAGACATTTTTATCACTCTGCCAATGGAACAGCTACCTCAAGCCCTTGCTGCATCCTTTTATGATTGTAAATAGTTTTGTAAATAATCATTGCGGGTATAAAGAACCCCGCCGCATTGACAGCACACACTACTGTATGTTAACTCCTCGTTCTCCGCTCGTAATTGCCCCAACTTGATGCTTACTTTTTGTGCACCGTTATAAACAGATTGATCAATGTTAAACACGGTATTTGCTGTAATGCCGTTCTCATCGAAAATGTTTTAAAGAAAATGTGTTAACGTTCTGCCAAGTCCTTAGCTTGAGTCAATGGCGTCCCTTTAGGATGAAGGAGTGAAAACTGTGGATTGCATCTCATATACACATAAAACTATCTTTTACGCGTCTTTTTTTTCTTTTTGTTAATTTGTGAGGTAGATTATATTTTCCTGGGATATCGAAGGCCAATCTACGGTCTTTAATGGTGAACCAGAGAAATCTTTCTTCAAATAATACATTTAGATCGGACAAAACTTTTTTCCAACTCTGCAGTGCCGGTCCTGGTGGTGTAGTGGTAACCATACTTGCCTTCTAAACCCAAGATCGCCGGTTCAAACTGGTCAGGATCGATGGATTTTTTTCGGGTGTAAAAATCCTAAGTATGGCTTCCTTCGGAAGGGAAATAAAGCCGTGGGTCCCGTGTCGTACATTTACGGCACGAAAAAGAACCTCAAGCCTGAAAGAAGAGGTCTCTGAGCAAAATTTGTCGACCGTTTCACGCCCTGAATTGAATAGGACGCTGATGACCTGAGATGTTAAAGAGCGTCCGTAAATAAAACAAATCAACAACAAATCTCTGCATTGAAGGTTTCTTGCCTACCAAAAACTTAACTGTATCGGAGAACTTTAATTGTTGCCTTTGGCACTCCATAAACACGGGCGCACTCATTGAGTCCATAGTCACGGTTCTTGTATGCTGCCACGGCCATCAGTTTTTCAGATTCGTCCCATATCCCATTATACGTCTCTGCTATCTCAAAAATCTAAACAGACAAAATTCCACAATGTATAGGTAAATCTAAGGTTTCATTGAATTTTCCTAAAATGAATCGATCCAACTTAGGCAAATGAGATCCAAATTAGTCAACTGGACATGATTAATTAACAGATGATACTATATGAACCCCCGAAATTAAACATTCACAAAATGCACTCAGTAGCTAATAAAATACACTTCAAAAACTTACTGTAGAATATTTTACTACTTGCTCTTGTTCCATGCAGTAGTTTTGGATTTGTTATCCAAAAATTATAACTCAAACAATGAAAAAACAGCACAACAATCCTGCCTCTCCAAACGCTGTATTCATAGGGTAGCAATGAACCACGAAACAGAGTTGCAAATATATATATACTCGTAGTGCCAACTGAACTCATTAAAATGTTTCTAAATAGGGAAAACAAAGGTGGTCCAAATTAGACAACGGTCCAAAATTGGATGCTCTCCCCTTACAAGACTACAGTGAAAAGCATGGCGTGTAGTGACTAAAACATCATTTGAAGATTTCTAGATGCATAAATGTGCCTTTAAAAAGTGAGATGACCCGCCTTAAATACTTCTCTCCACAAAATACTTTAGAGTTATTTTTTATTAATGCTGTCACCATGTTCAAAAATGGTTCATTGTATATACACGCATGTCCGCTATGACACTAACCTATTTTAGTGCATTATAAAAATGTTCAATTATTATGTAACTAGAAAATTATATATTACATAAACACGCTAATTAGTAGTTTATAGAACATATCTTTTTAATGTTTATTTATGACACAACCCACATATATCGAAGATATGGTAATAATAATTATTACCAGGTTTTAGAACTGATAGCTCAAATATTAACGCTGTATTACTTACTTTATTTCTATATTTCTTTCTTTAAGTTTTATCTTGGTCCTTTTTCCTAATACGAAAGGTAATTAATGAAAGTGGAGAAAATGATATATTTTATTGCCTAAATTTTCCAAAACATACAATACTTGTCTATAATAAACAGTGACACATCAGTAATAAATCAGATTCATCGGCTACTCCAGTCAACATCTCTATCTATTACTTCATTCAGACGCCTAAGATTTGAATATACTAAGTGCTAAAGAACGTGTGGTTTATTTCGCGTCTTACCAAATGCGCCGACCATATCTATTAATATCTATATCCATTCCCTATATTTAAATAGGGTGATTTAAGCAATATCCCTTCAAGAGTGGATGAAGAGATATTGCTTATAGAACTGGTTGATCCGACAAGCACGTTACATGTCGATGTTGTCGTACATCAACCCCATAAAAGGAATCTTTTCTGCTGAAAACATGGTTCTAATGCTGGGAAGAACCATGATGCTGAGTATTTCAGCCGTATTCGCCATGCTTTCTGTTAGCTCTCCAGGTTCAAATGGCAATATATCCCATATTAATGCTTGCGAAAGTCATTCTGCTCTAAGAGAATGACATTGAAGGCCTGTCCTTGCTACCCTCTGCCCCCAGGTCGGTACCTTCTGTTTGTTTATCTCGTACGACTATTTCTGGAAGTGCGTTAGAAAAACAATTTTGATAGCATCCGTTGGAGTGTTCATTTTTCAGCTCTAATTTGTAAGTTTAAGCTTCAAAGCTATTTTATTCCTTTCAAGTCTTCTGCTATTATTATTTATTTACATAAAATAAACAAACACACTATTACAAATGTAAGTGCTGCATTGTAGAAAAAAGAAAAACCAACAATGAGAAAAATCACAAACTGTTCGTATACTTACATTGCTCCAGTGTGTGTAGCGTGTTATATATACAAAGCATTGGCTAGGATTTTGGATCGGATCTTCGAGGTCACTGCGGATCTTCGACTTGCTTGCCCATGCTCTAACCTCGACTGAAATTTCAGAAGTGTGCGTGTATACAGGGCACAATAGCTCAAATACTTGTAGCATCGGTAAGTAAGTGGTTGTAGTTACGAATGTGATTTCGAATATTTCCTGATAACGGTCTATAACTGCCAGCATAACAACATTAAAAACTTCTGCTCAAGCATTTTTTGCCCTCAGCCGGGAAACGCAGCAAAAATATGCACCACTCTCCACAAATCAGAATCGCTTCTGAGTCCTTCAGCCTTCCGGGCTAAATGCTCCCAGAACTGAATGTTTATGATACCATACCGCGATTGAATGTAGGTGAATTCATTCAACAGACTGAAGGACTTGTCTCCTAACTCTCGTTAACATAAAAACACATGAATTTGGAATTTATTCGTAATCTTAGAGCAAATTTATGTTTGGGTGTTTCCACCAAAAGGAAAAAGTAATTTCATTTGTAAATCGAAGTTAACCGTTCTGCCAATGGAATAAGAAAAGCCCGAATAAGGCAATTGTTTAAGCGATGATTCGCTAATATTTTCATTGAATAAACTATTTTGAAAATGTTTATACATGCCAAAGAGTTCAATTGGACTCTTCAGTTTTGTAATTAGTGGAATCTCATTCTAAAGCTTTTATCCTGAGGACAACCTTAGGATAAAACTGAAATAGCGTGACCGAAGCAAGTTTTAAGACTGCGTCTGCAGCCTTTAAAACTTGTTAAGTTTTATACTTCAACAAATTACACAAAGAGTTCATAAATGATTACAACTTTGTGCAAGAAATTTAAAAAATAAAATAACATATTTATTTCCCAACATAAAACTATATATATAATGTAATTAAAATAGCAATAACTAGAAAAGCAGAAAAGTGTAAAACACTGAGGAAAATTCACAGACTAGTAATCACTATAATCCGAACTGTTTGAGCTCTTCTTAGGCAAAAAGACAAGTCTGTGACTTTTTCTTAGTGTTTTATCCTTTTATTCTTTTCCAGTAATTGTTACTTTAGTCAATTGTTAATTTTGTTACATTATTTTTCATTTATAATATATATATAGATATATATATACTCATAAAAAACACTCAGAGTGCAATATAAAAAGGTTCACATAAAATTTCACACTAAAAACCGTAAAATTGAACACTAAAATCACACTATATTTCGAGCTAATTATGCTCGAGCTCGAAATATAGTGTGATTTTAGTGTTCAATTTTACGGTTTTTAGTGTGAAATTTTATGTGAACCTTTTTATATTGCACTCTGAGTGTTTTTATGAGTTTTTATGCTTTTTAGAAGTTTTTATTATTCTATTAATAGTATATATATAGCGCAAGTTATATCTGAATTAAGTAATATACAGATGGACTTTCAAAATATGTGAAAATATGTATGATCTGATTTATGAGTAATTTTATGTACCAACGCGGTATCACATCAAATATATCTTATTGATGAAGTATTACCAGGCTAGACAAGCCTTTGATGTATACGTACTGGGAAGTTTTCTTTGAGAATTTTAATTATACATATAAAGTTGCTGAAAGAAGAAAGGAATTGTGGAGTTCCCCCCCCCCTTTTTTTTTTGCTTTGCTGCTCTTTGCTTTTTCATGTTCTATTTTTCTCTCTACCTCTCCGTCTCTCTGATTAAACTTCTCGTTCTTGTTTTAGTGAATGAAACTCGTCCCGTGACTGCGATAAATTCCATGGCATTTCGCCTTAAAAACTGTTTACAGCATAGGGCGGACCGTTCGGCACGCGTCTAATGTCCATCAACAGCAACTTCTAAAGATCTGTTTTCTTGTGTATGTCGTGTATAAAAGAAATGAGATAGAAGAAGGTTAGCTTTGAGCAAGAGTGATGTTTGTCACACATCCGTGCACAAAAATGGTTACCACAAGACTTTTTTAATCAGAACATAGTGAATAACTTTGTTCAACAATAAAGCCCACAAGCCAACTCACAAACTTCTGTATAGAAAGAGTCGGTCCTGGTGGTGTAGTGGTAAAAATCTTAAGTATGTCTTCCTTCGAAAGGGAAGTAAAGCCGTGGGTCCCTTGTCGTACATTTACGGCACGATAAAGAACCTCAAGACTGAAAGAAGAGGCCTCTGAGCAAAATTTGTCGGCCGTTTTACGCCCTGAATCGAATGGGACGCTGATGATCTGAGCTGTTAAAGAGCGTCAGTAAATAAATCAAATCTACAACGTATCAAACGTTTCCATTTCAGAAAGTGGTATGTTGGAGTTACCGAAGGTGATGCTGTTATTGCAAAACAGAAACGACATCTCTTATTCCAGACCTCCATAACTTAAGGTTTTTTTTATAAAAGTCACTAATTACCCGTCATCTTCTGATCCAGCCACCCATTTCTGCAATATTAAATTTCATCGCTGACATATCTTGTACAATTTTAAGACTATATATTCCTTTCTACCCAGTAGAGAAATTCCCAGAAATGCTCTTAAGGATGGCCATAGCATCCTATTTTCACAACCTCTGTGTCCTTTAGTCTAACTTTCAAAGCTTTAAGCCTCTTCCTTCGAAAACTGTTTATAGAAATAAAAAAAAAACTCTGGGTCATATTCTTGTCAACACCCTCGCGCCGTGCACATCCTACTGAAGTCAGAACTTACTCCTTTGTCATTGTGGTTCTAAAAATGGTTTACATGCAATGACAGAAAAATAATGGCAATAATGCTGGTATTCAGTACTCCTTGAATGTTTGTTACTGCCACGGGTGGCCGAGGTCGTTCAGGCACTGATTCGTGAGCGGGAGGTCTGGGTTCGAATACCGCCAGGACCGTCCTCCCTGACAAAGATTTTTTCCAGGTTTTCCTCAGTCCTCATAAACAAATGCCGGGGAGGTACCCTAAACTTAGGTCTGGAACGATTCCATCTCATGTATCATCAGTATCCATCGCTTGTGGTGACTCTGTAGCAAAATCGGGCGTTAAACACTATTCATTCATTCCTTGAATGTTTTATAATGCTACATATCGTCAACTTTTTCACAAATCTGTAACATTGAAAGTCTCAAAGCAACCATATTTTGTAAAAAAAAGTGGCTGTTTCTGATTTACAGCAAGTAATAATGCCCTAAAAATTCATTGTATATTAACAAAAATACTTTGTTAGAATCCAAAATGTAAAAGGAAAATATGCAACTCAGTGCTTTAGGACACAGGCTCCCACATTTGCGAACCCCCTTCATAGTAATCTGAGCTTAGCTAACCTCAAGAACTGTCTCTTAGCTCGAACTATAAATAATTCTTCTCTTTATGACAGACTGAGGAAATACCCTCTGTCATTATCCGATCTCATAACACCATAGCATAGCGGTGCGTGTCTTTGTATCGGCCCGTTTGCTCCTCTCTTCCGTCACCTGGTATGCATCTCCCTGTCCATAATCATAAGTTTCCTTATAACAGACAAAAGAAACTACTCATTGTCACCAAATATCCAAACACAGGTCTCATTTCAAAGTACTCAAAACAACATGTCTAGTCTATGGTACATACAACTCGATATTCCAGATGAAATGTATATATCACAACAATGAAGAAATTCAAAATCCTCCATTAGGAAATATTTTGGTGAACCCCTTTCAAAATTTTGGAAACCCAAAGAGAGTTCCCGAACCACTGTTTGGGCAACGCTGCTTTACGAAATTACAAGAAGCATCGTTTGTTTATAAGATGTATAAAGAGACTGAAAATGCGGAAAGTTTATCCGCTGATTCCTCATAGTATAACTCAAATTGCATCTGAAGCGATACAATCCTTGAGATTGTGATTGTTTTTCCAAGGTCAAAGAACTTCTAGGGGCATTGGCGTGCAATCAACAGTTGCATCCAAAGCTTTCGATCGATCAGTCAAAGAGATATCCAGAAATGATGCTGCACATGGAGTGCGCCGCCTTTCAAAATTTGGCATGCTATCATTTACATAGCAGGGTATTGGGAATATGTTATGCCAAAAGTAACAGGTGGTCCTGGTGATGGTAACAATACTTGTCTCCTAAACCCAAGATCGTGCGTTGAAACCCGGCCAGAATCCGACGGATATTTTCGGGTGTAAAAATCCTGAGTATGACTTCCTTCGGAAGGGAAGTAAAACGTGGGTCCCGTGTCGTACATTTACGGCACGAAAAAGAAAAGCCTAAAAGAAGAGATCTCTGAGCAAAATTTATCCGCCGTTTCGCTCCCTAAATTGAATGGGACGCTGATGACCTGAAATGCCAAAGAGTGTCCATAAATAAACCAAATCAACAACCAAGAGTAACCTACTTCAATGTAATGTGAAATATTGGCTGAGTATCCATTAGTTTTTGAGAGCCCTGGTATGCTAAAATGTAAATTTTGTGAAACTTTCTATATGGTTTGCCCTTATGAAGGTGAGGCTCTTTTTTTTTTTCTCTAATAATTTATTGGTTGGAATATATGAACATATAGGAAGTAACAGCGATACATGGGTGATATTTAGTCATCTTGTTTATTCATAAGTGTCCCAGTATCAAGGTTACGAATTTCCTGAGCAAAGAATGTCCATAGTGGACTGGAACCAATTTCAAAGATACGGACTCCCCACTGCTTAGTAAAGCAGCAGACGCTCCATGCAAGAACCCATTCGCCGAGCCTTCTGCTATTCAGAAAGATGTTTGGGGGCTTACTGTGCTCAAATCTTGTGGTATTCCAATCATCGATGGAGAATGGTGTGAGCAGTTTCCTTGAAAATGTTTCTGTAGTCTCTGGATAGTAATGGTGATATCTTACGTGGTTGTCTACAGCCGCAATTAATTCCTCGGGGGTGGGTAAAGTGAGTATGACCACAGTTTTAGGCATAGTCTCGGTACGCACACGTTCGTCAGGAAATTCACACCATCTAAACAATTTGCTGCTTGACAGACACGCATTGCCATGCCCATTTACGCAAGACGATTAACTTTGGCTTTCTTCTGCCTTTAAAATTGAATTACTTGTTCGCTGGGTACTTTTGAACGAATCCCTGTTTTGAACGTATACAGTTTAATGTGCATCTGCACCACATGTAAACAATTCTCTGCGCCAATAGTGTGGGTACCTACTTAGCTCACTCTCCGGATGTGCTGCCCACCCTACTGCTGTTGCGCATCCAGCGTATATATATATATTCAGTGTTGTAGGCAACCCCAGGAGAATGGTCCGCTAAGTAGGAACATTTTATTGAAGATACAAAATATTAATTAGGAAATTGATTATACACATTAATTAAAAGTACGAGAAAATAAGCGTTTGCTATCCAACACAAAGGGCTAAAACACTCCACAAAAAGTATTTAAAGTTTTCTGCATAAAAGTTACTTTAAAATATGCAGTCTTTGTCATTTAGATAAACGTTATACCATCGGCACTGTCTTCGTCGCTGCTGCTTTAGGTTCGATTCTAGATAGGTGTAGTGAGGCAGGTGAATAGCATGTAAGAAAAGTTGTTGAGGTGTTCCTGGGCCGACGGAATAGAGATGGGGACGACGAAATCTCCGATGGCAGCGGTGGAGAAGCACCCCACTGACCTGATCTTGTAGTCCAGGGCTACGTCTTTTGGCAGAACCGAAGTAGATGGCACAGTGAGCATCTGCGAGTATTGCCTGCTCCGTTAGTTTCTCAGTACTGGAGCTGGTGCTTTGCAAGAGGGGAGGGGAAAACCTATCTGGACTTGCATGTGACATCAGCGTACTGACGCCATGGTGTCGCAGACCTATCTGAATCTGTACAAAACTATACGACATCGGGGAAACTTGCACAAGTATTGTGGCGCAAAGGTGTCGCAAACCTGTCTGGATCTGCTCATGACGTCATCAGAGTTATGGCAACATGGTGTCGCATACCTGTCTGGACCTGCACGTGGCATCATCAGGGTGAACTTGCACAGGTGTTCTGCCCCTGCTGTAGTTTGTCTGAACCTGCACGTGGTGTTATCTCGTTGATAAATTGAGACTTTAGAAAATGTTCCACCTCCAGAAATACTCTAAAAGTGGAAAAACGAATGTACCTTGGTATTGAGTGTAATTCATTTTCTCAAATGACTCCCAGGAAGCGTAGGTGTGAAGAAAATACTTGCGATAGACCATTGTTTGATTTTGCAATTCTGTCTCTTTTTTCTTTTGTGACAGATGGCCATTAGCTGATCCTCCAAGTTCAGAGATATGGAGATATGGAGTTTCCACCCACTTTTATGATAATGTTTACAGAACCAAATACATGTTTAAAAAGTGTGGATTGTCCGTTGGTTAGCTGCCACTCTTTTAGACCACGGTCAAAATTGAATTGCATGTATTGCCTTAACAAGTTTCTGCCACTCGGTCGAACCCAGGACCACCGCGTTCCATCGTACACATTTACCTACGGTCACCCCACCTTCAACGGTGACATAGGCGAAAACAGTACTCACACAAATTTGGTCTCCTTGCGATTTAAGAAGAACATATCCGATAAAAGTCCAAGCTGCGCCGCTTCGCCCCTTTGCTGTGCTTGCGTCGCCCTATTGCTGAGATGTGTAGTTCTGTTCCAGGGTTGAGTAGTCCTGGATTGCGTTATCGTGTTCCCGGGCTGCGTTGTCCACCACAAGAACACTGTAAAGAAGAATGGTCGATTTGAGAGTACTCTATTCTATGTCAAGTAGGCACACACAATCAAAGATGATGATAATGATGATGGCGACTTACCCGTTCACCTCTCTGAGAGCAACTGAAAGAGCGGGGCTTAGAGAAGTGTCGTTTGTATGCTGTCACATGCGCCTTCTAAAAGGGGGTAAAGACCGGAAATAACAGAATAAATTTATCTGCACTATTCATTGAGAAACCGTGTATAATTCATGTCAATACTACCCTTTAATGATTTGAAGCTCTGCTGTGTAGCTTGCGAGCACTTGCCAAGGCATGCATCTTAGTAAGTTGTTTGAATGACATCAGCATTGCGCTTAAAATCGCTTAAGCTGAATTTCGAAAATAGATTCTCTTTGTACAAGTTGCGACAGCGATAGTGATGAGATAATCAATCAATGATGTAATGACCACTACTAGTGTTGTCCTCGCCTTCCAACCTTCTGAGGCGCACTTAGGCAGAAAACGAACAGATTGCAATGCATTCATGATGCGAAAATGGTTCTATTAGCATCGTTTTCTATAGTGCGATGAATCTCTGCTAGCACCAACAGATTAATGGGTTCTCCAGATTGTTCTCTAAAACTTATACTTATTGATACAATGCCGTGACGCTCCGAAATGCAAGACTCGTTGGCACTCATATTGGCTGTTAGATCAAAGACCATAATAGTATAGCCATTAGGATATTTATGTTTGGAAATAAAATGCAAATTCCCTTCGCCACAAAGTGAATCTCGAGTTCATCTTGAAGAGTTTGAAAACATTGGAAAAATAATCGGCATCAAAATCGGGTGTAGGGGTTTTGAGGGAAAAGGTTGTCCGTTTACATGCATTTGAAATAAGTTAATTTCAAGAGTTGTAAATTATAACATTTTATAAATGTTACCATTATATGCCTGGTCGGTGACCATGGCCACAACCGTCATTCTTGGGATTTGACCTATTAAAACGTTGAAAAGAATGTTACTAACTCCCTTTGGAATGTTGAGAGCGTGAATTCCCACATCTTTGAAATGGTACTTGACATTATTGTTACCTAACACTACCTGATGTGCAAGCTTCATAGTTGGCGAAAGTCTCACAGCTTTCAAAACGATCTAACGTACTGAATTTCCGTGTAGCCTTTAAAATCATTTTTCTCCGAAAAGAGATGAAAATTGGGATAAGGGGAAGGTTTAATGGTGACGATCAGTTTGTTCAAGAGTAGATTTTTTTTAATTAAAGAGTGCATTGGAAAGATTTCCCATCAGCTGTACAACTTTGCTTCCTTTGCCGTCAAGCCAATTAACTTCTTGATTGGTCGAACACGAGTCCATGATTCCTGTCGTGATCTTTTTCCAGAGCAAGAACTCTAGGCGTTCATGGCATTTTTCGAATAATTGAGCAGTACTCCAATGTACGCTCTTTAGGGATAACCTAACTGGGCATGGAAACGGTGACATCGTTGAGAGATACTTCTAGCTATTGAAACAACGAGATTACAGATTGTTGACAAAAGTAACCTGCTCGTCATCTTTCAAGGCATTTCCCTCAGCATCGAATATTCAAACGAACAGCTCTAGTACTACATAAGTCATGTCAAAGTAATCGTTTGCAATGCCAGAGTTATGATAGAGGATAGGGCCTGCTTCATAAGGGTATTTTGGGAATTTAGAGAAATGGAACAGAAATCGTCTATTCGTTTGAGTCTTTAAAGATGACTAGTCCTGAACTTGTGTGCAGCACCGATTCGTCGGATTCTATGTTAACCATTATGAACCCCTTCGTCTTCCTGGTTTACTCGTGGACTCTTTGCTCTACTTTCCTTTCCGGCACTTTAATATGCGCTTGTTTCCACAGCCTATCGTGCAATCTATCTACATGTCCGCTTTCCTCTTACTACTAGATCCCGCCTCCTTCAGTCTATCCTTTAACGACTCCTATGGCAAAATTCCCGAACCAGCAACTTAGGCAAGTACATTGGCGCACATTTTCAACACCGTTTTAAAAAATTGCAAGCCCACCAAGAGCAAAGATCAAGTCCCAACCGTTTTGATAGCTTTTGCACCCATACAAAGGAAAATCTATGGTCTAACGATCCTGTATCCTGGTTTAAGTAATACCGGGTAAATAGTATGCAGCTCCATTATGCCGGTTTTGGAGGAAATGATAGCACTATAGTACAAGAAATCCCGTCTAAAATGGCAAGAAATCGCCGTAACCTTTCCTTAAATCTAAGTTTACATTTTTAAAATCCTGTTGCATCAAAGGTACCTAGTTAAGCAGCGAGAAGCATTTTTCAACCGGTATGCAGGTGTTGTCGGTGTGCGTTTTCATACTCTACAGAGACGCTTTCATTGTCTTGTACAAAGGTGTTGCCCACCACTTATGACATTATCAGATTTCAATAAATAAACACGTGATAAGGAATGCCCATATTCGGATCTACAGGATGTTTACCAGTTTTCTGATTCACTGCGTCGGTATAGGGTGAGAAACCCATCATCTTGACCAGAGATGGCGACAAAATAAAAATTTGTACTAGATTCCTATTTTGATTCCTTGTCGTTTCTGAAGAATCGGTGGCTTGTTGGCAGTTGATAGATTTCTAAAAGCCGTTTTGGACTTCGTTTCACTCATAATTCTGTTCAGAAGTTCTACTTTCATCAAACTGCTCTGATTTTTAGAGGTTGGAACATTTTCTAATAGCCTACAAATTGGGTAACGGGAATATAGGTGGACTTCGTGACTTTGGCGTTAATGCTGCCAATATTTGTGCTCTCGTTATAAAGGTCTTTGACATCCAGATATTTGAATATGATAGAGTTTGTGATGTGTACCAAATCATTAGAATTGTGCACGATACGGTGTGGCAAAAATAAGTTCAATTTGGAATGTGTAGAATTTCATAGGGTACCTAAGCTTTTACAGTGTTATTTCCCACTCTCCTTGCACACCGTTTTCACAGATAAGATGTTTGAAAATCTGGAAGTTGTATTGACGCTGAAATGATCCACGGATGCATTACTAACGAGAATGAGAGAAAATGACTCTGTTGTAATCATACCGAATCAATAGTTGAAATCAGAACCCATGAATTCAACTTGTTTGGATAACCTCCCCACTTCACCAAAAATTGCTTATTGCTACCACGACCTCCAGTGTCGAGTATTTTGTCTATTTTGAAAGCTTTCAGAAGACCAACCTTTTGTAAGTCCTGGGCTTAGTCGAGGACTTTAATCTATATACAATCGGACCATTCTCTATTACCTTGTCAATTTGAAAAATTTTATCTGTCAGGTTTTATTCCTATCTTTTGCAAACTTAATTTTCTCTTTAGATATGCACACGTGATCTCGAACATTAAATTTAAGTGTACACATTTTTACCACGCGGCTATTGTAACCATAAAGATTTTCGTACACCTACAAAATGTGACCGTCATCGGCATCCTATTTGCCATTGTTATGGACCTGTGAAAGGAACAATTGTAGGACTGTAAAAGTGCAGAAAGGACTTCAACGTATCTATTCGTGTTTTTATTCGTGAAACATTTCCACATTTTCGTCATTAAGGTCCTATTAAAACGTTATACAGCGGTGTCTTTTACATTATTTTTTGAAGTGTAATACTTTATTTCATGTTGCCTAAAAATTCTTTAAAAAATTTTGGTGAACTTTATAAGTTTACAGTATCGCACTGGGAATGCGATGAGAAAATATGCTTTTAAACGCTTGTGTAATTTCCGTGCCTGCTTTTGATTTTAACGGTATTGCCCAAGCATATTTCGAAAAAAAATAGTTAATCACTTTCGAGATGTAAACATAAGGTTCATTGTGCTCTTAAACGTTGTTCTTTACATTTAGATCGACTTCCCAATGATCGTTCATGTTGGTCACGTAATAATTTCTGGTGGGAAATGTTTCTACGCTGCAGCAGAATGTACCGTACATCATGCACGACGTCCGTAGCATCTCTACCAAGAACGGGCCTATAACACTTGTCGGACTCTAGAAAGGTAACGAAGCATTTATACCCACACGATTCAATAATCTTTCTGTAGACCTCGTCAATTAATTCAGCTCTTTTATATCGCATTCCAAGCAGGGGAAAATCTCAAAAATAGCTATCGGAGGCACCTCGTAAAATTTACACCCACGTAAAACATGGCGTGCCAAACAGACGTGGTGATTATCGGAAACAATCTCATTCTCAAACTCGCTTTTGACAGTCAAAACCACGTTAAAAACGCGGGTAAATAGCAAACATCAACTTGATCTAAACCGAAATCTCTTTCCTTGGCAAAGACAAAACAGTTCCGTCAAATTCGCCACCAACAACGACCATGTCGTGGAAATCAGATGTTTGCTTTCAAAAGTATTTTCTACGGTTTAGGCGGTCTCTGTACCTTGATACCGCCAACAAGACGCCAGCCCTAGACTACAAGATCACTTCGACGGAGTACTCTCTAATGCTGCTATCGGCGATTTCGTCGTCCCCATCTCTATTCCGAAGGCCCCCTCAACAACTACTTTTCTTACATGCTAGTCACCTGCGTCACCACACCTTTCGAGGATCAAACAGAAAGCAGCAGGAATGAAGACAGTGACATGGTGTAACTTGTTAAGTATTAAGAGAAAACTTTTATTACTTTTTTGTGCAGTGTTTTTGCCCATCTGTTGAACAATAAATTTTTATTTTCTGCCATATTGTAATTAATGTGCATAAACAATTTTGTAATGAATATTTGGTATATTCAATAATTTTCATTTTATATTATTATTATTATTATTATTATTATTATTATTATTATTTGTCTTCCCGGTGCTGATATGTGGATGTCAAACCTTGTCTCTTACCGACAGACATCGGCAGAGCATGGCAATATGTCAAAGAAAAATGGAGAGGAAGATCCTCGACATAACACTGAAATACAATATCTGCAAAACTAGACTGCAGGAAATCACAAAATCAGAAAACATCATGGACAGAGGTGAAGTGATAAAATGAAAATGGAACGAGTACATGACGAGACAACAGCAGGACAGATGAGAGCAGATGACGACCACGCGGGACTCCTACGTAAGACGAATGACTACAGGACGGCCGAGAAGAAGATGGTCAGACACATTCAAGGAGCATCTAGGAGTTCATTCGTCAAGTATCGCCCGCAATAGAAGTGAGTGGAGTGAGAAGTGACAAGGACTCAAAAAGGGAAACAAACTATAAAACCGAATCCCTAACTTAAGTAAAATACCTCACCCCGTGAGTCACCAAATGAGCTTTTCCCTCTAGCACGAGTCCCTAGTCCTTTAAGAGATATAATCGGCTTTTACATTTCATTTAATTACATATTATATTTAATAAAATGGTCCAAACTTGGCGGATCTTTCCCGTGGGGCCGCCTACAACACTTAGTTTTTTGGATACGCACCGCAGTAGGTTAGGCACTCCACCCGAAGAGTGCGCTAAGTCGGCACCCATACTACTTATGCCGCCAAACTGTACCAGTCTGTTTCCTTTTGTACAACTCCACCTACCAGAGCAAACACAAAGCTCTGCGTAGTTGAGCTACGACGCTCTTAAATTTCATTAGGGCGTCCCTTACATAAATATAACCCAGATTTAACTTAGATCAATTAGGGGGGGGGGAATCGTAGATTTTCAGTTAAAAATTAACCACCTTTACTTGTAATTCAACATGCTCTTTTTCATAATGCTTCCTTTGACGATTATTAGATACTTTGCTCCTCTCAGCCAATGAAAGTGCTCTCAGCGATAAGAAGATGCCGTGTCTTACGTAAAGCCCGCATTTGCCCGGGCCTTACTATACCTTTATGATTCCGTTTGTTTACCTCTATATTGTGAAGATATTGTCTTTGTGGATTCATTGTTTCCTTGCAGTTTGCCACTCTGTGAGCCTTGTTTATTTTTTCATTAGTTTGGCATGTGATACCACCATCCTCAACTTACTTTAGCACAAGAATGGTTTACTTCTGAAGAAGGGCATTATGCTCAAAACATTGTTTTTATTGTATGCTTAACGTGTTTGTTTTACTTTCTTTTAATCTAGAAAGATCTGGTTCTTAGTTTTTATATACTTACAGAGCTTTTTCGGTTTTATCGCTTTGAGCTTTAACATGGCTATTAATGGCGGCCGTAGGTCTGGCTCCCGGATGATAGGTCGAGCATAAAAAGGTAAAATGTTCCTTACAACGTCTTAAGCACAGATGGATTGTGAACCTAACCTTAGAGTAAATAATGAAAGTGTTATAACAGAATATGCTGTCTCTCACTCGTCTCAGCTCATCAGCTGAACTTCTACTTATTTTATGTTCAATGTTAGCATGCAGTTACTCTAAAAGGCAGGGGCTACAGCGGAATATTTTATATTATAATTATCTCTTAAATAAAAATAAAATTGTTTAAAATGAAAAACGGACATTTCACTTATTACTCTCGTATTTAATGATTCACTAGTCGCACGTGCGGTTGCATAGTTCTTTATCAACAACACAATTATTCCTCTTCTGTCAACTGGCGAGAAAAATAAGAAGAAGAAAAAAATTCTTTCATAGTCATATGCGGCACTATTTTAAATCCACGTCATCACTAGAACAACTCTAATACGATTGGTATGTACCGTACATGCAAGCGGCGGGAGTCGCGCGTTCTTGTGTGATCCTAAAATTACGAATAACTTCAGAGTAAAAGGGGTAGGGAAGAGTAATAAAGCATGTATCGGGCAATGCAGTGGTGTTTCTGCAGGATGCATGTGGTAGCCATATCTTAATGATCCATAGAGAGAATCGCCACAAATGCATTTATTATATTATGTTATTTGAAAATATGTTTATAAACTATTGTAATTCTTTTTTTTTTCTTTATTTTTCTGAAAGATATCAAATCTCTTTGCTTTAAATAAAAATGTAAACATCTTATCTATTCTCTTTTCGCGATCCATTATGAAATGCATCATTAAAGGCATCCACCAGCATCCATTATTTTCAGTATATTGGTTTCTGATGCATTTTTCCATTTAACAGACTGCAAATCCATCACACGTTTTCTAATTTGAGCTTCGTCCAATGTTCAAGTAAATGCAAATGAGGAATATGGAACGCTAATGTAAAATGAGTTTGCTTAAATATTTTACTATACTCATTACTACAAAACTTTGTGTGATATCTCATCAATCGTTATGAGGCTACTGTGCATGTGGTACCGTTCACTATCATACCAAATGCTTTGGAAAGGAGTAAACGCCAGCAACAGAAAGTAATATTTGAGTGTACTAATTACTCTGAACGTTTGTGTTATTTTAATGAACGCAACTAATCTGAAGACTATAGGTGAACTTTAAGTTTGTTTTTTAAATCATTACATTCCTGGCCTATGTTTACATTCACAACTATAGAAATAACTCAGGAACCCCAGAGACATCAATTAGTATCCAATGAAGGAAAAAAAAAACGATATTTCTAAGTATATATCTTTACATAATGGTGGAGTGCTGAAGCATGGATCCAAATACAGAATACCAAAAATGTATACACACTTTCACAGTAGATATCTATTTAATATATTTCAAAGTTGAACCGTAATACAACAGTAATGTGTAGTATGATGTTCTGTAAACAGATGTGACTCACATACATTATGATAGCGTTATTACATGACAGTTATATCAACAATGAATAAATGAAGTCAAGATTATCGTATGAAGTTCTGTATACAGATGTGACTCACATTACGTAATGCTAGCGTTGCTACAACCAAATGGAGCCGAGATTATCGCTTGAAAAGTGAAAAGCAACTTTGAAGTTGTATTAGAAAACCGAGAATGTTGTTGAAGTTTACAAGGGTACAGAACAGAACCGCCGTTAGACTTCTACCTATGGGGAACTCTTAAGGATGTTGTATACCGTAGAAAATCAGCTACACTGGCAGCACTTCGGGAAGAGATTGAAACGGCATGTGCTGCAATCGCTGAGGACATTTTCGCAAACGTTGCTCAATCAGTAGTTCAACGTACTCAGAAGTGTTTCGACGCCGATGGTGCGCATTTTGTAACTATAAGTCTAAGATGATTAATGCCAATCGTTTTCTGTTTGTGTGAATTCAGTTTTGTTGTGTTAACACAGTTTTTTCTTTGCTTGAAGTGTGAATACACGTTTTGCCACCCTCTGTGTATGTTAAAAGAAAGAAACATATACATGTGAAATTAGCTTACCAGGTGAAGACATAATGATCTCTTCGGTACATTTCCAGTGGCTGCTACACGAAATGTGGCTTAAGAGACCTGAATAACTCCAGCAAAATAAACCACTATGAGGCATTCTGAAATACCACAACGCAAGCAGCAGTTAAAACAGTAAACTAGCAGAGAGTTAAAGCTTCCACTAGGAATATTTTTCTAAGTAAAGTATGTTGTTTCTTGTCTCCTTTGAGTACAGCAACAATCCTTTTATATGCAAACCATTTTTTGTTTTAGACAAGATGGGATTTAAACATATTTCTTGCGCTCATGCACTTCAAGTTGTCCGTGATGCATTAAGTTTGCGCATGTGAGCAATACCTGCAGTTGAAAATAAATTGTAGAAGCAGAAAAATAAGACCGGTAGCTTTGAATGACAAAAAATATCTTCTATGCAATTATAGCATTACAAACATTCTGTTATAAGAATAAAATTCGTTAATAATGAGCTGTGTGTGGCTCGCGTAACTTAGCAACAGAAAGGACGACATATTTTGGAGGGAAAGATAGCCATTATATTAAGTTTTACATCTGTTACTACTCTTGAACCATTGGTAAATCTCTAATATGGCTTTTATATTCTTATTTTTAATGCATTCTTGGTCGTAGCTTTCATCAACCATTCTTGACTTTCAACCTCTTTACTGCAATAATACTAGGCTTCGCTGTTTATTACTGTTCTTTGCTCCCTGAAAATTAGTTTGTCAGCTTCAGAAACTTTTGCGATTTTCACATCTTATCCTTCTCAATGGAGATACGTGGATTAATTCAGTTTCCTCCTGCTCACAAGTGCCGCGTACAAGTCTAGTTAGAGTTACTGCAGCGGCTTGCTATGGATAACATTTCGAATAAGAAATTAGAGTGATTTACGTGACGTTGAATGAGTAGTGTGATTAATAAAATGCAAGACACAGTTTTTGTATTTTCGAAATGGGACATATAGTTATTAACCCTTAGGTATAAATACATGCTTTGATCTGAGGAAGATACATTGCAATCAGGAAAAGAAAATTATAAGTAAATATGTTTTATAGTACTTTTTTAAAGATATTTTCACTATATTCTTGGGTAACAAACTCTTATAGTACATGCAACTATAAATATTTTGAAGAAAAATAAGTAGAATTTTTTTTTTCACATGCAAGCTAATTGTAAGTTAGGAAAACAAACCACAGGTCTGTATATTTCCACTGAAGATATATTTTTTTTTGTCTGAAAAGTGTGTTAAGATTTTTGCTAACAATATATATATATATATATGTATGTATATATTCCAAAGTAAACCTTGGAAAGCAACTATAGTACACAATCACAGAAAATCATACATCAGGTACAGTTAATCTAATAGTTTAAGGCATAATTGAAAGTAAAGTTACATATAAGGGACAAAATCGTGTAAGTATAAATAGGTATTGTAATTATTAACAAATACAAAAATTACACTTAAGGCTAGCTCCTGATCGTACATGGATAACACGAACAACACTAGGCCCGATTACAATAGAAGAATTATATAAAAATGCGGTTAGCATTACTTAAGCGATGAACTAATAGATAATATAACAGAGCATATGCGCAATGTACAAACATTAAATTGTATGTATATTCGAGGCGGTACTTGAACCCGTGAACCCGTGACTAGAATATCATAGCCATAATCAGCATGGATACTACGATATTAGGTATATATATATATATATATATATATATATATATATATGTATTACATGTGTACAATAATTATATTTTTATATGACTGAAAGTATTTAATTAGTTTAACTCTGAAAGCAATTTTAAATTGTTCACGGTGATATTTGAAAAAGTTCAATGAACCGTACGGAATGAATTCCAATACCTTTATATCCATTCATCCAATTGTCTGATGGCTGACGTGGCGAGAAAATTGCATCAGCCGAAAAAACATCTTTCATGGCTCCACGCTGCACTAGAGTCAAGGTAGGCAGGAGTGGGTGGAGCTATACAAAAGTTGGTGGCAGAAACACTACAGTGACAGTTAAAAAGTGATAAAAAGTTGGAATTTGATCACCTGGAAATTTCTGTTCAAATAATCCGCTGACAGCAAGAGTGGACTCGATACATACAATTATAAATAAGCACTTTACATGAAATAGAATAATTTGCCTAGTGTTGGCCATTTATTATTCTTAGCGGACTTCACTTTAGAATCATATACGCGTTGTTTTTCTTTTACTGTGCAAATGGTGGCTTGAGACTCAAACCCAATGTAGCAGTTCGGTAAACCCCTCCCGCACCGACACACACAGTCTGGCTAGCCTTGATCGATGATTTATTGACTGATGCGGTCCCTCGCCGCTCCGCTGATCATCAAATAATTGGAAAATTCGGTAGAAAAATGGCCGAAGACAGCATAGTAGTATTAACATAATTTTTATTTCTTTATTATTTCTCTTACACTACAACAATGCAGCTGGTCGTATTCGTTATTATATTTAATTTTATTCCCCTTTCATTCAAAGCTTATTTTCCCATTTATTGTGTTGTTAATCCTGCAATGAAACGCAGGAGTATTTTAGGTGTTAACTTTCATTTCGCTACCCAAATTATTACGAGCAACTGTTTCTATCTTCTTTTTTTCACATTTTCTGTGCTTCTGTGAGCAGTTGAAAAATTTGAAGTGTTTTTCTTTCTCTTACAAATAATGAAATATCACCTTTTATATTACCAATTGATGTGCACTAAAAGAAGTATAAATTAAGTGCCTTATCACTGAAAAAATGGAATATTGAAAGATTTAAGATTTTATAGGTAGGCTCAGTGCCAGGGAAATTTTCATTATGCTTCAGATTTGAGACTTACCGAGCACATTTTTTTTTAGATAAACTATATAAAGAAATGTGGTGTATTAATAAAATCAGCCCTTTCATTGCAATTTCTATTTTAAAAGTTCTCGGATATATCCTTGCGCGTTTAAGCATTTAAAAAAGCTGTATTACTTTAAATGCAGTTTTATCATGAGGACGATTACAATAAAATAAAATAAAATAAAATCTTGTCTTTTTGTCTCATTTTAAAATTTATACTTATAATCGCTTTATCTTAACTTACTCAGGCATCTGAAACTCCCAGAAATATTGTGATAGCTCTCTATGGATGAATATTTGTCGATTTTGATAAGCTATCACTTGTGAAATGGTGTAAGTGGGTACTGTGTTTATAATTTATAATGGTACCTGTGATAAGAATGTTACATTGTCTAAATGGTGAACAAACAAAATTAAAACCACTATTACAAGCTTTCTTCTGAAATATGACTTCAGACAAGGGATAAGATGAATTTCACAATGAAAGAAAGACGACTAGAGCACATCCGGTAAATCCAGTACTAGAATCAACGAGGTGACATTTAGGATTAAACCTGATGGAGTTTACGGTGCTTCTGAGTTGCAGCAAGAGAGCTGCTTCCTTGAACCCGCATTCACATTCCCTGTATAAACGAAGTGGCTCTGTCATTCAGTCGGGACAAGTTTTCACTCCACAGAAAAAAGTTGCTTCACTACAAAATGCGGTATACTTGAAAGAAAAATGTCACATCATTCTCCATGCACCTGTTGATCGGGCAAAATAAGGCTAACGTAACTTCCCTAACCCATTAAGTATTCTAACCTTTTCTGGTGATTCTGAATTTTTCTTATATATTTTCTGATGTATATATATAAAAGATTTATTAAGTATCTAGTACATTAAATGTCAAATCTTTTCCTTGTCTTACTCTTTCATTGCTGTTAACTTCGACAGATTTTGCAATTCAAGCTCTTTCGTCTGACTTACTTCTTTTATAAAAAGTATGCTCTTATGTAGATGCAAATGACCTTAATTAATACACTAAATAATTTACCAATGGTGTGAGAAGATTTAGAACACAAAGCTATTTAAGATCACCTTCATTCTGGAAGCTTATTGCAAAATTTGAAGAGATAAACGCCTGTTAATAAAACAAAATCTTAGAACTTGGTGTCAATAGTACTTTGGGTTTAAGGGTATTAAAAATATGCCCCATAATTTATTTAGTTAATGATGAAAGAGTAATATACTTATCAAGGGGGAAATGTAGCTATATTTAAATTAACTATTTTTATGATAAAATTGTATTATTTTAGACAATGCTGTTTCTGTAAATTGCATCTTTTGTACGTTGCCTAACCTCACGAGTAAAATACATTTACTAGCAAATAGAAATATTAGTTTATAAAAGAGGTTTCCTTTTTATTTCTTGCGTAAACGAAACTCATAACATGATATATAAATATGTTATTCAAAGACAAATATTCATTGTAATAGGCTCATGATATTATTTTATAGTGCAAGCTCCCTTACCAACACTAATCAGAGAGAGAGAGAGAGAGAGATATCTGCTGATATATTTCTATGTATTAGAATAAAACAGTGTTTATTTTGTTAACTTCTAATTCGTTATTACAAGCATCTAAATTATCAGTAGAAACAATTTATATTTTCAATGGTTAAACTTTTTGATATAAATTAAATAACAGAGGTACGAGGGTAGGTCCATTAGTTTCCATCCTAAACATTTTCTAGGTATGATAAAGACAAAATCTGTATTTCACTTTTCCATATTACAATATACTTTTCACATCTTTGAATTAACATTTCAACCCCCCCCCCCAAAATAGTCAGAAGCTTTGTAGCAAAATGGACATAAACAGCATCCATCACTTCTTCGTCACACTTAAATTTCCTTCCTCGAAGGTCCTTCTTGAGTTTTGAGAAGAGTAAATAGTCACTGAGAGCTAAATCTTGGCTGTAGGGTGAATGGTTGATCTCCTTGAAACCGCATTTCCTCACAGGTCCCTTTGCAACAAGAACTATGAGCAAAGGCGCGTTGTCGTGAAGAAAGTGCATACCACCACTCAGCTTTCCTCACCTTTTCTCTTTGATGGAAGCACGTAGTCTGTGCAGTAGCCAGCATAGTGCTCCCAATTTACTGTGATGCTCCTCTCAAGTCAGTGAAGAGTATTCCTTCACTATCCCAAAAGATTGTGGTCATGATCATAGTGGAGGACCATAGTTTCATCCACTGGAACAATGGTTTGCAGACTCTCAGATCTCTCTCTGTCTAGTTATCACGTCAGAGCTCCAAAAATGTCTGACAACAGATGACTCGTTGCTGCTTCTAGGCTGGGGAAAGAAGTCTAGGCACCCATCTTGCACTAATCTTATTCATATTTAAATGTTCCCAAATAATTCGAAAGACTGTTGTTTTAGAACGGTCCAACCTTGCTGCTATTTGTTTAACTTTGAGCCTACGGTCTTCCATAATTTCTCCTTCCACAAGAGGGATGTTTTCAGGAGTGAGCACCTCCAAGAGCCGACCTGCACGCTCTTCGTCTTCAATGCTTTCTTGACCCATTCAAAAAGTTTGTCCCATTCTTTTACGGTAGAATATGAGGGGAATGTTTCCCAATATACACCATCCAATTGCTGTTTAATTTCATTTGTTGTAAGTACTTCTTTTGTGAAAAACTTTATAACATTTTGAACATGTCACAATCTTCAACACATAGCCTTCCTTATGCAACTATATCTAAACAGCTAAACATAGTGGAGCGGAAGTTACAGCTGCAATTATTTACTTAAAAGATAACATATGACACGAGATAAGAATTTCGTGAAGACGATAAAACCGGAAACTTGTGGACCTACCCTCGTAGGTTGCAAGTGTGAATTAGATAGTTTTTGTTGATTTTTACGTTAAACTGCTAGTAATAATTCATTGATAAATGTGTAAAATATGTGCTACCAAATGGTTATGTTTTTGACACAGACACAAGTGATAGCGTTGGGAAACTGTGAGTTAGTGCCGCATTGGTAGAATGAGAACGACTGAATCCAGAACAATGACGATGCTTATGCCGCGGGCAATGCTGCTCTATTAGAAAGTGCGATACTGCCAACCTGAAGTTGGCTTCGGTATTAAAAGGGTTGTTTCTTATGTAGATATGCACATGTGACAGAGCGTGACAACAATGCAATGTCTAGAGAGTTCGCTGTTACCAGCTCTCCATCGAGATGATTATTTCTAGACTGTTAGATGCAGCAGCCAATAAATACTGGGATTGTGAGTTTCCACATATGCATTATTAAGATACAGCATGTATATATATGGTCCTCATTCCGCTACGCAATCAGAAATTGATTTTGCCTATAGAGAAGCTACTAAGTAGCGGCTTCAGCATCTGCCAAGGGAATTCATAGCGGGCATTTTTTCATTAGCAGTTTATTAGAAAATACATCATATTGACCTTACCATCATAGTAAATTCTGCCCTAAGAGACAGGCTTCAGTTTTTTTGATAATGTAATGAGACACCCAACGAAATTCATTCTACCAATTATCGTAAACTGCTTTCCGGATATATATATATATATATATATATATATATATATATTACTTTATTTTTTCTTTTCTTCTTTATTTTTTCAGCACCTTCACGGGTTTCGTTTTAGACACAGCAGTAATATATAAGGACAAAAACGCATCTGAGTAACTTTATTGGCACTTTCCCCAAATACACCAGCTTGCTGCACTAATCGTATTAAAGACTTAGAGCAGATTATAAGACTGTTTCATTAAGCCTCTCCTGTGTTAAAGATTTTATTTGTTTATTTTCATTTATTTATTTATTTTTGTCTCAGTTTCTTGTGAAAAGAATCGCGTTCGAACTTTGTTCACCAATCTGAAACGTACTTCCCGATGGATATTCTACTCACAAAATTCTCTTCTGCAGTGTTTGTACGGTTTATTTTGTGCATAACAATGAGATTGTTCTAACGCATATATCACTCCGCAATACACAAATACACTGTAGAAAGTTAGCACGCACTCCCTAAAGAAATTAAACTGGAACGTTGTATAAATACGACGGAGCAAGCTCAGTTGCCCGCATCAGCGGAATTGCAACTACAGTCCTACCGGAAATCATGCTTCCACTAAAGATCTACTGGTGTATACGAATTCTGATTGCGTAGTGAAACGAAGGCATGGTATATGTAAATTTGCTGGCTTCTTTTCAATGAAGTGCTGAATATCTGAAGATAAGAATAAAATCACATTATTTCCAGAGTTGAGAAGCTTTGAATGCGAATGCACCGAGAGAGGAAGATGAGAGTACCAAATAAACAAGGAAGAGTGTTCGAAGATTATAAAGAGGAACAAGAAGAAGGGAGAGGATACATTAAGATTATATGGAAAGAATAAGAAAAAGTAAATATAAGCAGAGAAAGAAGCATAGAGAGTGAGGAGTAGGAAGTAGATATGTGAAGCGATAGAAGGAAAAAGATAAGAATAAGAGGAATAAGAAGAGAATAACAATAATTGATAACATTCACATTAGAATGAGAAGCAAATGAGTTTAAAAGCCAGTCTGTGCACAGCTGTGCTAGCACCCTATTCCCATGTCGCTACACTTACTGCTGCTTCTGACAGCTGTCAAACCGCTGTTAAAACGTTAACGAAGCGAAATTTTGAGTGGTTTTCCGCTGGGAGCCTGTTCAGGGGAAAGGAGTTGAACTTTGGTCGGTTTACATGGGGAAGAGTGCCTTGCATTTCTACGTCAAAGAAAAATTAGGCAGCCCTTGTTTCAGCCATTCGAGAAAATAGGGGGGAACACCCTTCGACTGAAGGTTTTAAGAGGATATCGATGTTTAAAAAGCAAGCAACCCTGACAGCATGTTATTTAGCAGACAACGGCCCAAAGGTGTTAAACTTCTACAACAATATGAAAGTATTGTAAATACATTACTAAAGTTACCTCTATATCGAGTTGAATTGTTTACAAATTACAGGAAACGCCAAACGATAATTCTTGTATACTTAGCATATTTGACATTTTGTTTTTGAAGGCAGAAACAGATTTTTATAAAGCAATTTTTTTTATTTGGTTTGGTTTATTTACGAACGCTCTTTAACATCTCAGGTCATCAGCGTCCCATTCAATTTAGAGCGTGAAACGGCCGACAAATTTAGTTCAGAGGTCTCTTTTTTTCAGGCTTGAGGATTTTTTCGTGCCGTAAATGTACAATCTTCCTAAGGAAGCCATACTTAGGATTTTTACGCCCGAAAAAATCCATCGATCCTGGCCGAGTTTGAACCCGCGATCTTGGGTTTAAGAGGCTGTATGGTTTTATAAAGCGACAGCCTCACTTTTTAAATTCATTTGTCTAAAGATTATGCATCAAAATCCTAAAAATGAGTATATTAATTATTATACTACAAGCAAATGTGAAAATGAACAATGGCATATTTGTACCCAAAAAGAGGCATATAACAATTGTCCTACTTGCTGCAGAATAGCAAAGCAAGATTTGCCTTCCAGAAGTATTCAAACAATAGAAGAAAAGAAATATCATTGATAAATAATTGCTGATCTCAATTGCACCACGACTTGTTTTCGCGTATACTGCTGCAAGAATAATGAGATCTTTGAGCAAAGATGGCTGCGCTACCTTATTGTCCAGAGTTGGTTCCCGTGTAGGGAAGAAAAAGCTGCGATTATGAAGATATTGCAGTATATTTACAGATCATAGATAGCTGGAACAGCGTGTATGTTAAGGAACATTTTCAATGTGCTTTGTGACAAAACAGCGCGTTGGTAAATGCACAAATCTTAGTAGAAAATACAGAGTGTCCACAGAAACACTCCTAGATTATAATAAACATGTACGGTGTCACCCCCCGTAATCATATTTATATGAAAGTTGTGACAGAAATAGAATCTCAAACATTTTAGTGCTAATTGAACAGCCATTGTGCACTCCACTTGTCCCGCTGAAGGCGATATTCGCGCTCACGCCATTTGGGCTTCAACATACGGAGGTACGTCCATAAGTTTCCGGCCTCGTCGATAAGGATTATCGCTTTCACAAAATCAAACGGCGACTGGATCGTGTATATGGAGAAGCATCCCCTTCATTTTCTACCGTAAAAGAATGGGCCAAAATTTTTCAAATGGGTCGAGAAACTATTGAAGACCAAGAGTGCGCAGGTCGGCCCTTGAAGGTGCTAACTCCTGAAACCATCGGTCTTGTGAAAGGAGAAATTATGGAAGACTGGCGGCTCAAAGTTACAGAAATAGCAGCAAATTTGGGCCTTTCTAAAACAACAGTTCTCCAAATTATTCATCAACATTTAAACATCAATAGATGGGTGCCTAGACTTCTTTCCTCAGTCTTAAAGCAGCAACGAGTCAGTTGTCAGGCAGTTTTGGATCTCTGGCGTGGTAACGAGGGAGAAGTTCAGAAAACAATTTTTACAGGAGATGGATGAAACTATAGTCCTCTACTATGATCCCTTGTTCAAAAGAGAATCAATGGAGTGGTGTAAACCTGGCGCAGCACCCACCGTCTCTAAAGGCCAAGGTCACTCAGTCACCCAAGAAGACCATGGCCACAATCTTTTGGGACTGTGAAGGAATATCCTTCATTGACTTCAAGGCGAGGAACATCACAGCAAATAGGAAACATTGTACTGCCCTAGTGCACAGACTATGTACTTCTATCAATGAGAAAAGACGAGGAAAGTTGAGTGGTGATGTGAGCCTTCTTCACTACAACGCGTCTGTGCACACAGCTCTTGTTTGCAAAGGAAGTTGTGAAGAAATGTGGCTTCAAGGAGGTTGACCATCCACCCTGCTATCCAGATCTAGCTCCCAGGGACTATTTCTCCTTCTCGAAACTCAAGAAGTACCTTCGAGGAAGGAAATTTAATAGCGACGAAGAAGTGATAGATGCTGTTTATGGCCATTTTGCAGATAAGACTTCTGATCATTTTTGGGAGGAGGGTTGAAACGTTAATTGAAAGGGGAGAAGTGCATTGTAATAAAGGCTAACTATATTGAAAAGTATAATATAGTTTCTAGATCTTGGTTAGGCCGGAAATCTACCTACCCTGGTATCTATTGGGAAGGACTCGATGACAGCAGTGGTACGAAATCACAAATCTTGATGTAGTCGAGGTACATGCACAATATTTTTATGTAACCACAAAAAAGGAAGTCAGTTATTCATAGCTTAACCACTAAATAAAAACTGAATTGAAATGTAAACAATCACACAAATCGCTTCGGTCCAACAATGCAATATACGACAAGGGAAAGAGCAGCAACAAATACACTATTTTCTTACGGTGCCATCTACTGATTCCATGTGCAATTACACATTCCTCCATGTTTGAAACAGGAATTCAATAGTTGCCTTTTTAATGACGTTGGTATAAATATCGTAATTCACATTATTACTAAGTGTTATCAGTGTTTATGCATAGAATGTTTCTATGGGCAATGTGTATTCTGGAAAAGTTCCAAAGCATTTTTTTTTAATTTAGGTATGTGTTACGAACAGCTGTATACTTTGTATATAACTGTCATACTGCTCGCGTTGTTTTAACAAGACTGGAGTAACCTGTTACAGTCCTATCCCCTTTCGAAAAAATAATTTAGTAATTCCAGAAAACAAGCACGGAACTTTTTAGAGGCTCATAAATTATTAAACCAGGGAGAGAGATTATTTTTGTTCATTTTGGTTTATTTTCGGACGCTCTTTAGCATCTCAGGTCATTAGCGTCCCATTCAATTCAGGGTGTGAAAGGGCCGTTCAGGGGCCACTTTCTTCAGGTTTGAGGTACTTTTACGTGCCGTAAACCTACGACACGGGACCTGCGGCTTTACTTCCCTTCGTAAGGAAGCCATACTTACGATTTTTAGGCCCGAATAAATGCATCGACCCTGGCCAGGATTGAGCCCACAATCTTAGTCTACGAGGTAAGTATATTTACCATCAAGCCTCCAGGAACGACGAGAGAGAGAGAGAGAGAGAGAGAGAAATTATACCAAATGCGTTCTTTCTAATTTATTCTATATTTTGTTATTCCGATAATTATCGTAAATGTATTTCATTTGTAGTTTTAATCACAATATATTGCTAACTGTCACACTATTCTCATCATCATGCATTTTGACCCTTTATTCTGCACTTTTTCAATAAAATCTAAATATCTTAATAATAAAAGAAGAGCTTGCTATCATTATGGACATATTAACTTCTTCGTTTGTTCCCTAAGTGAGAAATTTCAATGATATTACTGAAATATTTGCAGTCTATAAGGGAAAGTATATGCACTTAACTTTTAATTGTAAATATAAGCATTACAACAGCATATAATCGTTGATAGGAAGACGATTAAGAATAAAGGCAGATAAAGAACGGAAATCCCACAATACATATTCATTTGAACATTTTTATATTAATTTCTAAAATAAATCAATATAGAATGTGTAGCTTCATACCCTGAAGTCGCCTCACTCCTATGATTATCTAATTTTATATAGAAGGAAGCGTTGAAGGCTTAAATCACATTCAGAATTTGAACTTCTATCACCATGAATTTTAAAAACACGTTTTGCTGGAAGTGCAAAGTGTATTAAAATATTTGAAATTTATAATATTGAAAAAGTTTCACATTTTATATAGTAAATTCATTTGTTTAGAATATTTACGGTTATTAACTTGTGCATTTACGCACAAGTCAATATTTAACGATGAAATTAGAAGTTTTAAGCTCATTACGTAATTTCGTGATTAGTCTCTAAATTTTACATTTTTTTATTTTTCTCACCATTAATTAATCTTTTTTATTATTTATCCATTAACCTATCCTTGATCTCATATTTACTTTATTCTTTTTGATTTTTACCGGTTCATATTAAATGTACATTCTTTTTAATGTTTTTTTTTCTTCAAAAACGAATTATATGCACGCCACACTTAAAGGTACATAAAATATCTGGAACTATAAAACTATTTTAAACTTTCAGTCGTAACTTTGAAAATCTCTCAGCTGATATAGGCGAGTGTTTCATCTCAACCGCCACGCATCACTGACCAGAAATGTTTGCCTTTTTTGGACCGCTACCACATCCTCTTACACAACCACCATAATTAGATTATGTCTGATTTTATTCGCCACATGTCTGCCTGCTTCATGCGATTTCTTTGAGGTGTTTAAATTCACCTTTTAAAGCTTTCAGAAGTTTTGACATTTTCTTATGGAAATTTTTGCATTCATTAATATTATTTTGTCCTTCATTGCTCTTTCTCTTCTTACTCATATATAACTAAGAGAGAAGATAGTTCTTCTAATTATTATTTATCAGCGAAATGTAATTGGCATTTAGGAACGTCTATGAGAGTTGATCAGTAATTAACATGCATTTTTGACAGACATAATTTCTTCCCTAAGATATAACTTTATAATGTAAACATGCTACTAGTTTCATTGTTTCTATTTCGAATTCCCGCCTGCGAGAGTAAAGCAAGTTGAGAAGTTTTCAGTTTCGCATATAGCAAAATGCAGGTGACAGGCAACAAATAATATGCTGCTCTGAAATTCTCAACAAATCTTCCGCTGAGACTTGTGCAATGTTACAGTAGGCCTATGAAGAGTTTGTTTTCCCCTATAGCACAGCTCAAAGATGGTTTAAAGTGTTTAAAGATGAGGAAAAATCAATTTCAAAGATAGATGGACCAGGGTTCCAGTTTGATCTTTAGCAGAAGAAAGCATTAACACCCCTGTTATTATTGTGAGAGAGGGTTTAAGAATAACGTTAGGAACACTTTCAGAAATCCTGAAAATTTCACTGGATGCCACTACATACACTGAAAAACGTGTTATTTCATTCCGATCCTGAGAGCGAACAGAAAAATTCTGCGTGAAAATCTCTGAGTACCAACATCAAAAAAATCAACGAATGGTTACCAGCATGTGTAAAAACTTGTAACTGGGCAATACTACAGAGACATTTTGAAAATTCTGGAAGGCCATATATCTCGCAAAAGCCACCTTTTCGTGCAACAAGTTGAATGCTGCATCACGATAATGCACGGTTGCTTATCGCAAATGTTGTTGTTGATTTTCTCTGTTTTTAACTGTAATGGCCAGTACATTTTCCAATAAAGTATTTCGCTGTACCGGAATACACACATCTAATAACACAATGTATATACAATGTCTATTTAATTCTTCTTTTTGGTAATTTCATTGTGTATAGGCTTCCTGTCATGCAAAACTATCCAAAGTTATTTAGGAAAGTCACATCATAGCAGCCGGATATCATTCCGCCGAAAATATTACTTAAAATGGCATTATTTTATTATTTCGTTTGGCATTTTCAACTATATTTGTTTTATAAGTTCACTAATAACGTCAATTTGACTAATTTTACATTTATATCCTCGTTTTTGAAAATCTCAATAACATTCGTTTTATGTAAACTTAAAAATGTTTATTGCTAATATATGCCCTTTGCATTCCAAATCCAGATTTTGGTATTCTTCTTAAACTTTTGCCTCAAAATTTGAAATTTTAAATGTATAGGAATCCACAAAAACGTAATATAAAACACGGTCTCTTTTCAATAGCTTGGCCTTTTGAGACAACCCCATTGATTATTATTATTATTATTATTATTATTATTATTATTATTATTATTATTATTTATGAATAAATCATATATTATTGAAACTCCAAAATCATAGCCTTCATTACGTAGACTATTAACGGGTTTTTCTCTACTGTTACTAAGAATTCATCTTCTGCACACTATGTTTTGCTAATTTTCCTTTTTGTTTTCACATCAAAGGAGAAAGAACACACAACTTATGTTGTTTCTTTGTTGTCCCTGTAAACGAAACCATATTACATACCAGTCGTTTTGTACCCCAAATTTCACTAACAGGATGTTGGAACAGAAAAAGTCGGGAAGGCTAATTAACGAAGAAACGATAAGATGTATAAAAAAATGTAATGGCCTATATGCTTTCCAACTTGCTTTAGCCTGTTTTCTTTAGGTCGTTTTTCTAGCGAAAATAAAGAAAGAAAGAAAGAAAGAAAGAAAGAAAGAAAGAAAGAAAGAAAGAAAGAAAGAAAGAAAGAAAGAAATATTTAATTGTATATAGAAAGAAGATTTTTGTTTAGGTATCTAATGCCTTTGATCTGGTAAATTCATATATGAATTTTGTCAAAGCTAGAAGTGATTTTCGCTCTAATAATAATAATAATAATAATAATAATATCTACAGAAAAATATAAAAATCCTATAGATCAGTGTTTTAAATATTGATGAGTTCTTTTTTTTTTCTTTCTTTCTTTTTTTTTTTTTTTGATTTATTTAGGGACGCTCTTTAACACCTCAGCGTCCCATTGAATTCAGGGCGTGAAACGGCCTACAAATTTTGCTCAGAGGCCTCTTCTTTCAGGCTTGAGGCTCTTTATTGTGCTATAAATGTACAACACGGGACCCATGGCTTTACTTCCCTTCTGAAGGAAACCATACTTTACGCCCGAAAAAATCCATCGATTCTGCCCGGGATCGAACCCGTGATCTTGGGTTTAGGAGGCAAGTATGATCACCACTACTGCACCAGGCCCGAATTCTTTATAGTTTTTTTTAATACTGTTTAACACCCGTTTTTACTGCTGGGGCAACACAGGCGGTGGGCACTGATGATATATGAAATGAATTGATCAATTGGGAAAGGATATTTTTATTTTAGGAAGGAAATGTTCCAGGCCTAAGTTTAGGGTTCCTTCCCGGAATTTGCTATTTATGAGGACTGAGGAAAACCTGGAAAAAACCCAGTCAGGAAGGATGGCCCTGGCGGAATTCGAACCCCCAAACCTCCCGCTCACAAGTCCGCGCCTTAATGACCTCGGCCAACCGTGGCGGTTTTCTTTATAGTTGAAGACATAATGTTTTATATTAAAAAGTATCTCTCTGAATGACCTAAACACTTAATACAAATTATATAATTTATTGATTCGGTTTTGGAAAAACTACATAAATAAATCGTTAAGCGTGTTTAAATATTATTGAGGTTAAAATTAATGAGCTTTACAAAGAATCTTATTATTTGCATCTACGTCATAGTTCACATAAGATGAAATTTTAAGAGATATTTGGGAGACTTGTGTTTGTTCACACTTAACATTTATTCGTCACAACAAACCTTCAGTGGTCGACGCCCTATGTCAGGCATGCTTCAACGCTACGTTGCCCCATTGCTGCCAATGTATCTCACTGTTTTAGAGTAATATTGCTTATCTCATTTGATACACTTTCTTCGCAGGTCACATGGTGCGCACAATCTATCGCGCTCAACATTTTTTCTGCATAAAACTCATAAAACATAATGTGGACTGTGGTAAATTATCACATATTCTTGCAAAGGTCAGGGTCATTAAAAAATTGGGTTTTTTCATGCCTTTTTGTCATGCTCGACGTAATCCTCGGTTGTTTTGCATCATTAGGCTATTCAACAAATTGCGTAAAAATCTTCAAATTTGAGAGGTGTTAATATTTCTTCACACTTTTATTCAAATCGTTCAATTGTAAAAGCATACAGGCAATGTAGTCATGCTACTATATAATACTCTCTTGTTGTTCTCTGGCACATAGAGCCAGAGAATAATCCCTAAAAGCTATTAAACAAACTTTTGAACACATTTATATAGAATAATTTGTTTTTTTGGAAGGTATTTAATGCCCGTTTTTACCACTGAAGCACCATAGGCGGTAGACACTGATGATACATGAGATGAAATGATAAATTGGGAAAGAATTTTTTTTTTAAGGAAGGAAACATTCCAAGCCTAAGTTTATAGTACTTCCTCGATGTTTGCCATTTATGAATACTGAGGAAAACCTGGAAAAACCTCAGTCAAGGAGAACAGTCCTGGTGGGATTCCAATTCCAGATCTCCCGCTCACCGCCGAGCCTAAATGATCTCGGCCACCCGTGACGATATGTGTGTATATATATATATATATATATATATATATATATATATATATATATAAATAAACTTCAATTACTCCAACACTCTAATCTTTGAGGAGAAACAAAAAATGATTTCAACTGCTGTCAACGTTATTGTATAAAACTAATGAAAGAATATAACAGAATGACGACTCAAAGCCTAGTTAAAAAACTTTTTAATGACCTCAATTTCAAACAATGAAAAACGGGATAGTGTTCACTTTGTCTTTAAGTTACGGGTAAATTGCAGTTTTCTACTAATATGATATACATTCTCATGAAATAAGTACTACGCAGCAAATGCTGTCTTTACGGTAAGTTACTATATAATAAATTGGAAAACATTTGTTTTTTTTTTAATGCGTATTATTCAGTAAGTTCTAAAAGAACAAATAATTTCAATTTGTTTTCAAAAAGTTCAAGAGAAAGCATTAATAAATACTTCTTCCATTGGCAATTGGAAGATATTTATTTTTCGTCATATATTTGTTGTTTCCACCAGTAGCATATATAACATAATAATATATTATAATTTCAATGCTTTGATATTCCTCCATTCTCTAAATAGTGCTTCGTCATCAAGCAATCGACATATTTTTTGTCACTTTATTTGATTTGGAAAGTCATTAAAACTTTGTGCAGTCATGAACTCATTCTTTTGTTTACAGTTGAATGTTTTTATAATAAAGTTTTTACGTCTTCACAAGTTCAATGATCTTGTTTCCTGATATTTCTTTGAAAGATAAATATCAATATAATCGCGATGTAGCAACGCGTGAAAAGATGTCTGTTAAGTGCTGTGAAATTTCTTAATAACTACTGAAAAAAATCTAATAGTTCAATAGAAACTAATTTTTTTAAAAAACATCTGCCAAACTGTTGATCTCGGCTGGGTGGCTAGTCGGCGATTGCAGCTTGAGGACCTCGTGGACGATGCAACAGTGTGGTATTTAGACAAGTGAAAGTCGCGATGCTAATCAATGAAAACTTGCACTTGTTTTCGCAGGTTACAATGTTCCAACAACTGTTTCCATACACATGCCACCTTAATTTTCCTTCGACTATCTTCTTGCTCGATAGAAAATTGTTTCACCATGACTAAAACTTTATTTTTTCATAACGTAATGAAATTATGTGACGTGACAAGTATCGGCTCTCGAATTTTCAGTGAGTTTTTGTACTTATTCGATGAACAAAATGAAAATGATATATTATAACGGCTTTTGTTCTCAAGCAAACTGTTTTCCGATGTTATAGGATCTTGTAGTTTGGCTGTAGTAGCAAGCTTTGAAACAGCTCCTTCAATGTCATGAATGACGTCTGTCATGTGATGTTGTAAAGAAGTGCAATTTAAGCACTAATTTCATACTCATTTTCTTGTAAGCAGATGTTATAGATATAATACTTTTTGTAACTTGAAATTGAGTCATCGGAGTAGTACAAACTTTTCATAATATTGAGTTCTTGCATTAATTCGGAAAAAAAGGAAAGAAAAGAATGGAATTTATCTAGCGTTTCAAGGTGTAGAGATGAACAAAGGAATACTTTCCTGAAAAACCTGCATTAACATACTTTCCAGGTCGTAAATTTTTCTATGCATTCTATAAACAATAGAGAGATGTGGAAACATGTGACAACAACGAGAGAAGTTTGGTGAGCAGTTTGTCTAAAAAAATATGAGGCAACGAGACAAGCGTTTTTAAATTATTGCAACTATAACCCATCGCTTGTATGTGCTTAATACCCTCGGCGTCAAACAGCTTGGGTGTGTCTGATTATATTATCAGGTCCAGGTCAACTTGAACGATAACGGATGCAAGATTGCACATCAGTATGTAATAATAGTTCTTTATTGTTAATGGATAACTGCATTTGAAATGTAATTTGCAACTTCGTGGTGGTTTGCACATCCGAAATTTCCGCTAAATTGACTTTTGTCAGGAAGCCATGATTTATGAACTTCTCTTAAAGGTGTGATTAGAGAGGATTTAAGCACTATAGTGTTTTTATGTTATCTTTACTGTCACTAATGTTCAAATTATCTTTTTTTTATCAACAATATGTCAGTGAACTAGCCTCTTAGCGAGATAAGTTTAGAGGATGTTTATTGCTACTTTAAGCATCAATAATTTCATGAAAGACTACATGTTTTGCTGTTAAGTTATAATTTCTTCCCGAAGTGCTGCCAGTGTAGCTGGTTTTCTACGGTATACAACATCCTTAAGAGTTCGCCATCGGTAGAAGTCCAACGTGGTTAGGTCCGGAGAATGCGATGGAAACTCAATCGGACCTCTTCTCCTATCCAGTGCCTTGGACAGTGACTAGAATAATTCCTTGGATCCAGTGCACGGGGCTTGTTGCTGTACAAGGTCTTCCAGATCTTACCTTGTGAACATCGCATACGGTACCACGAGTCTCAAATTTCGTTGTTACTCGTGTTAGCGGTTCTGTTCTGTACACACGTCTCCATTGCCTTTGAACTTCATCAACATTCTCCGTTTTGCAATATCACTTCAAAATTGATTTCCGCTGTTCAAACGATAATCGTGGTTCCATTTTGTTGTAGCAACGCAAGCATAACGTAATGTGAGTAACATCTGTTTACAGAACATCATACGATAATCTTGGTTTCATCAGTTCATTGTTGATTTACCTGCCACGTAGCAACGCTATCATAATGTATGTGAGTCACATTTATTTATATCGCCATGGGTGGCCGAGATCGTTAAGGCACGGACTCGTGAGCGGGAGGTCCGGGGTTCAAATTCCACCAGGGCCGTCCTCCCTGACTGAGGTATTTTCCAGGTTTTCCTCAGTCCTCATACTGGCAAATGCCGTGGGTGGGGTACCCTAAATTTAGGCCTGGCACGTTTCCTTCCCTAAAATTCTTTTCCCAATATATCATTTCATTTCGTGTATCATCAGTGTTCACCGCCTGTGGTGCCTCAGTAGTAAAAATGGGCGTTAAATACCATTAAAATTAAAAACAAAAACATTTGTTATAGAACATCATACTACACATTACTGTTGTTTTTCAGTGCAACTCTGAAGTATATTAAATAGATATCTACTGTGAAAGTGTGTATACAGTTTTGGTATCCTCGGTATATAGATTTCAAGTACCAAGCGATTTCATATTACTGTGCGCACATACTGTGCGCACACTTTCAAATAGACAAAACTAAATAAATAATTACAATTCGTTGAAACTAAAAAATACGCGTTTCCTTATTTGATGTCTGTAATTCATTTAAAAAAAAAGATTACCTTCTATAAAAGGATATGTTTTGTAAGTGTGCAATTTGACATGGAATGACTTCTATGCGATGTGGTTGTGGCACCCCTGCTGCTCTTTAACTTTCGGACTGCCTGAAACGAGAATACCGAAAAACATCTGCCAGTTGATGCTTAATTCAAGATGTACCTGTGACGATCTTGTGAAACAAATATCGATGTTTAATATTTTTAGTTCAATTCTTCATGAATCAACCATCATCACTTGTAAGTGGAACAACCAAATAAATGCAAATTTTAGGAAATATGCCTTTAAATACACCATAACTGGTTAACATATTTTTATTGATTTCTGAAATAACTTCCATGTTTTGTGAAATATGAAATGTTGAACTCCCTGTCATTGCAACACTCCATTTATATAAATTGTCAAAAAACGCTCAAAGTCAAAATCTTTGACAAATAAAATAGTAAAAGGGTGCAATAAAACAGTAAAGTAATTCGAAACTAATGAAAAATAGATTTTAAAATAAAGTTGGTTGATTAAAACGTGTAAACAATTACCGCACCTTACTATGAAGGAAAGGTAGCTGGTGGTTTATTTTTACTATCACTTAAACAGAATTGTTGTTAAAAAGAAAAATTCAATCTAAGGGGAAAAATCGCTAAATGTTATACAAGTAACTTCTGTGCTAAAATTTATTTAAGTACAGGCGTAGCTGCCAAATTGATGGTATATTTATGCGAAGATTTCAAGTCAATATGGCAAATAGTTAATTATAAATAACCTAATATGTTTTTAAGTATCTGTACTTAAAGTGGGTACATTAAACCCCAATTTACGAGCAATAAAGTTTTTTAATTAATAATTATATCACAGTACAGAGTACCGCTTGTGATTGCATTTGTTGTGTAGAAATTAGAACATTTCCGCAGATATGAGGGTATGTCTATAAGTTTCCGGCCTAACCATTTTCTAGATATGATAAAGACAAAAACTATATTTCACTTTTCAGTATAGTTACCCTTTATTGCAATGCTCTTCTCATATCTTTGAATTAATACTTCAATTCCCCGCCCCCAAAATAGTCAGAAGTCTTTTCTACTTAAATGGGCATAAACAGCATCCATCACTTCTTCGTCACTTTTAAATTTCCTTCCTCGAAGGTCTTTCTTCAGTTATGAGAAGAGGAAAATGGCACTCGGAGCTAGATCTGGACCAAAGGATGCATAGTTGATTTTAAATCCACATTTCTTCACAGCTTCGAGCTGTGTGCACAGGCGCGTTGTTGTCGTGAAGAGGGCGCACACCACCACTCAGCTTTTCTCGCCTTTTCTCTTTGATGAAAGCATGTAGTCTGTGCAGTAGACCAGCATAGTACTCCCCATTTACTATGGTGTTCCTCTCCTTGAAGTCAGTGAAGAGTATTTCTTTACAGTCCCAAAAGATTGTGGCCATGATCTTGTTGGTTGACTGAGTGACCTTGGCTTTAGAAGCGGTATTTTGCCAGGTTTACGCCATTCCATTGATTCTTATTCGGACAAGGAATCACAGTAGAGGAACATAGTTTCATCTCCTTTAACAATGGTTTGCAGAACTTCTCTCTCTCTCTGTCTCGTTGTCACGACAGAGCTCCAAAAATGCCTGACAACAAATGACTCGTTGCTGCTTTGGAATGAGGAAAGAAGTCTAGGTACCCACCTTGCACTAACCTTATTCTTTTTTAAATGTTGATGGATAATTCTAAGGACTGTTGTTTTAGAAAGGCCCAACCTTGCTGCTATTTCTGTAACTATGAGCCGCCGGTCTTCCATAATTTCTCCTTCCACAAGAGCGATGTTTTCAGGAGAGAGCACCTCCAAGGGCCGACTTGCCCGCTCTTCATATTCAATGCTTTCTCGATCCATTCGAAAAAGTTTGGCCCATTCTTTTACGGTAGAATATGAGGGGGATGCTTCCCCATATACACCATCCAGTTGCTCTTTAATTTCGTTAGGAGTAAGTTCTTTTTTTGTGAAGAACTTAATAACAGCTCGAAACTCCATTTTGAACATGTCACAATCTTCTACATATATCCTTCTTTATGTAACTATATCTGAAAACAGTGTGGCGGAAGCTACAGCTGCAATTATTTACTTATGAGAGTATGACATCATATAAGGCTTTTGTGAAGGCGATAATCCTTATCGGCGAGGCCGGAAACTTGTGAACCTACTTTCGTATTATATCTATTCTGGTATATAGCACATATGTTTTTTTTTTTTTTTTTTTTTTTTTTTTTTTGTTGAAATCAAGTCTGTGACTTGTGTTTTATGGCTCGTTTTATTAATTATATCTGGGCAAATGAAAATTTCAGTTGCTTGCTTTACTTCTTTACTTTTATAACATCTTTTTTGGCAGAGTATAGACCGTAAAAAAGCAAAAACTGCATTTAGTAGTACATTTTTTCATAAACATGAATATATAAGTTACAAATGGTAGTTCTGTTTTAAGAAAGTCAGTTTTATGTTTCCGACATTATATATTAAAATGGTACATTCGTATAAACTGATGGCAATGGAAATGAATTACTGGAGGCGTTTGTTCAGGGACCATTAGAAATGGTGCTGTAAAATTGAACACTTAAGATACATAAATAAGCGTTTCGACCTGACAATTTAATGCGCACGAATGCCAAAGAGTGCCTATGACGAGATAAATTATGCATTATAGTACATCAAGAATTACAGAGAAAGAATAGTTAACAAATGTTTAATAACAGTTTTTGTACACAAAAATAAAAATTACCTTTTATTTAATATACTGTCAAAATGTATAAATAATATTACATTAAATTAATAATAGCATCAATCAACTTATTTTCTATGCCTCACACTGTTCTAAATATCGCAGGAATGAACTCAATCTTTCTGCAGAACAGGTAACAGTGTGTTAAAACGGGAACAAATGCGAAACGGAGCCTACCTGCCACCTAGAACCATTATTATAGCAGAAATGGAGATAGTGTTTAAAATCAACTACTGCGGTATATGCTTCACATTCCAGAAGTTTTCACTTCCGAAAGTAATTTCTCACAGAAAGAGTCAGTGTTCAGGAAATGAATCTTTGTGGACAGACAAGATTCACGCCAACCAAATTCAGTTTTTATTTAACTGGCATAGCAAACGATCTGTTCACTTTTCACCACTGTTTATAATAATTGCTTTATAATACCTGACCCTGAAGAAACTTACTCTCTATAATTATTTCAATTGATTGTCGCAGCTGAAAGCTGGAGGGAAAGTGTACCCCTTCCTCATGCTTAGTTACCAGCGCATCCCTAACCACCAATTTCTTAAATCGATCTTTCCTTCCGTCTCCCTCCTCCTGAGCACCCCCTTCTTGGCCTACACTCATTTTCTCTTACTTCTTTAGAATTCCGACAGCGTGCGGCACCTTGTATTGATTGCTGCTGGATGCCTTGCTTCAGGGCGTCCATGCACCATCCCTTGCTGTGCCAGTCTGCCAGGCGTGCACTTTTTCACAATAGACCCTCTCTCAGAAAAACCTTCCTATAGTTCATAACAAATTTTCTATATCCTGCCCCAGAAATTATTTTTGGCAAAGTTGTTTTTACTCGTTGCTTCATTACATGGCAAATGACACAATTTCGCACACAATTTACTGTTTCTTGCTATTTGGTTAATGCAACACTTTTTCTTTTTAATAATAAAACGTCTTAATAATAATTAAAAAACCATTACTGTGACGAGGCTGTTTTCATTTGTTCCTTTTGCTTTGCACAGATATCATTTTATGCATTAAAACATTTGTGCTTTTATTAGTGCTGCTACAGGTATTTTAAGTCGCAAGTTATGGTTTTATCATTAAATGTTAGGCCTGAGATAATGTCGAATATGTAACAATAGCAATTTAAGAGAAATACCATTCGTAACTATGGGAATATAATCAGGAAAATTAAGGAAATTGTTCGGTTGCCGATAAGATCTGGAAGATCAAATGTAACAATGCCACTGTTTTTGAGGGTGCTTCGTACGTAATGAAATAATAGAAATAAATGTTTTTTATTTTGTTTTATTCTGCAATACTTACATCCTGACATATTGTTATTGCATCAGGACATAATACTCCAGATTTATTTTATTTATTCCTGTTACATTTTTCAATACAATTTAAATTACAATTTCAATTCTACAGATTTTTAAATCTACAATACTAATACTATAACTAAAAAGTTAAAGCTTCAATAAAATAAACTGGTACTGGAATCCAGCACTACGGCTATTTTACTAGTACCAGTAGCAATGATTACATTTAAATTTAATTAATTTACAATTTTTATGCAATTTAATATCTACATCTTCATTTCTGCTATCGCTCGGTATCGGGGCTGCTCCCCACCGCAATTTTCTGCCGGTCTCAAGCAGCAGCTACTGGACCATGGTGTGTTGACAGTGCAGTTTCCTTCTCTTCTCTCCTTCTTTTCTCTGTCATTATTCCCTTCTTCTGTCAATTCTGTTCCCTTTTCTGATTCAAATTGGGTGTTATGTACTTTTGCATCTTTTTAGTCAACTAATTCTAATTGTAAACATCTGGATCTGTGATTGCTTGGTATACCCTTGCATTTCTGGTACCAGTTCAGCAGGACATGTTATGGAGTTTGGTTGTCTTCATCACAAAGGCACCTTGGCGATGGAATTTTTTTTTTTTCCGAGTTTGTGGAGATAGTTTAGGAAGTTATTATGCTTTCTTAAAAACCTTTATCAGGATAAATGAAGAGGAACTAATTGACTTTTGTCTAAAATGGACTTTTGCAATGAGAAGTTTGTGTATCTGATTCCATAGATGTAGTAGTATTTCATGAGTTTCTGTGTGCAAAGAAATAGGGAGAGTCTGTCATATCCCATAGTTTTGTGTTTTTTTGTTGTTTATTTTTACTAGAAAATTGGTATGTTCAATCCAATAGCCTAATATGACCTTAAATCCAGTGGAACATTATTCGGTTGTCTTGGGTTAGGAAAATGTCAAGTGCATACCTTGAATTTCTGCTTGAAACATAGTGCCGAGTTGGTTATGCTGTATTTACTTGTAGTATGTTTCAGTTTTGTTACATAAAAACAACATACCTGTCTCTACTTAGCTTACCTTTTTGGCTCCATAAGTGTATATTGTGTAATCCTCTACATATCTGATCCAGAAATCTCCATATTTCTCTTCTGGACTTGGAGTTCATCTTTTTCTGGAATCTTGCTTCTTGTAGATCAGCGATGATGGCGGAAGTGTTTAACCCCCAGATATAATTTCTTAATCTAAGTTCTAATTCGAGAGGGAGGAATTAGAACTTGTATTACATAAAACATTAATAAAAATTAACAGGGATATTTGTCAACTATGATATCATTTAGAGTATATTCAAGCATTTTATTGAAATTTGCCGAACATTTCAAATTAATTTCATAGTGAAACAAAACAAAAAATGTGAACGTCAACAATATGCTTCTTTGATATCCATAAAGTCATAATTAATGTTCTATGCCGAGAGAAATACAAAATAAAAATGTAATTTCATGTATAGATGTGAGTAAATAAATGCTATCCGAATCCTGAAACGTAGACCTAAAGGATAGAAATAGAAAAGTACACAATAACTATTTCTTTTGAAGTCGGCAAAGGCCGAAATTGCAATATTTCTATTTGCCTTACAAACTAACTATGCAATTTCACTGCTTCTCCAGTAAACGTTAGCTTTTAGAACGTTTCTATGCAGCTGTCATTTCAATAATAAACTTCATTCTTATTGACACTAGACTAAGTAGATGTTTTGATTATAGAGAAGCAGATATAAATGTAGGATGGCATATTTATCACAAGCCATATCACAAGTGAGTCTGATAAACTCACGTACACAGTGAGTGAATTATCTGGAATGCTCAGACCCTCGAGAAATATTTATTAAGATTATTTTATGAATAAAATATAAAGTTAAACATAATTCCCTAAACTTGCTTACAAAACTGTAATAATGTAATAATTGTATATTTGTTTTATGACTATTTAACCTTTTCAAGCCATCTTGCAACAGAGGAGTGTCGATTGTCATTAATGCCAATAGAGAAGACATAAACACGGATTTAGGATTATTTAATGAATAGAACAAAAATAAAGTAATGTAAATTTGAAATTCGCCCCAGAATATTAACAATTGTATAAAATATTATACTTATGATTACCTATAAGATTTAAACAGACGAAAGTCGATTATTACAATCGCTTGATCAACTGAAAAATAATAGATATAACATATTACCATTCTAAACAACGTATTTATTAAAAGTTATAGTTGCTTAGGCTGCTACATGATAATTTAAAAATTATTGCAGATTTTTGGACGAATACGCAAAAACAATTGCCGATAGTTTTGTTACTGTCAATATCTTCTCACCGCCTGCTACGAAAGTAGTGAAAGTGATGCATACTCAGGAATTATAGCGGAAGTATAAAGTTGGTTACACTTATCAGAAGACAAATAAATGCTTTCTCGTGGTAAAGGGATTAGATAAAATTTTACGACAATTTAACTGCGATATTGGCTTGAAATTGGTCAGAATTCAAAATTTTATTTCATTTCATTGGTCGGTTTTAGGTCACGTATCTAAGTGAAATATTCAATTTAAACAAATTCACTAGTTATTAATGATGAAGGAAAAAGCAATGTATCCTTTTTCATGTATGCCATAGCTATTATAACTGCAATAAAATATCACAACGGTTACATGACTGTATTTCGCGTGAATAGCATGTATTTCTCGGATTATGACAATGGAATATAAATTGGATTATAATTTTTAAAATAACTAAACTATTTTTCTCCTATTTTAGCATGGGATTTAAGGCAATTCTCTTTGCTTTAATATAATTTAATTTAAATTACGTCAAAAGTTACCATTAATGGCAATTATATTTTCATTTGCTACCTTTAAGCCAAAAATATTTTAAATAAATCACCTGTAATTGGTAAAAAAGACTGGTGTTGCAGCCAATCAATGATTGCAAATCAGTGAAATCTTAAAAATATTATTAGTATTCCAGAATTATAATCAGTCCTTATGTTGGTTAAAGTCATTAATAGAATACTACATTATGATACTAGTTGCATAGTAATAATAAATTATTAAACTGTTTTCATTGCTAAAATGGTTGTAATAATATTAAACAAATAATTTATGTGTTGATGAAAACGCATACAATCATTTATCTTCATTGCAAAGTACATAGTTACAGATTAATAAGAGACAATAAGTTAATATTAGCTACCAAATAAACCAGAAAAAAGATTATAATACTAACCTGTTCTGAAATATATATCATCACTAAAGCTTCTGAAGTATCTTTAATATTTTTCTGTTTATCCAATTATCGAATCTGTCGTATTCCTTCTGATGTATCATATGATATTCTCAATATTAATGACAATTCAATATTTTCAGCTTGGCGATAATTTCTTGGGGTAAATTCATCTTTATTGTTCTTCTTTGGTGCTACAGCCCGAGATAGGGCCATAGCCTGCCGCAGCGACCTCTGCTTCCTCTACCTCCGTATTACGATTTCATTGATAGAGGACAGGTTGGGGTACTCCGCCAGTCGCCTAAAGTTCATCTTTGCTATCAACAATAGCAGTAGACAAACAAACTGAATAATCTCCATCATGGCGCCATAAGTATAATAAAAGAAGGCATTGACTTAATATTAGTTAGTGAGAACATCGATATTAAAATAATTTTATTTTATTAACATTTTTTTAATAATTCTGGTATACAAAAATTGCGAATTAAACGTTATACAGTTATTACAATCTTAAAATTTACGAAATGGCTTAGCTCGTTTCCTTAACATTTATTCATGTTGTAAAATGTAACATTATAAACCAATTTAATACACCATAATAGACCTCCTCCATAGTCTAGTTGAGCTTTTTCGCTATTAATCCGAATGCCATGGTTTCGGTTCCCGTCAGGTCAAGCGCTTAAAGTAAGTTTTTTCGAAATTTTTTCTTACACTGAAAAGTTAATGCCAGATAGCTTTAAAGAGCCAATGACTCCGAGCTCATTTGCGTCATTATTAATTCATTTCATTCCTCCCTACAGACTACAGTTAGGTATCCATAGGTTAAAGGACTTCCTTGGCAAAACATATTACTTTCACCATCATTTCCCTAGCATAAATTAGTTGGCGCCCTATTGGCGTCCCGGCTTCAGAAATCGCGTCATACCAGCAGAAGTTCATGACAACAATGGGCTGGCTTTGTACTACTAAGCATATCTAAGTCTGTGGGTGTATACTATCAGAAAACCCGGTTTTATTGATTTCTTTGTCCCCAAATAGTTTTGGGCAGATAAAAAGTATCTTTAACCCCTTTATAGCTACACAGACTTCATGATACCAATGTGAACTTCCGTTTAGTGTTGATCTGTCTGCAATTTTTATTTTATGCTTAGAATATCTCGCTTTCAAATGTGGCAAATTTATTCTTTTACTTTCTTGTCACTATTGTCCTTATCAATCTTCACTTCATTTTCATCTTGTTTAATCGCTGTTGCACTTATGTGTATTAAGCACTAAACAAAAACAAAATTCCCTGATGGAATAAGTCAAATCTAGCAGCTAAGTATATTAACTTTGTATTCTATATATCTTTCAACAGTTAGCGTTCTTATGTATTGTTTACAAGAGGACCTTCAATTGTTTAAGAAAAAGACTACGCGAATGTTCACCATTAGGAAGGTATCTTAATGAAATGTATGTGTGCTCGCGACACATATTAGCAATGCGTACCTTTTCTTCTCATCTTTGAACTGTGTTAGTATTCATGTTGATATTTAATTTTTACACAATATAGTATTCACTATAAAGTCTACGTTTGTTCTAATTGTGAGGTAGTATTTTTATATATAGTCTCCTTTAATACTGTTGCGGTTGTATTATACATTTAATTTAATAGTGTTTGGCATTCTTTTTTACTACTTAAACCATCGCAGGGGGTGAACACTGATGATACACGAGATGAAATGATGCACTGGAAAAGAATGTTTTTGGAGGGGAAGGAAGGGTTTCAGACTTATGTTTAGGGTTCATTCCGGCATTTGTCATTGATGAGGACTGAAGAAATTTGAATGGAGAAATTCAAACCAAATATCTCGGCCACCCTTGTCGGAGATGCTGGCAAATGTAATGCATATTGACCTTACAATTATGAAATATTTTATCTGTACGTGAGATATAGCAGTCAATATTTATATTACAATTATGAGTTATTTGTGTGGGTACTTTTATTTTATATTTATTTCTGAATTTCTTCTTAATTATAGATATACAGTATATATACCTGTGGGAGATCCCCGTTTACACACACCCCGAGTGTCAACTTTATACTTATTATCACATGTATTTATATACTAGCAATCTAAGATTGTATATGTTTGTTCCATTTCTTCAAGAGGCCAAATTGCATACAATAAAAGGATTTTGACGCCAATAAACAACAGAACATTTCGCTGGTCGACGGTAGATCCAAGATCCTCCCGTCCTTTGTTTCATATTTCTAAGGATGACCTTGTTCCACTCCGGAGGGGAGAAACTTTGAAAGAACAAAATATACCGGTAAATCTTGTCTTGTTGAAGGACACCAGCAAAATTTGCAATATTTGTGTAACGAGTTCCATGACTTTTCTCTCCTTACGCAAAAAGCTAACGGTCTTAGGAAAACAAAACACGACAAACCAGACTCTCTGGAATTACCAATCACAGATAGCGATAAATATAACAAGTAGGGACAATAGCAAGCTTTGGTTAGCAATAATACGTTTTATTACATCAAATACAAAGAACCGACCGACAAACTTAAAAGAATTACAAATTTCTGCAATCAGAACGAGGGAGAAAGAAGAACGCGGGGCACACACAGAAGACTTTGACACACACTGAGCAACATTCGCTTAATGACACGTTCAGTACATCGGTCAGTTATCAAGCAGTCACTCAGTAACTCTGACTTACTCGGACAGGCCGCCATAGGGAAGTGAAGAGTCGTGAAAATGAACAGTGACATACTAGAACATTTAATCAGAAATAGTGCCTAACACCTCGCGGAAGAGCGAGAGGCGTGATCTGAGATAAAATTCGCAAGACTTGTTAAGTGATTTAAAGAAGAATTGAAGGCCACAGCAGACCTACTAACTTTGCCGTACAAAATCAGTTCGGGGGAATCAAATATTGCATTGATAGTTTTAGCGTTCGAGCATTACTATAGTGAAACCTCCAAACTCTCTGCCCACCCTAGGAAGATTTTATAAAAGTGTATTCCTGAGATATCAGAAATAAATTTTCATTTATAAACCAAAAGCCGGTATAATTTTAACAAGTCTCTCTCCAACACCCTTTTTACCTCAGGTAAGCTAGGGCCTGAAAACTTCCAGTTACAAGAATGAGCTAGCCGAGGACCAGGACTTCGACATAGCAGTACCTGAAGGTAGCGGAGAAGAGATCTAATACTCCATTAATCATCATGTATCAGAGCCCATTGATTAATCCTTTATTAATTGACTCCCAAGATAATTATTCACTTGATTTCCCCTCACACTATTAAAAATCCTTTACAAATGGCACCCAACTTGGGGCTTATTTAACCCCCATTCCAATCATGCTATTAAAAATGCGCTACAATATCGTTATATAAAAGATATAGTCACTAAATTGCTTACGTACATAAAACTCAGATAGTTCATTTTGTACTCCAGAAGATAGAATATTCAGCAGCGCAAAATTGAATTATAGGAACCGTTTTATTACTCTTTCATTCTCTTGTACTTATAGTAAGAGTAATAATAATCATGAATCATATGTCAGTCAAAGGCTTAGGACAACTCACTATGTTCATCAGACAGCCCCCAGTTGTCCTCACAGGCATGTGCCCGTTTCAAACCGAAATCAAATTCCAATTCTCTGGATCAGCAGTCAGACAGGCTAATCACTATATCACTAAGATAACTTATTCATACTTGTAAAACATCCATAATTTTGTATTATTTCATTTTTATGAACTCAACATTTCATGCGTTACCAATCTTATCCTTTCCATCTTCATGGTTTAAACTACCTGATGTTTCAATATTTCAAATGGAAAAATTCACTTTTTTTTTTTATATAATACTCAATACTACGTTAGCAGTGTAGAAAATTCATTGGAGAGGCGTGTTCAGCACTTTCTTGTCAATTGCATTTATTAAATTATGGTACTTTTTAGCTCTTGACAAATTCCTTCATTTGGTTTATAATCTAATCAATTATACCTCGTAGTTCAAGTAATGCCATCACGGTCGACCTCTTTGAAAGTTGTAAAAGGCCTGTTTCTGATCCCTATATCTACTTTGGAACTTTCATTTCTTTATGAAACTTCATGTTTCTCTTTATTATATGGGAAAGTTTTTTTTTTTCTTCTTTGCTAATTTTTATTTGTTATAGAAAATTAAAATTCGTGCTCAACACCCTTAAAATTTGGGCATAGTAACTTGCATCCCCGGTGTAACTGATTCTGCGATTAATTATTAGCCAAAATGTAATTTTTCAAATAGTTTGTTCAAATTCAAACTACCTCTGTCTCAAAATAAAGTCATTTCCTCAAATAACTTGTCTCATCCTAGAAACCAAATGTGATCGTCAGAGTGTTTAACTAAGGACTGTTTCACAGCTTATAAAAATTGCTTAGAACCTTGGCTGGGTCTCTCTTGCGGAGAGATTAAATAAAGTTTTTCTGACCTCGCAACAGCAATTGAATGCATGGACGGCTCATTAAAAAAAAATTCAAACTGCCTTACATTGGGATACAGTACTTCAGTGCTGTTATCTCAGCCTGCATTAAGTGGGTAATTGTTCCAGAATGCAGGTAATAGCATTTTCTCACTGTTTTGTTTTCAGTGTTATTTATTGTCGCTTTGACTGCATTATTTTCGCGACGTCTGTAGATTGGACACGAATACTATAAGTGTAATAAGTCTGTAGCTAAGAATGAAATATATTAGTGATGGCTCAAATGAGCTCGAAGTCCTTGGCGTCTTAAAGCCACCTGTTGTTCACCTTCTCAGGGTAAGGAAAGCTCTGAAAAAAACCTTACCTATACAGTGACCTGACCGGGATTCGAACCCAGGACCTCCAAATTAGTAATCGAAAACGCTACCACTACACCAGACCAGACCATGGAAGTGGTTTCCTTGTTTTTGATTAAGTACATCCGTCTTTGTATTCGTTTATTGCCAGTAAATATCTAGTTAAAGTAATGCGATTATTGTTTTAGTAGAGAGGTTGTATCATTTCCTCATAATGTGATGTTTATTTACGTGTTCTTTATAGAACATTTAAAATAAGTTAAATTAATAAATAACAAAATGAACACAAAACCTAAGTGACCTTGTTTGAAAATTATGTTTCATCAAAATGCGGCGTTATTTACGAAAGGGCCAGTCCGCGCAATTGAGATAACGATGTGATAAAATGCAGTTTTCACTTAATTAGAATGATATCTTGACGTAATAGGAAGGGAAGTTCACGACACTCGGGCACCGCAATCGGCGACGACATAATCGTTACCATCGAGTCTGCATTACAACACGTCCCTGCAATCTGCAGTCCAAGTAGAAATTAACGTTCGCTTGCTTTCTCGTTCAGTGAAAGCGTCACTAGTTCCTTATGCAAAAGATAGGAACTGTTTGCTCTTATGCCCTTAGCTAACTTTCCTTCGTTCCAAAGTGAGATTTGTGCTGAATCTATCAATTTCTTGAATCAAAACCGGAGTAAAATTTCTTCCGGCTTGGATTAAATATTTGAGTCCATTATTTTATAATATATATATATATATATATATATATATATAGAGAGAGAGAGAGAGAGAGAGAGAGAGAGAGAGTGATATTTCATTTCAAAACCTACAAATCTAAATAATACACATACCATAATTTTATTTCATACTAAAACATGTTAATTTGTATATTCATGGGAATATATTGTTTGAATTTTGACAGAATAAAATATAAACAATTTTAGGATGAAAACACAATTTATTTAGCATAATATTACTAAAATAAATGGTCGCAGATAGTAATTTGGTCCATTTTGGAAACCCTCGAGATCTCTTCGGGATGTTTACGAAAAAGTAGAAAAAGGATAAAACGCTCTGAAAGTCACAGTATCGCTATGTATTTTATCTCTTTTCCGCTTATCTAGTTATTTTTATTTTAATTATTGTTGTCTTATTTTTCATTTACATTATATACACCCACAGTAAAGATATATGGGTTAAGGGCCGCCTGAGCTTGGCTTCTAATTGGATAGTGCAGCCACCGCAACTGGAAAAAGGAAGGCAACGATCACTCACGTAAAGTTAGTATTTTTACTCTAGTATTTATGATACTATTCTTAAAAAGTTTAATAATAAGCATTAACATGGCTTATAAGAGACGTTGAAAACGATGCTCCTTAGCGGCAATACATTGTCAGCTTTTGCGTAGAAAATTCTGTATTTCATCTAAATTTTCTTCAAAAGAACACAGAATACGTTCTTTACCAATAAGATCCAATCTCTTGTAACTTTTTAACAAAGCTGCGAATAGTTTCTATATCTGGAACGCGATTGCCAGGGTGTTTTCTTGCGAATCGCCTTCTCTGGAAGAATCCGTTTTCACATAAGTATCGTACATAAAGTCCGTAGCAAAACTTTATTTATGAAGTGCAAAATGAGACCAAAGCCACGAGAAACACACGACGCACAACCATTCGCTGTCAAAGCCACTCTCAAACTAGCATATGCATTATACGGTCTCGAAGATTGGCTTCTTCCAGTACGCAGTAGCGCTCTACCGGCCCGTAACTCATTAAATGCTTGTGAGATGAACTATCCTGAGATGAATTACCTTGTTTTAAAAATGAAGTCCATAGATTGAAGTGATAGTCAGTCAATGCTGCCACGTTGTCCAATTCAAAGCTGTGGGAAGATAGTACCAAGAAAGTTGCTTAACAGAGAGCATCGTATTGGAAAAACGGCTCAGCTAAGTAAACCTTTGATTGGCACCTCGGTGTTTTGCAATACATTTAAGTAATTCTTACCAGTTGCAGATGTAACGAAGAAAATCTGTCCCATAATACCGGCGCTGGACAGTACACTCTACACACTGACCCCCCTGGCTAAGAGTCAGATTAGGCTTTTCAGCTGCAGAGTATATATATAGTCATGCCTGTTCACCTGGCCTCAGAACTTCAGACTTCATCTGACGAGTGACCTTGTTAAGAAAGTCTGATTCGTTATAACTTTGTTAAGTAAAATTTAACAGAATATTTGCCGTCTTCTGGAAGACCATTTAACAGTTTTGGGTGGAAAAGTTTTGATTTCAATTTACCCATAAGCGTTGCAAGGACATCGTTGCTCCTTAGACGCACGTCGCAAGGAGTTTACTAGAGTAATTCTCACCTCATTCTGTTCTCTTTTGTCACATGCTACCTTTAGTGTCCATATTTTTGTACATTAATTACTGTATTCATTGCATCAAATTCATCTCTGATATGATCAATAAATGTTAAACATATTGGTGAAGGAGTGTAAAATGCTCTTTGCCAGGATGTACATATTCCCACGGCATGTTCAGCCTTTCAATACCTATAACCTATAACCGCTTTCTTCGTTCTTGCCATATTTTCTGTTAGCTTCTTACATTAATTCCTACGCTTAACATTTGCACATCATCATTTTTAATCTACTTAATTACATGATATTTTAAAGGACCAATTTTATTCATAATATTATAATTTGAGATATCTACCGAACGTGTCAAAAATGTTCACACTTACACAGTAGATATCTATTTAATATATTTCAAAGTTGGACCGAAAAACAGCAGTAATGTGTAGTATGATGTTCTGTAAACAGATGTGACTCACATGCATTATGATAACGTTGCTATGTGACAGGTAAATCAACAACGAACAAATGAAGACAAGTTTATCATATGATGTTCTGTAAACAGATGTGACGCATATTACGTTACGCTAGCGTTGTTGCAGCAAAATGGAGCCAAGATTATCGTTTGAACAGCCAGCGGAAAACAATTTTGAAGTAGTATTGGAGAATGTTGACGTTCAAGGGCAATGGAGACATGTGTACAGAACAGAACTGCCAACAGGAGTAATAACTCCACGCATTTCAAACAAATTTGATACTCATGGTACCGCATACCGTAGAAAGCCAGCTACACAGGCACAGTTAACATTTTTTTTCTTTACTTGAAGTGTGTATACATTTTTGGCACTCTCTGTATAAAGGAAATATAATCCGATCAATAATTGGAACTCGTGTATTATTTATGCTTCAATATTGCTTCCACCATAGTTGTAACATATTTTTTTCTGATTAAATAAGTGTGTATTCAAATAATATAAAACCAATATCATAAACATAATTTTCCCACAACATCATCAAAGGTAAAAAATCATTTATCATTTATCATTTATCTTGATCTTAGTTTTTCCAGATACAGTGATGTGAAGAACCAACTTTTCATTGGCATATTGCCCCTAATGGAAGGATAACTTGGGCTTTTATTTATCAAAATATTTTGAGGATTTAAGTACTTTTATTGTCTTATTTTATTGTCTTTGATTAAGCTACATAGACTTCTTTCTATATAAGATTTACTGCTTCGGCAGTTTAAGGCATTGGTTCCAAATATATTCAGGTGAAAAATTTTGCTAGCTTGAGACATTCTCTATAGTTTTATTATACCATAAACGTGAATATCGATACAACTGATAGCTGCATCAATTGAAGATATAAATTTAAAAATTAAACCATAAAACTATTTATCAATGCGCACATCTCTTACCAGCACTTATCGCAACAAATGTTTGAAAATATCAACATAGCCTCGGGGTACCAAAAAGTAGTTGCAGTATCTCCAGAGTCACGGAACAATTGATGATCGCGTTGCACGAAAATCAAGTTACAGTTTTTTTTTCTCGTGCTGTGACCGCCGCTGCAGGCGACCTGAAAGTTCTAATCCTGTAATGTAACAATAACACTTCGTTAACATAACAATGCAGCCACAATTAACACCCGGTTAGTTAAGTACAGACCCGCTATTTACTGGGTAAGGGTGGTAGTACTGTTCTGGGCGAGGGGATTACCCGCTTCGCATGATTTAACGTACAAGATGTGTGCGCGCACGGGGATCACGCAGCTCCTGCTATGCTGCCTAATCCGTACCAACTTTGTACTTTGCTGTACTTCGCTTCTAGTAACAGCATTGTATTTTATATGGAATATTGCAAAAATACATACCATAAAGGCTATTTCGCTTATTATATATTTAACAGCGTTTGTAAATAGAGATTAAACTTCTGTTTGACTTTAATGGCATATAAACAATTGTATTTATTTTACAAATTAAGGATAAGTAATTAAATGACCCACAGCACTCATAAAAATACAATATAATTGTATCAAATAAAAACAAAATAAGACATATTTATGACCATGTATTTGATGTGCTAAATTACCATGGACTTTTAAAAATTTCTTTATACATTACGCGGATATCTTAAGAGATTTGGGAGGGGGGGGATAGGCGGTTAAATAAATCGTATACGGAGTTTTTACTAATTATGTTCGACTGGAATGTCGTTTTTTTTTATCAAAAATAGTCGTACGCAGAGTAAATTCTGATTGTTCCAAGGAGGGAAACCTTAAGAAACGTACTACTAGCGCAGCGAAAAGGCGTCCATTATCTTCTTGAAATAACAATTTTGTTTTTGATTTTATTTCTTTATTTTTTTTTAATCCTTTCTTTCGATAACTATAAGCTAAAGCCTGTAAATATTTTAGAGCAATATGAAAGAATAGACCTTCTCATGCCCTTATTCTGGAATAATTCTCTCTTTTAGAATCTCTTTATAACGGAAATTTATTGCATATTGTTTAGTCTGTATGTTAGTTTATGGGTCGCAGTCATAAGTTCTCCGTTAAAAATTTACAATTCTTTCATAAGTTACATCCAGATCAGCCATTATAAAAATTTTCTTACAAAATAAGTTCGATATTACCACTTTAGTGTTAATAAAATTTTATTTTACCATTTTTATTGTATTAACATCGTTCTAAGTTGTATTGACCTCTCCTATAATACTGGTATTTAAAAGTATGAATCTGTGAAATGTTTCTCGTATGTCTGCAAACTCTTTTGAAACTAAGACTATTTTAAATATTATTTTCCAAAAGCTGTAGTTCCATTACAACATACTTTTAAACGTATTTAGTATGTTTTATAGTTTTTTTAATCAGAAAAAATAAAATTTTAGAATATATTTAATAGGTGTTACTTTTTAGAATGCCCTTTCAATATCTGTTTTGCAAAACTTTTCTATACAACTTTCTATGTTTTTAAAAAGTATAAAATGGATATAATGTACAAAATCGGTAAACCATGAATATAGAATATATGTCAAGTTCGACCTTACTCTTACAAAGCGCAGCCAATTGCATTCACTCAGACAAACTGTCGATGAAAAGATAAGCGTATAGAGTGTATTTTCAGAAGTTTCACGAATGGATATCAGTGCAATGAAAATTCTCTAGGGATCTTTGTAGACCAGTGTGACACAGGACTATGAGCTAAGTGGAAGCATTTCTTTTGGTTATTATGTTTTTCCACTGTTTTATTTTCCTTCTTTTCACTTCCCAAAAATGCCCACAGAAATACATAAAGTAAGCTTTTAGCGACAACACTTTAAGTCAGAGGTTTGAATGTTTTAAAAATGGCCGATTCACCTTTGCAGATGGTCATACAGGACGCGGAGTGTGACACTGAAAGTTCTTAAGCGGACCAACAAGTTTGTTACGTTGTAAAATTGTCATGTACCGGTGTTAACAAATTTTGTCCATAGAACTGAATATGCAAAGGATCGCAGCAAAGTAAGTGTTGTGGTTGCCGAATAAGGATACAGATAACATCCCTTAGATATCTTCAGCAACTTATTTAAGGTCCAGCCCTCATTCCGCAGCTATCACTGGAGACAAAACTCTGGATTTATAGATATGATCTCTATGCTAGAGGAGCGAACTTTTTGACACAATTTTCACACTAAATCACAAGCGGTGTTAATACATTAATCCCAAACGCACTTCCAGAATGCAGTTGTCGGTTCTGGTGGTGTAGTGGTAACCATACTTACCTCCTAAACCCAAGGTCGTGGGTTCAAACCCGGCCAGGATCGATGGATCGGGGCGTAAAAATTCAAAATATGGCTTCCTTCGGAAGGGAAGTAAAGCCGTGGGTCCATTTACGGCACGAAAAAGAACCTCAAGCTTGAAAGAAGAGGCCTCTGAGCAAAAATTGTCAGCCGTTTCACGCCTTATATTGAATGGGACGCTGATGACCTGTGATGCTAAAGAGCATCCCCACCACAACAGAATGCAATTCACTTTGTGTCACAACATGGGAACGGGTTGGGTGCAATTTCAAAGAAATTATTTTGAAGGCGCCGTGGGCGAGTAATATCCTGGCATGGCGAAAATTCATTTATTGAGTTTATGGATAGTACCTTCCAAGTTAAGTGTTTTGAACTTTTCTCAACGTACCGTTACCTCCATAACAAATTGAAAGATTACAAGACCTTTAACTATAGCAGTTGTGCCTTTCGTTAGACATGGGTTTTTCATAAAAATATGACAATCTAAATGTTAGTTTCCCAGACTTGTTTTAATCAACCAAAATATTAAAGAAAAAAGAATGCTACTTTACGTATGTGTAATTATTGCAATAATTAATATACCATAAGCAATATCTTCGCGTTTGACTAATATGATATACCCCTAATCACCACCGGCCATTTTCTTGTAGTTTTCTTGTTTGGGTGTAAAGGGCAAAACATTTATATAAGTCGCAGTATAGTGTCCATATTCTTGTTTTAAAGTCGTAATTATGTTACAAAAATTGCTGCTTTAAACTGAAGAAAATGTACCTTACTTAAAGATGAACAGAGTTACTTTTATATTCTGTCTTTGTAAATTTAAGTTCCCTCTAAATGAATGGATTCGCTTTAAAATTCTCAGGAGTATCTCCTTTGTACATTTTCTTCAAATAAATCATTAAAATATAACAATAATATAGCTAACAACGAACAAGGAAGTTCTTTAGTCTCTTGACTTTAATAACATCGTAAACGCTGGATGGCCGAGGTCATTAAGGCGCGGACTCGTGAGCGGGAGGTCTGCAGTTTGATATCCCTAATCTTAGGCCTGGAACGTTTCCTTCCTTTAAAAAAAATCCTTTCCCAATTTATCATTTCATTTCATTTCATCGATGTCCGCCGCCTGTGGTGCTCAAGTAGTAAAACCGGGCATTAAACACTATTAAAAAAATAAATAAATAAACGCTTCAGAAACTCTTTCAAATCTGTACGTGCAACAATAAGGTCTAACCAGCCTGCTGTTCATAGTAGGAGATAACAAACGTTACAATACTCATCGACGGTTCCCTTTACAAATCCAGATGGGTTATAATCCAGCACACCAAACAACTATCAATTGATCAACCGTTATCAAATGGGACGTGTTTTGTGTCCTCTTTTGTTGACAAGCTTTTTTTTTTTCATGTAAATGACAGTGTTTTCTGGTCATCTCTGAAATATTCGTTCCTATTGAGCTCAGCGACTTTTTCCAAAAAATTTAATACAGTCTAAGCTTCGTTTTCTGTTTACCTGCACGGGGTATACGGTCATGTTATTGCACCTTGTTAGTATTTTGGCTCATTTCTAGACTTGTCTTTACAGTAAGATCATTTTAGTTTCGAATCGGTAGAGTGCGGCTGCGTATTAAGAGAAGCATAGTGCATGTGCAGGTAGCAGTTTGTAACTAGTTTGAGGGAAACTTAGCGAGTGGCTGTGCGTTCGTGTGTTACTTGATGCTTTCAATGTGTGTAAATTAAATGCTAATATGCCACTAAATAAATATAGTTTTTATGTGCGATACGCATTAAATACGGATTCTTGTAGAGAAGTGGCAAGGAAATTGTGTCTTTCCTATTTCACAGAGTACTTACCTATGAGTAGAGTATATTACGCAGTGATAGATGGGCTCGTTGAGTTTCAACAATTTGAACAAAAATCATCCTCTATGGAATTATTTAAGATACTCTTATAAACGCCTAGACCCTGGAAGAACTATAACAAAACGTTCAGCAAGAAACACTCTTGTTTCTCAATGCGAAGTAGTGAGAGATGCAACGTTTTTCACAGGATACCAACAAAAACCATGGACATCGATTTTAGGCAGATTCGTTGACGTTTTTTTCTAAAACGGATGAGTTACATATATAACTATTTTATTTTCATAAACTGTCAAGAATAAAAGTATTTTGGCTGCATTAAAGACACAAAGAGGTGCCCATAAATAGCCAAGTAAAGCAGGTCCAATATAACGTAAAGAAAACATTTGTATAACTATGCAAAAGCCTGCCTCGAAATATCAACTGTTTTCAATCATCAGCCACGAGTATGTAAACTGCAGAATAAATATGCTGTCCCTGTAAAGTTCGAATATCCATGCTCAAAACATGGTACAATATAAAGAAGAATATAAACATTGATAATTTGCTATAAACAATTATTTCTAGAGCAATGGCAATATAAAAAAGAGCCCGCACACCTTGCACATTTCTTCTTCTTCTTCTTCTTCTTCTCCTCCTCCTCCTCCTCCTCTGCCTCCTCCTCCCCTTCCTCCTCCTCCCCTCCAATTGTGTGACGTGTGCTGCTTTTCCATTTAATGGTTGTAACCTGAGATGCGGATTAAAGTGTTTCTTACTGCGCAACCTACAATGAAGGCTCATACCTTGCAATTGCGTTTAAATTTTTATGCTGTGGTGATAGCCTTTCTATAATACGTTCAGTCTTTGTTGGCAGGTCATTAGTAACATACTTGTTTTCATTTGTTGGAAATTCTTTGCCTCCACTTTCCTCTCTTTGTCAGTCCTGGTGGTGTAGTGGTAACCATAATTGCCTCCTAAACTCAAGGTCGCGGGTTCGATTTCGACCGATTGATTTTTTTCGGGCGTAAAAATCCTAAATATGTCTTCCTTCGGAAGGAAAGCAAAGCCGTAGTCCCGTGTCAAACATTTACGGCACTATAAAGAATCTTCAGCATGAAAAAAGAGGCCTCTGAGCAAAACTTGTTGGCCGTTTGATTCCCTGATTTGATTGTTTAAAAGCGTCAGTAAATAATGCAAATAAAAGAAAAAATAACTTTAGATTGTGCGATTTCATTCAGCCCATTATTGCTTACTTTCGCCAAGAAGAGTTGGGGTTGAGCAAAATCCTCACGCTATCCATTACAACTGAGCCGGGTTCCAGTTTACAAAGAACTCCTTTAAACATTGTCTGAAACCTTCACTAATTATGTACACGTGATAATCGCCTATACGTTTAGATTCAAACACAAGCAAACCGCCTAGTAAGAAACCAGCGTTGCTGCCAATATGCACTAATATGAGGCGCTTTGTTTTTCCTACAGGCCCTTTTCAACCAGTTAATTTTCTTCAAAAAAATGCTTACTTTTTAGATCCTGTATACTGGCGGCTAGCCTTTGTTAAACTTGGTATCATCAAGCGAATAGATCTTGTTTTCTTCCGTATATCGACGTACCTAACCATTTTTAGGTATGATAAAGCAAAAACTATATTTCACTTTGAATATAGTTACCCTTTATTGCAATACACTTCTCTCATCTTTGATTTAACATTTCACCCTCCCCCCAAATAGTCAGAAGCCTTGTGTGCAAAATGGGTGCAAAAAGGATTCATCACTTCTTCATCACACTTAAATTTCCTTACTCGAAGATCCTTCTTGTTTCTGAGAAGAGGAAATAGTCACTGGAAGCTAGATCTGGGCTGTAGGATGGATGGTCGGTCTCCTTGAAGCCACATTTCTTCACAGTTTCCTTTACAACAAGAGATGTATCCACAGGCGCGTTGTCGTGAAGAAGGCGCACACCATCACTCAACATATCTCGCCTTTTTCTTTGATGGAAGCACGTAGTGTGTGCTGTAGACCAGCATAGTACTCCCCATTTACTTTGATGTTCCTCTCCTTGAAGTCAATGAAGAGTATTCCTGCACAGTTCCAAAAGATTGTGGCCATGATCTTCTTGGTTGACTGAGTGATCTTTGCCTTTAGAGGAGGTGCTTCGCCAGGTTTACACCACTCCATTAATTCTCTTTGGGACAAGGCATCATAGCAGAGGACCACAGTTTCATCTCCTGTAACCGAACTTCTATCTCATTGCCACGACAGAGTTCCAAAAATGCCCCTCAACAGATAAATCGTTGCTGCTTTTGGCCTGAGGAAATAAGTCTAGGCACCCATCTTGGACTAACCTTATTCATGTTTAAATGTTATGAATAATTTGAAGGACTGTTGTTATAGAAAGGCCTAACCTTGCTGCTATTTCTGTAACTTTGAGCCGCCGGTCTTCCATTATTTCTCCTTCCACAAGAGCGATATTTTCAGAAGTGAGCACCTCCAAGGGCGACCTGCACGCTCTTCATCTTCAATGCCTTCTGGACCGATTCGAAAAGTTTGGTCCATTCTTTTACGGTAGAATATGAGGGGGTGCTTTCCCATATACACCGTTCAATCGCAGTTTAATTTCATTCGGAGTAAGTCCTTTTGTGAAGAACTTAACAACAGCTCGAAACCCCATAATGAACATGTCACAAAGTTCCACCATAGCCTTCTTTATGCAACTATATCTGAACAACTGAACACAGTGGAGCGGAAGTTACAGCTGCAATTATTTACTTAATAGATAAGATATAACATTAGATAAGTGTTTTTGAAGACGATAATCCTTATCGGTGAGTCCCTAAACTTATTGACCTACCCTCGTATAATTCTCAGAAACCACCGTCTCCATAATACGATATCTCTGTCAATGATGATGATACTGCTTTTTGTTCTTTCCACAAACTGAAGTTCAGTTTCCAGCAATAGCGTGTAGAATGTTGCTCATTTAAAAGAAGACAATTCAGGGGTTATTAGCATTTTCTATCACCTTATTTAAAATTGGTGGTTCATTGATGAAGAAAAATGCTGCGAATAGCACACTTTTTGTTTTGTCTAATTCTGGTTTAGATCCATTTCTTTTCTTTTCCGGTATCTGTAACAAGTAAGTTTCCCTATATAACGCTCCATCAGTATTTTCCGCAGTTATTTTACGATGCCATTCATGAGAACGGTTGGATTTTCTTGCATCAGTTTAATAAAAACTCCCACACTGTTTTTTTTTTCACCTCTAGTTCTTTACAGTGCCTTTGTATTTCATGCATCTTATCATCTACCATTTCACCAAGATAAAAATATATTACCGTATAAGCAGAACTGTTAGTTTTATTACATCTATACAGCATTTATTTAAAAACAAAATGCAACTAAAACATTCTCGGCACTATTTTCTATAGTGTGCTTTGGTCTCCAGCAAATCAGACATGACGTCATTTGTTTATTTGAAGTTAGACTCTAAAGCTGGGTAGTGTTTAGCACGCGATTGCAGACCGTGCATGTGCTCAGTACCGGAATCACTATTTCTCTGTCCACATTGTATTTTGAAGCTTAGTGGAGCTGGAACCGTTTTACCAGGTGAACTAAACAGACATGGTGTTCTTTCATTTAACCTCAAGCGGATTTAGTTTAACTTACTCTCTTTCCTTGTAACGTCTAGTTTTTGCAATAAGTAAGTTAGGTACATAGTTTCCATGCATTATTTTTAATTTTATTTAGCACAGCATACAAAGTAAAATATATATACATATGAAATGGCCAATTTTTGAGAATTTACAATAAAAAGGGGAGAAAAAGGTTTTTGAATCTTTTACTTGCATACTTTTCTACAGTGATTGTACAGTACAGTATGCTAGCTTCGTACAGAAGATGTTGAGAACAGTCGTATTATTGGAGGCCACAACGAGGCTGCTCTGTATAATTTGCACGGTGCGCTAACTCCTTATTGCGTTCCCCCGATTGCTCCAGGCTGTGTGTTTTATTTAGTCATGTAAATGAGCCACATGGCAAATCTAGACTTCTCACACCAACACTCCGCTTGAACCAACTGGTGACTGATGCACTTCAAGGTCATTACTGCTTGCAGTTTCATTTGCAACACACCGGTTTTCCTATACATAACATTAGCAATAGGGAAAGAACCTTTTTTGTGTTATTTAATGGTCTTACTTATTGACGCTAGTGCTCTCTTTGTCAAGCAGTACACCAGGGCTGGACTGGGCAAAAAGGCTACGAAAAACTAGTTGCGGAATGAAGTTACATGAAAAGTACTCAGAGTAAATAAAGCCCGATGAGATCATTGACATGACAATAACATTAAGAAGAGATATAATCTGGAATTAAAGTAAGCGTGTAGTGCGGAGTGAGTGAGTGAGTACCAAAGCAAAAACACAATAAATCGTATACCGTAAAGAAAAATGTAATGAATAACAAACACAGGGTTTTTTTTAATGATTTTCTTCTCAACTTTCTAAAAGATATATTTTTACCACTTTCAATTTTGAAAATAGCGGGTTTTGCTATATAATAAATGTAGATGACAACACGGTGCTAATTTTATGTTAACAAATTTTGAAGTTAACATAACAAAACTAGAAGTGACTAGAGTAGCATTATAAAGCAATCAAAGCTTGTTCCTCTTAAAACATACGGGTACAAATATTTAGCAAGTATGTGTGAATGTGTGCTAATAGTTTAAGAAGTTCACAGAACTGTATCCACTTTGTCTGGCGCTTCAGCAAATGCTCATTAGTCCTTGAAGATGCATAGATAATCACAAGTAACCTCACAATCTACCCTGAGAATGTATTTGGCACTGCTTTACAATTCCACACATGACCCAGGTCTTTTGACAATCTTTTGAGATCAAAAGACTGTTCGAACAGAAACATGTGAAATTCGCTTCTGGTTGCTGAAGGTAAAAATGAATTTCTCGAAGTAATTATACCGGGGAACACGATTTTCACCTCCGGGAATAATGACTGTCTCTTGTCAAACGTATAAATAAATATGTCTTTAAGTTATTTTATCAGTTTTCAGTTTATTATTTTTATTCCATTCTCGACTATATACGGCATCTTACAAGTACACTAAGGCTTTGTTACTTACATTATGTAAAATGGATAGTAAATAAGCCATATTATGCAGTTTAAGACATAATAATTACGCTTCATAATATTTCCACCACTAATTCCTTAACTTGTGTGTGTCACGTACCAGAAGTCACTTGCTGGGACGGGAACACGGGAGCGGAACTATACACTGAAAAGAAGTGTAAATTTTTAGATAATAAAACGTTATTGATTCTTTTAAAATTATTCTGAGTGAAACTTTCGTTTGGAATTTTAGTTTAATGATGTAATTTAGTGCTGTAGTTCTTTAAAGCAAGGTAGTGTTGTTTGGTGTCAGTGGGAGTGTATTCAGCGTGCGCAGAAGGTAACGCGTTTTCGTTGCTTTGCGCATTGCGTCACACGGGAACAAAAACACGAAAGTCTAGCAAAGAAGTATGTATTTGGTATCATGTGAAATTGGTGTGAATGCGTTTTTTTTTTTTTTTTTTTTTTTTAATAATTGACCGTCTTTTGTGAGTATTATAGTTTATTTAATATAATTTACTTTTAATATATTCTGTACAAAATGCCTGCTTGTACAGTGAATAGTTGTAAATCACATAATTGGAACACGAAAGAAAATAACATATTGCTGCACAGGTTTCCACGTGATTCCTATTTAAAAATACTTTGTTATCAAAATGTAAAAACAAATATAAATCACCAATGCTAAAATGTTCTTCTTTCATTTTCAAGAATTGACTGTATAAGAGATTTGCGATCAGAACTGCTTAACGTGCCTAGCAAACGTGTACTTAAAATCATCCGCAGTTCCTTCACTAACTTTGCCTGTTTCCGACTTAGTGGTAACTTCAGATTTAAAATAGCTCAGTAGAGCAGAGAGATATAAAAGCGCCCGAAAACATGCTTTACAGAAGTTGATAAATTTGTCGCCAAAAGAGAGAAAATTTGCGCAAAGTATTTAAGCATGTAATATATAAGTCGAACGTTTAGATCTCTCGGAAACATAAAACTTTTTAATTTGTTTCAATATTGGAATTTAAAAATAAACATTTAAATCAAAAGTGTGTGAAACTTAAAAATCGCAACAGAGACCTCATTCAACAAATTTCAAAAATGAAAATATGGTTTCGTAAACTTCAAAGTGATAGAAATAGTGAAGTTTCTGAAGAGTTGAGAAGGATATTAGGTCAAATATTTTCTACCAATCAGATCAGATCGCTTCAAAATAAAGGTAAGCGCGTTAATTTGCACGGAAATAACATGCCAAGCCATTAAACTTAGGGCTGTCTCAAAAATGCTGTTCTTTCCTGAAGACGAAGATGCATTATCGACTCTGCGCAAGTGGGTTAGCCGTCCTCTCAATGCTGCAAAATTTGCTGAAGTTAATAAAGCGCGTTTGTATTTAGAATAAAACTGTTTCATTTTGAGGTTAGCGGGTCAGCATTACGATATTTAATTTGAAAACTACTGCCATTTTCCTCGTTTTTCATTTTATTAAAGCATACATATGTTTAATGATGCAAATTTCTATCACAGTGACGAACAATTCTTACGTATAAAGGAATATTTTATTATTAAAGATGACATCTTTCATCTTACGCTGTCTTCTAGTTTCCCTCTTGTTCCCTAATGACGTCAGAGCGCCAACCAATACGAACGTTAGTTGCGGAAGAACCCACCTTATGTACACTATCAACCTTGGGTGAGTGTAGTGAGTCTATTCTATGGGAGACGTCGGTGTCATAATAATGCAAAAGTTGTTATATTTGTGAAAAGTTCATACCAAAATCCCAAAGGAAAAAAATATAAACTTAAAAAAACAGCTTACTCTCATTACTTTGGTTGCAAAATTGTCTATCTAGATAAAAAGTGGGCCCCAAAACTTTTTACTTTTTTCTTACTTCTGCATTTATTTTGAGAAAGTGGTTATTTGGGAAATTAATACTTACCATTCAATGTACCAATGATTTGTCGGGAAAAACAAAATCACTTGAATGACTTCTTTCTGTACAGTAAAGGTATCAGGTTTGACCAAGGAAACAAAACCCAATGTTATTTCTCCAAATGTGCTAACAGCAATTAGACCTGTCCTTCATAGTGAAACTGTATCCAAATTCATTTGAAGAAACTGATAGTAACAGCAGCGATAGTTGAAATAAAAGTTATTTAACTTATGAACTCTTCATCATCAGGTAATCATCAAACAGATTTAGATGATTTAGTGCGGAACTTAAATTTTAGGAAAAAACTAGCAGAGATTTTGGGCTTAAGGTTGCAACAGCGAAATATGCTTGCACTACCAGAATTACAGTCTATAAGAAACGGCATGATTTATTTCTCATGCAAAGTTAAAGGAGGTTATTTTTTTTTCGCCCACAGATAAGGAAGTTTTTAAAAGACGAAGTTTTTGAAAGTAAGTTAACAAATGTGGAGCTGGCGGCCTGGCATGTTTTCAAGACATTGATAGAATGGTTTCTAGCAATAAAACTGATGAACAATATGAATCTTTATTAATGGATAGATTACTAAAATGATATAAAGAAATGGCCTGTTTAAGATGTCGCTAAAAGTGCATTCCCTCATTCACACTTAAAATTTTCATGAAAATTTGAATGCTATAAAGTATGTAACAATTCCTTAAAATAGGCACAAACTGAAATTTTAAAAATATTAAATTCAAAATATGTCACTAATATACAGTCCCATTAAATTATTGCTACAGTTTATTTTTTTTTTAAATTCAGCATTTCCTTAGCAATTTTAAAAATTAAAAGTCTAATTCTAGAGCTACCGAGTTCACGTTTGGGTGATCTGAGTAAAAGAACCAACATTCTTTATATGTTGAACATTTTGAAAAATAATTCTCTAAGAAAACGAAGCTCAGGGGTAAATCTAAACTGGCCAGAAATTAAAATTCGTGCGCTACGGTTCAACATATATGTTTATAGAAAGGATGGAAACAATTTTCAAGTTCACTTCTTTATTCACGAATAAACCAAATTTCTACAAATACATTCAAATTCATTCTTATAAATAAACAGCTGGCCATTAAAATTGCGTCGGTCCTGGTGGTGTAGTGATAACCATACTTGCCTTCTAAATCCAGGATCACGAGTTCAAACCCGGCCAGAATCGATGGATTTTTTCGGGCGTAAAAATCCAAAGTATGACTTTCTTCGGGAGGGAAGTAAAGCCGTGGGTCCCGTGTCGTACATTTACGTCACGAAAAAGAAACTCAAGCCTGAAAGAAGAGGTCTCTGAGCAAAATATTTCAGTCGTTTCACGCCCTGAATTGAATGGGAGGTTGATGACCTGAGATGTTAAAGAGCGTCCATAAATAAAACAAATAAACAATTTAAAAATGCAACACATTGTGCGTGTTAATAATATCCGAACGAAAATGACGTGTCCCCTCGTTAGGTTCTTTGGCAGGGCTGGTGGGATCCTTCACGTCTTTGTGTTTGTCCTACCTCGATGCACTGATTTCATAATTGCTTCGCTCTGGACGCATTTCGTCCTACACTCTTATAATGCCGCAATACTCCCTTGATCAAATTCAGAAACCTGGTGGTATTGCTGTTGTATTTTCGACAATTCACGTTCGTTACTTATGAGATAATGTGTGGTCGTTTTAAAGCGTCTGTTATGAGCTTTGCAAATTAATAGCCAACAATGAAGGTATAAATAAATAGCGGGAGATAACATATTTAGAATTTTATTTCAACATTTTTTGGTGGCGAAGGGCTCTTCACTGTGAATGTGCATTATAAACGAAGTCGAAACCGATCAAGTGTTACATATGTGAATTCTATGATGTACATGTTTTATCCATACATGGGCAAGTAACAGATATATGAGCCCAGTTTCTCTGCCAAGCAACTAATTACGTGTCTGGTTTCACAGAAGCGAGTGAAGGATGATTATAACATTATAGCAACATGGAGGACGACGTTGCTTGCGCTGGCAACACTCCGATGCTGGTGTAACAATCACATGGCGTAACAGTTAATTCGCCCTAATGCGGGAGGGAGCGCGCTTCATTGGGCTACAATTGACGCCGCTGTGTGTTGTATAGAGCCAAGCAGATCGCTTGAGGGCAGCGTGCAGCATCCCATGCAGCAGGGGGGAAAGGGTACACTCGGTGACCTATACTGCAATATCTCATCATCCATTTCCTTACTATTAACAGTTATTAACATGAAATATATCAGGAGCTGTCCACGATCACTTGCTTTTTCTATTCTCATTGAGTTCTCTACTGTTTTTCATCTCCCTCTCCTATCTTCACTCTTTTTTTCTCATTTTCCTACATTTTAAATTATATATATATATACACCCCCTCCTCAAAAGAACAAGGTGGCTTAGATGATAACGCCTGGGACTCACATTCGGGAGGTTTTCTTTTCCGTGGTGTTCCCATGCCACTTAGGTGAGTTCTGGGATAGATCTTTACATTCCACGAATTTTCCACTCTTCCATTTTCTTTCATTTCAATTACAGGGTCGGAAGCGTTAGGCAAGATGGACTGGTGCCTTGTGGTGGCTTGCTTTCCGTCCCGGCCTCTGATGAGCTGTATGCAGGGCCTAATCGGGGTCCTCCTAAAGGGACCGAGGATGACCGCCGGTGTCTATGGAAGTTTTAGGGACCCCGCTTGCGCCCCCTCATATTCCTCCAACATATCCTTCCTCCTGGAGGAGCCCTCTAGTAAGTATATGTACAATAAGCCTATCTAATGCCTACGCGCGAAATCCTGTCCTATCCTACCCTCCTCCTCTGCTGCTTGGTGCTATTTTCGTAGCATAATTGGATTTCCAGAAAACCGTTCCATTTTTTCCTCGTTTAGTATGGGCCAATTTGAAAACTTTACAAAATGGACTTCACTTTATTAACTGTTCCACTCTTTATAAAATATTCATATTTTCGGAGACAATAATGCTCAAAAGAAAGAGATTGGCGAGCAGTGCAGAAAATAAATAATACTATACTGATTGACACTTCAAATAAGCACAAATGAATTAATAGTTAATTTTATTTATCAAAATCACCTCTATCTGCATCTATATATTATTACGATCAAAATCGTTGCTTCTACAAGTGACGAAATTTCTAAATGACGTATCAAGTTCTTCTTGGCTATTGAAGAATTTATTCTTCAGGTGTGTGGATGTCGAGAGAACATGCTGTATAGCACATTTACCTTCTAGAGTTCTGTTTCCAATGCGTGACCCATGTTTAGATGAAGAGAAATAGACCCTTTACTTTTGACTAGTGCCGTCAATTCCTTATAGATACTCCTCCGAAGAAATTATTTCACCATTATGCACAAGGTTGTAATATACTGAACCAGATGCCATAGCCTTCACCAGGTGTAATTTTGAATTTACGAAGTGTTGCTATTTCATCAAGATTCAGTAATTATGCCGTGTCGTTGAGAATTCATAAAAATATCATTCCAAAAGGAATAATTTTCATGTTTTATAGTTCAAAATTGTCATAAAGTTCCATGGCTTGAATCATCTTACTTAATCACGTTTTAAATCGTATCTTGTCATAATTTCACTGCCCTAAATTTTCTGTTGGCTATAAAATTATTTGTATATTCTTATTTTCATTTCGCCAATAGTAAAATTAACTATTGCGCTGCTATTTCACTTGAGATTCTGTGTGTGAGATGCTCTTGCTCCAACATTTCATTAATAATAATATGTAGAGTTTCTTCTTTAGCTTTGCACTGCGAGTGTTTGAGATTTTTGAAACCTAGTCAATTTCATAATTTTAACTTTTGTAATAATAATAATACCTTTTACTGGAAACCACAGTCTACGCGATTTTTTCTAATACAAGATATAAAAGTAAACGATGAAACCAAACTACAACGGTAATATAAATATATAAAGAATATGTGTCATATACACGGTGCCAGAAGTAAGTTTAATGTATCTCTTCTGAAACACTAGTAAGTGCTGCTCACGATCTAAGTAAACAATAGTAAATTGAGCGCCTCAGTCGTCTAGAAATAGCGTTTGCTACTAATTTGGAGGCACTGGGTTGATAGGACAGGCTGTCTGGGTAAGTTTTTTTCTGAGTTGTTCCTTACCTTCAAAAGTTGAATGTCAGATAGCTTTACGACGCCATCACTAATTCATTTCATTTCATTAATCCCTACAGATCTACACTTACAGTAAAGATCTTTGCAATCAAAGCGACAGTAAATAAAACATGAAAATAAAAAGTGAACTTTATTTAAGTAAGGAATGTTGATTCGCAAATGTATCACCGTTTTAGGTCAATAATGAAATAATGGTAAAAGGAAGGAAAGTCTATTAACGAGTGGCCGAAGTCGTTAAGGAGCGGACTACTAAGCCAGAGGTCTGGAGTTCGAACCCCGCCAGGATCGTCCTCCCTAACTGAGGGTTTTTCTAGGTTTTCCTAAGTCCTCATAAATAGGAAATGCAGGGGAGGTATCCTAAAATAAGGCCTGGAAAGCTTCCTTTCTTTGAAAAAAGCATCCTTTCCAATTTAATTTCATGTATAACCAGTGTCCGCCGCCTGTGGTGCCTCAGTAGTAAAAACGGGCGTTCAACATTATTCAAAAAAGTACAGTAACAAAAGAAAAAGTATGTGGAATAATACAGAAAAAATTTAGAGACACCCTCCAATAAATAATGTCATTTTAAACAGTTTTATGTATAATATGCTTTGACACAGATTACACACGCGCGCGCGCACACACACACCCACATTTCATGCAAAACTTTATTATTTTACGCAATTTTTCAACCCTACCAATCCTTGATTTTTGATGGGAGGAACTAGAGTGTATATATTTTGAGCATTCTTTCGACAAACAAGTTAATCATTCCAAACAGACGATAATCTGAAGGCGCAAAACCAGGTTTATAACTTAATGTAGGAGTTCTTGGATAACCTTTGTGTCAAAACTGTATACGCTCATTAGAACTGCAGGGACAAATCTCCTGGAAATCACCCGTATGAGAGTTAATGCTAACAGACACACAACATTACGTTACCAACGGTTACGTGGTGTTCCCATTTTTCCTTCCATGTGACAATTCTATTGATTAATGTATCATCCATTATAAGTTTATGAACAAGGCAAATAGCTATTCTGCATTGTACTAGTTCTGATTTCAATTTATAAAAGACAATGATTTAAGCACCGTGTCTACGTGTGAATTAGGCATCACTCGAGACCCTGCGAATGAATTATTTGTGGATTTTCTCCTTAAACCATGAGTATGTTCTCAATTTCACATAACTTGATATTTCAGAATGTTGTATATGTTTAATAGCTCTAACCTCATTATTGCAACGTTGGGGTCATTGTTAATGTACACTCATTTACAACATTTTGGTCCTTCACTGTATAAATTGGTACAGTCGCGGCAAAAGGAATTTCTATATGCATTTGTTTGCAAAAAAGTTTAAGAACCCCAAATTGTCGCCTCAATTTCATGTGCTTAAATAAATAACTAAAGGCATTCGTTCACAATTTATGGGTAAACCATTCCTCGTTGAATTCTATTACTAACTTAGGAAATGCCAGGCCAAAATACTAAATTAATGATGAGATAATCTATTAATTATAATAATTCAAACGAATAAAATAAATAATAAAAAATTATTTTACTATCAAAACTAAAACTAACATATACTCCATATAGACATGTCTAATGAAAACATTACTTCAAAAATAAACTTAGATACTGCAAGGACCTCCGTTTTGAGAGTTGCTGTAATTTCAGTTCACAGAAAACCAGAGCATACGGACCATAGATATAAATTAGCTCTATATATTAGTGGCTCTTCAAACAGTAATGCACGCCCTACTGTGGCCGACTAGGAGTTGGCTGGGGAGAAAACTGCATCCCCGCTGTGCGTTCTGCCCTCTAACCTTAGCTACTTTGTTACTCTACATCGACCTCCATTCATTGTTCCACTTACATCTCGATTTCTTTATTCCGCATCGTCGCTTTTTCCATATATTCGCATGGAGAGAAATATGAGAGGGGGTAGAAACCCTGTAACAATGCAGCAAATGGATACGGCCGTTGCCTCCAGTCCCCCGTTTTGGTTTTTACGGAAATGCCCTTCTTTTCACACGGGAATATAAAAGCAGCGTAGTATAATATATGCTGCGTTAGACAAAATGTATATATAAACAACAAATGTAGCAATATGTGAGAAAATATGATAACTAGAGTTGCAGCTCAGAGATATTGTATCCATCCCTCCGAAATCTAAATAATTGTGCATAGTTTTACAACCAATAAGTAATTATCAAATGTAAATGCTATTTTTTAGTTTAGGTATTGTAACAAAAGAATAGTTTTATAAATAAAGTTAGTAGCTCAGGGCATTTATATTTAATATTTTGTCGCATTATGCCATGATTTATGCTGCTTTTCAATTGAATGCTCCAATGTTAAAAGGAACTAATTAAAATTTTACAACTTTTCAGAAGAGCGAAAAGCATAGCCACTGTGGATGTATTCTTTGAAACAAAGTATTATTTATGGTATTGTAATGGTCCTATTAGACAAATATGTACGCTGCCTTACTTATTGAAAAAATCTAAATCTTTCCGATTTATAATAAAATTGTAAAATCTTGACTTGGTTTCTTTTAACATAGTGTTAAATAATACAAGGAAAAAATAATGCTATTATGTTAATAGTAGTTTTGTATCCATGATCTTATTGAAAACTGAACGCTTCAAACAAATATACATTGCTAAGCAAATTTGTTTACAAAGACAAGTAACATAACGAAAAAAAAAAAAAAAACAATAGTTGTACCTATGTTGTCCATTATAAGAAATTTTGCTTTCCTGCTGGAGTTTTATTCACTGCTTGGAAAGCTGCACTTGAGTTATTCTTTGGGCCAAGCCAATCATCATAAAATTCCTTTGAATCCGAAGTGTGACACACACATGTGACTTTTTTTAGGTCTTGAATCTTAAGAGTATTGATAGGCACTTTACCCGAATATGCCTTAGGAATATTCACAACAGTAGACGCTTGTGTGCAACGGAAAAGGTGTGTTGTACATTGCTATCAATGAATAGTTTTGTCTTTACTATGATACTATGCCTGATTTGTTAGCATCAAAAACAAACACCCTAAAAGAAGTAGGTTCAAACTGCTTTTTGACCATGGGGTAGATTTTTGTTTTATCAGTGATAACAGCCATCTTATACTTAGTTAGTTTTTTAACAGTGTTTAACGCCAGTTTTTACTACTGAGGTACCACAGGAGGTGGACACCGGTGATACATGAGATGAAATGATATATTGGGAAAGGAAAATTTTTAAGGAAGGAAACGTTCCAGGCCTAAGTTTAGGGTACCTCCCCGGCATTTGCCATTTATGAGGACTGAGGAAAACTTAAAAAAAAAAAACTCAGCCAGGGAAGACGATCCTGGTCTCGGATTCGAGCCCCAGATCTCTCGCTCAACCGTCCGCGCCTTAACGACCTCTGTCACCCGTGGTAACCCCATTAGTTGGTGAAATGTAGAACATCATCAGAGGTGACAGCTTTTATTTGGACATTTCTTGTTGAATTGGTCAGAATTTCTGTATCATATTTAAGTATATATGTTCTATATCTGCCCGTTTAAGAATCTTCTCAAAAACGCCTATCATCGATCGTTGGGTAGGAAGAAATGCCCTCGTTCTGGGAGTGTAAGTCGCTTTCTTAAGACGAGCTAAAATCAACAAGGCCAAGATATTCTTATTAGTGTGTGGTTTCGGTTCTGACTTAGGTTTGTGTCAGAAAATAAATGCACCTTTTTAAATTTAATTTTTAATATATTCAGACTAAAATGATGATATTTCATTCCCTTTCACTCACTGTCGGTCTTGGTGGTGTAGTGGTAACCATACTTGCCTTCTAAACCAAAGATCGTGGGTTGAAACCCGGCCAGGATCGATGTATTTTTTTGGGCGTAAAAATCCTAAGTATGGCTTCCTTCGAAAGGAAAGTAAAGCCGTGGGTCCCATGTCGTACATTTACGGCACGATAAAGAACCTCTAGCATGAATAAAGAGGTCTCTGAGCATAACTTGTCGATCGTTTGACCCCCAGAATTGAATGGGACGCTGATGACCTCAGAGCGTCCATAAATAAACAAAATCAACAACAGCCTCTTACTCATATAAAACAGCTGACTGAGTTTTCAGATCGTACACAGTGTGATTGATGCGCTCTTCCCCAGAAACTCTGCATCTCAATAATATTTCTTTGATACCTTTGAAATTATTCGCACTAAAATCTTCTGCAACTACAACACCGCTGTGAAACAAATGACGTATGATAACAAAGTAATTAGAAGGGTACAGTATATTAGGTACTGTTAACTACAATGTTGCGTTAAAAGGAATCAAGTCAAAGATTTAGTGCGTTTTAACTGAATTAAAAACCGGACTGTGCTGAATTATTGTTTTGGAGAAGACAAACTTCGTTCTTTCTACAACAATTTGATGCAGTTTGGCCCTTGAAATTGTTTCTAAGAGAAAAAGGAAAATTGTCATTTTTGACTTAGTTCCTTTTAACATTGGAGAGATCAATTGTTTTCTAATGAAATGAAAAGTTTATCTATCATTTGTTCATTTAAACTAAATAAAAAATAAAGCTATGCTCTTTCTAAGCCCTTGATTGTCGGTCCTGGTAGTGTAGTGGTAACAATACTTGCCTCCTAAACCCAAAATCGTAGGTTCGATCCCGGCCAGGACAGATGGATTTTTTCGGGCGTAAAAATCCTAAGTATGGCCCTTCATTCGGAAGGGAAGTAAAGCCGTGGCTCCCGTTTCGTACATTTATGGCACGATAAAGAATCTCAAGCCTGAAAGAAAAGGCCTCTGAGAAAAATTTGTCGGTCATTTCGCGCCCTGATTTGAATGGAACGCTGATGACCTGAGATGTTAAAGAGTGTCCGCAAATAAACCAAATAAAAAGAAGAAGAAGAAGAAAATAAGCCTTTGATTAACAACTTAGACTAGGTTACTACCATACTGCTGTGTGCATGTTTTCCGATGGTCAACATTTCAGTTTAAAGTTTTCTTTATGCATTAGTGTGATGTGAACAAAGCAGGATGACAGGTTTACATGCCATTTACAGCCCCATACATATTCACAGTATTGCACGTGAAAGCTTTAGGTGAAACTTACTTGCACTATAAAACATAATCAGTCAATGCATTTCATTAGGCGGGAACCTGAATAAAGAAATCATTAACTACTGTGTGATATCGATTTCAACTGAAAAAGCGTCGTAATATTTCGGCACAAAGGGATCTGAATTGTTTTTTGCAAAGAGTTAAAATGTGCTGAAGTTGAAACCATTTAAATTCACCGTGATGTTAAGAAATGTATAAAGTTAAAACCATATAAAATTACTGTGATATTAAGAATTATGGTTTCAATTAATATTCATTAATTCCAACCCAGGACGAAGGACTCTTTCATTTTCACGGAAGTAAAAGTTACATAATTTCCTATACTGCGCATCAGAAAACCCGGTTTCATATTTGATGAAAAACTTCATTTTTCTTTTATTTGTAAATCAATAGTTAATGTTGATACGATAGTGATCTCTGGTCTCTTTTGAACTAAGATTTGGTATATATTTCATTAGGAGCAGTCCTTAAATTGTACCATAAGAATTAGAAATTAAAATATAAGGTTTACTTTCCATATGCTCAGAATATAAAATGCAAATTTAATATTTGGGGAAATTAAAAAGACCTAATATACAAAACAAATGCTAGAACATTTTAAACGAAACTCTGTCGTGATATGCCTTTAATTTCACCAAAGAAGTACTGGAGTGAACTGCCAAAAATACTTTTAAAAAAGTCGATAGCATCAACGATTTCTTCCAATTTTGTTTTATTGGCCATAAAGTGTTATTTGAAAATTATTAATATGCCCTTAGGGATCGATAACTAGCGAAGCTAACAAGATCTTTGTCTCTTTTGATGAAACTAGGGACATTGAACGCAGTCCCGTAGCCCAAGTCATTTTGGGGACTATTGAAATCAACATCCCGACCAGAAGGAATTCCATATGATGACATCCTGCTGTTTATCAGCGAAGCAGTAAACAAAGTACATGGTAAAAGCTGCTAATGCTATGAAAGGCGTTTATTCAAAGGTGATGGTTCTGACTTGCTTTACGCAAACTATGCACAGGGTCGCGGAAGAAGTTCGCGCCCACTTTCTTAAAGTCGAGCACCTTGTTTCTCAAACAACAACATTGTTGTCAAAATTCATTAAGAAGATTCTTCAGATCCATAACTTCAGAAGTTCCTTTGCTACTTGCATACTTCTTTACACGGTGGGGCTCCTGGATCGATATTGCTGTGTGCTACTGCAACAACTTCCAAACTGTGATTTCCATGGTTGGTGCTCCGAAGATGCAAAACCCTCACAGTGAGGTCAGGAGTTATTTTACCACAATAAAATGGAGGGTAAATATTGAAAAGCAAATTTCAACTTCCAACCGTCTACAATTACGAAGCATCAAGAAAGGAGTGTGAAACTTGAAACTTGTCAACAAACTCAAGTGATGCTTGGCGATATGTGTGTTGAAGTTGGCGAAGTGATGAAAAATGAAATGAAAAGTGTGCTAGATAAAAACTGGGGTACCACTGCATGCACTTGGTTTCTGAAGTGCTAACTGGTGAAAACTTCAGCACATTCGATTTCAAAGAGGAACTGACTTGTAGTGACTTAATATACTTTAAATATGCTCCGAACGTAAGTGCTGATGTTGAAAGAAGCTTTTAAAATGAATATTTTTGCCGATTAACCACTTTTGAGAATCTTTACATCTGTAATTTACGGTAATCAGAATAATATGGCTACATTTTAACAGCATAATTTTCCAGTATGTTTTTGTTTAATGTAAATCACGTAATAAAACAATTGAGGCAAGCTAACCTACATTAATAGATTAAAAAAATGTTATGTCATTATTGGGAATTTTATTTTAAAGTCATTTTTAGTTTAAGATCTTTATGATGATGATGATGATGATGATGATGATGATAATAATAATTTATTTTACACATCAGCCCGCAATTAAAGCGTTTAGTAAATAAAGTTTTAATATTCTATTGTTTGTTTTATGCTCCTTTATATTTATTTGTTTATGATCTTAATTCCATTAATTAGTTTTATAAGTTACGTCACTGTATTTCTTCAATTTTTAGCACTGAGAATATTGAATATATCACACACTTTGTGCCAATTCTATTAGCAATAAAGAATTTATTTGAATGGAATTTATACATGGTTGCACCAAAAAGTAATAGTTTCTTAAATAAAAATAAAAGGTCAATAGCTTTAAGTGTAAAAACGAAGAGCAGAGCCTGTACTTGGGCAAGTGTCATCTTCAGGTTGCAACTACGGAAGCAGAAATAACAAATAGAACAGCTAAAACAGAAGTCAAATTCTAACGGGGTGTATAGATAGCTTAGTATCAAGAAATAAATGCTCACTGTTTAGAAACAAAGTAACATTTTGCTATCATTCGCATTTTAGAAAATACAGAAACTCTTCGAATGTATACAAACAACAAAACTACGTTTGTGCACCAATGTTTAATGAGAACAAGGCTAGGCCACGTATTCAACACAGTAACAGGATGTTTGGACATAAGTGTGTGCTCTGGTCGCCGAATAGAATTCTCTTACGCGTGAACAACACCCTGCTCGACTTGAGTGTAATGATTGGAGTCGTCTACGGGGCAACTGGAGTGCAAGTAACGAACTGTAAACCTTCCTCTAAATTTGGAGAGTGCCTGCATCAAGTTTTATAATAAAGCTTGTTATATGTACATTTCAAATGGTCACTTATTTCACGACACTCTAAACGGAACACTCTGTATTTTAGTTAGACTAATGATGGGTGCTATAAATTTAAATAAATGACAATAAATGTAAATTCAAAATGAGCATTTAACAAAAAAATTAATAGTAAGTTGATATGTTTTCAATTTGCAGATCAGTAGTGTGGCGTGACATGCTCAAAGTTGTAAGCAACTTCAGTAATAATGTTAACATCAATTGACATAACCAATTAAAATGATACATTTTGTAACATATTTAAGGTATAATGACAGATTTGTATTTAATTTATCAAATCTTACGTTGTAGATTTAAATATTGGAGAGATGTTTGCTATTATGTTATACACATATATGCAAAAGGTGATATAGGACCTGTCTGACGCTGCTATACAATTTAGCGAAGTGTTTCTCTAGTGTCGAGCAATGAGCTTAAAAGGGAATAGCGTCTGCGTGTTTTGTATCAATGATTCATCCTTAGCCGCCGCCGCAACGTAGAATTTAGAGAGAATATTACAGCAGGATGTGCGTTACTTTACATCTGGGGGCCCAAGAAAGCGCACATAGGGGATGCGGGAATTGGATGTTTTAGGGGTAGGGGGCTGTTGCTTCCCTGTCAAAATTGGCGAGGGAGTTGAAGAGGTGGGCTGAGTAGAAGGTACTAGATGAGGTGGAGGAAGGCGGGCACGGGAAATAAAATTTGTTACATCAGACCGAACATCGAATGGACGTGAAGGACCCCGAGGGCATTGGCCCCTTTCCCCTTTTCCTCCCTTTCTCTTTTTAACACTACCCGCTTTTAACTACGAACAAGATCTCATCAGCAGAGAAAACCGCACGCATACACTGTATCTCCTGGGGAGAGAATTTTGCCAAAGGGGGTGTGACGTTGGGGGAGACGGGTGGTGCAGAGAGAGGCCTTTTCCATCCTCTAATATGGCATACTACTCGAAAAGTAAAAGGAATTTTCCATGCCGACACCTTTGCTGAAAAGTTTCGCACCCTTACTCAAAGCGCTTGGGGTAGTGACCCTTGAGAGGGTGCGGGCGGGAGGGGGGTGAAAGATTTTTTCTCGACCAAAAGGCCCCCTCTTGCATAAACCAGTGATAGAACCGGTGTGCCCCAAGGGCATTCAGCTATGCCGTCAGAAAGCAAATCAAACGATAATTCTGTAACAGTGCAATGCAATTAAGAAAGTAGTGCTGCCATGCGATAAGAGAAACCTCTGATAGCCAATTCTTCCTTTTTCTGTTATGCAAGGTGAAGTAGCAATGCACATTCAGTCGCCACACTTATTGCGTTCTAGTACTAGAAATAGCTGTAGAATCAAATTATGTGTTTTCTCTGCAGACAAAAAGTTGCAATCTTCTTCCAGAGTTAAAAGTCCCTCTGCAGGTAACGTTAGCTGGATTCTAACAAGAGAACCTCCGGATTTCAATAAAGAATGCACAAAAACCCAATGATAGTAAACTATTTACGTCTGATTTCAATGACAACATTGCCTTTCCTGTAAAACCCCGAAGTTTCCCTCTAGAGGGCTCTTTCACTCGAGTTTGAACAAATTCAATCGTACAAAAAATCATTTATATTACTTACTTACCTATAAATTCAAATTCAACCGCCACGGGTGGCCGAGGTCGTTAAGTCTCGGACTCGTGAGCGGGAGGTCTGGGTTCGAATACCGCCAGGACCGTCCTTCCTGACTGAGTTTTTTTCCAGGTTTTCCTCAATCCTCATAAATGGCAAATGCCGGGGAGGTACCCTAAACTTAGGCCTGGAACGATTCCTTTCATAAAAATAAATCCTTTCCCAATATTGCATTTCATCTCATGTATCATCAGTGTCCATCGTCTGTGGTGCCTCTGTAGCAAAAACGGGCGTTAAACACTATTCATTATTCAATGGTGATACTCGTTTCCCTGTAAAACGCCGCAGTTTACTGACTAGTCCATTTAGTCGTCTTTCATTCTCCTGCTAAGAGTTTGTGTAGGTGCTGTATCGCATGCTTCTGAGTGCCATTTGTCTTCATAGATCGCAACTGGTGAATTCGAAAATCGTTAAATAAAAATAAATAAATCAATCAATCAAAACATAATATACAGAAAATTCCATCCCCTCTCTGTATGAATAGCTTGATAAGTTTATTAATCTATTTCATTTAATTCTGTAACGGTAGAGGAAAAGTAAAATCTACTAATGGTTTCTCTTGTTAAGTAAGAAAACTAGAATATTAAATTTTACAGGAACACATTCAGAAATAACAGTAGTTCACACCAACTTGAATCCAAAAACGCTTGGATTATACGTGTTTAAGTTTGGATGCAGCATTTAGCTCTACTTGTTTTCTTCAAGTAAATGTTTAAAACTATCACCTCCTGATTGAACATAAGCCTCGCTGAAAAGAGGACGATCTCTACATAGAGGCTTCTGAGGAGGGGGGGGACCTAGCATGATTGCTCTCATGACCGCCATATTATGATCACTCTACTTCATGCATGTTGGCGTTTCCGCAATTTTCGGGACGTTGGGTATACAGAGGGTGCCAAAAATGTATACACATTTCAAGCAAAGAAAAAACTGTGTTAATATAATAAAACTGAATTCACACCAACAGAAAATGATGAGAGACTTTTACAGTTACAACAGTTGCTCAAAATGCACACCATCGGCGTCGATATACTTCTGAGTACGTTGAACTACTGATTGAGCAACGTTTGCGAAAGTGTTCTCAGCGATTGCAGCACATGCCGTTTCAATTTCTTCCCGAAGTGCTGCCAATGTAACTGTTTTTCTACGGTATATGGTACCAAGAGTCTCAAATTTGTCTCGAATACGTGCAATTGTTACTCGTGTTGGTGGTTCTGTTCTGTACACACGTCTCCATTGTCTTTGAACTTCTACAACATTCTCGGTTTTCCAATACCACTTCAAAATTGCTTTCCGCTGTTCAAACGATAATCTTGGCTCTATTTTGTTGTAGCAAAGCTGGCATAACGTAATGTAAGTCACATCTGTTTACAGAACATCATGCGATAACCTTGGCTTCATTTGTTCATTGTTGATTTACCTGTCATGTAGCAACGCTATCATAATGTATGTGAGTCACATCTGTGTACAGAACATCATACTACACATTACTGTTTTTTCGGTGCAACTTTGAAATATATTAAATAGATAACTACTGTGAAAGTGTGTGCACATTATTTTGGCACCTTGGTAAATGTATTAGATGTGTATAATTGCCTGTCCTGCACTCCAGTATATTTAGATTCACTGGAATTTCACTTGCAACATTATTTAATTTGTTTATTTATTCGTCTCCCGTAGGCTTTGTGGAAACTCCCCAAATTGAAATTGTAGCAGGCTGCTTGTCGATGCGTAATCAGCTTGGAATGTGGAATCGTTTGCGCAGCGCAACAAGATTTCGAAGTGAGACCTGCTTTCAAGCATGAGATGGATATTTTGAAAATTTGCTTTAACATCATGTAACGAGCTTTGGGACAGTCGTAATCACGCATATCTATGTTGATGCTATCTATTTTTATTGTGTGCACTTGAGGAACGCATTTCTGTATTTATTCCTTGTATTTTTGCACATTTCAATATCGATAATTAATTCAAAATCTCTTGTATTTTATCGCCCAAGTAAAATTTCAGTAGTAATTGTCCTGCTTGAGCACTGAAATTAATTCAAGTATATAATTTCTCAAAGATAACATGCTCCAAAACCGGAATACGAGTTTGCATAAAGAACTCTGATTGTTTTAAATATAATCTTTGAAAAGTAATCATTATTAAAAAAATAGCATTTCGGTTTGTCATGCTCTGGCCAATGGTTTAGCTAAAACCAAAAAGTGTACTTATTATTATTATTATTATTATTATTATTATTATTGCTGTACATTTTAGGGAGATAGGTTACTCAATACCTCAACAAAACCATAATAACTGCTAAATCCAAATTAAAAGTTTTGAAAGCTTCAAATGGGATACATACTGTATTTCAAAATCATAAATCCAGGTCGCTGTCGAGGGATCTTCCAACTGCACCATATCCATTTCAACAGCCGGCATACATGCATGAGAACGTGTTTTAGGTCGTTTATAAATATTATTCAGCGTGAACGTTCCAACCATAAGGCATTTTTTGCTGTATTACTTAAAATAATCGTTATTTAACCAAACTGCAGCATTTAACATGTTCACAGATTTTATTGTTAGTGTCCAGACAAAATTCTTTAGGTATTGACATATCCGATGGGAATTCTGTTGCATATTTGAAGCAAAATAATAATGTATCCTTATGCAGTCAACCTTCTATATCGTATACAAAATGTAAATTTAAACAAAATGTTAGACATTTCAAATTAAGTAGTTTCCCCTTATTGCAACAACACCTTGTGGTACTACAGTGAAGTTATGTTGGTTATGAACCGCCTGATCGCGGCTGCTTACTAGGAAAATACAGCCGCTGGAACCGGAAAAACAAGATAGAATCGCCGTGCGTAAAGTTAATACATTTATTTTAGCATTTACATTATTACTGTTGATAATAATACTAACCTGTGTTGTAAGCAATAATGAAAACAATGCCCCCCGGCGGCAATACATTGCCGGCATCTGCGAAGAAAATTCCTGCATTTCTCGTCATTGAGAGATTCGGTCTCTCGTAACTTTTTAACAAGTTGGCGGTAATTTCTCTACTTGGAGCAGATTGTCAGAGTGTTTTCTGGCAAATCGCCTAACCACATTTCTGCAAAAATTCGTTTTCACATATATATCGTACATAAAACCATGTTTGTCAACAATATCTGTATATAGTGTCATAATTAATGAAGAATTAGCACTCATTTTACACCAAATGAAAGTTCCGAGTAACACGCGAGCGTAGTCGCTAACAAAATCTCCCTGAAACTAAATACAAGCTACTACTCGCTATGGCCTTGACGACTGACTTCTCCCAGTACGCAGCCGCGTTTAGCCAGGCCTATAACTAAAATAACTTCACTGTACTTAAGTTTGGCACGCTGCTAGACACCATGGAGCTTAATGTGTTACGAAATCCAGTGTGTTAGTGTTAGTGCGCTTTTTAAATCTGATTTTTCAAGTGTTCGCCTTTTTCTATAGATGACATTTGCTGTATTCTGGGCATTCTTGGTCTCTAATGGGAATACAATTTTAAACTTTTCAGCTTACAAAAAGAACCAGTTAGTATTTTCTTAGGGATTGGAAAAACAAAAGTCTGCAAAGTACTAACTTATATCACGTCATCTAGCAGGTCACGTATTTCGGCACCTGTGTAGAAAGAGGGAGGGAAGTCCCTCAGTATGTAACCGCCATCCATTAGCAATGTGGTTAGCTCCGACATGCCAGTAATTATCTGGCTATCTCGTGAACAAGTGTACCCGCAGCCCTCAAGCAAATGTTCCCACGTGTTCTGAACTAAATCGGCATTGCGCAAATACGTACTTAAATATATTTTTCTTTGTATACTTGTTCTCTATTTATTTTTAGGTTTAGAAAGCAAGTGTTTCCATTTCAGTGCAATAGATTTTATTTTATTTCGCTATTGTAGGCCACCATAAAAAGTATGCTCTATTTTCTTCGGCAATCATTTGCAAGGTGTAGATTTCCATAGGTTATTTAAATCTACGTGAAATCTAACAATAACTGAAAGAGGCAAGAATGAGTTCATCTGTCAGTGGTAACTTACTGCAGCAGGTCAATAACATATGCGGGGCGTTGCTAGGAACGTGTAAGATAATTTTATGATTTGTATTTAATTTTTCTGTAATTAGAAGTAAGTTTCACATCGCATTTTGTCACATTTCATACATTGTTAAGCAAATAAAAGACAAAGTTTCCAAGAGCCTTTCATTTTAAACTTTTTTTTACTCAAATGTAAGCTATTAATTATTGTATTCTCCTGTAATTGATCGTAATAAAATTTTAATGAAAGCCAATTCCATATTTCATTATTCTACAATGATATTAGTACCTACGATTGCAACACTTTTTATGTTTGAATAAACCAGGTAAGAATTTACAAATGCCCGTTTTATGTTATAACGAAAATGTTGTCTTCAGAACTTGTGTTTTGATGTATAGGAGCACAACGAAGAAACTGCACTTTCAATATTGTATTAATTTGAAACCTTTCAATAGAAATGCTTTTTTTGTATTCAGTAAGTTGAAAAATGATACGTAAAATCCCGACCCTATAATGTTATCGTATTTTTTCACGTTAAAAATATAACATTGTGACCATCAGTAACGTAAATGAATATTAAATTAAATTACATGCGATATTAAAAACAAAAAGTGTATACTCTATGTCATTCTTAAATCTTTTTGTGTATAAACTCAATCCTCCGGTCCTTTTTCTGTGCATATACATAAATCACTTTTGAAATGAATTTTTGATGTTTCACTGAGGTTTTTTTATCGCCCCTTTCACTATAATTCTTTTAAATACCGTGCAATTTTGCTAGAGTTCACAATTGCCTATGTAGAAATTGAAGGGAAAAAGAGTAATGGATGAACAGTTGCCAACTTATCATACGGGCCGCTGTCCCGCATAAACTAAAATGCATAGGAATAAAGGAGATTAAGAATGAATTTTAAAAACAATTAAGTTTTGTAAATCTTATTTATTGTTAAAATAAAATTATTACATCACTCCATATTGCATATTACAAAAAAAAAATCAAAATACTATATTTTAAATTAATATCACCTGTGGTACTTCTGTTGGGCTTCACGTCCCACAAAATCCCAGAAAGGGCATACATAACCACTTGGGTTTAGACCAAGGCTAACCTATACAGGAACGAAAACTCCATGAAAGACCCCCTTTTTTCATCTCTTCCTGACAGTGATATAGAAAATCACAAATATATCAACTGCGCAAGACAGGCTGAGCCTTCCACCTTATTATGATGATCGACTATCTACGTCATAGAGCACTACTTCAAAAAAGTACACAATTTAATTCATCAATAAAAATTAAAATGTACAAACCATCACACGATTTTGGGTTGGCTCAGCCTTTCAGCAGTAATGGATGCTTGGCCCCTGCCAATATGTGTAGTGTAAATTAGTAGTGGCAGAGTAGAGTAGTAATAGCGTAGTCGTAATAAATAGTGCATAGTAGTAACAGTGTAGTAGTAATAGTGTAGTAATAATAGTAGTGGTATTGTAGAGTAGTCTTAGTGTAGTTGTAGAGTAATAATAGTAGTGGTAATAGTGTAGTAGTAGTAATTGTGTAGTAGTAGTGTAGCAGTAGGAACGGTGTAGTAGTATTAATAGTACAGAAGTACTAATAGTTTAGTAGTAGTAATATTGTAGTAATAGAGTAGTAATAGGGTAGTAATATAGTAATAGAGTAGTAATAGTAGTAATTGTGTACTAGTAGTAGTGGAGTAGTAGTAGCAACTGTGTACTAGTAGTAGTAACTGTGTACTAGTAGTAGTAGTAGAGTAGTAGTAGTAACTGTGTACTAGTAGTAGTAGTAGAGTAGTAGTAGTAACTGTGTACTAGTAGTAGTAGTAGTAGTAGTAGTAGTAGTAGTAGTAGAGTAGTAGTAGTAGTAACTGTGTACTAGTAGTAGTAGTAGAGTAGTAGTAGTAACTGTGTACTAGTAGTAGTAGAGTAGTACTAGTAGCAGTAGTAGAAGTAGTAGTAATAGTAGAAGTAATAGTAATAGTAGTAGTAGTAGTAGTAGTAGTAGTAACAATAGTAATAGTAATACTTTTTATAGTATAATTATTCCAATGACACAACCACATTACAACTTCAACAGGTGCACGGGCTCAGTGGACTATATGTGCTGTTATAATATATTAGGTCTGTTTCATTTTATACAAAATGATGATATTGGCAACGAAAAGGGGCGGTACATTTAAATAGAAAGAATGCATGAAGGAAATTAATAAACACTTGAGGGGTGTGGATATGCAGTAGACATTTACGCAATGCAAGAAGAGATTTCTCTAGAAGTGAGGGATAGAGCAGTGCACAGTGTAAATAAGAAAAAAGGGCATCAATGTTCCTTTACCACTGACCAGTAACTAAGGAAACTCCTCTCGGCTTTCAAAGTGAGTGACCAATGCTTTATATTCAAGTAGAAGAAGCGTAACATGCAAAATATTGCTCTACCTCATCAGAAGAGGGGACGAAATGCTTATGCCGAATATCTTCCTCGAAAGAATGGAACTTTCAAAAAGAAGTCCTCCATTAACAGTCTGCAAAGTTTTAATGGTGTGTTTATTTAATGTCAAAGATAAAAGTTTTTTTTTTTCAATCTCTTCTTGTAAATATAAATTAAATACACCAACGTACACATAATCACTGCCGCAAATGTTGCAAAGAACACACTAATATTCCTTTTCGTAGGAATTGGACTCTAAAAAGAACCAACACACAGAACATCCACAGCTGATACAAACTTAAAACATTTACTATGTAATGTACTGTTTATATCATGGTTTGCATAAAAGACTGGAAATGTGTATTTGTTTTAAAGTAACCCTGTACAAACCAACATATTGACTCAAATAATTATATTCAATCGATGTTACTAATCAGACATCTCTACCTTTGTAAGTCTTGAAGATGGCAAGAAACTTGTTTATATTGTGCTTTTTTGCTTTGTTTTAATCTGATATATAGATATTCAGTTAAATGATGCACAGCATTCCAGGCCAGGTGCCGGAACAAATCCTAGTTTTTTCTCAAAGACAATATCTTCAATACTTTCCAACAACCGTAGAGCAACTCAGATACTGCAGTAGCCGCAGAGATTTGTATCCACTTCCATTAGAGAACGGAAAGCAGTTCACTAACAGGAAGGAATATCTTCAGTGTTTGGGACTCTTACGTAACTAAGCTGTAGTAGAGATGAAATTACAGCAAAGAACGTAAAGGTGATTCCTTTCAACAAATCTAATGACAAATGCAGGACGCTTCCTTGGCAGAGAAGGCCACCTGCAAAGTAACTACGAGGAAACAAAGAGCCATTCTTCTCCAAGAGCACACTCTCTGCAAAAGTGATTCCTTATAACTTTAAATCGACCCCCCTTTCAGGAATGAAAGGGCGTCAGAACATCCGGCACAGCTTCCAGTTCACTGGCTAGGTTGGCCTACTGTTTTTTTTTTTTTTCTCGTCGATATGCACTCAAACTACTTGCACATAGCATATGTTTATCTATCGTCGTTGAGCTGTGATTATGGACTTAGTCGCAGAAATTCCAGCACATAAAATGTGGTCACCATTATCACAAAACTAATAAATGTGGTCACCATTATCACAAAACTAATCTGGTAGTCAACGGATTAAACTATTTTCATTGAGGGCAAAATAACCAAATTTTCCGAAATTTATTCGTGCATTGTGTAAATTGCACTTAAAACAATAATCAGATTATACTGATTTTCTCAAACTTCGAAATAACCTTGCCTTTAGACATTATGACTTATTTACACAAATCCTGACAATGCCACTTTTTCTAGGTGATTCATTTTTAGTAAAAGTCACTCTCTTTAGAGCTTACCTCTATCGCATGTAATAACGTGTTATGTGTATGAATCGCTTGTTGAAAATGTTGCCCTTGCCTAGCTAAAAGCTTAAACCGAGCCACTGGACGAAACATTAGTCCCTCGGATTACATCGTTTGCAACGTGATTATTGTTCAATCTTGGTTATCAATACAATCTGTTTCAGCAGTTTCTTTCGTAAATTTCCACATAGTGTTTCAAACGTTTTCTGTGGGCACATTTCTATATAGTGTCCGAAATAGCATAAATGAATAAGCCAGCTCTAATGTCTTCATTTTTATGCTATCTTCTATTGCACAGTTAAAATATTTAGAACGGCTGAACTAATATTTTCAGTACAGTCCTAAGTTTCAGTTCAAAATAATAAAACTGAAATTGTGACAATACTTTACAAAGCTTTGAGACCAAGTTAAGGATTTTTTCTTAAGCTTTTTTTCAATCGCTCCATATAATCCTGTGTGAAATTTGCTTAGTTTCAAAGCTGTGCCATTATTAAAACTAGCTAATGCTTGAACTTAATAGTGAAAAGCATTAGCTTTCTGAAGGTTTTATTTATTAAAATTGTATTTCTTATTGCCACATTTACTTTAAATGTAATTACTTATTATCTATTAATAGAACATCTGTAATATAGGGTCACCCATATAAATTGATACAAGGCAATAACTCTTAAATGGTCCAATAAAATCAAAAGGTGACTTTTTCTCAAAATAGTGCAGGATGGGTCCTTAATAATAGTGCCAAGGTCAAAATTAAACGGGTGCCTTTAATGGGTTCTGGGTAAAATAGCTTCAGAAACTATTTTTAATTTGTTTATTTTGTTCCAATTTTTCAAGTGAAGCATAATTTGTATGATCCAAATATATAATCCATGATAGTATACTTTTAGTTATTTAGATAGTCCTTAACAAATTGTTTAAACCTTTTTTTTTCTAAAATTAAACCCTGAGAATTTATAGTGTGTATATAGCACTTAGTACATTTGTGAGTATCAAAAAGGGTATATAAAACTAAACTTTTGGTAACTACCAGGAATGAATATTTTCTTGGAAAATATTCCTCGAATAGCAGGAGAAAAAATATTATTACCATAAAGATGAACCGCCGACACACTTTGATAACATTAAATATAATTATCAACAAATTTCGTCGTCCAGTTGTGTGTTAGGCTAACCCGAAAACGGCTGCTGGTTTTAGCTACTGCACAGTAATTTATATAAGTTGATAAAACAAATGAAATACTGGTAGTGCAGCGACTTGCAAAACTCGGATAGTAGATAATATATTGTGTCGAAGAATGCCTGATGTAGAGCTATTTGATTCGATCGAGGCATATTCTTAATGCGCGCAGTTATAGCATGTGAAACTACTTGAAGATATCGATCAAACATAATTTCAATACTGAGGACTATTAATTTGCTACTGGAGCTAGTAGTAACTTGTAGCAGAAATTTTCGATACCGGAATTAGAACTTTTCCGCATTGCTGAATCCACAGCGATGTTTGACTATTTGAGGAGTAAACAGGATACCTGACGCAATCATTGCGAACGTAATAACCGAAAACACTGTGAGAAATCGTCTTATAGTATTGGCTGGAGCAAAGTGTGACCTTTGGACTCTACGTGCCTTTGGCTCTTCTGCTTGCCTTTTTGATCTCTAGGGCTCTAAGTTTGCGAGTGATGGATGGGCCCTCGCATCATTTCTCTTCTTAGCCGCAGCAGGATGATGCTGCAAACTCCAGCTGGTTACGTTATAGACGTGTCAGAGGTTCAACGCTGATTATGGGAAGCACAAGCAAGGAACAATAGCAGCGTTTGTTATGAGATGATAGACTCTTAAAAATATGTTACCACTTGTTCATTTGGAAAATTAAAAGAAAAGTTTTTAATCAATGAATGTACTGAGGGTGCCAAAAAATGTATACACACTTTCACAGCAGATATCTATTTAATATATTTCAAAGTTGGACCGAAAAACAACAATAATGTGTAGTATGATGTTCTGTAAACAGACGTGACTTACATACATTATGACAGCGTTGCTACGTGACAGGTAAATCAACAACGAACAAATGAAGCCAAGATTATCGTATGATGTTCTGTAAACAGATGTGACTCACATACATTATGACAGCGTTGCTACAACAAAATAGAGCCAAGAGTGTCGTTGGAAAGCGAAAATCTATTTTGAAGTGGTATTGGAAAACCGAGAATGTTGTTGAAGTTCAAAGGTAATGGAAACGTGTGTACAGAACAGAACCGCCAACGCGAGTAACTACTGCAAGCATTCGAAACAAATTTGAGACTCGTGGTACCGTGTACCGTAGAAATCCAGTTACACTGGCAGCACTTCGGGAAGAAGTTGAAACGGCATATCGCTGAGGACACTTTCGCAAACGTTGCTCAATAGTAGTAGTTCAAGTACTCATAAATGTATCGACCGAAATGCCGATGGTAGGCATTATGAGCAACTGTTGTAACTGTAAAAGTCTAAGATGATTAGTGCTCATCATTTTCTGTTGGGTGAATTCAGCTTTTGTTATATTAGCATAGTTTTTTCTTTGCTTGAAGTGTGTATATATTTTTGGCACCGCCTATATAGATGCACAAGTAGAGAAGGAAATATGAGTAAGTATGCGTTAATAGCTGTGCATCAAGCAATTCTTATAAGAATAGCCACATCTCCAACACGAATAGATAATGCAGTTAACATTCCTGCATTACAAGATTTACTATTTTGATAATAAATAACTAATAGATAAGAAACTAATCCTAAACCATCCCAACCCAGTAAAATTCTAATAATATAATATTTCTAGAATATTTGCTATGTAGTCTATTCGGTAATGAAAAAAAGTGAAGGAAAGAAAACAACGTAGTGCATGTTAAGTTTTGTCCATCTCCAAAACTCCTGAAAGATGCAACATATATAGTATGCATGCCATAAAAGTATACTGGAGTATAACTTGAAAATGTACGGCGATTCTGAGATACCATTTAGATACTAGAACCTAGATAATTCATCTCTCAATAAATCAATCATCGAATTATCTTACGTTCTCTCTGTTCATTAATTTTTTTTTCTATATTTAATCGAGAATTTCCCGCTAAATTTTGGTCTGGGCGTTTTAACATTACACTTCTTGTTTGAGATTATTTCATATCAGTAAAGTTGAAAGTATGTATAACTTTTTAACACTTTGGCGATTCACAATAATGTAACCTTGAATCTTGTAAGACAGTTTTTCACATTGTTGTGGAATTTCTTCCCATGATATCCGCATTTTCAGTTAAAAGAAAACACAGAGCTCTAGATATAGAAACCAAAGTAAAAATTATAAACAATTTTGATAAATGTGGAATGGTGATTGAAGCTAATTAATTTAGCGCCGATGTCACATACTGTACGAGATATCATTTAATCAGCAAAGGCACTTGCCTCCTAAACCCAAGATCGCGGGTTCGATTCCGGCCAGGACTGATGGAATTTTTCGGGCATAAAAATCGCAAGTACGGTTTCCTTCGGAAGGTAAGTGAAGCCATGGTTCCCGTGTCGTACGTTTACGGTACGATAAAGAACCTCAAGCCTGAAAAAATAGGCCTCTGAGCAAAATTTGTCGGCCGTTTCATGCTCTGATTTGAATGGGACGCTGATGACCTGAGATGTTAAAGAGCGTCCTTAAATAAACCAAATCAAAATCAAAATCCGCAGAGACTCTCATATACCATTTTGGAGCAAGCTGACAATTCATTCTTGGACAATATTTACTTTATAGGACTAAAAAGACATCAAAAGCATTGCTTCCAGTATAGTTCAGAAATAAGCGACGGGTTTCTTCAAACGGACATAAAAACAACGAAAGAAAGCAAATTGTACGCAATTTTTGTCTTTTTCAAATTAACTCAAAATATAGGTTTTACTCCATAATAGATGTATATATGTAAACGCGTTGTGTTATATACAATACAATGTACATAACAACAGTACCGGGCGAGTTTTCTTATTCTGAGGATTGGTAACTTAGCAAACCTGCATTTTACATTCAATGTAAAATGCAGGTGCTTTCAAGTGACCCATTGCATTCACCAGACCGGTCTCTAAGGGAGTTTACCTTTATCTACTGTGCACATATTGACCCAGAACTAGTTCTAATTTTGTCTCTCTTTTGTATGTAAGAATGTCTAAAAGGAGTAAAATACCATCCAGTGGCTTATGTTTGTCAATTCACACTAATGTAAATGTTGTTCCCATTTACTTATTATGTTCAGTAAAGCAGTTTCTTTTAATAAACTGTGATTTGACTGAAAAAGTTTCCCTCTTTCGAGCCACATTTCATGAGTCAGACCATCACCGATAAAGCCCAGCACAGTGCAACGCGAGTCAAAACACGCCGAGAGGCACATAGCAGGCAATTCGGCCGAAATCGATACGACGCAAGGGACAGTGTTTACGGAATATACTGTAAAATGTAGGGACAGTAATCTTCCCAGTCCGCAGTATAATAAGATTCATATATATATTCTGCCAGTGAACCCTAGCTAACACCCTTCATGGCGCATGCGCAACACAAAGAAACCCAAACATACTATATAGGACATAGCTACACGTACCTACACATAAAAGAGACGCTCTCGAAAACACCGCCTTCAATCCATCCCCATACATCGAATCTTCTTTGAAGGTGTCAGCTATGCAATGACAGGTCGTCAGTGTTGACACTTAAGGTCTTGTATTGTTTCCATAAGCCGACAAATGAGACTCTGTCCCGAATACTCTTTTGTCCGGGCACGTGTCCAAGCGCTGTTTGTCCACTCCGGCATTAACAACATGCTAATGGTATGAGTCCTTTTGATCATTTCTAAGGCGCAAAGAAAGAGGTTATAAAAAGCTGTGTTCAATGGGAAAGGAATGCGCCGTAACAGGACAGGTCATTCGCCTTCTTGAGTGAACAATGACCATTTACGCCATGGATTGTAAACAGGACAGGTGGTTACTAAAGGCAACTTAACGGCTTTGGACATTCTTGGAAGATGATATCAACTTGCAAAGCTTGTTAAAAAAAATAATAAAATGTTTAAAGGCATACAATGTAGGTTATATACATATTTTCTCAATAATGTAAACTTCTGGAAGAGAACGGAAAATGTTCTACACAGCACTTATATATCTAAGAGATAAAAATAATATTCCAGCTGAACTATGCATATCATGAACTTTCTGGCATCTCTAATTACACAGTGAGGCGAAATAAGCGACATGCAGTTCCAAACCTTTATTTTCAAAATAGTTTGTATTTCCTTGTGGCAAGTCATATTTTAAAATCTTTCAATTTTGGGTTAGATATTATGAAATGTTGTAAACTTATTAAAGAGGTATATGCAGATTTTCATTTATGTTGCTGACATTTTTACAACTATTAATATTTATGTATATCCAGAGGATACCAAAAATGTATTCACACTTCAAGCAAAGAAAAAAACTGTGTTAACGTAACAAAAATGAATTCACACAAACAGAAAATGATGAGCACTAATCATCTTAGACTTTTACAGTTACAACAGTTGCTCAAAATGTCCACCATCGGCATCGATACACTTCTGAGTACATTGAACTACTGATTGAGCAACGTTTGCGAAAGTTTCCTCAGCGATTGCAGCACATGGCGTTTCAATTTCTTCCCTAAGTGCTGCCAGTTTAGCTGGTTTTCTACAGTATACAACATCCTTAAGAGTTCCCCATAGGTAGAAGTCCAACGGGCTTAGATCCGGAGAACACGGTAGAAACTCAATCGGACCTCTTTGCCCTATCCAGTACCTTGGATAGTACCTAGGATAGTGTCTGGATCTAGTGCGCGGGGCTTGTTGCTGTGCGAGGTCTCCCAGATCTGCGCTGGTGAACATCTCACACAGTGCCATGAGTCTCAAATTTGTCTCGAATGCATGTAATTGCACGTCTCCGTTGCCTTTGAACTTCAACAACATTCTCGATTTTCGAATACCACTTCAAAATGCTTTCCGCTTTTCAAACGATAATCTTAGCTGCATTTTGTGGTAGCAACGCTAGCATAACACCTTTGTTTACAGAATATCATACCACACATTACTGTTGCTTTTCGGTCCACTTTGAAATATATTAAATAAATATCTATTGTTAAAATGTGTACATATTTTGGCACCCTCGGTATTTATAAACATTTTGTGTTTGATGTAAATATTGAAAATGTTATAGTTGCTTTATGTCATTAAATATTCGTTATTTATGTTGAATTTTTTTCTTTAGATGCCTTTCTTACATTAATATAATCTCCTAATACAAACACGATTTTTAACTGCATTAGAAATTATTTAATACTTTTATTCTCTAAGTTATCGAAAATTTACATCAGCAACTTACAAGGATTAAGCTTTGAAGTCTGCTCTGGATATTCACGAAACCATTCGAATTTAGTTGCAGTTAACATTTACATATGCCTGAGGGACTGGTGATCATAATTATTTACTTCATAAAAAATGAAACAATAATACAAATATCGAAAAATATTTTATTTTTACCAACGGTTAACTCTAATATTTCCTTAAGGTTCTTAAAAAAGAGTAGAACTATTTCTATTATCGATTACAGATCTACATAAAAATTAACTGATTTCAAAAGTCGTAGTAGCTGAAAGCCGTAAAAGGTCAAGGACATGTTTTTGTAAGTTATTAAATCCGATTCTTATTTGTTCCTTTTGTTATGCTGACGCGTCACATGCGATGGATGTAAGTTGAAATGATAAATTGGGAAAGAAATTTTATTCAGGAAAGAAGGATTCCAACTCTAAATGCAGGATACAATCCCGGCATTTGCCGTTGATTATAGCTGAGGAAACCCATGCATAAACCCCAGTCAAGGAGAACGGTCATTTAGGGAATGGAACCCCATACCTCTCGTTCACGAGTCCTGCTTAAAGGACTGCAAGTACGCGTGTCTTGCAAGTGTACAGCGTTTTATGGGAAAATAATATCTAATGGCATCACCAGAAGGAAAGTAATTGTGGCATACCAGTATAATACATAAACCAGTGCTTTATTTGTATGTAGACAAATGATATACCAAGGACAGGTAAACTGCGTTTAATCGTCTCTCAGCTAGGCATATATTTAAATTTGGAGATGTTCAATGCAATCAGGCCTAGAAACTCCTTCCACTAAAGAAAATTAGCATGCACTTCTCAACAAAATTTGGACGTAGAATTCACATTAGAAGGATTAAAGTACATACTCATTACTGATGCACTAATGCAAAATTACAGAATCTATGCTTATTACTGGGTATAAAAGAATAGATTATTGCAATTGTGTTATGTTTCTGCAGACATATGAGTTAAAAACTGCATTCATGTTTATTTTAGAGGATAAGCACTTACTTCTCAAAGCTACTATGCAGAAAACACTGCAGAAAAAATGTCCATACTACAAATGCATTCCATCAACTGTGAGAAGGCAGCACATGACATCGATTGGCGGTAACATTTTGCTTACGTTCAAGTCTATTGTTCCATGTTCATATGTAGAAAAAAATGAAGCTCAAATTGAAACGAAGATGATAATTTTTATAGGGTCAGCTTATAAAGGCGTTGAACTACCAAAGAAAACTCTATGATAAAGCACATTTAAAATTAAACGTTTGGCTCTCTCGGAGCTTTTTTAACAGGCATGTTGAGAAAATTGTAACAAATGGTGGTCGAAACAGCTTTGCATTATGTTCGTGCTTTTTCAATAAATTTGCGTACATTATATCAACTAACAAGGGGAAAAAACTTTAATTGTAAAATAAATACAACGCGTAGTAAAAAAAATCTATTTTAAAAAGCATGTTTTAATAAGCGTTGAGCATTTTTTGGAGATATTAGCGTTTTAATGTGATGGTTTTTCTGAATTACTGTGTATTTACGAATATAATATGTGTACAAAGTGTTGGAAAGTATTATATTTGAAATAACACAAATAAAATTGAATGGACACGGTGGTTTAGAAAAGTATAAAGGAAATTAGATGCAAAATTATTTGGAACATCCATCCGGAAATGGTATGAAGACAGCTCCATCTGAACTCTTGTTCCAATCTCAGTCTAGAGAGATGAATGAAGGGATTCTTCATACCATGTGTTTCCGATAGGAATAAGACTACCCACAGATACTCCTCTCTCTCCTCCGCTGCCGGTTCATGTTAGCGCTCCTTAACTTGTGCTGAGTCCAGAGCAATTGGTCCACGTTCTCAAGGCCCGAGAATCCGTATAGACTGAAGACCAGCCCCCCCCCCCCAAAAAAAAAAACGAGATAACTCCCAGAAAACTTCCGAACAATGCGACTCTCCATCACAAATGCCAATCTGCCTGCCTCGAGGATCAAACCCGGATCTACAGTCTAAGATATGCAAATCACATTAAATAACCCAAAAGCTAACAAATTAATTTAGAGCCTTCATAAGGTGATATGAAGGATGGTGTACGGTGTTTTACACTAGTATCGTGTAATCCAATTATCTTATGAGACAGTATCGGTCGATGAAGGCATAGAGGTGGGCGGATTTCGCCGAAATGCTACGTTGAATTTGAGTGTTACGCCACTCTATCTGAGTCCTTTGAATAGGAAAGAAAACGCATGTCCTAGGGTAAAGTCTGCAAACATTAATAAATGGCAAATGCCGTGCTTAATTATTCTACTATATTACGCAAATATTTATTTATGATTCGTATATTCGTACCGATCCACTTGTGTTCGCAGATTATATTTGCAGAGAAAGCCCCAAATGATCGAGTTCCAAGTCATAAATTAGTAAACTCTTAATATGAAATAAAGCATAACATCTTTTCGAAAGGTAAATTTTATTTCTCAAATGGAATTAAAACGGACAATAGATAAATTCATAAACAAATGCCAGAAATGCATGGAAAATAAAGCCGAACATTCTCAGCAATCCTTTGCATGACATGTGTAAATACACAACTTTTTAAGTGCATTATAATGTATTACATTGCCATTCTTTTGGTTCTTCCACCGTTTTTGTTTTGCCCGGTTGGTTGCGAGCGAAGGCTTATTGGCGGATGTAGTTCCCGCCTCCGTATCGATCATCAGATAAATGGATGACCCGATATTAGCGCCTATTTTTGCTACTATGACATTACAGGCCATGGAAACTAATGATACGCGAGATAAAGTCATCATCATTATCAAACAAGATAGGCCAAAGTGACCTGTTCTCAGCTAATTCTTCCCTCACCTGGTCTTCATTTCGTCTAGCTATTTTTTTAATTGTGGCATTCGGAAAATGCGATTCTTCCATTTTCTGTTTATTTGTTCTACGAGTATTTTATTTAATATTTTAAATGTTCAGTGATTCCTTTATATTTTAAATTTTTATGTAGTGTTTTAGAGTACAAACAGTCACATACATTAAGAACTTCATTTCAAACGTTTCTATCATTCCCTTATCGCTTCTATTTATGGCCCAGCTCTTTGGTGCATACATTAAAACTGGCGCCGCCATTGTTTTATAAAATTTAAAAGTTTTATGTTTCCTTGTTCTTTTTTAATGTACGTTTTCTGCTACTAATTCTCTAACAATTTCAGTTTTGTAATTGGTTTATAACATTATTATTATTATTATTATTATCATCATCATCATCATCATCATCAAGTATAAATTTAGGACAATTTTGATATTTTCTTTAAAAGGTGATTGCTTTTGATTTTTACTACAGGGTTGGTAATCTACCAATATAAAATTGTTTACTCATATAATTCAGAATGAGATGAAGTAATTAATATATATATATATATATTTTAAAGAAACGTTCCAGGTCTAAGTTTAGGTTTTCTTTCTGGAATTTACCATTTATGAGGAGTGACGAAAACCGAAAAACAGCCTCATTGTCGGTGTTCAGGTTTCCATGGAGTATATGTAATTATTGGAACAACCTTCTTTTTAAAATGTTTTTCAAGAATAATTCTATTTATTTTACAAGGAAGAATAAAATACTATCATAAGAATATCACAAATTGTTTGCTGCATATCAATGATTACACATATCATGTTACACTACTGGAAAACCAGATTATTAGATTAACTTCGTGCAATTTTATGTTTTAAATATGAATTATGTCTTGAAGAGCAACTCAGTATAAAATATATTCTGAAATGAATATTTAACAGCATTTAAAATAATTTTATTCGCTAGTTTTATTACAACAAAGAATGTTTTATATGGATACATATACAATATGTTTATTGCCTATAAACAACACAGGATAGGCTCACTTTGGCTAGATCGCTATAATATGTAACACAGAGAATATTATAATATTATAATATAGAATATTATAACTTAATCTCATTTTTAGATTGAACAACTGAACCATAACGAAACATAATTATTTTTATATATATCAAATTAGAACTTTGGGTATCTATGCCTTTATATCCCTTAGTTAGTTCGGAGAGGATTTAAAAGTATCCCTCCAGTTTCCATCTATTCGATAAAGAATAGAGGCTTTATTTATTTATTTATTTATGGACGCTCTTTAACAGCTCAGGTCATCAGCGTCCCATTCAACTCAGGGCGTGAAACGGCCGACAAATTTTGCTCAGAGGCCTCTCCTTCAGGCTTGAGGTTCTTTTTCGTGCCATAAATGTACGACACGGGACCCACAGCTTTACTTTCCTTCCGAAGGAAGCCATCCATACTTAGGATTTTTACGCCCGCAAAAATCCATCGGTCCTGGCCGGGTTCGAACCTGCGATCTTGGGTTTAGGAAGCAAGTATGGTAACCACTACACCACCAGGACCGACTAAGAATAGAGGGAATAGGTACATCTTGTGTATATTACCTTTCAGAAAAAATGCTTAATCTAGAAGTCTACATTTAATATAAACAGTGTACACTTGCTGATAATATTAGATCTAGATAAATTTTGAGATAAAAGAGATATGTCGACTATTATACGACACTCACGCTATCCCGTTAGGATCGCTGCCAACCATTCTAACATGCCTTACATTAACGATACTCCGCTTTTAGGAACATTGTTTAATTGCTTTTCCTAATTCTCTATAAAATTAACAAGTGTTATTTAGAAATTTATGGTAATTATTTCATGAAAGTTTAGTAACTGAGTTATGCTGAAAATTAATGCCTAGTGTAAATTAACATTCATATTACAATAGTATACATCATATATAATCTAATAATTGTTTATTTTTTATATTCTGTGTGGAATTAGACTTTTGTAATGTACAAGTCAACTTGCAACAATTACATATTATTTAAAAGTATTGTCTTGTAGTCAATAAACTCATTGAAAAATTCATATTTTGAATTCACAAGGAAATATTTGAGATAGATATATTGCAACAACACAGGCATCCGTTCCCCTTTACCCGGGATCCCTGATGTCCTTTCCGGGCGTCCCTTTTCCGGAAGGGCTGGTTGTAGTGGCGTCACCCAGTCAATGCTACGATTACGTGCTTGGGGTTTTAATTAGCTGCAATGTGCTGGCAACAAAATCGATCTTTCGTCACAAGAATGGATGGACATACACTTCCTATTGAATAGCTCCATTTTGGTTTAGAGTATTTTGTAATAGTTTGCTTGATAAGAAAATTATCATATCTTATCTAATAATTCTTAATATTCAGCCAGGAAGTGTTATTCAGATAGACTTATTGAAAATATACCCAGGGATCTCGTGAAAAAATCATTGTAAATGACTCTTTCGACGAGGCAAGCAATGTAGTACTTGTTCAGCAAGCTTTCAGACAGGGTTTTAAAAGGTATTACTTAGTTTTCCAAAATCTTTAAAACACAACTTTCCACACTATATACTTGTATGTCGGAGCATTTAACGTGTTATCAAGTGACATTCACAAATTTTACGAAACACGACGCTCTTTATTTAGGTAGGCAGCAAAAACCATTAAAACTTACTTATACTTAAGTTTTTAGCTAAAAATTGCTGAAAAAGCTAAAATTCTGCCTCAAAATAATAATAATAATAATAATAATAATAATAATAATAATAATAATAAAATTTTTTATGAAAATGTGCAGCTAGGGATACAACAGTACAAAAGCGTATTCTGGTTTTAAATGTGACCATTCAAGCAATAAAGGTGCCCTGCGTTATAAACGTCCGAAAACAGCAACTACTTAAGAAATTGACTACAAAGAGCAGTACATTAATTTGTGGAATTTTGATTTAAGTAAACCAAAATTGAAATGCTATGGAATAGATGGCGTATCATATCTGAACACAAGTTTTATTCTTCTTCTACTATTAAGGATTAGGATATATATATATTTATTGAGGGTGCCAAAATGTATACACACTTTCACAGTAGATATCCATTTAATATATTTCAAAGCGGAAAGCATTTTGAAGTGGTATTCGAAAATCGAGAATGTTGTTGAAGTTCAAAGGCAACGGAGACGTGCAATTACATGCATTCGAGTCAAATTTGAGACTCGATACCGTATGCAACACAATGGTACACCACCACATTACCACTAAGATGTACATTCGTACTTGATGACAATCTTCCAAAGCACTGGATAGGACGAAGAGGTCCGATTGAGTTTCCATGCATTCTCCGGATCTAACTCCGTTGGACTTCTACCTACGGGAAACTCTTAAGGATGTTGTATACCGTAGAAAACCAGTTAAATTGACAGCATTTCGGGAAGAAATTGAAACGACATGCGCTCCAATCGCTGAGGACACTTTCGCAAACGTTGCTCAATCAGTAGTTCAACGTACTCAGAAGTGTATCGACGCCAGTGGTGGGCATTTTGAGCAAGTGTTGTAACTGTAAAAGTCTAAGATGATTAGTGTTCATCATTTTCTGTTTGTGTGAATTCAGTTTTGTTATGTTAACATAGTTTTTTATTTACTTGAAGTGTGTATATATTTTGGCACCTCTATATATCAGGACTTTCCAAGAGTTTTAACCTTTTTCTTATTTAGCGAAGTGGGATTTGGTATTAGCGATGAATAATTGATTATGTTGATAATGACTGTCTATGAAATGTATCTCTTCTCCCGCTTCCTGCAGGAATACCTATGTTGTATTCCCGTTCCACGTTCCCGTTCCATTAATTTTTATTTGTTCAATTTTTCAGATATGTATCTCTGGGGTGAAAGGATTGCGGAATGAAACCTATAAAAATCACACTGGTTACTAGTTAATCTGCGAAATTTATTGTTGTCCTCTCCGAATACATTATTATGCAACTATCTATCAAAATGAGAAGTTCTTAAAATATTACTATATGTAAACAGAAACGCGAGACTGACGTTATGATGCTCGTATCTTTCTCGTAAACAAATCTGACTATTTATGACAATGTTACGTGGTTGGAATTTCCAACGATAATCTGTTTTAATTTTATTTTTTAATTCTCTCGAATTTCCTATCCTATTACTTTTCACAGTTGTGAGATATGTTATACATTTAATTTGATTATTTCCCCGTTCTATTTCGTATAATATGCTTATACACAATAACAGTGCACGAACTCGTGACTCCCAATAATCAACGACAGATTGATCGCAACAGATTACGAGAACTACTTCCAACAGAGAAGTCAAACAAAGTGAGTAAAGCTCGTTAATTCTAACGGATATTACCACAGCTGTCTGTCTGGCGTTTCATTCTTGACAAGAATTATTAATGTCGCTAGGCGCTTGGCATTGGTTGTTTCCCTTAACTATATGATTTTTCCTACCTGTGATTGGTTTGTTCGTAGCTTAAGCGATGTGTATGTGTTCTTGTGAACCGCTACATTTTTATTTTTGCGTATGCACATACTTATATGATTCACAAATATATGTGAATAAGTCTATGAAATTGATATAAATAAAACAAATATTAATTATGAGTGCTTGGGTTTTGAATCGGATATTTTGCACTTCATCAGTTATTGTTATTTTAATTACATTTCATTTTTTTTTTTTCTTTGAGTAGTGTTTAGCGCCCATTTTTACTACTGAGCACCACAGGTGGTGGATACTCATGATACATGAAATGAAATGATATATTGTGAAAGAATACTTTTTAAGGAAGGAAGCGTTCCAGGCCTAAGTTTAGGGCATTTACCAGTTATGAGGAACGAGGAAAACCTAGAAAAAACCCAGTTAGGGAGGACGGTCCTGATGGGGATGCGAACCCCAGACCTCCCGCTCACGATTCCGCGTCTTAACGACCTCGGCCACCCGTGGCGGTACATTTCATTGTGTTATATATATAGTTAATATGTTATATGGAATAATAGGTTTGATCTTTATGGAGCCGCGTCAGCATGGTGTGCTGAGGTGACTGGCTGGCCACTGGCTCAAGCAAATCATATATTAAAGCTTTTGGGGGTTTAGCCACGAGGGATGGCAACGTCATTACATTCTCTTCTTGGAATATCCATCAAGGTTTGGGGGTGCATATACTTTCGGATTTTAATTCTAAATTGCTAAGTCCACGGTCTTCATTAAAGCCTAAACTCAGTGACCCAGGTAGAATGTATCTTTAAAATATTTTACTGCAAAGTTATTGTTATTATTAATCAGGTTCTATTATGAATTTTGTTCAGTAAGGAAAGTGTATGTTTAAGTCAATGTATTTAGGCACGCTTTCCTTGTTAAAATAGGAGTTTTAGCCGCTTATACCAATAATTTCATTAATTATTATGTATTTAATTTAGGCAAACGTTTGAGATTTTATAGCTTAAAATTTACAGATTCAAAGCTTCGAATGCATTAATTTAATTTTTAATAAACATTTCAATGATATATTGGTGGCACAGGTTTACACCAGTTGCATTATAGCTAGTTACTCTTTTACTATAACTTTTTATTATTCAAAATTCAAATCTATTTTATATCTGTTTTGTATATATTTTTACTGTTCAGCAAATTATATTTGTTTTTTCCACTGTTAGAAATTGTAAATTATACCTTTCCGTTGCCATATCCTGAAGCTTTTCTCCCAGCATACTTCAACACTAGAACGCCCGAGCTTCAAATACCCCTTAAAACGCCACTTAGCGGTCAATTGATCGCTACTACAATACTTTCTTATGCAATTTTAATCATTTTTCTCACTGAAGACTATAGAATTTTTCTTTATCACCTTCTAGCGTACTGTGATGGTATAGAGGAAACGGTTTTTCTTGTAAATTGCAAGCCAGTTCAAATCCAATTTGCATTCAACCCTCGGAGTGAGTTTTCAGATGTACTTGGTGTCTGCTCAGTATCACTTGTTTAGTGCTCTTCTTACTCAGGCCGATGAAATTTCTTATTTCCCAGACGAAGAAGAAGGAGAAATTTGGCTTCTGAGCTGCGAACCAGTTTCCAATCCAGTTTGAGTCGAGCTTCTGGTTTCAGATATTTTTATATTCATGGTTTTTGCTCACGTATCACGGTATGTTTAGCGCTTTATGTTCCTTTGCCTATTCATTTAATTTGTTGGTAATTCAATCATTCATTCACACATTTATTCGTTCATTCTTGTCGGTCCTGGTGGTGTAGTGGTACCATACTTGCCTCCTACACCCAAAATCGCGAGTTCGAATCCGGCCAGGACGATGGATTTTTTCGGGGCGTAAAAATCCTAAGTATAGTTTCCTTCGGAAGGGAAGTAAAGCCGTGGGTCCCGTGTCGTACATTTACGGCACGAAAAAGAACCTCAAGCCTGAAAGAGAGGCCTCTGAGCAAAATTTGTCGGCCGTTTCACGCCCTGAGTTGAATGGGACGCTGATGTCCTGAGATGTTAAAGAGCGTCCATAAATAAATCAATCAAAAAAAAATTCAATCGTTTATTCTTTTGCTCATCTTTTATAGGTCATCTCCGGCATTATGTTAATTAATAAAAAAGGGTTATTTATTTTTTATTTCAAGTATAAGCATGTTTTCTCGAAAATAAGATATTATTACACAAATTGGGTTTGCTCTATGCTCTGTAGCAACAAATTGTTAGCACAAAAAAGACATACGTTATAAATTACAGGTTATATCTCTACAGAAAACTGTTATATTGAAACATTCTCTGAGATATTGTTACGACACTTTTCGCAGAGTTTTTGATTATTCAAGAACCACATACAAAATTTGTACACGTCGAACAACTGTCTTTGGTTTTATATTTCTTATATAACCCTATTTGACATGTCTTGCGTTTAATGACCTTAGATATTCCTTCGTCCCTATAAGCAACTGTGAGTGATGGTAACAGTAGTCGATGAAAGCTACGTGAAAATAAAAAGCTAAGCTAAATTTTAGACACGGACACAAGAGCTGATAAACAATGACTCACACGCTACAATGAAACATGTTTGTAGTGCAGTGATGATTATTGTCGTTTACAATTACGCAATATACGTCGTAAGATACATGGGTAGGGAGAGGTCAATTGACCGCCTCCGGGGACCGATGATAAATTTGCTGTTATTTTAAAAAGTTACACCTGAAATGCAAAAATAAAATATTAGTGAACTAAATTTCATTGAAAGGAATTAAAAGGCACAAAACCATAGAAAAATGCTTTTAAAAACATTGAAAATATGAGCGTTCGAAAATCAAAAGCGGTCAATTGACCGCCATAAGGCGTTCTAGTGTTAAAACACGTCTTTCATCAACCAGTGCGTATCAAACTAAGGTTAGTAAATACTTGTAACTGAGACAATGCGCAGATTTTTTTGAGTCTTGTGTATAATCTTTTTTTTTTTTTTTTTTACTTGAAAATTTTAAAATATCATCTTGTCTATCTACTTCATGGATCCTTTATGTTTCCTTTAAATTAATTTTTTAAGGGATCTAAAAATTTCATTTCAGATGCCAATGTTTTCTTCCCATCGCCGTTTTATGATCCCAGATTCTGAGCCGCAAAGTGCCAACCGCTATTATTATACAATTTCAACGGTGTATTTTTCATGGGTTTTTGATTAAAGTTCTTTTTATGGTTCCATAGATTTGATTAAATATTATTATTTTGTTACCATTATGAAAACTTTCTAGGATTCAATTTTGTACTTCAAATAATTGAAACTGTTTGCCTGTTTAAGAATGTCTTTTTTATTACTATTTTAAATCCTATTTGTCTTTTTTTCTAGAAGGTTAACCGCGTGGTTTTCCGAGCTGAACTTTTAAAATTAAATCTTTAACAGATATGGTGATTTTAAAAACATCCGTTTTGCAGTTCTTCCTCAGATATTGCCTAATCACTTGATCGTCTGTATGCAATAATGATTTAATATACATCCTAAATACATTTCTATATTTGTTCCTTCCTTCCATTGTAGCATGTATAAATAATTGTGGATGACAAGCTACCCCCTCGTCTAGCCCTCTGATTTATTTGAATATAATTACTACTAAAATTATGTGTACGTTTGGAATTTTTGTATTACCCTTATATTAACGCTTTAAATGTGAAAAACATTCGGCAAGAAGAGTGTTATGTTTATTCGACATCTGGATCTAAAATTCAATACTCTAATGTATGTTTATTGTCACACACCGGAGTCTAAACACGTCTATATCAATGGAAACATGAAGACTCTCCGGAATTATTTTCGTTTGCTAAAAGATGTTGGTTTAAATTTCCGTTTGCTAAAGGAGTACTTTTATTTCAATACCTTCAAAGAATGAAACAATAACGGAATACTTTTATATGAATATATATCTAAATTCAAGCAAAAATTGTGAAAAACGTGTTATTTTTATGAACGAAAAAATCAACTAAATAAAATCTCTCCTACTGCCAAATCTGTTTGTCAGATGCAGAATTAGTAGCGACATTTAACGAATATTTTGAATATCTTTAAGAAACGTCCATTATAATTCAAGGATAATAAGTAGAAAAATAAAGCTGTTAAAAATAAATCATGCCCATGCCCTTTGCTTTTATGCCATCTAACTTTTAAATTATTTTCATGTCGGAATGTCACTATGCCAGCCTGGAAGATTTCTTGCAGTTTTAGGGTGGCGTAAACTGAATAATTTTAAAATATTGCAAGATTAATATGCATGAGTTCAATTGTCGAAAACTGTAAAACTTCTGAATTCAGAATTTCAGGGGAATATGACAGTTTGACTTAGGTACACACTTTGACATCAAGAGTGATAAGATTATTATTGGGAACTGCAAATTATTTGAGCCCGATCCCTCTTCACTGTGTGTACTAATTTTTGAGTCATATGTTTCTCTTTAACATGTGCCACCCTCTCTAAAACTGTTCCAGTGTTTAGTATTCAACTTGCGCGGATAAAATTCGAAATTGCGTGGAATTATTGAGTGAAATCCAAAATGACACTTAACATTAACTTTTAGTGACAATCCGTGTTCAAAATACCAAGAAAGTTGCAGTACGAAAAGATCTGTTTATAGCCAGCAATATAATTCCATTAAGAGTTCTTCCTTGGTATTCTTCGCCCGTTGACCTTCGAGATGGATCTTGCTCGAGAATTGGTACAGCCGCAACCATCCAGACGACCCTTCACATTTTTAAGCGAACGCGGTACACTACAGCTTCATGTCTATCTTTATAATGGCGCAAACAGTAATTATTAAGAGCACTCATTGTGATATACATAAGGCAACCTTTTAAACATGAAGTTTTAGAATAAATTCACATATAATGAAGTGTACACCTATTAACGCTAGAAACGAAAAATATCCCATTTAAGGCCCTAAACTTTCATTGATAGCAGGTGTTTAACTACATTATTTTAATAAGTTCATTTTTACATGTTTGTATATTACATAAAGGCTATAATGCTCAATATAAAACCACAAATATTTTATAGTAATAGCAACTTAGCTGTGTTAATTTAAGAAGTTCATTTACTTATGTTATTACGTAAAATACATAATATTCTATGTAAAGCCCCAAACATTCATTGATAATATGTTTTTATCACGTAAATTGACTAAATTTATTTATATATGCTTTTAGGTTAGGTAAGGGCTTTAGTTTTCAATTCAAATAACAAATATTCGTTGGTAATACATTTTCAATCGTATAAATCTAGCAATCTCATTTGTAAAGACTTCGTGTAAGGGCTATTTCAATGTATGTTTAGTTTATTTGTTGGCCTTTATGATAATACCGATTATAAAAATGTAACGATTCAAAGGAACGCATACATAGCCAAGAATATAAAGATTAAAACTGCAGTTAAGAAAATTGTAATACTAAGTGAATCGACCAATGGCAAGCGTAACAACATTAATAATGTGTACGGAGAATGAAACACGAGACAGGCAGCTTTGTTGAGACTAAATAGAATAGAATGAATTTCATTATTTAGTATACGTATGTTGAAAATATAATGCAGTGTAATGTATAGTATTATTACCATCCAATTGTAATAAGTAACGGCTTTATCTCAAAATGTGTTAGTTATGCGTTGGATTCGGTGGAGATAAGTTTTGTTTTAAATTCTATTAGCAGAAATCGTGGTTCGTACTCCCTAAAGTGAAGCAGCATTTTAACATTACGTAAAGATAAATGGCGATTAATATTTCGTGGAATAAGTTACAAAATTATTAATTGTAATAATATAAATTATAAGAGTTACGAGTTTGAATTAATATCCATATAGGAAAATAGAATACGGGATACAGCAGGACAAAAAGCACAGTATTCGGGAGAGAAAATTTAAATATTCAGTCTGCATGTCTGCATATTCTTAGAGTATATCGTATTCAGAAAAGTGTACTATCGTGTGGTAATAACAAAACAATAATAAACTCCTTACATTCCTATCCATTGTGATTTTTATACTTAAAATCACACTCCTTTCACCCCAGAAGTATCAATCTGAAAATTCCAGCTTAAATATCAAACCCTGATCTAGTTGAGCATATTGCAGTGGTAGTCAGGAACGACGACAAACGTCTACATCGGCGTCTCCTTATTTCCGCTACACACTTTACAATATTTCAAGTTATCTGACATTCTATGTGATTTTAGGTCCAAGCTATTTAATAACAATAAAAAAAAATCTTCTATCATCTCTAGATGTTTGTGCAGCAAATTGTTTAACAGTCTGTATAAAGAAATTTGCCATAATGTAATGTTATGCATTTCAATTGCTTGAATTCCTGACTTAAGATTCATTCTTACTGTGGTACTTCAAGTATTTTTATAAACTATTCTGTAAACACGGCTCCATTAACCTCGCATCATCACAAGTTTAATTGTTAATAAAATGAATATTAAGAGGGTATTGTATAGAACTTCATGCTATCATGCAGAAATTAATGTTTTCAAATGCACCATTCAAATAGAGAAAAATTATAATAGTAATAATAATAGTACAAATTATTCGAAATGCATCATTTTATTTCGAGAATCTGGCACCACTTTAGAAATGAGATATTTCCATATATGTTTATAGTAATAATCACTCATATTTATGTTTAGGAAAAACGAGAATTTTTTAGAATCATAAGTTTGTCTACCTGCTATGTTGTAAGGTCGACTGAATGATTTTTGCTGTGGCAAATATTTTACCAAAACTTGACTCATTTTAAAACAGTTTAAATTCCGGATTAAAATAATGAAAACGTGAAAAATGAATCTAAAGCACTTCAAAGATATTATTTATTTACTTATTTATTATTACACTTAATTAAATATTTAACTTTTATATTTTTAATTCATTGTAGTGAACCTAAGTATTCAAATAGTTTAATTTTAGTTCTTCCAGATTAAAACAACGAAAACGTAAAAATGAATCTAAAGCACTTCAAAGTTATTATTTATTTACTTGATTTTATGACAGTTAATTAAACATTTAACTTTTATATTTGTAACTCATTGTAGTGGGTCTAAGTCTTCAAATAACTAAAAGTGCATTGTGTTACTTTAAATTGCTTAACATACGTGATATTTATTAATTGTTAAAGTGCATGAGCTTCCAGTGGGGTAGGGGGACAAATTTTGGTTTATATAAAATATATTCGCTTAATGTTAAATAATAGCTAAGAGTGTGGTCTAAATAAATTAAACACGTCTAATACAATCATGCACATTTGATCTAACAAATGCTTTTACTTTAAACTCCATTAACTGAGAAAACAGTAACATATACCGCAATATCTACAGGTTTGCTATTACAACGAACTTTGAAATAAGAATAGCAAGTGGATTATGTTTGTTCAATGTATGGATCTAGTATAGTAAGTATAAGCACTCTTAAAATAATTTCATTATTATGCTTGTCCTCGAGGACTATGGCCTGTTCCGGATCCAGAAATGTATAGTTGTTCTGTTTATCTTTTTTGGTCTTCCTGGATCCTTTGGACTCTTAATGCACGTGGAAATTTGTTTGCATTCGATTTATATTTGAAATTAATTATTTAAGTACTTTGTTTATTGAAAATATGTTTAGTTCTTCCTGAGTTTCGGTATTTTTGTTCTTGTTTATTAATTTATAACCTCCCACTTGCTTCAAAATCGCACCTGTCACTTTTATTTTCTAATTATCAGTTATGTAGTTACCCAATAGGTGAATATTGGAACTGGAGGTGCTCTGTACAGTTTTGAAATTGTTTTTTTATTTTAACCCTTATGCAGTAACGATCTTTTTGTTGTTGCACATGTATGTTTATGTTTTATTCATTTCCATATTGCTATCAAAGTCTAATTACACCCGTAGATAATTTCATTTCATTATTTGTTCTATTAGTTTTCCATTTAAAACTAATTGTTACCTGCACTGGCTCCTTTCCATAATAAGCCTTATTTTTGTTTTTCTGATTTATATGTATAAATTATATTTAGCTGCTATTACATTCAAATCATGCAAATCTATTTGTAGTTAATTTCTTTTACGGATATTATTACTTTATCCTCCACAAACAATACCTATACTAATTAATTACACACACACACACACACATATATATATATATATATATATATATATATATAACACATTAACACTAATAATAAAAGTACATAAAGATAAAACACAGAGAAAGAGTCACACTTGAAATTGCTATATTTCGAACTACTGCGAGTTCTTCAATGGCAAGAAGCTAGTCAGAACAGAAGCGCCAACGCGGGTAACAATTGCACGCATTCGAGACAAATTTGATACTTACGGTGCCGTATACCGTAGAAATCCAGGTACACTGCCAGCACTTCGGGAAGAAATTGAAACGGCATATGCTGCAATCGCTGACGACACTTTCACAAACGTTGTTCAATCAGTAGGTCAACGTAATCAAATGTGTATCGATGCCGATGGTGGGCATTTTGAGCAACTGTTGTAACTGTAAAAGTCAAAGATGATCAGTGCTCATGATTTTCTGTTTGTGTGAATTTAGTTTTGTTATGTTAACAGCTTTTTCTTTGCTTGAAGTTAGTGTTCATTTTTTGGCACCCTCTGTATATATAATGTTAAAATGTGTTACCTACAAGGAATTTATCTATCTTAGTTTGTGATTTATTAACATTTTTTTCTAAGCAGCACATATTCCATAGAGTAGAGAGATTCACTTCATTGAAACCTTCAGATAATCCACAAATGGCATACATACTGATAAACTGAAGTCTCTCCTTTTCTCAAATAGCTTTTATTATGAAGAAGCTATCAATGTATTATCTTCATTTTCGAAACCCGTTTTGAATCATGAGGATATTTCCATTGCCGCAATATTCTCTGCTTGAGAATCGGCGCTTATAACAAAGTTCATCAATGTTATTCCTCTATTTCAAATACTTTTCTTACTAAAATAATACAAAGAGGCTCTGAAAGTGTCCCCCCTTTTTATTCGGATATTTTTCGTGCCTTCTTTAGAATTTTACACATTTCTCCCATCAGTTTCAATCCAGAAATGGTACCTTTGTTTCCAGGATGCCATCGTGGGCCTATTTGAAGGATTCAGCCTTTTGATCTGTTCTAATCTCAATTTCGTCTTTTAAACATTGTATATATTTCTTATTATTGGATTTATACAGTAAGGACTTTTTTGGGATTATTTCTTTCTTTTATGTTTAGTTTTAGATTTTTATCGCTTACTGAATCCATTCCTATCTTATTTCATTAGATAGTCTTTCCATTTAGGCGAAATTTTTAACTAATTTTAAAAACTTAATTTCTAATTTCTGAATATGGCCGGCGTCTTTCTCAGCATATTTTTAAAGTTGTTTGGCACATAACCTGATATGTATTTTTGACATTTTCGAAGGTGATTTATATTCCAGACAGTTTAAATTTTCCACAGCAGTAAAGAATTTTCAGTTACGGTCTTCATTCATACTATATATTTCTTCTAGAGTACGTGGATTATGTTCATACGCTTGTCGTTTAAATTTACTCAGAGATAAAACTTACAGTAAAACCAACCTGATTAAGGATGGAATAGTAGATATTGTAGCAAGTTAATTTTCTGAAGTTTTAACTTTAAATTGTAATTTTTTTATAGAAACAGATACACCCTTTTGCTGCAAAAGTAACGAGGAAATTTATAGGCAAATTTAATGTAATGTAAAAGTTTCTCATTGAGCAAAGCACGTCCTCTTTTTCACTTCTTTATTTCTGACACTTCCAGCCTAGCGAAAGTTATTCTCAAAATAATGGATCTTTGAATGAAATGGAATGCTTGGGTGATATAGTTTCCGATATTTAAGGATTGACTTTATTAATGCTTAATGGTATACAAATATCACTCATTAAAACTGCAACAACACACACGACAACACAACTGTCTTTTACAACCTGACCTTACACTAACTCAATAAATAAACGCGTCAGCATAACTTTAGTAGATTGCAGGACCTCGTGCAACTTACCGTTAACTGACGGCGGAGTTAAAAGGTTTGCAGTCCGAGTTCTTTTGGATCGTTCTTTAGATGCCACCAAGTTGTATTCCTTATATAAAAATGAGTTTGGCAAACTAATGATATTTGATTTATTTTAATGACAGCTATTGAGTTCTTTTTGAAAATTTACAAACATGTTGTAATTGTATGACATTTAATTTACAAACATGTTGTAATTGTGTGACATTTAATTTACAAACATGTTGTAATTGTGTGACGTTTAATATATAATGTCCTCCATCTTGTGTTCCTTCTAAAATCACCTGAAGAAGATTTCTGCCAGAAGCTATAGGTCGCGTAGTGGAAGCACTTGATTGATTTATTAATGGATCTCGTATAACGAGCCGGAATTCCAATGAGAGGGTGAGGGGCGATATATAATATAGAGACGTCAGAGTAAATTTCCGGTTCTTGAATATAAACCTCCACCACCTCATCAATCCCTAAAGAGCTGCAGGGGGTTGGAAAAAGTAACAAGGGGTTGAAGATGAGTTTCTATACTTTTCAAAGTGCTTCCCCTGGTGCAGTTAACAATGTTGAAATAAACTGAAAATAAATATTTCGGAAGTTAAAGCGTACGCGACTTGTACTAGAGAAAACATTTTCTAATAATGATCTCAATTTACGAAAATCTGGAGAAATCATACAGTAGTTTCTATTAGTATGTTAGATTTATGTACTCATTTTTAATACTAATAAATAGGGCTCGGATTTTAAGTAAATAAATATTTTTACTATCATTACAATCTCGAAATTTAAATGTATGTTCAAGTTGGAATCTTTAGTTTTAAAATACAGAAATGCTTGGCATCTAAAATATATATTTCAATTCCTTTGTATTTGAATAAACAATTATGTTTTAAGACATAATTTGCTGATAAACGAATATTTTGACTGTTTAGGCAGTTGAATCGCATTTTGAGCTGCCTTGAAATTTGGCAATAATGAACACGGAGCGATGCTAAGTCATGCATATCGCTCACTGCTTCCCAGTTGCAAGTTAAACGTGGCATTCAGGTCGAAGTGTTTCAATCAAACGACAAGGGAACAGTGAACCACGCTCGTTATCATTCCGCCAGTGGGTATCTGAATTCTAAGACATGTTCAAAACAGAAGGTAAAAAGAGTACAATTGCAAAGCAACGGTTAAGTAAACATAAACAAAGTTAAGCATAGTTTCCTAGCATACCTAAAGGAGAATAAAAGTATTTTAAGTGCTTTCACAAACATTAAATGGGAGCATTTAGAGGATTTCGAGCCTTTGAAACACGTTAATATTACTAGCATTGCATGTTGTAAATATACAGGACTGGTATCATGTGATGTTTAACGTACATTTTTAAAATATTCCTACAAATCTCTCACGCGTGATAATCGTTAGAGTCTTAATATGTCATATTTAAGTTCAACACTGTAACAGACCACTAGGAAACAGTATACTTGGAATATGCACACTAGTACTTCTGTACTTTCAGTTTAGATAATTATTTTCTTCGCTTAGAAACATATTTTTCCCTTTTTAAGCAATCGAAAGTGCTTAAAAGTTCTCAAAGTAAATAATTTCAGGAAATACATAATCTCATGAAGGTTGAAAATTTTAGAAAACACTGAAGAAAAAATAATGTTGCAAATGCAAATGTGTACATAACCAATCATTGCCGATATTTCTATATTATATTTTGAACTTCGGCAACAACCAGTTATGCAAAAAATGGTAGGACCAGACCCGATATTCCCATAGGTAATATAGAATACACTAATGCTTTATTTCAATGATTGGGTAATAAGTATTATATATAAATAGTGTTGATGCTCTTTAAAGTGCATAATAAATATACAGGGAAGTTATCTGAGTTACTGGCTGTGTACTGGGAGAAGCGAGTTGTCAAGGCATTTCAGATAGTAGTTTTTACTTAGTTTGAGGCAGTATATTTTAGTGGATGGTTGTGCTTCATGTTTTAACTCGATGCTTTCACTGTGTTTAAACGGTGTGCTAATTATTCTTCATTATTTATGCCACTATATAAAAATAGTGTTGAAGAACGGGATTTTATGTATGATTTATGAAAACATTCTTACACTGTAGTGGTAAATCGATTCGCAAGAAAATATTCTGGTAATCGTGTTCCAGGTAGAAAGATTGTTCGCCAGCTTGTTAAAAAGTTACGAGAAACAGACTCTCTGAATAAGAAACATGTTCAGCACCGCCGTGTTCTTGCTGAAGAAAAGTTACATGAAATATAGGAATTTTATTCCCAAATGCCTGCAATGTATTGCCGCTGAGGGGCATCGTTTTTAGCTCTATTTTACCTTACCTTAATTTACCTTAAAATATTTTAATAAGTAAGTACTTTTAAAGCAAATCTTTACATACTGCTCCCAGACCATGTAAATCAGCAGTTGTTTTCTTTAGCGCAAATGGAACCGGCCGTGGTTTATGGCCGAACCCTGGTTTTTCTATGTGCTAAGGTAGGGACCATATTTGTTAACTATTTGAAAAGGCAATAGATTTTAGATCATTTTATGTAAATTCAACGTAAGTTTTCAGTCTTAAATAGCTCAAATAACTTTAAAATAATTACCCTAAACATCATATATACAAAAAAGGAGGTGGCCAAAGATAGCATATCTTTAGCAATGTTTGCTTTTTACTTAATACAACATTTTTCTGAAATGATTTCCCTGACTTCTGTAAAATTTCTCATCTATCACCAATGTGTTAATTTTGCGTACCTCAAATGGCAGAGGAGCTCTCCAAGCTTTTTCAGTCATCACGATATGTTTCTTAATCCGTTGCTATTGTTGTGTACTATGTGTTCGAGCTTAGTTTTCATACTAATGTAATTTTCAACTTTTACTGAAGTCATTTTGTCTAGAATCTGAAGCAAAATATAACCAAAACCTCAAAAGCATTCGATGCGCTGCAATGCTAAAAGTGGCAATCGACATTTTGGAATCTGAACCCTTGGTAGTGCGTCAAGGATGTTCTATATGTCCCACCAATGGCCAAAATCATTCATTGAGCTTGGAAATTTCATTGTTATGGCTGTGGATTCGATGAATGCGGATATGCTGAAGCAATTGGAGGACATCGTAGGAGTCTTGAACAATTTTTTATAAAGTTGGAAAGATCCTGTGTCATTTAAATGCACACAAAATTAATACATAATTTATAAATTCAGAATTTCCCTATTTGAAATCAGAACAGTCATTTTGAAAGTTTACTCCTATGTCTAAGAAATATCAAGCTGCGAGGGCGAGTGGAAGAAAGAAATGGGCAAGTGGAAGAACTTACAGCATTTCCTCCATCAGAGTTCCGATTAATAAATAATATAAATTTTTATTTCACATTTCACTTTTTTTACTTTGTCTGGTAAATATTATCAAGGTATGATTCTGGCCCTTAATATACTCGATTACTTAGTATGTGATTTTAAATTAATATTAGATTATATTACAGACTCAAGAAGAATGTTAAATAAAAATATCAAAGAGTTCACATCTTTTGATTATAAATTAGAAATCAATGTAAACATAAGGTAAGAGTAGAGAGGGTCATTCTAATGAAGCACACTCTGGGGAACTGTGAGAGTTCCCTAGGGAAACGCTCCCTTTGCTGAGTGGAGGCGAAACAGAGCGATGATAATTGTAAACTGTCAGGCACATAGTGGCGTGAACATGTGCAATAATTCGATTATACAACTACACTTGAGTTACTTGCATTTCTTTGTTGTATTTCACACCCTGAACACTTGCTTGCATATGTTAAGTTGAAAAAAATAAAATTATATCAAAGACATTTTTAAAAATAAATTGGACATTTAAACAACACCTTTTTTCAAGAATAATTCACACACACACACACACACACACACACACACACACACACACACACAGGGTGCCAAAATGTAAACACACTCCAAGCAAAGAAAAAACTGTGTTAACATAACAAAACTGAATTCACACAAACAGAAAACGATGAGCACTAATCATTTTAGACTTTTACAGTTACAACAGTTGCTCAAAATGCCCACCATCGACGTCGATACAATTCTGAGTACATTGAACTACTGATTGATCAACGTTTGCGAAAGTTTCCTCAGCGATTGCAGCACATGCCGTTTCAATTTGTTCCCGAAGAGCTGCCAATGTAGCTGGTTTTCTACGGTATACGGTACCGTTGGTATCAAATTTGTCTCGAATGCGTGCAATTGTTACTCGTGTTGGCGGTTCTGTTCTGTACACACGTCTCCATTGCCTTTGAACTTCAACAACATTCTCAGTTTTCCAATACCACTTCAACATTGTTTTCCTCTGTTCAAACAATAATCTTGGCTCCATTTTTTGTAGCAACGCTAACATAAGGTAATATGAGTCATATCTGTTTGCAGAACATCACACGATAATTTTGGCTTCATTTGTTTATTGTTGATTTACCTGTCACGTAGCAACGCTATCATAATTTATGTGGGTCACATCTGTTTACAGAACATCATAATACACATTACTGTTATTTTTTCTGTCCAACTTTGGAATATATTAAATAGATATCTGTTGTGAAAGTGTGTATACATTTTTGGCAACCTCTGTTTATATATACCATAACCGAAACTGCGAAAGCCTCCTTAAAATATTCTACTGTTATTTGTTGCGCACAAATAATACATTTTCTCAGTTCCTAGGAAGAGTTAGAACATTTCTCTCAAAATGTTTTTTCTTCTCAGAAATATTCCAGAGTCTTGTTGTAGTTGCATTGACATAAAAATTCATAAATATCATAATCTGAATAAATGTTTACCCTGATTTTAGCTGACTATAGAAAATATTTTAATGAAAACACTTCCTGAAGTATTTTTATGTCTTTTAAGCCATGGCTGGTAAATAGCATGTAGAAAGAGATTTAGTTCAAAATAATAAAAATAGTGGCAGACCACCACTTTCCGAGGGGAGAGAGTTAAAACGAGTTTTACATCTGGTGAGCTCTTTCTATAATATGCCCTAAACATTCGCTGCTCAGTAATTGAAATTTTTGTTTTTATTGCACAAACAATTCCTGCACTGAACACAATTTGAGGAGCTCTCCTTGAGTAAAAGTAGTATATTAAATGCATCACTACAAAAAATTGAGTTCCTTAATTTACCTGCATCAAAAAATTTTCGGTAAGTTTCATTATTAAAAATTAAAAACAAGGAAATCACGGTAAACATTTATGGACACCCTGTAATTTCGACCCATTTAAAAATGTCCTTCGGCATTATATTTAGGCTTACACAAATGAAACATGGAACATATAGTACCTAAAGTAACAATTGTTGTTGATAGCTTCCATTTCATGCGTGTCTTTTATTTCCTTTTTTCAGGAAGGCGTTTACTGCTCTGTGGCATTTGAATGAGGCCTTCCCTTCTATCCAGGTGCGTAAGCTTCTGGGTAAAAAAGAGCACAGAGTTTCAGTAGTTTGTGTAAGTAAAGGCATGCATGTATACCTATTGTGTGAAACCTATACCTGTGGAACTGCCGTCCTCTTGTGTAGGAGATAGCATTTTATTTCCAAACTGTGTCCTTATTCTTTACAACATTTTGGCCGCTTTCACATCCTCTTTCGCTAAAAACGTAATAATGATGCATTGCACAAACGACGAGTGTACCTCTTGCTCAGATATGATGTTACTGACAAATAAAATCACAAGCAACATCTCTAAAACTGTTTTGCTCTACTTACAAGCGGTGAAATAAAAATTCCGATTTACCCTCGTATTTATGTACCATCGATTTTCTATTACCACACTATTGTGTATAATTATTATTCTTACAGCAGTGTGCGGACGTTATAGTTTGCATGCTCTCACGTGCTCAAACTTAGGAAAAACTGGCATTATTTAATTTTCTTCACTTGCAGTATTCCGGAACCTTTGTTAAGGCATGCCCTTGAGAGCCTCCCGAATTTTAACAAATTCATTACAATACAAACTTGCTTTTTTTTTTAACTCATGAAAATTTGGCATGATATAAAACAAGGATGTACGTTACTTAGCTGATCTAGTATTTAAGCCAATACATGGAACTCGAATTATAGCTCCAGATTATGTTGGGCTGGTTAATGTACTTTAGATTCATATTTAAATCATGCTTAAATATTGAAAAGGCGTCGATAGAAAATATTAGGAAGTATATATATCGGCATTGTTTTAATGAACGTTCTGATAATGCCAAGAATTTCTAGGGTTACTTTTCTTATAATTAAAAGGAAATATATATTTATTAATGGAGAATTTGTTTAAAATGAGGAAGCATATTGAAACAATTAAAAGTAGAAACATAATAGTAGTTAAATTAACTTCTTAAACATTAATACAACAAATTGTAGTGATACAAACTTTAGTAATTTTAAAACATTTTCCATAGTTTGTCTATTTTATATATTTGAAACATCTTCCACGGCCAAATATTTTTAAATTAAACAATTATTTTTTTAGAAAACAGTTTTGCTAATATCTTAATATTTCTGGGTCAACAATAACAACATTTTAAAGTAACTAAAAGTAAAAAAGCACCTTAATAATAATTACTTGGATAAAAATAAAATCATTACTATAGCAATGTAAAAAAAAATACTTATAAATAAAAGTGTGATATAATCAGCATTGGATAAACACGTTAGGAAAACATGGCGTGTTTTTTTTTTTTCTTAAAAAAATTTTTAATAATTTAAAATTACGAATTTCACATCACTAATTGTATAAAAACGGTAATCTCCCGTTAAATACTAACAAGACAAAGTAACTTCAAATTATCCTAATTTTTTTGTTTTCAAGTCTCTCGTCCATTGTATACCGCAGGAATTGAAATTTCCTACCCAAGTTTCTCTCATGACCGAAGTATGCGAGTTTGAAAATGGCATCAATGCAGGAGAAGGTGTGCAAGTTGTTTTATGGTTAGAGTAGTGCGGACTCTTAGAAACAAAAAGTAAGAAATAGTCGGCCTAACATGCCTAACGTTTAAAAATTGGCCTCTAAATTAGTACTTTAGTGTATGGGGCTAACTTTAATCAATTAATTGTCAATTTGAATAAAAATGGCTGCAGAAAAATGCTTTTTGTACTTTTTTGTGTGTAATACTAGTATTTCTGTGCTGTTCCAACAATACTGCTCATATATATATATATATATATATATATCTGAAAGAGATATATCTCATTGGAAATGCAGATATAACACAACCATTTTATGTAAAACAAGGAATTATTAAGTAGAAGGTAACTGTTAATTGTATGTTCTGGCACTTAGCATTTTACATCTTGCCTGGCAGAATATCGTTTCATTATTCGCCGTAAGATTTGTATCGTATTTTATCTAATGATTTAATAGGAACATTTTAAATATTTTTATTAGGTATTTTATAGAACAAAGGTATCTTATTAAAATTTATATAGTATAAGAATAGTACAAACTGCACATGAACGTAATCTAATACATTTAGCAAATTAATATGAAAACAGGTATAAATTTAAAAGAGTCTCTTTTGAAAAACATAACATTTAACATCTCCTGTTATACATAATTACAAATAATTTATAAAGCTGATTGTGATATTCGCGAATGAGGCAGTATTGCTCCGGCCATTATTGTTTAATGCTATATCATCTGAAGAAAACTTTTAGTACTTTATATGTTTTTAAGCTTGTTTCTGCATTACCAATGAAATAATAAATATATACAAACAAGGCAATAAAGACTAAAATAGGTATTTATAGGCCTTTTATTTGGACAATTTTAACTTGAGATAGACTTATAACTTCAATTCCAATTATTTTATAATTAAAAGAAAATATGAACATTTTAAGGTAATGTTTTCATTCCAGTTATGATACAGTCACCAAGTTGTTGTACTCCTTAACAACCGGAGAACCAAAAGTTGAAATATCTAGCGTTAGGGACTCTCTGTTTGAGCGCACCAATAATCTTTTAGAATCAGCTAATAGCAGTCTAGGATTTAACAACAGTGGTTTCTAATGGCTAGCAGTGTTTTTGGCGAGCGTGTGGTTTATGAGGATACTGTAGTAGTATTATGTCAATTGTTAGTTCGCAGAAAGAATTACGCCTTGTTATAAAAAAATATTTAGATGCCAAAGGATAAAGCTTGGTATAGTTTCTAAACACTGTAAGCGTTTCGAAAAGGTATAAAAAGTTTGTCTGCTAAGCATTCATCTGTCACTTCAGGAGCGAAATTAGGAATATTGGTATAGACACCTGTATATCTCCGTTGTAAGTAATGACAATTTATCTTTTTATGCACATATGTTCAAATTACTGGAACCTCTTCAAATATTGAAGCAGTTGAAGAAAGCTTTTATGCGAAACAGTAAAAAATGCCATAAAATAACTTCAATGTAATATTATTCTTAACATTATGGATGAGAAACCCGCAGAAAAGTTCTCAGACATGGTTTAAGGTACTTTCACTGTCGTTTTGTTGTATATTACAGGCTACACAACAGTGCAAATAAAAACTGAACTTCAGTCCTGCAGGGGAAGGGCATTAGAAAAGTTCCAGAGATGTCTAAATTGACGACACGAGATAAATGACACTTTCGTCTGACTCAAAGCCAGCCTCGTCGTCAACGTCCATCAAGGATTTGGACGTCAGAAAAGTGACAAAAAATGATGTTGCGGGAGGGTGGAGGAAAGCGATCTAGCATCAATCCCTCCACATCCTACCACCGCGACGGTTGCCTACCGACGCTTTAGGAAAAGCTTCCCATTACAGCAATATAGCATATAGCGATGACACATGATACCGCACTCCACTCTGTCATGTAATGTTAGGGATGATACCACCACTCCGTCCTAGCCAGTCAGCGAGTGAGTGAACGTGAGATTGAACGGCAGTGACGGGTTTCCCTCTCTCTTAGCGGCATGAATATGTATGTAATGACTCGATCTGAAGGAACTGTTCCGGCATCTCCTTCTGTGCAGGAGTCATACTTCATTTCCGACGTTCAAGTGTTTACTTAAATACTGGTATGGAAGTTCGGCTACGATTTCTTAGCAAGACCTTCTAAATATCCAATATCCTTAAGAGTAAAATAAAATGTAATTTGGTCCAAAATTTGAAGCAGATTTCTTCTTCTTCTGTACTTAAAAATGGTCTGAAGTCTTAAACAAAGTACAAAGAAACACGATTCTGAGTTTAAGTTAATAGTTTTAGAACATTTAGCGCAGTAAAAATACCTTATTTAGAAGCACTACTAACAACTCCAGTGAATCATAACACTATGCTATTTCATAATTAATCATTATTCCTCTTTAAATAATTAATATTAATGAACTACAATTGTAGAGAGTAACTAAGTACAATTTGAGCCCCTTCAGATTTTAAAGTTATAGAATTAATTTCTAAAGAATCAGAACACCAGTGACTAATGAAGCTTCAACTGGAAACACACAATAAAGTACTAAAGCTGCAAAGCATGTCCTTTGGCGCAGTCGATATGATAATGGCATCAAATAAGAGCATATAATCGTTATCGATGATTATTTGCGGTTGAGGCCATGAAAAGATTTTTGAAAAAATTCTTCTAATCTCCATCGATGCTATTTTCCAGGTACCAAAAAATGACGAACAAAATTTATTTATGCATATTAACGCTCTAGAGGCATATAACAACAATTAATTAACAAATGACTCATCGAGTTCGTTAACCAACAAAATTAAGCCTTTAGGGTTGGAGGTTAACCTAAAGCAAAACTTTAAAAATCGCTCTAGGGGCCACAACTTTTCTTTCCATACAAAACTCGATATATGCCATTGAAACGAAATAAGAAAAGTAGTTGTTGAAAATCAGTAAAATCAGATTATTATGAGTGGGGGCTTACCTGAAACCCAAAATTCAAAAAATAAAAGCTTATTTTGCAACGAAACTCGGTATATAACATTTAAATAATTAAAAATAACTGTTTTCAAAAATAAGAGAAATCGGACCATTAGGAGTGGAGATATACCTGAAAACCGAATTGTTATCAACTCTGCTGACGTCGATTAAGGAGGCCCGGGAGGGGGGGTTATATGTGGCATATGGAGGGATTGTTATTAACATTACCTATTGGGTATTCCCGCCAAGCAATTAACTAGGCATCATGTGAAATAGTATGCGGGAAATAGTCCGCGCATGCGCATGGCAAATAGTCGGAACCCTTACAGACAGCAACCGTCCTGCGACTTAGGTACAGAACGGCAGCGGAAAAAGTCGAATTCCAGTGAATGCTGGAGCAATACGAATCGATGTATAAATCTTAAGCTGCTGTGTAGTGTAGTGTAAATGCAGATGGGAACAACACAGCGGTTTCGGAATCGTACACCTGAAAGCAACGATGCAGCTTAAGTATTAATCACATTCCGAATTAGTTGTTATACAGCTAAGTGAAATTGGAAACGCTAAGTTAATAATATAGCACATGAATAAAATAATAATGAAACGGGAAAATCATATACTTTTAGGCCTGAAAGTTATGTTTTTTATTAAATAACAAGTGCAAATCTGTAGTAGTGTAACTTTTTATACATTCTCTGTTCTAGCACTCTGTATTAAAACCTTCACAAATTAAACTTGCTGAGGAATTCGTTTAGTTTATATAACTCCTGCGTGGCGGATTCACCAAATGGATACACTTCCGGGAGGAAGCGTTTAGATAAGGGCCACACCAGGCAGGGCTAGGGGCCAGGTAGAACAACTCGATGCCGATGGAGCCCCTTAGAAATTTCTCTTCCATACCAGGTGCCAGGGAAGAAGTCTTTGTAAACCAAGTCACCATCTCGCGCAGGCACTTTCGACCCTATAATAGACCCAATGAATTGAAATGAATATTCATCTCAGCATTCGCCTAAGTGACCAAGGAAAAACAGGAAAAAAAAAACAAAACAAAATTTGAACCTGGGACACCGCCGTGGTGCCTCCGTAGTAAATACGGGCGTTAAACAGTATTAAAAAACTGGGACCTCTCTTATGCTAACCCCAGGCGTTTCCACTTTAGCCACCACACTCGATTATCATAGGATTAGCCCGATCTTTTAGACATAAGAATATACTTACCTCAGTTCTGACCATGACTTATTACGTCTAGTTTCACTAAATCATTTCATGCTTAAGAGTACTTTAACAATGTCCGAAATTATTGGGGTGTAGCTGATCTTGTAAATAAGGTAACCATAGACAGTAATTTAAAGACATTACAAACTGCGTGAAAGAACTATAAAGATGTATAGTCAATACTGCAGATCAGAATCGCAAATGCGCCATAGAGCAGTGAAAGAAAAAGTATTTTAACATTAAATATTCTAAAATTCTCTACCACATTCCGTTTTTATAAAAATAAATTTAATTAAAATCTAGTTTAGTAAATAAACAAATCCTAATACATCACTGGTTTAGGATTAGTTAAACTTGCTATGCAAAACATAACTTTTATATTGGATATTGTAAAAATAGAAACGTTTAACATAAAGTATGTATTATAAGTTTTTTCCTTCTATTTAAGAAGTTACAGATTTCTAAACTTAGCATTTTGCATTTTTACACTCAATAATACTCCATTGTTCTTCCATTTAAAGCTTGTTCTTCACTGCTACATATTTCAAAGTAGAGAAATGTTCCATTTTCATTTCTCCATGCAATATATTTTTAATCTCGTATATTATTTGCTTCATTTACGGACACTCTTTAACGTCTCAGGTCATCAGCGACCCATTCAATTCAGGGCCTGAAACCTCTTTTTTCGAGTTTGGAGTTCTTTTACGTGCCGTAAATCTACGACACGGGACCCGCGACTTTACTGCCCTTCCGAAGGAATACTGAGGATTTTTATGCCGAAAAAAGCCTCGACCCGGCCGGGGATGAGCTTCGGTCTACGACCACCAGGACCTACATTTTAATGGTGTACATTGTCGGAGAAAGATGTTCCGTAAATTTAATTATTATTTTTATATGTGCATTGAGCACCCTTCAAATTCCTATATACCGCTACGAGGTCGTTAATGCGTGGACTCGTGGGCGGGAGGTCTGGGGTTCGAATCCTGCCAGGACTATCCTCTCTGACTGAGGTTTTATCCAGGTTTTCCTCACTCCTCATAAATGGCAAATGCCGGGGAGGTACCCTTAACTTAGACCTGGAACGTTTCCTTCCTTAAAAAAAATCCTTTACCAATATATCATTTAATCTCATGTATCATCAATATCACCGCCTGTAGTGCCTCAGTAGTAAAAACGGGCGTTAAACCCCATTCAAAAAAAAAAAAACTTCCTCTATATTTCATGTTTCATAATCTGCAGAAGAGATTGAGCTTTTAGTACCATATCAAAGCTAACTGGAAGTATTGCTTCCTAATCACAGATTGTTGTAACGCCATGAGGAAGAAAAATGTTCGTAAATATTGAAATTGACACATGTTTAAGTCATTAAATTAAAATGTTCTTCACAGAATATTTAGATAAAAATATATGGTAAAAATTACCTGAATATGTACAATGCACATTAAATATTGCAAGGCCATTGGATGATCAACAGAATTCGGTTTTAGCACAATAGGTCATGTAAATATATGATATAACTGTTGCGATCTAGCAGAAATACAATTTGAAATATACATTAAGTTAAAGTAAGTTAACCACAAATAATTGTGTATAAGGTATAAGAATTTGTCTACTTCAAGGGTTCAAACTTGGGACTAATATAGCCGAAACAAGTGGAAACAATTGTATTTCTTTTAACGATGCATTATTAGGTGAAAAAGCCGCGAAAAAATGGTTCAAGCGGCCCAAAGCAGAATAAAAAAGATTACAATAAGCTTTCTCAATGAAAGGTGCACACTACATTATTATTATTATTATTATTATTATTATTATAATAATAATAATAATAATAATAATACAGCAGTCGACACTGATTAGGCTATCGTAAGTGATGAAGGAAGCAACTTGTGCACAACTGCGAGAAATTGGGAAGGCTACAAGGTTGGAAAAAGTGTTCCATATGAAGATTAGTGCCCATAGTGATCTTGTGCAATATATGTACTGTATAACGTGGAAAAAATCAAGATGTGCAAAGTTATATGGATGAATCTATATGTTGATGAAAGATATTTTAAATACTCAATCTCACACATGTAATAATAAATATTTATGCTGTAATACAATAAAAAATAAAACTCACATTTTATACATTGTCATACGATATACATGGATATTTTGTCATATTTTATATTACATTTTATGACTATTTGAACATCATACATTATTCATCTGTATATTTGTCATAGAATTGTGTAAGAGCACATTTGAATCTGTCCCTATTACTGAATGATAATGATTTTAGAGTAATTATATATTCTGATTAAACTCCTGTTTGATAACCAGATAAATTTGTAATGAGCATATGCAGATATCGTTATGTTATGTTATGTATTTGCATACTTTTAATGAAACTGCCTTAATTTTTATAAGAGAAAGGATACACACACAAGGAAGTGTAAAATATTTAGTTCTTTTTTTTAAATAAATATGTACATGTACTGTTATTCCTACCAATTTTTTTTGGCATTACCTTCTTTTATAGTGTAAAAACACGTTTGCTTTCAACTGAGTTCCGCCAAAATTAGACCATGTTTCATAATCGACAATAAATATGCATAATATGATATTTTAGAAGTAGATTCAGAATAGCTATGATGCAATGAACGAAACTCATAGCTTTGGCATATCATACTCCATATATGCTTTCAAGTTTAAGTATTTTCAACTTGAAGACCTAAACATTTGGTATTATCGTGTTTGTCTGGCTTGTGATTACTATCATTTAAATTTAATGTGAGGTTAGGTGAGTAAGGTGATATGAATTTCGTGTTGCTTGTTTTATCTAGATGTAATAATAAGTTGTTTGTTAATCAGTCACAAATTATATTAACCACAAAATGTATTTTTTCGACCAGATTATCAATGTTATTGCTATAAACATTTACGCTGGTATCATTAGCAGAAAGAGCAGTCGTTATAATATTATTTAATGACAATGAGATCATTTATATAAACTTAAAAGAGCATTGGGTCAAGAATTGCTCCCTGTGGAACTCCAAGTTCAATAATTCCTGCTGATTGTTTTCCGAACAATTTAACTCTATGAACCAGTGTAGAATTTCATTTTCTGCAGTTTTTCTATTAGAATTTCATGGTTAACGCAATCAAGTGCTTTATCGGCTTCACAGAGTATTCCGTCAATATGTATTTCATTGTTTAGTTCTGATAGAAGTTCTTTTGTAACTTTATCAGCTGAATGTTATGTAAATATGCCTTTCCTGAAACCAAATTATTCTTTTGTCATTGGCTTTTCATCACAAAGAACAGCGAATAATAGTTGTTAATGAGGATTGGATTATTTACAACAATTCAAAACGGTCATACTGTTGACTGTCTTATGGGGAACCGTTAACACTTACGTCAGAATTTTCGCTTCCAAACAAAAGGTTTACCAAAGCATGTAAAATAATCAAATCTATTATGTGCTCCTGTTACATGAAGAAGCTATCACCATATAGATTTATTTAGACAGGGTAAACCTATGTAACGAAATACTTCATGAAAGGCAACTTGGATTAGCCAATTATGAAGAACTGGTATATGAGCATTACACGGGAAACAAAGATTTGGATTGGAAACTTCATCAATAGATTACCATGTTTTCTTTTCCTAAAGAATAACTTAGACACGTATGAATCAGAAACAATGGTGATAGTGATGGTGGTGTACGCTAAGATAAGCCCTGAGAAGTTTTCACCATTTCTAAAAGCCGAGCATTTAAGCTAATTTCACGATCATATAAATGTATTGATTATAGTGCCTCAACAAGGCCTATTTTTTGCTAAAATATTATACCACAGAATTTGTATCAACATAAACAAAATATAATTTGAATCAGAATGCAATTCACCGTCCTTTTCATGTTCGCTTGAAATTGAAAAAAGGCGAGTACATTAGGCCAAAATAATTGCTCATGAAGTCGATCCAGTGATAGATTTGGTTTGTTTACGACGCTCTTTAACATCTCAAGTCATTCTGTTCAGGTCGTGAAACGGCCGACAAATTTTGCTTTATCGTGCCGTAAATCTACGACATGGGACCCACGGCCTTACTTCCCTTCCGAAGGAAGCCATACTTAAGTTTTATATGCCCGGAAAAATCCATCGGTCCTGATCGAGGTCGAACCCGCGATCTTGGGTTTAGGAGATAAGTATGGTTACCATTATACCACCAAGTCTATTCAGTGCTTATGTCTGAAGGTATTATCAGTTCCTGGTAATGGGAATAAACAAGGTGGTTTGGTCAAATAAAGCTGCATATTATTAATGACATGAACGATCTTATCCTGTCACTTGAATGATAATATCAAGCCTTCCCCCTCTAGGCTATTCATCCTCGTAACATTGAAGCATCATTAATCAATTTTCATTACTTCATCTCGAGAGTGTTGACTAAAATAAATACGTAAGGGCACGCGTGATCTTTTTTGACTTATATATTATCTGTACCTCTGTCGAACACTCGAATGAATATTTCGACGTGAGCAACAAAACCTTGTATCATTAAAAACTTCACAGTTCAACAAAGAATTTTTAATGGTAATGGTAATTCTGATCACGTTTTGTCAGTGAACCTATTAAATAAATTATTACCTAAACAATACAAAATAAATAAAAAATTAATTAATTTTAATTCTTATAACTACAGAATAAATAAAAGTGCTCACGGCATTAAAGACCCCAATGTTCAACCACGGGCATTCCCTTTAATATTCTGCACCATACAGGGGAAAAGCAAATGCTACAATCATTTTTACGACCAAAGTACGCATTTCCCTAATAAGATTGCCTGACGGATTTAACCTGAATGCATATTTTAAATCAATTGGTTGATTTTTACATCTTTATATGTTTTATTCATGATCATCACATTCTACTTTAAGCATTAAGAATCAATCCTTCAAGTTTAAGAGCCCATATTTTCATCATTCTCTTCAGCCTTTAGGTTTATATTCCAAAATATCCATTCTATCCTGAGGTATGCTTTTATATGTTCCATAATTTTTTCCGGTAAGTTAATATTATATAATAGAAGTTCTATACTTAGAAATCGCTTTGTCTTATCAGCGAATGTCCAATTTTTTGCTGTCACGTAAAAAAATTAATTGCAGTCATTACTTCGTAAAACTTGAGCTAGGTTTCAATTCTCCTTTAAGTTTCTTATAATGGTATCACAAATCGTTTAATTACAGCGCGACCCATTTAACTATGAACCTATATTCCTATAGATGACAGCGCCCCAGTTGTTGTCGTCTATGGGTAGAGTTTCCGTAACTATCTTAAAACATTATGAAAGGAGGTGCTGAAAATGGCCGCCGTCGTTTTGCATGCATCGCTCGAGTTCACGTTGAGATTTCCTGGCGGATATTTAGTTTCAATTCTTCCAGGATACGTGGTATTTTTAATTTACCGCATTTATAGAAGTCGCAATAAAGCTTAGATGGGGGAACCAATGGGGCCATAAATCCTTTTGAACTGCACTGCTTTATAAAGACACCAAAATGTATGGACAACGACGGTGGCCAGTTTCATAAAGTTGGTAAACCTTTTAAAATAGTTAAAGAAACGGTCGTGTAGCTGTGTAAGAGTAATTTTATGACTTCTGCAGACGGCAACGAGCGCCCCTCCACCCTGTTTTTTTTTAATTAAATTAAATTAAAAATCTGTAACACACCTTGGCTCCATATTTCTTACACTAGGGGCACGTATTCCAAATGTTCACGATTTATTTCCAAGGAAAGAAAAAGAAAATGTTATAATTTTACTCTTATCATTTTACAAATAATTATTATAATAATTATGAAAATAATAATAATAATGATAAAATAATAATATAATATAATAAGGAAACTAAAACTACTAAAGAACACAACTATTATATTCTCAATTACAACTCTAACACTTTTTAATTAACGTTGATTTAATTATATTTTTAATCTGTAATATATTTTAACAATTTATAAATTTTATTATTGTATCATCATCATTATTATTATTTCACAATATTCTCTATTTTTAGCATATTCATTATTTGCTTACCCTCAGCCTATAGGCCAAACACTGTAAGTTAGTTCATAGTTCATTGGATCGCTTTGTATTTATGTATCGTTTATCTAAAATACAATACGTGACAGCCCCCCCCCCACAGAAAAACTAAGATATTAAATTATAGCTGTAGATAAGTTGATTCAATTTGAACTGTACCTCTTACCCCTAAATTTATATCTGTATAACGTATATTGGCATCTCTTGTTCTTAAATTAAACCCTGTTCTTTCGTATAATTTCTTAGTAAGTCCTATTTGGTGTTGCGGTAACATCTTTACATAGTCTATAAAAACAAATGTGCCCTAAATTATTTGCATTTTAAACTGCTTTAAAATAAATATTTATTTTATCCATGTAGAATATGCTATTTCTAGAATCTGATTGGTACTCTAGTCAAATAACCTCTGTTAACTATTGCATTTTTATATAATTTTATTTTTAATTAATATTTAGTATTTTATTTTGCTAAAGCATTCCTTTTTGCGTTCGTTAAGTGAAAATAATAACTTCATGAATATTACTTCTGCTTGAGTGAAATTTCCTGACAAAAGAAAGAAGAAGCAGAGAAAATTTTTAGAAAATGTCTATATTGTTGCTCAACGTGATCAGACAGATGAGCATATTTTTTCTGTGATAGTTCTGCAGCGATATTTAAAAAAAAAGTTAAATTATTGCTTTACGAAAATTGTTGACTTCAGGAATTGCTTCGTTGCTGGCATAAATGTGTTCATTTGCCAAGTGATGTATTGAATAAAAGGGAAGAGTTCTTTCTAAGGATTTCTAAATTTTATTTATTAAATATTCCCATTCATCCATAAATAATGATTATGGAGGTTTCCTTTTCATTCACTCCATTCTATGGGTTAGTAATAAAAACATTAGGAAGTGTGAACAATAAGTTTTTGTTAAATTAATTAATCATAACCCATTTTATCAGAGATTGCTAAGGAACCTTAGATAAGCTATTTGAGAAAAGCAACTTTATATAAGAAAGTTATACTTCTTGAAGAAAAATAAGGGAGTTATATAGATAAACGTTTAAATTAAATACTGACATGGTGTAAATTTTCCCCTTAGAATGTCTCAAACCAGTTTTCAATTTTCAATAGCTCATCGTCAGCGTTTTTAAATTTAATGCTATTAAAATGTATAAAATTAGGGATTAAAATATGAGAGTACAGCACTGAAATAACGATTCATCCATCGAAATATGTGATGGATAAGTAATCAGATAGTGAGTTATAATAGGTATAGGTAGTGTTAAGTGGGTTTATTTATTATCTTATTTTCTTTTTGTTTTATGATGAATATGATCATATACAAGATGTAGTCGGTCCTGGTGCAGTGGTAACTTAATTGTCCCTAGACTAAACGACGCTGTTTCAAACTTGGCCTGGGTTGTTTTTAAGCAATAAAAAATATAGTATGACTTTCTCTGAAGGAAATTAACCCGCTGGTCTCGTGTCGTAGATTTACTTCATATAAAAGACACTCAAACCTGAAAAAAAGGCTTCTAAGCAAAATTTATCGGCCGTTTCACAGCCTGAATAGCTTGAGACGCTGATACCTGAGATGTTAAAGGGATCCGTTTTTACTTGACGCCAATATCATAACAAATGAGTCGGAGACATGCTCTACAACTTCTGTCCGTTATTGTATGGTATCATTTTGAGCGGAGCTTTATTAGTCAGTGGCATACTGGTCTTTTAGAAATATAATTCCAGAAATTTGAAATTTGTACAAGAAGACCATAGCTTCCCTTGCTCAAAATGTTTGTTTTAGATCCTTCTACTGGTTTATTTTAAAATGCACAATAATCACGCTATACAGTTCACCCACGCATATACTCGTTAAGTCTTCAATTAAATAAGCAAAAGGTCACTTGCAACATTAGTAAATATAACCAAAATTTGAAAACGGAAAATGAGGGTTCCAACCATGCGAGTCAACGCCTTTATGTATTTTATTATTTCAACTACTTTAATCTAGTTACAATCAAGATTTATTTTTATAAACTATCATGAACGTTTTAATTATACCGAGGGTGCCAAAAATGTATACACACTTTCCCAGTAGATATCTATTTAATATATTTCAAAGTTGAGCCGAAAAACAACAGTAATGTGTAGTATGATGTTCTGTAAACAAATGTGACTCACATTACGTTATGCTAGTGTTGCTACAAGAAAATGTAATCAAGATTATCGTTTGAACAGCGAAAAGCAATTTTAAAGTTTTGTGGGGAACTCTTAAGGATGCTGTATACCGTAGAAAACCAGCTACGCTGACAGCACTTCGGGAAGAAATTAGAACAGCAAGTGCTGCAATCGCTGAGGACACTTTCGCAAACGTTGCTCAATCAGTAGTTCAACGTACTCAGAAGTGTATCGACGTCGATGGTGGGCATTTTGAGCAACTGTTGTAACTGTAAAAGTCTAAGATGATTAGTGCTCATCATTTTCTGTTTATGTGAATTCAGTTTTGTTATGTTAACTTTTTTTTTCTTTACTTAAGTGTGTATACATTTTGGCACCCTCTGTATACTGAACAATGATTGAAGTTGCAATAGATACTCAAAGCTTAGAATTGCTTACGAATTAAAAGTTGATGATCTGAACTGAAATAAAGTGCATCAATTAGTAAAGCAATTGAAGTTGAAATGGGATTCTGTAGATTCATTTTAGGAATTCAAAGCAGAAGAAAATGAAGACGGAAGGGATATGAGAGCAGTTAACTGAGTGTAGTGCACAAAGCCAAATACTGGAGCTTTGAAAAACTGGGTAGTGCAAACAGAACGAAGTTATCCAAAATGAATTAAGTTACGCAGATAAAGAGAGGTAGGGGGAGAAACGTTAGCGGTCCTCAAAGCGGGTGCAGATCGACGGAGCATTCGAAATTCGCAACAAGCATTTAAAGGTAGAGAGTAACACCATAACTGATTCAACTTCATGTACAACTTTCAGATGCTTAAAGCATTGATGCTCTATGGTGTAGCGTTTTCTCGCCTTCATTAATATTCAACAACTCTTTAAAAATGCGGAATTCACTTTTGTAAAGCACGTTCAGCCAGATCGTAATTTGAAGGAGAACCAGATGCAAACTACAGACGAAATGTATTTGTAACACTGTTCATTGACTAAACGTATCAGCGATATACAGGTTCAGTCAAAACATCTGCAAAGTTCTGTAATGTAACTGCATATACATTAATTGAACTATCGTGACAAAATAATCACCATCTGTCATATTCGCATTGTTTAATGTCGACGTTTTTGGTAGCGCAGTCGCACAAGAGCAATTGAAGATGGGGTAGCGATTGGTTCCCTCTTGCACCTGCAATCAGAATTTTTAAATTCCGTAAAACTTTCATCTCTTGCTGGATCTTTCCCAAAGCAACGTTGAACTATGCTTATATAATTAGTTGCATGTAATTCCAGGAAACAAAGTCCTTCTCCACCATTTTCACAAAAACTCTTTGGTGGTCAACTGATTCAAACTATATTCAACAAGGATTCAAGAGTAGTATAAATATAATTTAAAAAAATAAAAGCTTCTTCGTGTTGCCAAGTAAGTTGCATGAAATATAAACATTCAGTTATTACAGGTATATGTATATATGTACATATATATTAAATTCTAAAGACGTTTTGGCTAAACCAAAATGTGCATAACTTTCATCAGCTAAGAAACCATTTCTACTTTTATAGTTAGCTGTTAAAACGTTTGCTATGTTCTATAAAATAGACGAGTAATAAATAGTTGAATGATAATATCTAAGATTAAAAGTTTAGATTGGATCCATGGGGTCGAATAACTTGATTAGAATATTTCGTGATTTTCCAGCGCGACAACTGACTCACCAAAAACGCAAAAAAGTCATTTTACTTTTGGAAATTGCTCTTTCACCTAGCGGTGTGCAAGGCTTAATTGGAAATGTAGAATCAGACATGAAAAATTCACATTACGACTAGGATTCGAACCACAGATCTTCAGCCTTCCTACAAGCTGAGACGTGGTCCTACAAGTACGGAACCATGAACATCTCTCGTCTGCTTCTCTATACGGAGCATTCTTAAGATGTCTGCACAATGAGAGCTAGAGGTGACTAATGCTAAGAGTACCTATAATTCATAACCACCAACTATATACGAGGGTAGATTCATAAGTTTCGCACCTAATCATTTTCTAGGTATGATAAAGACAAAAATTATATTTCACTTCTCAATATAGTTACTCTTTATTGTAATACACTTCTCTCGTTTTTTAATTAATATTTCAACCCCCCCTAAATATTCAGAAGTCTTGTCTGCAAAATGCGTCCATCACTTCTTTGTCACGCTTAAATTTTCATCCTTGAAGGTCCTTCTTGAGTTATGAGAAGAGGAAATAGTCACTGGGAGCTAAATATGGGGGCTGTAGGGTGGATGTTCGATTTCCTTGAGGCCACATTTCTTCACAGCTTCTTTTGCAGCAAGAGCTTTGTGCATAGGTGCGTTGTCGTGGACAAGGCGCACACCATCACTCAGACCGCCACGGGTGGCCGAGGTCGTTAAGGCGCGGACTCGTGATTGGGAGGTCCGGGGTTCGAATCCCGCCACGACCGTCCTCCCTGACTGAGGTTTTTTTCGAGGATTTCCTCAGTCTTCATAAGTAGCAAATACCGGGGAGGTACCCTAAACTTTGGTCTGGAACATTTCCTTCCTTTAAAAAAAATAATCCTTTCCCATTACATCATTTCATTTCATGTATCACCAGTTTTCACCACCTATGATACCTCAGTAGTAAAAACGGTCGTTAAAAACCATTAAAAAACATCACTCAGCTTTCCTGGCCTTTTCTCTTTAATAGAAGCACGTAGTCTGTGCAGTAGGTCACATAGCGCTCCCCATTTACTGTGGTGTTCCTCTCCTTGAAGTCAATGAAGAGTATTCCTTCACAGTGCCAAAAGATTGTGGGCATGATCTTCTTGGTTGATAGAGTGACCTGGGCCTTTAGAGGCGATGCTTCGCCATGTTTAGGCCACTCCATTGATTCTTTTTCGGACAAGGGATCATAGTAGAGGAACATAGTTTCATCTCGTGTAACAATGGTTTACAGAACTTCTCTCTCGTTGCCACAGCAGAGCCCCAAAAATCTGACAACAGCTGACTCGTTGCTGCTTTCGGACTGAGGAAAAAAGTCTAGGTACCCATCTTGCACTAACCTTATTCATGTTTAAATGTTCATGAATAATTCGAAGGGCTGTTGTTTTAGAAAGGCCCGACCTTGCTGCTATTTCTGTAACTTTGAGCCGCCGGTCTTCCATAATTTCTCCTTCCACAAGAGCGATGATTTAAGGAGTGAGCACCTCTAAGGGCCGACCTGCACGCTCTTCGTCTTCAATGCTTTCTCGATCCATTCGTGAAAGTTTGGCTCATTCTTTTACTGTAGAATATGAGGTGAATGCTTCTCCATATACACCGTCTAATGGCTGTTTAATTTCATTTATAATTCCTTCTTTTGTGAAGAACTTAATAACAGCTTGAAACTCCGTGTTGAACATGTCACAATCTTCTACCTACAGCCTTCTTTATGCAACTATATCTGGACAAATGAACACAGCGGAATGGAAGTTACAGCTGCAATTATTTACTTAACAGATAAGGTATGACACCAGATAAAGATTTTGTGAAGGCGATAATCCTTATCAGCGAGGCCGGAAACTTAATGACCTACCCTCGTAAATGTTAATTTATATACAGAAATTATTCTCTCACACTAGCTGTGTGTAGGTCAGTAGTTGGCAAAAAAGAACCGGACTTGAAATTTCTTTTAATCTTTATAGTAGAGAATCCTTGGAGAAATTCCCGAGGCTTGGACATGGACATGGTAACACAGTTGGTACAGTGTCAGGCCGAGAAGTTCCTTAGTTCGAACCCAACCAGTGATACAAAATTTTCAAGTCTAATTCTTCATTATTATTTTTCGGTTAAAAAGCAATAAAAAGGTGAGGTGTGCTACGGGAGTCTGTGTACACTACTAAAGGCAAAAGAAAGATAATCAGCGTGCAACACCTGTCACAAAATGATCAATCCAATTAAAGGTACAATAAATATTAATTAAAGAAAATACTTATTATATTTGTATTGAAGCAATGTCAGAGTTTTTAGAAAATTACTCTGTCACCTTGTTTACAATTGCTATTTATTGTAAATATTTGTATTTCTTTTGTTTTTATAAATAATCTAATACAAACATAACCACTGTAAATGAGTTGTTTTCTCTGCTGGAGCATTATTAGTCAAACTTGAACGTCGAAAATTGGTAAAATAACGCATTTAATTACATGCATGTTGCAAAATAAAGTAATAAATGTGAATACGGTTCAAATTAACCCTCACTGTATTGCATAAAGTTCTATTAGTGAATATCTTTTTCATTCCTTTCCTTGTTTCTCTCCTGTTTATTTTAAAAAAGCAATACTTATGTGATGCCTCTTTCAGTAGCCAGAGGAAGGCTGACCATGACGATAAAAATAAGCGCTTTCATTTCCTTGGATTTAAGCCTATAGTTCAGTTTTTTCTCCAGACAATATTTAGCACCGCACCTTATGATCCCTACGAAACAGCCAACAACATCTATTTTAAAGACTCTTTTGACTATAAACCTTAGTTTTTGAACCTTTCTTTAATTTCGTAAACCAAGCATGTATATTTTTTTACGAGTAGCTATACATTTTTCATCACATTTCTAATACTTTTCTATAGAATTTAATAGTCTTAACCTTTACAGTTAAAAATGATTAATAAACCTATTTCTTTCACGTTCATATTTTTGAAGAAATTACCATCTATAATTGCACAATTAAAACGTTATTTTTTTTTCTAAAACAATCTGATGGTTAATAGTCGATTATCCAAAATAGTATAGAACGTGTAGCCAATAGGGATTTTAAGCACATAAAAACTTAAATACAAGAACAAAAATAAAGCAAAGAGAAATTAAATTGAAGAATGAAGAATGCAACTTTTAAATTTTGTTCATTAACCTGGAACTAATCATTCTGAAATTTCTGATTCTTGTAAAATATTTCAGCGTCTGCTGTTATCAATAGCCAATCCTTTTTCTTTTCCAGAGACACATGGCGCTTAATTCGGTTGCAAGACCGAAAATGTACATAACATACCCTTATTCTTTGTGGGACGGTTTCATTCATCTCAAATGAAAATGCTTCAGCCAGCATTTTTGTTTTTGTTTTTGTTAGGCATGAAATGCTCATGTTACAATATGAAGCAAGACGCTTCTTATGAAAAATTAGCACGTCTAAAATCATTAAAAATGCTACTTATATGATTAAGTGTGAATATTGTTTTTTTTTTATATAATTAGTTTTCTTCTCTGAAAACTTGGTGAAAAATAAACATTCTTAAATCCATTAAATCAACTCTAATATCATTGGAGACCTTTCAAAAGTGCACTGCCAAGTTGCAACGAAACGTAATAATTAATAATAATGTGAAATCCTTAAAACTAAATGCAATAACTTAAAACTTAACACCGTTTTTATAAAAAAGTAAATAAAACGAAATGAGTACGTTCCTTGTAGCAGCTAATAACGCTAGCAATGATTATTTCATTGCCAGGTTTTTTGCCCACAAATCTAAGGCTGACTTCAATCAAACTGGAGTGGATTAATCAGGTCAGACAGCACCAAATGCAATTTCGCATGTAAACTATCTCGTCAACTATTCAGTTCAGCCAAGATTGGGAGTACACAGCCGTAGTTTGTAAGCATCACATATCAGTACTACTTCTGTTTTATAGGTAAATTTTTGTTTAAATATGGGAGTTAAAAAACCGGTAATACTTCGTGAAATATCTGATACATTAACATGTAAAGTATCGAATCATTAACTCTATAACTTGGCGTTGAGTTTTTACATGGTCTTGAAGCAGTTAATGAACAAATAAGCGTGTGCAAACACAGCTCTGTATATTAATATGATCAACCTGGGTTGTTATTTTATTTTTTCTTCTTCCTCACTTCCTTTCACCTAAGTTTTATAATTGCAACCGTTTCCAGCTCTAGCTATACCCTAGTAGTACATTTTTCCATGTAATGCATGCAGGTTAAAGCCTGAATTGAGTTGGATTTCTAAGACGCGATCAAATGTAAATACTCTAAAACAAGTTAGCTAAGTACATAGAATTGTATAATTAGTTTTTTAAACAAATTTACAGTTTTAATTTGGACGAATCTAGTATAAATAATAATTTTTTTTTTTAAAATCAATAATAAGCAACTGGAATATTTATGATTATTTATTAAAACATGGTTACATTACAGACTCTTGCCATGCACTGAGCAGCATGTCAACTTTTGATGTCGCCCAAACCAAGCTTAAAAAGGTATATGCATACTGATGTAAACTTAGGTATCTCATGCACTTATATATAATAATTCGTTACTTTGCAACAAATGCGCAAATTTGTTCAGTTTATTTAGAGTGTCTCTGTAAACATAAACAGAATCTAATACGAGGGCTGTTCAATAAAGATTTATTATACTTTTTGACGACAACAAAGCTTTACTCATACTTATAATTTTGATAACTTTTCCCGTTGGTTGCAATATACCCGCCCCAGCGTTTCCAACAAAATGTGGCATTTTGCGTTTGATATGGGCCCAGCAGAGCTTTCAAATCTCTGTAATATTGCCCAGTTACAGTTCCATGTACAGGTAAAACAAACTGCAAACCATTCCTTGAATAGAGAAAAATATGGCCATAATATTGGCAGCGGAAACGATCCCTTTGGCTTTTTTGTGTTGGCAATGATGGAGATTTCTGCACACAGCCTTGGTGTTTTCTCTCAGGATCGAATTGAAGTAGCCAAGTTTTATCAACAGTAATTATCTGCAACATTGCATAGACCGCATCTGAAAAATTTTGAGACGAAAGCAGAATTCTAAAGAAGCATATAGTTCGTCGCTTGTTACCTCCATTTTGCTCAGGCGAAACTGAACATGCCCCAACTTCACAGACGGGAACCGGAAGTGACAATAATGAAACTTGAGCCACATCAAGCGTGAGACAATTTAACTTTAAATATCATACGCATTATTAATTGAACAGTCCCAGTATTTATTAAATATTAACTGAAATACCTCTTTAAATTTATAGCGTATTCAGTACCCTGTAAGCTATAAATATTTATTACATATATAATATTTCATAAGATTCTTTACTGTATTAAAATAGTTCACAGAATAACTTGAGTTTGATTCCTTGCATCCCCTTCGTACTCGAACAATGTTCAAAGTGGTGTGACCCACTGAAAATGGCAGTGACATTTGCATAATACTTGCTCTAATAATACTCTTCGTTCATTCCCTTTCATTTTACATCCCGAAATATGAACTTTCTTTGCAGACTTCTTTACCCACAACGATGCGGACGAGTTCTTCAACTTTTATTAATTAACCCACTTGAACTCCCTGCCCTCCACTCCAAAGAGTGCGTGGCAGTAAAGGGTTCGTGCACATGCTCCCATCAGTTGCCACCCCTGCTGCGATGAGCGGGCGGTATCTTGCACCTCTTTCAGCCATCCCTACTGAAGTGGGGGAGGCAAGTGCAGAGTGCAGTGTTCTGCAAATAACAGGGGTGGCATTACATTGCAGGTGTTTCGAGATGCAAGCAAACATTTTAAACTCGAAAAATCATTCACAGCGAAATTAAACTTCAAATTCATTTCAGTTGGGTTTAGTTCATAGTTCATAATGTTTGTCAACGCTATTCTAAAGGCATTATCATTTCTTACTGTCTACAGCAACGATTCTCAAAAGTTTTCAAAATCGCGAATTTACGAAATAAAAATCAAAGCTTAAAGAACTCTTATTAACTTCAAAAATATTTAACAATCGGAAATTAGCCTAAAGTTGCTGTAGTTACGATAAGTAGGCTATTTTAGAATTCCCTTACAAAAATGATGCAATAATATTTCCCCTAATACCACACAGTAATGCCATAACTTATTTCATTTCATTAATTAATAAGGGAAAGAAATCCCTTAGTTTACGCAGCTCCTGCGCGACGGCCCTTTTGAAATTGAGTTTTATATCCGTTTGTATTGCTGAGGCATCAAAGTATACTAATGATACATGAAATGAAATGATAAATTTGGAAAGGATTTTTTAAGGAAGGAAGGCTTCGGACCTGAGCTTACAGTATCTTCCCGCTATTTTCCATTTATGAGGACTAAGGAAAACTTGAAATGATACCTAAGTCAGAGACGATGGTCCTAGCGGGAATCGAATCCCCGCCTCCTGCTCACCTCTGTTGATGTAATTATATAATATTTCTAATAGCAACACAAACAAATAAAACAGCCCAGAAATACATTTATTAAATCAAAATATAGCAATGGAGACAAGATTATCTATTGCAAAGAACGAATTAAAGTGTGTTTATTGTAAGTGTTCATTGATAACGCAACTATTAATATTCTGCTTTCATTAACGCAATATCAGACTGTTGTAAGTATCTGAGCAGATATACAAACGCAGTGCATAATGTTTTGCTTGGTAGGTAAGGAAAGCCCCCCCCCCCCCACACACACATTAAGTTGCTAGCCATCTCCCCAACTCCCAGCAGTTTCTCATGCAATATCCAGATCAATGGTTAGCACTGTTATCTTGCTGCAAGATGAAACGTTTTCATACTAGAGGCAATGAAGCATTTTATGATTTCGTTTCTGATCTATCTTTCCATCAATTTTCACAATATTCCAAAAAGTCTTTCTAGAAAAACTGCTCAACATTTTTGTCAATCACCAGAGCACACCTGCGATAATCTTCTGTCCTTCATTTTAGGATATATATATTCTATTCGTGGTACCAAAACTTCACATTTGATTTGTCTGTGAAAACTATTTAGACCAATCAACAAGGATAATATTCTTTGAAGACCAACGATAAGCATTAAAGTGATTAAAACAGTTATAATTCAACAATACGGTTATGATTAAAGATGGAATAATTCCTCCGGAAACAAGATATCTACATAAATTTGGCTCGAGTTAGGGTACATAACATCCGAGGGAGGGCATTAGAATTTCTGACTCCATGCCAGAATCTACTGATGTTTACATCGGAATGCCAGGCAGAATTCACGGGCAGCTACACTGCATGGTTGATGTTAAGGCACTTTCGTGTCAATGGTAAAAATACTATGATAAAACAGAATATTTAACATAAATTTCAGTAGTAACAACAACGAGCTTAGCAAAATTTATTCATGTTTAAATTATGTGCGCTTTCTCCACTGCTATTTTAGCGAATTCCGAAGTAATGTAAACTATTGCGATTGTAACAATGGAAACCGCTTTTGCTAATCAATCCAAATGTGAACCAATCGTCCTTACTAGGCACTTACAATTAAACAAAACAAAAATTTGGAAATGTTCCTCTGTGTGTGTGTGTTGTGTGTTGTGTTGTGTGTGTGTGTGTGTGTGTGTGTGTGTGTGTGTGTGTGTGTGTGTCCATTCCCTCTCTAGAGATGTCGGTTCTGGTGGTGTAGTAACCATACTTGCATTCTAAACCCAAGATCGCGGGTTCAAACCCTGTCAGGACCGATGGATATTTTTCGGGCGTAAAAATCCTAAGTATAGCTTCCTTCGGAAGGGAAGTAAAGCCATGGGTCCCGTGTCGTACATTTACGGCACGATAAAGAACCTCAAGCCTGAAAGAAGAGGCCTCTTGAGCAAAATTTGTCAGCCGTTTCACGCCCTGAATAGAATGGGACGCTGATGACCTGAGATGTTAAAGAGCGTCCATAAATAAACCAAATCAACAACATATCTCTAGCCATCGCAATTTTTGTTTTTTCTCAACGAAATTTGGCATATAACTATTAATTAACCAACGATTCGACGAATTTTTTAACCAACAAATTTGAACCATTGCTGTGGGGGTTGACCTAAAGCGAAAATAGTTCTTATGAAAATTGAAAAATCGCTCTTGTACCCCCAATTTTTGCTTTATCTCAATGAAATTTCGCAAATTTCTGTAAAATAAATTTATAAAAGTAGTTTTTGTAAATCATAGCAATCGAGTGGGGATATACATGAAAAACTGTGGGGGTGAAAATAAAATTTAAAAATCGCTCTAGCGGCTGCAATTTAAATGTTTTTTAAAGAAAACTTGGTATATGACATTGAAATAAAATACAAGGGGGGGATTGCCTGCACCCAAAAATTAAAATTGATCTAGTAACATTAATATGTTTTTTTCCAGTGAAACTCTATATATGCAAATAGAGTTAGAAAAATAGTTTTTGAAAATCAGGATAATCAAGGGCGGTTTAGGAAAGAGGTTATGTGAAATCCAAAATTTAAAAATCGCTCCAATAATTGTTTTTGTACAACAAAACTTGGCATATATCATTCAAATAAAATATGGAAAATACTTTTTGAAAATTATCAAATTATTGGGAGTGGAGGGTTACCTAAATGAGGAATGGGAGTTAAAATTTAAAAATCGCTATAACGGTCTCAATTTAAAAAATTTAAAGGAAACTCGTTACATACCATTGATATAAAACAACAAAATAGTTTCAGAAAGTCAGTGAAATTGGGCTATTAGCAGGGGGGGTTTACCCAAAATTAAAAATCATTCTAAAGGTATTAAATTATGTACCACACGAACACCTGTATATATCTTTTAAATATAATAAGAAAAAATTGTTCCTGAAAATCAGTGTAATCGGACCATTAGGATGGGAGTTTGGCTTGCACTCCAAATTTTAAAAATGGCTCTAATGACATTGATGTTTGTTTGTTTATTTCACAACGAAACTCGGCATATGCAATTTAAATCAAATAAGAAAACAGTTTCTAAAAATTAGTGAAATCAGATTATTAGGAGTGGGTACTCAAGCCCAAAATTTATAACTTACTCTAGCGGCACCATGCTTTGTCGTAACAGAACGTAAATAAAATAAAAATAGTTTCTGAAAATAAGGGAAATCGGGCCATTAGGAATGGGAGTGTACCCGAAACCCAAAATTTAAAAATCACTCAAGCGGCACCAAGATTTGCTTCTTCAATTCGATATACATTTAAAAATTTAAGAAAACTAGTTCCTAAAAACTAGGTTCTTCATAAATAGAACTATTAGGAGTAAAGGTATACTTGAAAACCGAAATTTTAATAGTGCTCGCGTTTAATTTCCTCTATACTATTATAAAACAACAAATTAATTTACCCGTATAAAGTGTATTTATAACGTTGCATATGTTTTATATTTAACAAGTATCGTCCTGAAAAGTTAATCTAATATGTCCTTGAGATTTTGTGTTGGAGGGTGTCAAAATATTGGCCTGGAATATAACCTGGGTTAAAACCAGGCCATACTATACTTTTTGTATACATAGTACTATTTAAATAAACAAAATAAAAGTGTTTGGGAATTATATATGTATGTGTACCTTCAGGACCGAGTGACCGAGGTCGTTAAGGCACGGACTCGTGAGCGAAAGATCTGGGGTTTGAATACCACCAAGACCGTCCTCCGTAATTGAGTTTTTTCCTCATTCCTCATAAATGGCAAATGCCGGGAAGGTACCCTAAACTTAGGCCTAGCACGCTTCCTTCCTTAAAAAAAAATCCTTTCCCAATTATTTCATTTCATGTATCATCAGTGTCCACCGCCGTGGTGCCTCAGCGGTAAAACAGGCGTATACACAAAATGTATATATTTGTGTATATGTGCATCAAAATTATTTTAAATAGTAACATGTTTTTATTTTATTGAAACATATGAACATCATCTCCTTAAATACACAATGTAACTCGAAATTTTCTGTTATTTTACCCTATTTCAATGAATGTAAACACAACAAAGGGTAAGTTCATAAACATAGTTACATTTAAAAATACCCACACAGTATAGCTTAGTCTAGCAGTGGTCATATATTTCATTTAATTAATAATATATCATTGATTCTTGTGGTTTAATGTTATAATAATAATAATAATAATAATAATAATAATAATAATAATAATAATAATTTCCCCTAATACCACACAATAATGCCGTAAACTATTTTATTTCATTAATTAATAAGGTCTACTTTGGACTTTATATTAATTATTAAAAGTTATTCAATTTGGTGAGGAATTCGCTTAGTTTACGCAGTTTCTCTGTGATGGACTTTTCTTAATTCTGCATCTCTTTGCACTGTGCACTAATTTGTTGCACAATTTCTGCAGACAACTCATATAATTTATTCACGGCATTAAATCATTTTTGTAAACTTTGAACGTTTACCCTTACTACGTTTCCTACTTTATTTGAGAAATGCTTGTTTTAAATAGTAAACTTTTTTAATGTTTTTACGCAGAAAATAATTTAAAAGTTAGCTAATTGCTCTGTTTAATATGTCTGCATTAAATATTATCAAAAGGGGTTCATGAATAAGTGCTGTTTTAGATTTGTTTAAACATAGTCATCCTAATACATATCATTCTTCCGTCAGTTTCCCGTTGTATCTTCTACTTTTATGCACTTATTACGAAAGCTTATTAACCCAAGCTGTGAATCATATCATACCAGCGGTACTGTTAACTTATGACATTTCTTCTTGCCATGTTATTCGTCTAGTTTTGCCTGCCACTTTATGCCTGTGACAGTTTCGTTGTTTGAATTCTTCTCTATCCTCATTAATTGCATATTATTTTATGAACTCGTATGCAATTTTCTGTGCACCAATCAAATGAAGGAAGTATAATGTCATTCGCGCAGCGAGCATGGAATTACTCGTTAAAAAGACGAGACAGTCAGTTGTTTCCCATTTTATATCTTCTATCTCTCCGTTACTAAAATGCTCAGCTGTGAGAAGTCTGTCTGAAATATCAGCTGCAAGTGTTTACGTTTACACAATATATTTCAGCCTTGCCAAAGTTTTCAAAATATTTTTGATATTGATGTTTTAAGTGCATGAAGTAAAATATTTCAGGGACATCTACAGTCTCTTTTTGTCGCTCAATAGTTCTTTATGAATAATAATGTATTTTAAATTATTATAAATTAGAGAATATAATGTCTTTAGTAAGTATTTTATCTCTGTTATTATATTTAATGTTACATCTTATTTACTACACAATTTTGTTAAACAGGCCATTTACTAGCATTATTATTTTGACAAAATAAATTTATTTATGTATAGCTTTCTCAAATTAACTCTCGAATTTTTTACTTGAATTGTAACATGTCATATTCTAAAGAAATTAATCATAAGTATTCTAATTATCTATACATTTATTGTTCTTCCTTCTATTTCTGCATTTTCTGCTAGAGCTGATACTTTTGTTTCCGATTGTTGAGAATCCAATTTTTCATAAATGGTGTTGCTGTCTTATTATTAAGTTATAGCTACGAGAATATGCGTATTAAATTATTTAGTTAAAAATAATCAGAAAACAAACATAAAGTAGCACATACTCTTTCTGTTATTAAAACTTATTTCCAGTAAAGAGTTTCTCCACACGAAAAAGTATTTTTTTTTTTTTTGGCTATTTATTAAAAATTATAGTAATAAAAATTTAACTTATGGTAATAGGGGAAAAAACAAAAACAAACTCAATTCCTCCTTGTACTGCAACATTCTATTGTATTTGTCAGGTTTCTATTTATCACAAAGGTTCAGTTAACATCTGTGATGAATGATTTACGCAATAATTACTGATACAACATTTTTTTCTCAAAATTAACATAAAAATAAAATCACTGAAATGTGACATTGGCTAAAGAACAGCAGAGTCAGATACAAGAATTTACTCAACAAATAAGATTCTAGAGGAGAATATTTTTAGGAAGGCGTGGTCCTTAACAAGATACCGAGGGCTAATTCGTATAATAGAAATTAGAATAAAAGTTTATTTAAAATATAGAGACTAAGGAGAGAGTGTTTATGCAATTAACAAATTGAGCAGAACAGTTCGGTAAACTTAACGTTTGTTTTCATGATGCACCTGAGGCGGTAACTTTAAAAAAATATTTTGTCCAGAATATTTAAAAATTAGTGAACGATATCGTTTTATGAGGCTCAATCTGAGATGTCAGTGCAAGTTAGTCATGATTTCTCATTATAATAGTCTCTGAAAGTATTTCCAAGATATTTTTTGTCACCTTCAACTGATTGTCAGAATGCAATGCATAAACAATTGGGTAGTAGAAAAACTTTAATGTGATTTCTGTTTTCAATATAATATTAATCAAAATGATACTTTTATTAAAGTAATAATAACGATAAAACAAGATATGGTTTCTTATGCAACAACTTAAGCTGGAGAAGCAAACGGAGGAACTAGGAAGAGAATATCAAGTTTAAAAGCAAGAAAAGCAGAGAAAAGAAAAAAGTATAGTCAAGGTTATTCCTGCAGTAAGTGATCTCTCTTAGGAACGTTTATGTCACTGTTTAGAAGAAGATGATGTGGAATTTCATATTTAAAAGTAATTCAAGTTACGTTTATTATTAAACTGAAACATATTGAGATTAAATACTCTGCTTGTTGAAATTCTTAAAATATAATTAAGAATTTATTAAAATGTGGTGTAAAAGTGATCTATATCATGATTTTGTTTAAACAAAATAAATACATCCTCTCCGCTCGGTCATAAACAACCAGGTTCGGACGTTTTATAAGTTAATGTATTTTAATATTTTGTGTTTTATTACATTCTTATAATCTACATATGCAAATGCGTAAAGTAAACAAAGGTTTGAGAAAACATTGTTTCTTGTTGTCCCTAAAGTTGTTTAGAAAGACAAAATTTCTTTTGAATGTTATTTCCAAAATTGACAAGTCAACTGTTTCAAAAAAAAAAAGTAGTTGGCGTTTCGCTTGCAGTATGTTAACAACAGCTGTTAGTGTGCAAGTGACTTTATTACTGTGCTCAAAGTAAATTTCGTGTATTCAAATGTCATAAGTTCCTTGCCTGATGAAAATTAGTACAAATTTTACATTGAAATGTTCATGTTCAAAATATATCTCAAAAAGCTATTTAGAAGCGTGTTTAGTTCAATGTCAATATATTCGATAGTTGGTAAGTTAGGCAAATGAATCCAAGAGGCGCTAAAGACCATTGTAAGAAAACAAATGCTTCAAAAGGAAAGTACTCTTAATTAATGAATGATTTAAATAACTTTTTACTTTTACTGAAACCATTGACTATTTTGTGAATTTTTTTTGATTGATTTATTTATGGACTCTCTTTAACATCTCAGGTCATCAGCGTCCCATTCAACTCAGGGCGTGAAATGGCGACAAATTTTGCTCAGAGGCCTCTCTTTCAGGCTTGAGGTTCTTTCGTGCCGTAAATGTACGACACGGTACCCACGGCTTCACTTCCCTTCCGAAGGAAGCCATACTTAACGATTTTTACGCCCGAAAAAATCCATCGGTCCTGGCCCGGTTCGAACCCGCTATCTTGGGTTTGGGAGACAAGTATGGTAACCACTACACCACCAGGACCGACTTTTGTGAAATGAAACGGTAACATTACTCTCATCAATACTTTCATTATTGTTATCCTAAAAACCAAATGTAGCATTTGACTTGCTAACAACTTTCCTATAAAGTTATTGCAGGTTTTAAAATAAATGTATGTTTCTTCCACGCGTTATCCCTCATGCGATGTTTTACATTGGGTACTAAACGTGCCGCACTATACCTCGCTTACTAAAGCGTTTTTTGAATAGTGTCTAACGCCCGTTTTCACTACTGAGGCACCACAGACGATGAACACTGAAGATACATGAGATGAAATAATGTATTGGGAAAGGATTTTTTAAGGAAGGAAACATCTTAGGCCTAAGTTTTAGGGTACCTCCTCGGCATTTGCCATTTATGAGAACTGAGGAAAATGTGGGAAAAAACTTAGTCAGGGAGTACTGTCCTGGTGGGATTCGAACTCCAGACCCCCAGCTCACGAGTACACGTCCTAACGACCTCGCCACCCGTGGCGGTCCTAAATCGGATATACAGTATTGCAGCACATGCTAGAATTCGTTCTCCCTCGGCTAAATGAGTAAAACACATTTTCACTAACATAATGAGGTTCAACTACCATATCGTTTATGATTTCATTGTCAATATTTTGTTCTACATTCCGAAATCCTTAGTGTGCCAATTTTAGGGGTAATTTTGTTAATGAATGTTTAATATTCCTGTCAATATTGACTACATTTTTACATGTTAAAATATGTGTTTAGCTCGAAATTATTTTCCAAGAAAACCAGTATATTCAGATTTTTGCAAATCCTTCTAGAAGGAACTAGAAAGATCTGAAAAAATGTTTCAGATGACGAGTTCATTTTATTTGAAATAACATTCACGCATTAAAATGTATTGCTCTAGAATAAACTGTTTACTAGCTTAGCAAATTTATGCATAATGTTATGAGAATGGCAAGAAAGAGATTTAGAAAACAACATGACAAAAGTTAAGGTGCTGACGTCTGTGGTACCTCAGTACCCGAAGTAAAACGCCATGTTAGTGTTAGTAAACAAGTTTTATAACTAATGCTCTGTAAATCTATAGCGTTACAGACTGTGTGACTTTTTTCCATGTCGTTTGCTCTGCTACAACGCATTCATTGTATAACTACAGTCAAACAAAGTAGATACTACAAACGAATACAGTTTTATGCCTGATGTATAAGTTTGTCAAAACTGCTTTACTTGTTGCTTTAAATGTATAAGGTTATTCCAAAATTAATTCTCAGTTCCCAGTTACCAATGACCATACTTTTGTAAATTTTTATTCTACAAAAATAAACAACAATTGTTTTGTCAAGAAATGGTATTTTATTACAATAAGAATATTATAAAACAATAAACAAGGCACCACAGCGTAATTCAATAAATAATCGTTCTTCTGTGCTTTACTTTCCTGTGTACCGAGTGTGTTTCTAGGAATGTTTTCAAAAATCTCCGATATGGGCTGTTTCAGTTCCTCACGAGTTGTAGGTATACTAAGAAATACCCTTTCTTTGGGTTAACCCCAGAACCTCCGGTGACCTAGGTGCTAGTTGTTTGGAAAATACCTTCTAGTTACACGGTCATCAAATATGTTGCTTAATAGAGCTTTGCGGTTTTGTGTATGTGAGATGGTGCGCCAGCTTGCATAAAAACAATGTTTTCGACATGATTCTACAATGCTCATTTCAAAGTCTTGGAGTAATCGAAAATATTGGTACCCATTTATTGTTATAGTGTTCTTTGTTTGTTTTTTTTTAATTTGTTTATTTAAGGACGCTCTTTAACATCTCAGGTCATCAGCGTCCCATTCTATTTAGGGCGTGAAACGGCCGACAAATTTTGCTCAGAGGCCTCTTCTTTCAGGCTTGAGGTTCTTTTTCGTGCCGTAAATGTATGACATGGGACCCATGGCTTTACTTCCCTTCCGAAGGAAGCCATATTAACGATTTTTACGCTCGAAAAAATCCATCGATCCTGGCCGGGTTCGAACACGCGACCTTGGGTTTAGAAGGCAAGTACGGTTACCACTACACCACCAGAACCGACATGTGTGTGTTCTTTGTTCATTATCCATTTCTTAACAGAAATAAAATAGTAATAATAGTGTTATCCTTGGTGACCAATTGTGTTTGGATTATTTTCCAACCATATCCTGCAATTTTGTTAACACTTCAATTTAATTGGAAGTCACAAGAATTTGTCCAGCCATTCAAAGCAAAAGGGACGCAAATCTGTTTACCTTATTCTTTGAGGCATAGAGTCAAAACTGTCTCCTCAGAATTCGCCACACTGTTACGTAACTAATCTCCAAACGCTTTGCAGCTGTTTTAGCACTACAAACATTATATGCAGAATTTTTTGAACCTCTTATAAAACTAGAGCTGTATAGTTTCATTTTTCTAAGTAGAAAACTTACACGCGATTGCCTTTTATCAGTTTCTGCACCTGTTTCCCGGAAATTTGTTCACCAGCTTACGAAATTATCTTACAGAATAGGGTCCTTTCCTAAAGTGTATTCTAATTGTATTAGGATTTTGTTTATTGCATTTATAACAACAGTGAACGAGGCAACAAACTCATATAGGAAAAATACTCAATTTTTTAAAAGGATATGGAATCAAACCGTTAATATTTACAGAAGATAAAGACATTCCAAATTGGAAACTTCTATGTAACAAAACTGAAGCTGATTTCCTCTACTCAGAAAATGTGTCCTTTTATTTCATCCATCACAGTCTTTGAAAGACATAAACCCTGATTAATATTACTATAATTTATTCAATTATTATTCTGTTATATAACACCAACCATTTACCTGCGCTCGCTATGCGGTATTAGTAATGGTGAGTGGTTAAGCGTCGAAATCGAGACTGAAAATAGAGGAATCTGAGCAAAATTTATCGGTCGTTTGACACCCTGGATTGAATGGGACGCTAATGACCAAAGATGTTAAAGACCGTCCTTAAAATAAACAAAAAGTCGAAATCGAGCATACACAAAATGGTGGCCCAGCTTTTCTTTAAAGAAAATGACGCAAATAAGCAATAAGAAACAACATTATGATCGTCGAGGACTTTCTTGGTCATCTCAAAATCATTGCAACAAGCCGTTTTTCCTCCTCTCTGTCTCGTTTCTAAAATGCTGAGATTGACTATTCAATTGTTTTTTTTTTTTTTTGCGATCTGCTACTAACTTGAAAGCTACACTCCTGAGAAAAAGCCCCTTCATTAACGGGTAAAAGTATTTCGCATATATTTATTGCCATTGACTAAACTCCTATATAAATTCTGTCACAGAAATGTGGCCCTTGATCACAATGAACTGAGGTGCACAATGGGCAGAATTGAGGCTTGCTATAACAGGCTTCGCCCCCTACATCTGCTCTTCCTGTTATTGCTGACGGACGGAACGAGAGGATTTCCGCAATCACTCGATGCAAATGGCAGGATAATATTTGGCAACGTCGAACCTCGCTCGCATCCTGCCGAAACTCCGCCGGATTTGGCGGCAATATGTCATTCTATACGGCCATGCTCTGCCTTTAAGTATCGAAATGTCCCCTTATATGTAAAACTACTTTAGGATGCATGTAGAACAAGAAACATGACATGCTTGTTTCTGAATTTATTATGACCGTAATAGGACGCACTGTAACCTAACGCGGACTGTGAGTGTAGGCACGCCATTTCTTTATTTTTCACTTTGGAAAGAGAGTAATGAAAAAGAATCAATTTCGGATGTCGGAAACTTGATCAAATATTAATGTTTTTAATATTATTCGCCTTATTAGTGTTGCATATTTTATAACTTGCAACTCTGAAGGAGAAATTACATCACATTATTTATACAATGGTTTTCTAAACTATAAATATCTAGGATTCACTTTTAATTTATTCAATTTCATTTCACTTAAAGTTGATACACTTTAAATAATAGGAACAGGCACCTTTATTACTAAAATGCTCTTTAAGAAACCAAAGGAACTGTTTTGGTGTCAAAACAACATTTTGTAGGTTATATTAGAAACAGGTATTGGCTTACGGAATTGAGGCCTTCACGACCCAATGATCTCACAATGGTTGACGGTCTATACATAGTTTTAGAAAATATGGTTTAGTGATATTTTGGATCATTCCATTCTGCCTTTCCCCCCTTTTCAGATACTAGTTATCTTTCTGTTAATACTTTGTTTTCTTTCTTTGTATATCCTTTTTATGTTTCATTCTACCTGTCCTTAAGCTATTTTGTAAAGAAATACTGTTTCTTTGATTTCTTATTGTATTATTTTTGTCCTGTATTTTCTATATTTGGATTTAATTTAAACTAGGAAAAGTAATGTTCAATATGAGATGGTTGAATTAAGAAGTGATTGGAAAATAAGTTGAACTCTTTTTTTTTTTTTTTTTTATTGATAATGATTCTCTTTCCTTAATATTGATTCCGTTTTATCTTACTTTTTTAAACTTATTGCTTACTTTTTTTAGATTTTCTTACCACAGCTATCTTATTTTTTCTTCCTTTTTTGGTTTCTTTATTTTATTTTCCTTTGTTTTTCTTTGCTACTTTCATTTGCAACTGTCTTCTTCTAATTCCTCTTTCTTTCATTATAATCCTTTGTTCTTTTCATTTTTCAATGTTGAACTTTCAATGTTTCATTATGTTTTGACTTTCTTTTATTACTTTTGCTTTTCTGACTATTTTACCCTTTCTGTTATTGATCCTTCCTTCTGCTCCTTTGAATTCGCTTTGAATCTCGGCGTATTGTTTGTGAAGAAAAGAAGATAACTGATATCAGTTGCTACGAACAGAGTGGTAGTGAAGCCTGGTGGTTTTAAAGCGTAGCGGTGTAGATTTATGTGCCAGTAGATTTATCACCCAGTAACCGAGGTCCGGGATTTGAATTGGTGTCGCGGTTTCCCGCCAGGGAGAAGAGCTGGGTTTAGCTGTGTACATTATCATTACAGCCAAATATCTAACCCAATTACCAAGATCAAAAGTCATCAAGATTGTATCCCATTGTCTCCTGACTGACGCAGTTCTCTGCCCCGACAGCCTATCGCCATGCAAATACACAAACTCTGCACAGCGCCTTGAAGGAATGATTTTCAAATGCATTATCATGTTCGTGCTTAGTTTATTTTTAAATTCTCCTTACATCTTCCTACTGTTTCCTTACATTTTCAGCTAGTTTTATGTTACGAAATAAAATAGGCGAAAGCGGACATACTTTTTAACAAATTTTTACGTATTATTCTAATTTTTTATTTTATTTCGATGTTTTGTCAATATTAATGAAAATTAAACACAAAACAATTTTAAGACAGTTTTGTGAATAATGTAGTTCTATTTTGTTTTCTTCATATATCAGTAAATAAGACACTAAACAAATGTGTTATTTTATATTCTGGAGGAAATGATAAGATGTTATTATTCAATCAGCAGGTAGGGATATCAAAGTCGCCACGTACAACTTAAAAATTCATGTTTTTCACCTTTTATTTATTTTTTTCTATACCCATTAAAGTTATATTTTTGTGCTTAATTTTTAAAACTTGCACTTTCTTATAAAGTAAAAATAGTTTCATTTGTTCTGAAACTTTTAATTTATTAATTTTCGAAATGTTCATTGTTACATTTGTATCAAAAAAAACATTTTCAACGTTTTAAATTTTAATGAATAATTAATGTTCTGATTATAAAACTAACGCCTAAATCTACAAACTGAAAATCAATAGTTAATTATATATTATCCTTCATCTGTTTCTAACATAAAATTTATTACACTATTTAGCTCCACTCATTATACACTTGAACAAACCTCAATTTCCCAATGTTGCTGCTTTTTATTTATAAAATCAATATTATAAAGCTATTGAATATTTTTGAAACTCCAGTTCACTGCTTTATTCATGTATTTTTTTTTATTCGTTTTATTTACGAACGCTCTTTAACATCTCAGGTCATCAGCGTCCCATTCAAATCAGAGCGTGAAATGGCCGACAAATTTTGCTTAGAGGCCTCTTCTTTCAGGCTTGAGGTTCTTTTTCGTGCCGTAAATGTACGACACGGGACCCACGGCTTTACTTTCCTTCCGAAGGAAGCCATACTTAGGATTTTTACGCCCGAAAAAATTCATCGATCCTGGCCGGTTTGAACCCACAACCTTAGGTTTAGATGGCAAATATGGTTACCACTACACCACCAGGACCGACTTTATTCATGTAAGCGCATAATAGAGGTGGTTAGTTTCCGCTGGACTAAATTACATAGCACGGCAAATCAGCTAAACGAAGTACGACCATGGGATTAGTCCGACATTTTAGAGGTTTTTATAACACTAAATTTTGAAAATGTGATGATGACTATTGAACATTGGAATTTCCTGGCTGGGGAAGCAGTTTGAAGATATTCTATAGCAAAATGTTACCCTTTTTTTAGCATTGACTTTTGAGCATCTCTTTTAAATTTCTCTATCACCGTATATTTTCGCTATTATTATTATTATTATTATTATTATTATTATTATTCTGTAATGTTTGTGTTATACTCTCTATATCATCTGAAATTATTATGGCGTAGTTCATTAACCCCGGTATACAACGTATTAAATGCTGATACATTCTTATTATTTATCCTATTATGAGGGAGAGAGAGAGAGAGAGAGAGAGCAAACCTCCTTGCATTATATAAGAATATAGTCGTCAGTAGAAATGAAGAGTGTCATTATGATGGTTAACTACTACACTTGCTCTACCTTCCCCCATGTTCCCAGTACCTTGTTTGTGGTTAGCCACATACACCACAATGAAACAGCGTAATGTCCCTCTTCCAGTGCGGTTTTTGTCAGCTATGTATTCTGTGTTTAATGTACGTTGTGATGTCTTAACGTTTTCGAATGTCGTATGTTTCTTAATTAATAACTAATTTAATTATAAGTCTAACGTTTTTCTTTTTGCAATATGCCAACTTATATTTTAATATCTACCAAAATGCTGAAGCTGCTGCCCCTTCGCTCATAATGGGATTGTGTTACAGCTCATAAAGGAATTATCAAAGTTAGTAGTAAGAAAGTATATCCCCTTCAGTCCCTTAAACTTACTCCTGTTGTTTTTGTATCTGGAACAAATTATAAGAAAAAGTAAAGAATTCAACCCAACACATTTTGCGAGAATTTAAACTCAATTTCCCCCAGTAGGTTGCCACTGTTTCTCAGTGAGAACTACGAAATTTGATAAGTGAATTTTCAGAGAAGGAAATCCCCATTCAATAGCTTATCATCCCATTTTCAAGATGTGCTGTTATAAAAGCCTCTAAAATGTCGATTTTACCATATTACAACACTGCATGGAATAAAATTAACTGATTTGTCACGTTATGTAATTTGGTGGGGAACTATGCACCTCTAACAATGTGATCTCATGAATAAAGCGGTGGACTGTGGTTTCAAAGATCGCAGGTTTGGCTCCTGTGCAGTAGGTCATTTATTATTATTAATAATATCAATTATCATTATTAATTTTATGAAACATACTTATACATAAGATATAAAATCAAAAATGCAATCAACGAGATTGGAACTCGATAATTTCGATCAGCTTTTACATGACCGACTGCGCCAGAGTCGTGCTTCGAAACTTCCGTCGTTATTGTGTGGTATCATTTCGAAAATCAGTGACGTAATGCATTAGAAACTTAATGCATAACTTTGAAATTTGAGTATAAAGTTCCTATCTCATATTACTAGTCTAAAATCCCTTACAATCTCTGAAATGATTACAGTATAGTTCATTAACATCCTGTATATAACAATATTTATTTTTAGAGACAGTGTCGGGAAAATTCTGAACTATGAGAAAACTACACACATGTTAGAAAACATATACAATTTCACGAACCAGCCTACTGATATTTATAGCTGAGCTGCACAAATAAATTATGTCTATATGTAGGTATGTATTGAAATCTGACAAAATCTCTCCAAACCACAATACACATTATGGTATTAATAGGACTGCTAATCATAACGTTTAAAGAAATACAAATCAAACCAATATTTCAGTAATTAGACACCATATTTGATTATATCATACTATTTAATAATATTTATAATCTCGGTGATTGACCGAAGCTCTCTTACTTACTAAGGTTAACACAATTATTTATTGGCTATAATGAAGAAATTGGCGTAACTTGAATGTAACATTTGCTAATATGAAAGCAAAAGATTCTTGACACACACAATTATGTACTACTGGCGCGCAAAAAGGTCGCCGAGGAAGCACTTAAAAGGAGATGGAGGAATTTTTTTAGGGCTGCAAGATAGTGCAGTGGAACTTCAATTCCCTCCTTCCAGCCTTCTCTTTGTGCGACTATAGCTGATGACTAGGAACTTTAGATAGGTTTAATAAAGAGGGTGCCAAAAATGTATGCACACTTGAAGCAAAGAAAAAACTGTGTTAAAATAACAAAACTGAATTCACACAAATAGAAAATGATGAGCACTAATCATCTTAAACTTTTACAGTTACGCTCAAAATGCCCACCATCACGTCGATACACTTCTGAGTACGTTGAACTACTGATTGAGCAACGTTTGCGAAAGTGTCCTCAGCGATTGCAGCACATGTCGTTTCAGTTTCTTACCGAAGTGCTGTCAGTGTAGCTGGTTTTCTACGGTATACAACATCCTTAAGGGCTACCCATAAGTAGAAGTCCAACGGAGTTAGATCCGGAGAACGCGGTGAAAACTCCATCGGACCTCTTCGTCCTATCCAGCGCCTTGGAAGATTTTCATCAAGGTACGCGCGTACACCTCGATGGTAATGTGGTAGTGCACCATCCTGTTGGAAGTAAAATTTCTCATTTCCATAGAGTGTATGAATGGCGGTTAAGACGGTACTCGCGTTGACGGTTCTGTTCTGTACACACGTATCCATTGCCTTTGAGCTTCAACAACATTCTCGGTTTTCCGATATCACTTCAAAATTTGTTTTCCGCTGTTCAAACTATAATCTTGGCATCATTTTGTTGTAGCAACGCTAGCATAACGTAATGTGAGTCACATTTGTTTGCAGAACATCATATTACACATTACTATTGTTTTTCAGCCAACTTTGAAATATATTAAATAGATATCTACTGCGAAAGTGTGTATTAATTTTTTCGGTATATGCATTTTCCGTTCGGTATATACCAATATGTCTATAAATGCTTACCTGATTTCAGCTGATTATAATATTATAATAATGAAACTTACTATGAGTATTTTGTAGCAGGTAAACGCACAATGTGTTATGTGCGTAGCAGAAATAAAAGTTTAACTACTATGCAGGGACTGTTTAGGACATCTCAATCCGCTCGTAAAGCCTGAACTCTCTTTGTCCTCGGAAAGTGATGGTCTGTCATTGTTTTTACTCTTATGAACTGAACTGTTTCTAAAAACGTTATCATAGTTTCACTTCAGAAATATTTTTTACTAAACATTGGCTGCACAGTAATTGTGAACTTTTTTTTTTTTTTTTTTTTTTGCTAACCCCACAGCATGTTACGCTTTTTCCTCCACAAAGATATTTGTAAATAGTGTGCAGCAGCGCTTATAGTGGCTAAACAGTATGCTGAACGTCCTTTTACTGCCCAAATTTATCTGCAAAAATAAAATAGATTCAGTAAGTTTCATCAATAAAATATTATTGCCTGCTAAAATCAAACTAAACCTTTATGATACCTATTTATATACTTATTAGAAGTCTGTTTATTATAAGCATGAATTGCTGTAAGTACTTCCAGGACAGCGTATTTTCAAATTTACCAGCTGCAGAGAATTAGTAAAGGTGGGACGAATGGCTTTGTACTATAACAAACAAAGTAGTTTATAAGATATATGAAATTTTGCAAAGAATCGCCGCGCGTAAAGTTAATTTTTTATTTTAGTGTTTATATTTTATTAACGCATAAATTTATACTGTATTTAAATTTGGTAATAATAAATAGAAGAAGATTAAGCCCCAAACAGTGTCATAAGGTATGTTGAAAATTATGCCCCTCATTTATTGCCGACATAGGAAATTCGTGAAATTCATCTCATTTTTCTGCCGTAAGGACACGTTTCTTACCATTGAGAGATCCTGTCTCTAGTAGTAATTTAACAAGTTGCCGAAATCAGAACAATTCGTTGACAAAGTCTCCCTCATAATATTTACTAGCTGTTCTCTGCACATTTATTATACGACCTTAACGACTGGTTTCTCCTAGTACGCAGTCATGGTCTGCTGGCCCATAGTTCAAATAACCTGCCTGTATTCATGTTGAAAATCTGTAATTTAAGCCATGCATGCTTACTTTTTATGAGGAAAACAGCTTTATGAGTTAGTGAATGTAGTATTTATAATACAGTTTTATCGAAATAGCTTTTGTTTTTTTTTCATTCATATAAAAATGTTTCTTGCAGAAAATATCGTAATAAACTGGAGATTTTTTTAAATCAAAATATAATATAAAGGCACAAAGCATTAACCTTATATCTACCCTTTAACCACTTCATTTAATATATTTTGTAATCATTTTCTTGTCTATTTAAAACTTAATAATTTCATGCCATGCTACATTTGACCATAAAATACAATGAAGCTATGACCTGTGGTTATTTGTTAGCTACTCCCAATAGAATATACGGACAACAAGCATTCAATCTAGTTACGTTAGAAATAAACAAGCTACTATATGGGGACAATTGCATAAACACAAAAAAACGGCAAGAAGAAAAGTGACAACTGTGCGATTAATTTCATTTTTTTATTACATACTCTAATTTTGAGTTTTTACAAATCTTACATAGTGCCCCTATAAAACCAAGAAATAGTTTAACTGAATAAATATATCAGTAAATAAAAAACTCGTAATATGGTAGAATTCCTACAATAATATTTGTAATTTTATTTATTTATTGCATATATTTTTAAACCGTGGCCATTGGGGTCCCTTATAAAAGTTTAATATAATCCAAAAATCCTAAACAGAGAATTAGTATCTAATATAACTAAATCACTCTTAATAAATGAATTACTCTTGATTTTTCTTATATATATATATATATATATATATATATATATATTGTTTTAGAAATCTAAAATGCTCAACACAATATGTACCTTTATTCATTTTGAAATTTATTAACAAAAATTAACACTAATTTAAATTGAGTTGTTTAGCATGTGATGTTTTTATGAGAAAATAGATTTGTTTAGGATTCAGGAAAAATGGAATGAAGTGCTAAATAGCCATTTTGACTAAACTTGACTCGATTAAAATAAATATAATGATTAATATAAATAATACTTATATCCTTTTATGCTAACATTTAAAAAACTTAGCAGATAATTTTAATGATAAATAGGACATCTCGGATTCATTTGCTCAATTAGCCAAAGATAATTTTGATAATTTTAAAATATAGCACATACAATACGGATTTCAAGTACTATACATAGTAACATTTCCATAACTTCTTATATGCAATAGGGTGAATAAAAACCTCGTCTATAACGACGCAACTAATATTTATACAATAAGTGTCATGAAAAGTTTAATGATTAACTAAATCATTTTCTGTAGAGATCTTACAGAAATGTTTAATATTCTATTATAACGAGGGAGAAACAGATAAGTTTCTAAGTCAATATAAAAACAAGTTATGTAGACATTAAGCAAAGTAGCGATATAATTCCTCGTAACATATTAAACTTGTTTCTTTTGGCTACGTTAGCAGTTAAATGCAGCATTATCTGCCATGCGCTGATGGCTGCATTTGATCAGTCAGTCGCAGTTTTCTGTTATTAGAGCAAGCATTAATTCTGTCTTTTTTTTATCACAACATAGTTTGCGGTTAAGGGACTATTATAACAGAAATATTTGTGTTATAGGCTATTTGTGTTGCAATGTGATTAATTACATTGTGTTAGGGAAGTAAATTTTAGTATTGTGTATTGTACTTAAATGCTATCACTAGAACAGGGGCAATAAATATACTGGAATAACCCCATACTTAGAAGATATAAAGGAGAGTTTAAGAGCCTTTCTTACAATGTTAAATTAGTCAAATAATGTTCCTAATGTTCAAAAACCATTTGAATACATCAGTGAAATTTGGACAACCTATTTTGACATGTTTTATCCGTGCACTGAAACATAATGAATAGAACTGAAAAATTAGAACAAGAATTAGAACCTTTATTTGAAGTCAACGTTGTACAATAACTTCCTAAGTTATTTTTCTTAATACATGTTTTCAGTTGCTTCATTGTTATATCTAGAAACACTATTGAAATATCAAAGCAATGGAAGTAGTAGTTTTTTTTCAATATGTATATTCATGTAGGAAGATATAGTTTTGAGAAAATTGTTAAAAAAAAATCATTCATAGCTCCAACCCAGAACTTCACCAATGTCCGCCATAGTCAGGAACTATTCAGGATGTTTATATCAGAATAGCCAACAGTAAAAGTAAAACTTTCTCTAGCGAATGGAAAGAAACCAAAACTTTCTAGCCTCAATTGGCTCGAAAGCAGTATAATTCTGAAATGAGTGATGTAAAAATCAGGTGCTTTTTTTTAATCTCTGCAGACGTATTTTCAAGTTTTAAAATTACTCCGTTATTACACATCCAAATAAAAAGTATATCACATAATTAATAAAAAGTCGGAAATATTATAGACTTTTTTTTTTGAAAAATGTTAAAAAAAATCCAATTTTGCCTTGTAACTCCACTAAAAGAAACTATCAAGGGAGATTTGGAAGATTTCCGAAAGCATAGTTGTTGCGAATTAATACAAATTTTATTAAAAGATGTCAGAAATTGGACGCCACAAAAATTACTTCTATAACGCAGATTAGTTCCATTATGAAATAAAACTGATATGCCGAAGGTGTCAAAAAAATCGTATACACCCTTTCACAGTAGATATCTATTTAATATATTTCAAAGTTGGGCAGAAAAACAAGAGTAATGTGTAGTATGATGTTCTGTAAACAAATATGACTCACATACATTATGATAGCGTTGCTACGTGACAGGTAAATCAACAATGAACAAATAAAGCCAAGATTATCATATGATGTTTTGTAAATAGACGTGACTCACATTGCGTTATGCTAGCGTTACTACAACAAAATGAAGCCAAGATTATCGTTTGAACAGGGGAAAGAACTTTTGAAGTGGTATTGAAAAACTGAGAATGTTGTTGAAGTTCAAAGGCATTGGAGACATGTGCACAGAACAGAACCGCCAACGCAAGTAACAATTGCACGCATTCCAGACAAATTTGAGACCCACACACGCGAAGTTCACAAGGGCAGATTTGGGAGACCTCGCACAGCAACAAGCCCCGCTTCCTCGACTATGGTTATTGAGCTCTCACCGCAGAAATCTACAAAGCAATGTGCAAGTGAGACTGAGATTAGCAGAACCAGCGTACGTCGTATTATTAAAACAGCAAAGTTGAAAGTTTTCATCCCAAGACTTTTGCATGCATTACATGAAGATGACCCTGATCGGAGAATGCGGCACTGTCAGTGGTTTCGGAACATGGTGCAAGAGGATGAGGCCTTCGTAGGGAAAGTTGTTTGGTCCGCAGTCGTTGCTCAATCAGTAGTTTGACATACTCAAAAGTGTATCGAAGCCAATGGTGGACATTTTGAGCAACTGTTGTAACTGTAAAAGTCTAAGATGTTAGTGTTCATCATTTTCTGTTTTGTGTGTATTCAGTTTTGTTATGTTAGCACTTGAAGTGTGTATACGTTTATTGGCCCCCTCTGTTTTTATAAGTTTGTAGTGCATTGTGTTCATTTTTATAGCATATTGTTCTGAAAATCGCACATGTTCTTAATGAAAGAAATTTTATTTCCACACAGGAATCGATCTCGGGACTATAAACACACAATGCAAGTATTATATCGACTGCGTACGAAGCCAGTTAAAACCAATAATGTCTGATTGCAATTATTGATCAAAGTTGTGCGAATAGAAATGAGGGGGGAACCTATCCATCGACGAAGCCGGCGACTGGTGCTCATTGTCCTCTCGCAGCTTGGCGTCCAGCTCCGGACACATGCCAAATTTACCTTTGTTGTTTTTCATTTGTTAAGTTTTCAAACAAGTACAGTATTCGGGGTTTTGTTATAAATTCTGCTTTTATTTAATTTTCCTACTGCGTTTAAACGCTTTATGAATGTGGGAATAATTAAAAAAAAATAATAAAATTGAAAAAAAAAAAAAATAAATGAACTCCTCCTATATACATGTACACACAGAAAACTCGAAAAAAATCTTCTGCTACAAGAATCCATAATATCGTTAAACTCCCATATTCTGATCGTCATATGTTGCACACGGGAAAAAGTGAATGCGCATGTAACTTCGAACACTTCTCATATGAAAGGATAATCCGTACACCAACACAGGCTCCTGGTTGCCTTAATGTGTGGTCAGAACACGGTGTTTTAATGGCACTCGTTTTGCCAGCCAATTAAGTCAAAAAGATCTTCTCAAATAAAACACAATTCATCCTGAAACAGAAAGACCGTACACATGAATTCGGAGATTCCGAAGAATGTTGTTGGGTTGTCGGTGGCCAGTTGAAAGAAAAGAATCAAGTGTACCACAAAAGAAAGGCCAATTCTTTTTCATGGAGATTGATTTGTGTAGGAGTTTAGTTTCATTTCTTATTTATTCTTTCTTTTCGTTCTTTACATAGTTAAGTTTGCTGGACTTCTCTGCGACGTAGATTGAGATACGATTGACATTTACCAGGTCCCCTTTTATAAAAGGTTTCGTCGATGTTTTATGTACAAGCGTAAACGTATAGCTTGGCCAAACCTGCCAAGAATCTACGCAACCTGACTTTCAGTTGTATCTTTTTTTTCTTCTTCTTCTTTTTCGTTACCTTTCGGGATCAAGCTCATAAATCACTCAATGGTCGGCACCCTGTACGCTGAGGGAATTGAATAGAAGAAAGAAACAGATTTCTTTTTGGCATGCGCAGGATTTTGACCTTTATTGTATACAAAATACAATGTGAAAATGGGTGACTTTGGTTTGTATTTTATTTTAGTTAACCCACCCACGAATGTTCTGTATATCAGCGCGGTTATGTATGGAATACATAACAAAAGGGAACAGTAAGCAGCGACAATCGGTTTCGTTTGTTGTTATCTTTGTTCAGTTGTCTTGTGGTAGCAGTACCTGCATGTATGTGTCATAAATTCCCGCTTGAAATCAGCTACTGGCCAAAGGATTCTGGTACAGACTACCCATAAAGTTACGTAGCTAAGAACACACCCTGCGTTGTTTAAGTGATATATGCGACAGTCATTTATCTTATGTAAGTACTTGCCGGTGGTTATAAAAAATGAGCAGTTGTGGCTTTTTAGAGCAGCTATCTTGTATATGTTAAAGCATTTCTTCCGCACTTGGAGTAGAATTGTGAAAATTTACAAATGCTAAACACAGCTTGAAAATAAAGACATATCAATACAATACCTACAACAATTATCAAACTTTTTAAAGTTCTGTAACTGCGATAAACATTAATAGCGATCCGTTGCAGAAGGAAAGGTTTATGAAGCAGTTTGAGGAATGGCACAGTTTAAAAATATCACACATTTTTTACTTAAATTCTTTGAAAATAATGGCGTTTGTTATTAAACAGTGTAAATTACTGCTGCTCAAAATGAAAAAAAGAGGCACTTAATTCAAAATTGAAGCAAAAATAAAAGCATATAATAATAAATACAATATAAACTACAAAAATCCAGACGTCGCTCTTTTGGAAGCTTGTTGGTTTGCGCTACCCCCAAAACCGTCAACATTTAATGTCTAATGTCCTTTAAATATTGCTTAATGCGTTTTTATTCTTAAAATTTCAACATTTGTAGGAAAGGTCTTTGTTATTATTTGTAGGGGACTTAGTATGCAGCCGGCAGCGGAAAGAGGATGGTTAATTAAATATGTAATTGACGGAGGGAAATATTTTGATAAAGGAAATTTTATTTTGATAGGTTTTGGATGTATTCTCAGGGGTAAATAATTTCTTCCTCTCCGACGATGGTTACTGCTGTCTTACAGTTTTGCCACGGCTGTTGAAACTCTGCTGCTGGATATTTTTATGGTCCTGTGACCATAGGGGAAGGAGTCTTGGAGATTAATAATATTTTTTCGTTGTGGGAGATGACACAATTTATTGTTCATACACTATTGTACATAAACTATTGCACTATTGCACTTAACTAATAAAGCTCGTCAACCTAATACTTTTCCAAAACTAACTACCACTTTCCACTAATTGAAGGGAAATGAGAGAGCCCTTCCACTGATAACGTCCCGCTGAACGCTCTTGAAAAAACTGACTGCGCGCCACAAAATTGTAAACTAAATAAACATAGTCTACGTGACTTTTTTCATGTAGAATTAACTCAAGCTTCTTGACTTGAAGAGGTTATTGGCCTGTCTTTTCATCTCTGCAGTCGCGAAATGTTTTATAGTGCCTACTCTGCTCAAGAAATTTTCCAACAGAATACCAATAAACATTGCGGGTCTAGTTGCTGACCACTGGTCGGGAGGCCCGGGTTCGATTCCTGATGGTGAGGTGAAGTTCGTCGATCACGAAAGCCGCATGATAGGCTACCGGCTGGTTACCGGCATGCTCATCATATGACCCCTACTATACTGCCCTCAGTCATTGAAGTCGTAAGACGAAGGTAGAGGAAACAGAGATCGCCACTTTAGGCCAAGGCTCACCCAGGGCTGTAACGCCAAATGAGAAGAGTATGGTAGTAATTATAGTATTAATGGAACACTCATATATGCTATGAATTAAAAATGTTTCAGTTATTTCAAAATCAAATAATATTACATCTGAAGTAATAAACTCTGAATAAGTAAATAAATTGCTTTATATTGTTTTTTATTAACTTAACGTAAAGAAAATTAAAATCATAAAATTTAAATTGTAAGTATTTTTATTTTTACCATTAGAGGAGAAAATGTAATTTAAACAATTAGCTAGGTCAATTACAAGTATTAATTTGAGTCAACTTGTAATTACAAGACAGAAGTGTAAGTTTTCTGTAGGGACTGGCCTCATCCTGCAGATTCCAGACTTTAAGGTAATAGATAAGTTATTTGCCATTAAAACCAGGAGGCTTTTTGTGTGGATGATATTTTTATTTAACTCTCTCTATCTGTTGTGTATGTTCAGCCACTCCCGCTAGAGTTACTGCGATTTTACAATTGGAATCTACGAGTAGCAGTAGTAAAATTGTGCTTTACGGTTTTATGCTGCCTCGAGCCGCAGCTGCAAAGACCATGTCAATATGCGAAGAACATGAAAATATAAATATGTGCTTGAAACAATATCAAGGAAAACACTAACTGATTTTATTGGGACGAAGATTGATTATGGCATTTATTCCAGATAAGAAACTGCACGATTACGTACACAGTATATTTCACATTGAAGGAATTTTATCATTAATTGATCATCATTTTAATTATTGGACAAAACGCTGGAAAGTTAACTAGCTACACTTAAGTTACAAGTCTGAGTGTATGTACTCGCTATTTCTTCTTGTTAGCAGCCAGTGGATTGTGTTAACAGTGGATTAAATTCAGCGATGTTACAATTTGATTTCTTGTTAGGCAGAGTATCAATAAAACAATGCGCTTGTTTTACCAACAGTTGAAGGGAAGGGACAAGTTCTAAGCACCCCTGTAAATCATAGTTCGGGATCTTTCTTTCATGTTTTTGTCGTCGCTTTAATGCCGGCCGTCTATAGATAGTGTTCACCCACTAATGGAGGACGTGATTGGAATCGAACAACTACCTCGGTCTAAACCTGTCTTTGGCAAGATAAAACAACTTCAATACGCTTTCCTTCATGTTTCATCATCACATTCCCTTTGTTACGGTACAGGAATAACGTCATCATCATTATTTCTATATACTGATTTTGTACATATTAGAAACGTTCATACAGAGATGTGTATGAAACAATTATTTTCAGAAATGTCAAAACTTATATATCGAGATAAATGATAATGAAATCCAAACGTTTCCACCCACAATGCTATGAGCTATAATGTTATCAATATCATTTCAAATGGCATCCCTTGCTCCCTCTCTATTCATCAGCAATAATTCATTTTATTTTATAGAAACATAAGTTATTTGACTTGTTCATAAATAAAGAATTAATATACGAGCACATTTAAAGATATCCTAAGACACTTTTAGATAATGCAAAAATAACTAAGAAAAAGAAATCATCTAAAAATGCTATTTCACACATATATCTGTAGAAACCTTCCTCGTGAGTAAAAAAATTGACATTTCCTCAAAAATGTCTTCTCGGTACGAAAACCTGAAATACATGTGCCAACGCGTGGCTGAATTGTTAGGTGAAAGTCCGTACGAAGTTGCCAAAATATACAGATTGACATTCGTTGAGATATGATATACATACTGAGGGGGCTAAAAACTTGTGCTCATTTTTACAGTGGCTTTTTATTTTAATGTATTTCAAAGTTGAACCAAAAAACAACAGTAATGTGTAGTATGCTGTTCTGTAAATAGATGTGACTCACATTATGTTATACTAGCGTTGTTACAACAAAATGGAGATAAGATTATCGTTTGAACAGCGGAAAGCAATTTTGAAGTGATCTTGGAAAACCGAGAATGTTGATGAAGTTCAAAGGCAATAGGGACGAAGAGGTTTCCCCCGCGTTCTCTGGATCTAACATCATAGAACTTCTACCTATGGGGAACTCTTAAGGATGTTGTATACCGTAGAAAAACAGTTATACTGGCAGCACTTCGGGAAGAAATTGAAACGACATGTGCTGAGGACACTTTCGCAAACGTTGCTCAATCAGTAGTTCAACGTACTCTGAAGTGTATCGATGCCGATGGTGGGCATTTTGAGTAACTGTTGTAACTGTGTATACATTTTACCTCTCTCTCTCTCTCTCTCTCTCTCTCTCTCTCTCTCTCTCTCTATATATATATATATATATATATATACATACATATATAGCTATAAATTAAATAAGAGAAAGACGAAGAAGGGAGTTCCATCAACTTTCCATGTATATAGTGAGATTATTTCAGTTCGGGCTGCTTCTTACTGAGAGAAGTCAGTCGTCAAGCCTATATTGCATATGCAGGTAGCAGTTTGTAGTTACAGTGGATGTGTAATTGTTCTTCATTAGTTATACCATTACATAGATATGTTGTTGAAGAATGAGGTTTTTATGTAATGTAAATATTGAAAAATTTCTTGCAGAACAGTAATAAGTTAATTCGCAAATTAATATCCTGACAAGCTGGTTCCAAGGGGATGTTACAGGGCATTCCTAAGTGTTGTACTGTGTGGCATTATTTTAAACATCTCTTATGAGCTATAACACAGTATTATTGTCATTTTTGACATAGCATCATTACATGCTTCAGTCAAAACATGAATACTAAATAAAGTACTAAATATACCCGCGGCAACGCTGCAATTTCCTGTTAGCAGCCGCTCACATAACCTTTCTGTATTTCTGAAAATTCAGCAATTACAAGAGGTTTAATGATCCAGATGCAGTGATCATTTGATAGATATTAAATAGGAAAAGATAGCTTTTAAAATTTGTTAATTTTTAAAGTAATCTTCCTCAATTTAGAGCACAATGCCTCAGAACTTTCAGGTAATTTCTTGAAGATCTGACGCAGAACCAGATGACCTTGATAAACATGGTATTTTTTAAAGTTTTGTTCACATTGATCTAGAAGGTACTTAGTAATCTACTAATATTATCTTTGAAATACAGTCAATCAACAGTAATATCTTATCAACCAATAAAATCGAAATGATAGCTTCCCTGCTGTTCCATAGAACGGAAAAAATTATACTGTTTCTACCAATTTTGCTGCTGTTTTAATTCTGAAATGGTATCGTGAACCTAAGTGCCCCATTAGCAAAAATCTTCGATAAAATTAGACGAGTTGCTCAGAAAATGGCGCAGAAGCACTCGAAAGCTTTTGATTGATTGATTTATTTATGGACGCTCTTTAACGTCTCAGGTCATCAGCGTCCCATTCAACTCAGGGCGTGAAACGGCCGACAAATTTTGCTCAGAGGCCTCTCTTTCAGGCTTGAGGTTCTTTATCGTGCCGTAAATGTACGACACGGGACCCACGGCTTTACTTCCCTTCCGAAGGAAGCCATACTTAGGATTTTTACGTCCCGAAAAAATCCATTGGTCCTGGCCGGGTTCGAACCCGCGATCTTGGGTGTAGGATCGAAAGCTTTTGTGATCAATAGACAATGTATACGGCATCCATCTTACCCAAATGTATTCCTTGCCTAATTCTTTTGTTAAGACAAGAAATACGCTATTTGTGATACTGTGAAACAGTACCCTACATTTGGTGGATTATTTCCTTAGTCTCTTATTTTAGACGTCCACTGCATTTGTACTCGTTCATTCTTAAAATTAGTCGTAATGTAAAAAATAAAACAAATTATATCCATCCGCCGAAAACAATTTATTTCTGAACGGTGTTATTCATTAATAATAATGATATTATAATAACAATACTAATTAAATAATTGAAAACGTTTACCTTATAAAAACTGACTAATAATTCTCATTTACCACTCTCGTTATAACTTCAGATGATTTGCCCGATATGATCATTAATCGATCAACAATAGTACAGCAAAGGCCATGCATTTCCCAAAAGTTATTTTCTTCTGCTACCTCAACATGTTTAATGAACTTTTTATTGCGAGTGGAAAACTTTTAGGCTAATTTTTTAAACACATTTATAACTATTGTTTTTTCACCACTACTTAAAGCCTTACTACTTTTATAGTTAACAACTACTGGAATTGAACTTCCACCATGATGTGCCATTTTGTTTTAATTAACTAAACAACTATTTTTTTATTCTGTTAGGAATGAATGACGCTGTTACTAAGTCGCGGTTTTTATGGATATAAATTAGTAAAGTATTATATGTATAATTACAGTTTGTTTCCCATTTTAAATGTATGTACACTGTGCATTACTTTTGTGTGAGAGAATATCATGCGGTCAATAGCAAGTGATTAATATTTACATTAAGACCAATTCTAATAATGAACGAAGTATAGGTAATTTTCGCAGCTTCAGCCTTGATTTATTTTTGCATACATAAGTACACTTACTTATAACAGAGTTTTCATTTGTTAATTTCTTCAATACGCGTAGCACGATGCTCAATTTTTATATATGAATATGTTTGTTTAAAGAGCTGAAAAACACCCTGCGATAATTTGAATACTATGTAGTTATTTACAACATAGTTGGTGCTCTATAGCGCGTCAGCAATATTTTACGTATTGTCACCATCTGCATACTGGAGCATGAGCTTTTCAAATAGCTCTCGTTTTAAAGAGGTACAAGCACTTTGCATTAAAGGAAATCATATACAGAGCTTAATAAAATTTAATAATGCTGTACTATTCTCTGCTAATAGGAGATTGTTTATATTACTGTCAATAAATTAGCCTTCAAGTGTTTTTAAAGTACACTTTTGTTTTAAATTGCTAATTATTTGGGTTATCTATTTTTTTCCAAATCTGAAGAAACAAAAAGTATAGGTTGTATGACGGAAATTACTTTATGGCTCCTAAATACTTCAAATTGTTAAATTAAAATTCATAGTTCGTATGTTATATTTGGACTTCTTTTCCGAAATGAAAAAAAAAATAATTTTAAATGTCAAACATGGCAAAAAATATATTTAAACATGTTGTAGTTAACTACGTTTATGATGTATTTAAATTTAAATATTTTTTGTTCTGGAATTTAAAATTTTAAAGAATATATTTTATGTGATTTTGTGTGCACTTTATTTTAGCTTTAAAACATTTTGCTATGTTATGACATTTACTACTATTTATTTTTATTTTTATTTTATTTCAACAACATAGGTCTTGTAACGACAAAAAGTTATAAATTTACATTAATATCATGTCGAATATTAAAAAAGTTTTAGAAGTTTACATAAGTTTTAATTATTTAAATATACAATGATGTAGTAATAAGTTTAAAACAATATGTTTACAATTTGATAGTAAGTTTACAATCTTTTAAGAATTTAAACAATGACGGTATTTTGGTTGAACAACTGGAGGAAATTGATGGTTCATCCTGTAGGTAAAATATTCAGTTAAAATGTGTTTGACTATCAGTTTTTATTACAATGTTCACAAAATGGATGTTCTTTCTGGTGAAAAGATAGTAATTTAATTTGGAGTGGCCAATTCTTAATCTAGAGAGTGGATGTGGTGAAGATATATACACATACCGTGGGTGCCAAAAAATGTATACACACTTTCACATTAGATATCTATTTAATATATTACAAATTTGAACCGAAAAACAACAGTAATGAGTAGTATGATGTTCTGTAAACAGATGTGACACATATACATTATGATAGCGTTGCTACGTGACAGGTAAATCAACAATAAACAAATGAAGCCAAGATTGTTGTATGATGTTCTGTAAACAGATGTGACTCACGTTACTTTAAAGAGTGTTGTTACCACAAAATGGAGCCAAGGTTATCGTTTGAACAGCGGAAAGCAATTTTGAAGTGGTATTGCAAAACCGACAGTGTTTTTGAAGTTCAAAGGCAATAGACGAAGAGGTTTTCACCGCATTCTCTGGATCTAACTCCGTTGGACTTCTACCTATAGGAAACTCTTAAGGATGTTGTATACCGTAGAAAACCAGTTACACTGGCAGCACTTCGGGAAGAAATTGAAACGACATGTGCTGCAATCGCTGAGGACACTTTCGCAAACGTTGCTCAATCAGTAGTTCAACGTACTCAGAAGTGTATCGACTCCGATGATGGGCATTTTGAGCAACTGTTGTAACTGTAAAAGTCTAAGATGATTAGTGCTCATCATTTTCTGTTGGTGTGAATTCAGTTTTGTTATGTTAACACAGTTTTTTATTTGCTTGAAATGTGTATACATATTTTTTTTTTTTTTTTTTTTTTTTTTTGCCCCTTCAACTTTCGCCTCGTGCAGTGTGCTGTTTTGGTAATTTTCATAGCAATTGCATTTCCAATGTAGTATCAACTTTTTCTTAATACTTAATTTTGCTTCAAGTGGGATAGAGGAGTAAATTGGTGGTTTTCTCGTTGCTTTTTTCTGTTTTTTTCATTTCTTAAAGAGGATTCACATAAAGTTACTTGCTTACTTTCAATAATATGCTACTATTGTTGTTTTATATTCAGGCGCATATTTGTATATGAGTGTGAATTAAACTGATGCATGCTATAACAGTGCAACTATTTGAATATGATTATGCATACATTTCTATAATAAATCGAAAATATGTTTCTGCTTGTGTTGAGCAAACTTCTGTTTGCTATGCTAAAGCTATTTGGATTCGGATAAATGAAGAGTTATATAAAGTAATTATTTTTATGAAAAATGCATAATTGAGTGACATGAGAGCCAAAGATACCAAAGAAAAACTCTGAAAAAATAATACATAACTAGACTTCATCGGATGGTTGTTTCTTTTATTATACTCATCACCAAACGTACGTGGAATGAATGTTATGTTTTATCTGTTTATGAGGTGTATTCAAAATGCTTGGTGAGTGCTCACACAAAAGCTACACGAATACGTTCATAATTTCTGAAACTATTCATCACAACGCTGAAGACACAGTAGCCAGCTTTTGGAAACATGGCGGTATCGAGAGATTTCTAAACGTTTTGAATGAAATGTCTGAATGAGGTTCTGCTTTGTGGACCGCAGGCTTTGCTCGAGCGAATGGCAAGATGAGGGTTGTCAAAGTAGGCGACCAAGGTCTTGGTTATTGGAATCTTTCAATTTCTTAGCATTCTCAGAACATATGTTATCATGCAAAATTATAATATTGAAGTTCCTTTCATTGGTCCATATCGTTTTAGTTCCTTGAATAAGATGTTCATATTTTTTTTGAATAGTGTTTAACGCCCGTTTTTACTATTGAGGCACACAACCAGTGAACACTGATGATACATGAAATGAAATGATATATTGAGAAATAATACTTTTAAGGAAGGAAACGTTTCAGGCCTGAGTTAAGGGTACCTCTGCGGCATTTGCCATTTATGGGGACTGAGGAATACCGGAAACAAAAACTCAGTCATGGAGAACGATCCTGGAGGTATTCGAACGCAAGACCTCCCGCTCACGAGTCCGCACCTTAACGATCTCGGCCACTCCTGGCGGTATCAACATTCTGACTTGATGTCAACTGCAAGTGACTCTTTATAGTTAAAACACTGTCATTTATTCATTGGCGATAAATCACTTTGTAGAGCGCAAGAAAAGTTAGTCTTGAAGCAATTTCACCCATTCATGTTGTAAGATTATCTTTCATTGACTGTTATACATCCGTTTATCATTTAGAACCAATCAGGGAAAGCATATTGGGCAATTTTTAATGCATTCCCTCCCTTTCTGCTCACTGATGACAAAATGAGGGACTCACTTTGCATAAATTCTCCGCATTTTATTCCTAATGGGAGGTGATTTCAGTGTTGCCAACGTCTGAACTATGATTCTCACAATAAGGCTCTAAAATAAGAACTAATGTATACGTATAAATTTGTTTCTGGAATGCTGACAACTATTTATGATATTTGTTTTACTTTTCAATGAAAGATTCCTCTGCTAAAAATAATACTGGTTCAATATTTACTATTATTTATTTACTTATTAATTATTTATTTGTCTAATTCTGAACCTTCCTTTCGATTTGAATCATAATTTTGCTCTTAGCTTTGCGGTTAAATACAGCACTCCTAAGTTTCACCGTCACATGTTTTAAAAGAACATTAACTCTACTATACTTTTGCAGAAAAAAGCGAAGGCTGTTTTTTCTAAAATATGTTCATTACCCTATGACTATGATTTACAGTCTGGTTTATTGTGCTTTATTTTATAATTATTTTAACTTAGATACAGTAAAATGTTATTAAAGAACGGTTTGAAAATTAGAAATATATATATAAAGATCTGCAAATAAGCGAATATGGAAATTCGATAGTATTGTTCAGTGAAACAGATATAATTGGCTTGTTATTTCATAAACTGTATCACCTGCCATGGTCCGCTAACAATTTAGTGAATGTGTCATCAGATATTGTTATTTGCAGTGCAGCAATATTGTATCGTATAAAAGTTTATAATCTTTGTTTTTTGAAAGGCAAGTCAGCAATGGTGTCGTGGGCGACATCATATTTTTCACTATCGTTTATATGAAATGGATCACTTTATCTGTCCTAAGAGAATTAATTTCTATAAATGTTTCTCACCAGGATCAATAATTTTTTCCGTTGTAATTGTTCATTCTGAGATCAAGTGCATATTTATGTTGCTATGTTTAATCCCCTTCTCTATTTGGTAGGGAGGGAAACAGGAATTGCACAAGCCCTATCGTGCAATTAAATGAATTTAAAAACAGCTGGATTTATCTTGCAACATTGTCAGGACGTGAATGTGGAAGCAAATGCTGTTAGTGGTGCTACTCAGAAGCGAGCAGCCATACATTTCGAACCATGTGCCTGAAATGTCATTGGAGAGAATAAAAATCAAATGGCTATCCACAGTCCGTAGACACTTTCGAAGACTAGTGCAAGTGTATTGGCATGTTCAAAAAGATAATATTGAAGCATTATTAATGAGTGAAATCCATCAAGGGCTTAATAAACACCACGTGCATTCAAAGAAATCAGATTTTGCTATCTTCTGATATTCAAAAACAAAGTACTTAGGAGCTTCACGTATCCTTTTGGTGTGCATTCTTTAAACATTTTCACTCGCAATGAAGTTACAATAAAAATATAATGAGGTTATGTGCTTTTGCAAGGCTATCAATTGCAATGCAATTTGCGTACATGTTCATAGGATTTCCAATTTAATTAAAACAATGTGGAAAGTGAAATAGAGACAGAAAAAGGAAACAGTTAAACTATAGCAATGCCTCTACAAGAAGAACGTGGAATAAGACCATAATAAATGGTTTTCAATAGCAAACACAAAATAAACAGTCATTAAGAGATACTATAATTTTAATTAAATTTGTAACTGTTAATAAAGGCATTCCGGTAATTTTATGTGCAGAATTACTAGCCAACTTAGAAATGTCACAATTGCATTTGAAACTAAAAGCAAATTTGACGCTTTATGTCTGCACAAAATATTTATCCATAAATTTTTCTTTCCGCTCATTCGAATATCTTTTCTTAGGTCCATTCATTCCTAGCAGAGAATGTTGCTGCGATCTAGTCGTTTAGTCGTTTCACCTCTCGCTTGGTGATACAGCATTTGCTCAAATTGAATGAAAGTGAACTAAAAGATTGGAGTCAGAGTTATACGTGTAAATTGTCGCTAAATTCTTTATCAATAGTGTGATGAATTTATCCTTAACGGTTGTTTTACAATTCTTCATAAATCTAAACTTAGTTCATTAGAATGTTTCAAAATAGTTTCAGAATTTAAAAAATATGGATTAGAAAACATTAGTCATACGTTCGGTTCTTGCTTTTTCTTCCTCTATGTAGCTAAAGAAATATAATATATTTGTACAAACCCAAATTTTCTTACGTAATCTTTCCAAGCTGTCACCTCTACTTTTAACCATGGAGTTGGTGTACAGGGCGGTTGTGGGATCAACTATGGCGTACGAAGCCGAAATTTGGGGGTAGGAAAACACCAAAGAACGTAATCAGGGACACAGTTTCTAAAAAGATTGCTACAAGTAGGAAGGGGTATAACAAATTGCGGGGTTCTTAAAGAGTTTGGTATTTTTGACGAAAGTGTGCATTTAAAAATAAGAACAATAATTACTGGTTACGGATAATATGAGGATATGAAGATTTTCTTCCAACAGTCTATCTAAGGTAGCAAATAAGGTAAGGGTGGGATACGGGATGGGCGTCAAATATAAGGAAATGCTTAGGCAAAATTGGATTGGGGTATATTTGGTTAAGAGGGGAGGACATTACCGAAATACTTGGAAAATAGTTAACAGACGTTTGCGAAATATAGATAACCAAAATATTTTGTCTCAATGTGCAGAAAAAGTATCGCTTAACCTGCAGGCTCAAATACATCCGGTGTGGGGATGGAGGGATTATTTAGATATCTGTGGCCGAAAAGAAAGAAGTGGTCTCGCATGGTTCAGATTAGGGGCTTGAAAAGAAACAAAACAGTTAATACTCTAGGGGAAAGAATTTGCCCATTGTGCGAAGAAATCGATATATGGAGGCATATTTTGGCAGAATGCAGGAAAACGGAGATTTTAATAAATGAGCATTTATCACCGCAATTTTAATAAATGAGCATTTATCACCGCAATTTCTGAATTCCAATAGAAGTTTGAGCATATGCCAGGAAGTGTTGGTGCATGCGAGATACACAATCTGGGAATATTTCTCGAGAAGACCCTACAAAGATGGTTAATGGCTATAATGATGGGAGGGGAGTTTGGGATGGAGTGTCAGTAAATGGAAGTCGGGCTCAACAGTAAGGGTGTCATTCATATTTATGTATTTATATATAAAATTATTAATAGAAAACGTAAATATTATCGAAGTATTTGTATATTTGTATGTACGCATGTAGATTTGTATGTATGTATATATGTATGGATGTATGTGTATGGCCTTTTTGAATGTTATAAGGACGACATTAGCATGTATGACCATAAGACCCATGCAACAGAAGTATTTACTTGAATGTATTCTAAAATGTACAATAAAAGGTTCGTTACTACTACACGGCTACTGCTGCTACTTTTGCCCGTCACACTGATACAATACATTTTCAGCATATTGTTATTCCTTCCTACGGCACACTATTTGAAGCAAACTACTTCAGACCAAAAGTTAAATCTGAGATGCTGTGCTCTGACTGAACTATTAGACAGAATTTAGCTCTTCGAAGCTGTTGTGAATAGCTTTCATATAAAATATTGCCTTTCATATTGTCTGAATTTTATCCTTCCAGGTTCAGAGGAATCTTTAGAATATTTGTATCCTTCTCATTGTTTGTCGCAACTTCTTCCAAGATTAAGCTCCCCATGTTTCAACAGGACAGATCCTTACAGAGATGGTTGCTATCCTTATTTCATATTGACAGACTAATGATGTTCGGTAAACAAAAGCTACTGTTGCCGAGGAGGAGATTCCGTCCTTTTCCCACCTGTCTCCTCCCTCCCATCATCGAAACAGTTTCCCTCTCGCTCACACACGCTCCATTCGGAGATTCAAACAACGATTGATGAACTGTTTCCGGGAGCCCGTGAAATTAATCACTGCCGTCCCAGGACAAAGACAAGGGGAGAGGGGTGAGGTGGGCTATTATACGATACCCATACAATAGGCAGGGCGGAGGGCAAAAGCCAACAGCGGAAACAAACGCCAAATAGAAGGCGCACACGCGCGTAAGCAAAGGGGCTTCGCGTCCACACAAACACATGCACACGCATGCGCAGACAAAAGGTATTTTGCTACCCTAACTACGCTATTACAAACAAATGATAAAAAAATTCAGATTTGAATATCAATATAATGCAAACTTTATTAAAACGTACTTATAGTTTCTGAGTGAATAGTATTTACTATAGCAATTGGCAGAAATAATATTCAATTTCTTTACACTAAATTGTAATTTGTAAATATGAGTACAATACATTTACAAGCAGAGTTTTGTGTCGATACTGGTGGTGTAGTGGTAGCCATACTTGCCTCTCAAACAAAGGTTCGCGGGTTCAAACCCGACCAGGATCGATGAATTTTTAAGAGCGTTAAACTCCTAAGTATGGCTTCCTTTGGACGAGAAGTTCAGCCGTGGGTCCCGTATCGTAGATTTAAAAGAACCGTAAAAACAACTTTTATCGTAAAAAGAACCTTAAACCTGTAAAAAGAGGCCCCTGAGCAAAACTTATCGGCCGTTTCACGTCCTGAAAAAAGGCAGAGATTTGCATTATTGTACCATCCAGTAATAGATTACAGACTGAGTGTTCAATTTATGTGCTAATTTTAAAATACAAGTTTAATTACTTATATACACTTTGTCAAATAATGATAATGAATAGTCTAGGAGCCTTCGCAGTCTTCATAGACTACGAGACTACAAAGCAATATACAGGATGGAAGGAAACATAATTCATTCCCTTTCACTTATTATTCCTTTAAGTATGACACACGAAAATATTAATAAAAATGTTTTTCCTTCTTGAACGGTTTCCGAAAAAATAATATTTTGTGGTAAAAGTTCTGTTTTCATGAAAATGTTTTAAAATGTTATATAATATTACACGCTATGGCTAACAATAACCTATTTTGCTCATATTTTTATATTACATTGATCTTAAAATGTACAGGGCTTGATTCAATTCAAGAAAGAAATTTGTAAAATTCACTCATCATCTACAAAACAGTACCTATATGGAAAATGCAACTTAATAGCCATAAGTGCTGCTCATAACATGCACAATCTATGAAAAATGGAACGTCATTCTTTTCTTCATTTCTTCTTTTCCTGGTTACAATGTATGTTTACAATTTTATGTTCTAAATAATCATTTATGATACGCAAAATTTAAAGTAAAATAAATATAATTTTTACTTGTGTAATTTAAAGTAAACACTGGAGTACTAGATGGGCCTGCTATCTTTATTTCTTTCAATTTTGTTTTCAACGCACATTTATTGATGTAATCGGCATAGCTACCTGCAATGAAACATTGCATGGAAAATATCACCAAGCTATGAGAAAATAGCTGTCCATAATTTCTTACTTTATTGGTTATTTCAGTTAATTTAAAAGAATTTGAAGAGATAATTTACTAATTTGTTCTTTTCTATGGCTATTTTATGACATTCAAGAGCAAGTCTCCTGTGTTGCAGCCAGTTCAACACTTTTAAGGTACACATTTTTCAATAAATTTAGTTCAAAATGTAATGTAGCGTACTTAGAATGAAGCTGTTTGCCAACGTATACAAAAGAAACACGCGCCGTGCGATTGCAAACATTATTAATCCTGCAATAATTTAATTACAACTGCCGAGATGCGGTGACGCGGAACGCATACAAAGAATAATCCTGGACGGGTTTATTATTTCCATGCAGTTTTTGCATCTTTGAAGGGGTGTGCGTGTGTATAAATTTGTTAGTGGATATTTAAGTTACATATTTTTTATAGACAGTGGTTTGGGGTCTCTAGCATGAAAGTAGTTCTATAGTTTTGTATTTTTTTTTACATCATGGTATGTTGAGAGTTTAACAGATATTGTTAAATTTTATTAATTTTATACATTCCAGCATTACGACTGTTGCATTTAATTAGTACAAAAAAGATCTGTGTGTCTCAAATAATGCGTTTTCACACCTTAAACTGTCAACTATAGCTAAGAGGAGGTCTTGACTGAAAGTGATGGAATAATATGCCGAAAAAACAGATTTATTAGGAACTTTGTGCATCCACCGACTTGGGTGCAACCTCAATTGGGGATATGAAAACAGTTGTCTGTGAAAACATTATAAGTCATGATTTAAGTTACACTCAAAACTCTTTTACTTGTATTGATAGAGGAGTTGGGGGCCTCGTGAGTATGCTTTTTTATTTATTTTCATTTAATTATTGTAAATAGGACTTTTGGATAATTTAATCGTGTAGCAAATGTATAAAAATGAAGATGAATTTAGTACATTGTAAACATCCGGGATAAAAGAAGTTTATGTAATGCTTTATGTATGAAAACAAATCTGCATACAATAATTCCAGCAGGCCTTGAGAATATGAAACGTACCTCGTTACTTAATTGGATGACGAGCATGGTATTAGTGGCTATAGATGCGACAATGTTTCAACATTTAACAGAAATGTTTTGTCATTCATTGCTTCGGAATCAGAAAATAAATTAACAGATTGTGTAACTTGTAACTCGTATCCGTAAAACTTCTCTCTCTCTCTCTCTCTCTCTCTCTCTCTCTCTCTCTCTCTCTGTGTGTGTGTGTGTGTGTGCCTCTCCCTCTATCCATGTGTACATTTGCCCCTTAACATTTGATTCTTTCTCAACGAAACTCGGTATATAACCATCAATTAACAAACGATTCATCGAGTTCGTTAATCAACGAAATTGGACCATTGGGGATGGCGGTTAACCTAAAGCGAAAATTAAAAAAAAAAACAGTTAAAAATCACTCTAGGGGTGGCAATTTTTGTTTATTCTCAACGAAACTAAACAAATTTCCATAAAATAAATTAATTAAAGCAGTTTCCGAAAATCAGAACAATCGGGCCATTAGGAGTGGAGTTTAAAGCGAAATTTAAAAATTGTTCTAGCGGCCGCGACTTTAAATATTTTAGGAATACTCCGTATTATATGTTTTTTCGCAACGAAGCTCTGTAGAATTTAAATAGAATAAGAAAAATATTTTCTGGAAATCAGGGAAATCGCACGATTAGAGGGAGGGGGTTTAGGTAACCCCTAAAATTTAAAAATTGATCTAGAAGCAACAATAACTGTTTTGTCACAACAAAACTCGGCTTATATAATTTAAATCAAATAAGAAAAATAATTCTTGAAAATCAATGAAATCAGATTATTAGGAGTTATCTAATAAACGAGCGGGGATTAAAGCGAAATATAAGAATCGCTCTAGGGCCATATTTGTACATTTTTAAAGGAAGGTCGGTATATGCCAAGGAAATAAAATAAGAAAAATATTTTCTGAAAATCAGTGAAATCGGATTTTTAGGAGGGAGGATTTACATAAAATCTAAAATGTAAAAATCGTTCTTGTGGCATTAATATTTGCTTTTTTGCAACGAAACTTTTTATATAGCATTTAAATAAAATAAGAAAAATTGTTTCTGAAAATCAGGAAATCGGCTATTAGGAATGTGAATTTATTTAAAAACTAAAATTTAAAATTCGCTCTAGCATCACCAATATTTTGTTTTCCACAACAAAATTCAGCAAATGCCATTTAAATCAAATATTTTTTTTTCCCCTGAAAACCATCAGATTATTGGGAATGGGTTTTTACCTTAAAAGCACGTGGGGATTAAAGCAAAATCAAAAATAGCTCTAACGGCCGCAATTTTACAATTTTAAAAACAAACCACTGAAATATGTTAAGAAAAATAAAATCTGATAATCAGTGAACTATTAGCAAGGAGGTTACCAAAATTTAAAGTTGCTCTAATTGTTGCATTAATGTTTATTTGATTGTTCGTAACGAAACACCGCATATAATATTTAAATAAAATAAGAAAAATTGTTTTTAGAAATAAGAGAAATCAGATTATTGGGAAGGGGGGGTTGCTTGAAAAAAGACGGGGTTAAAGGAAAATTCAAAATCGCGCTAACGGCCACAATTTAAAGTTTAAAGAAAATTCGATATATGCCATTGAAATAAAATAAGAATAATAGACTTGGAAAATCAATGAAAACAGATTATTAGTAGGGGGAGTTTACCCAAAATTTAAAAATTGTTATAGGGATATTAATATTGTTTTTTCACAACGAAACTCGGCATATAATATTTCACAAAATAAAAAAAATGGTATCTGAAAATCATTCAGAAATCGGGCTATTAGGAGTGGGTGTTTACCTGAAACCGAAAATTTGTAAAAAAGCAGTCGAAAATCGGAGATTTTGAACCATTAGGAGTAGGGATATACGTGAAAACCCAAATTTAAAAAGTGCTCTTGCATTTAATTTTCTCTTTATTATTTAAAATAAAATGAGAAATTAACCCAGCATATAAATTGTGTTTATAATGTCGCATACGTTTTGTATTTAACAAAAGTGTCGTCGTGAAGACAGCAAATGTGAATTATATTTGTATGTAAGAGAGCTCTGTAATAACCCAAAGAAAACGTTTGCCTAACATGTTTTCACTGCAATGACATTTAAATTAGTTTTCTAAGCCAATGACAATGTATTAAACTATCGATTGTTCTTTGCTGATTCTGTATATCTGCTAAGGATACCGATGTTATTTTTAAATATGTTTTTGTTTTATTGAGACATATGAACATCATTTTCTTAAATTCAGAATATAACTTGAAACTTTTTGTTATTTTCTTCTATTTAAGTGAATGTGAAGATATCAATAGGTAAGTTCATAAACATGGTTACATTTAAAAATTATTAAATATACCCACACAGTATGGCTTTGTGTATCAGTGGTCATATAATATTTAATTTAATTAATAGTATACCTTTAGTTCTCGTAGTTTAATTTCAATAATAGTAATAATAATAATTCTAAAAAAAATTGGTTTTTCTGATACGCATAGTTTGGAAGCTTTCTAATTTTGTTCCCTTAACACTACACAGTAATACCATAACTTATTTTATTTTGTTAATTAATAAGGTCTAACTTGGATTTCATATTCATTCATATTAAAGTTGTTCAAACGGTGGGCAATTCGGTTAGTTTATGCAGCTACTGCGTAGCGGACTTATTGGTTGCAGTTACACCCTTCAAGACGTAACACATTATCACTGCTAGTATGTAATTTTATTCATTTTGTAGAAAATGTTAACACTAGTTTGTTTGCACGATCGTCACAGACATTTTACTATACTTGACATCTAAATATCACATGATATTTAGATGATTTATTTATGATATCTAAATATCATCTAAAGGATGATATTTAATAGCTATCATAATAAATTGGGCATCTTCGCGACACCTCTGAATCAGGTCGAGAACTTTTAGAACACTCCTCGGACTAGGACCTATCACTTTTGATAAATAATTAAGCACTATATAATATGATTCAGTTTGCAGTGCCAGAGGAGCCTTCAATGTTAATTATTTCTCCTTATCTGTAACTACAGCTTAAACAAAGATATGCAAATCAAATGTTTTCCTGCACCCTCTTTATATATTATTATTGGTAATATACTAGGTGCATGAGGTTTCAACAGCAGAAAATCTCTTAAAAAACAAATCATTCCATTTCTCTCTCTTTTTTAATATGCTATTAAGTAGAACACGCCACCGAGCATAATATAAAACACAACTGATTAAATACAGAGAAGAGAAGGGTGTTTAATTTTTATAGTCCCCAATAAAACTTTTCTGCACAGAAAGATGCCATCCTAAAATCTTAGACTAATATAAGATTTCTAAAAACTCCAAATTTGCTCGGATACTGTCGTAGAAACTATGGTCCTGATTTAGTAATTTATAAGAACAAATTTTTTCTATACGGTACCTAAAAACATGAGTTTTTTTTATTCGTCTACACTTACTAAAGTATGGAGAAAATGAAAATATTACTCATTTGGCACATATAGTTTTGAAGAAGTTAATAATTTTCGAAATAAGATAATATTGGAACATAGCATATTCTGTTATCAGTATATCTCGCAGTAAACACAAAACCAATAAACGTTACTTAAATTTTATATAGCCTTGTGTGTCATGCATATATAGAATAATATTATTGTAGCATTGATATAGTTATAGACTGTTTAAGAATTTTGATAGTGTAAACAAATAAAGTATGATAAATAATAAAAGTTTTACCAATCATATTATAAAAGCTTTTCGAAGAATTTATGTAGGAACAAAGATAAAAGTTGAAAGTAAAAATAAACTAAATCTAAAGAGAGAATAGAAATAAATCAAGGTGTTTCACCTGTATTGTTTAATATATACATTAATAACGATGCCATGAGAAACGCGTAACTTAGGCAATCAGAAACCTACATACGACCAAGTAATATGATCATTCAAAGGGCTACTTACAGAAGGCCATTTATCATGTAGTTAAATATGCTCTAGAGATATCGACAGACAAGGCTAAAGTTATTGAATTGTTTCGTGAAGAACCAAATAGACCTATCGAATGGATTTTAATTTATTAGGTTTATATGTTGCGAAGGATGAAACAAGATATAAACAGGAAGGTAAATTCATTTAATAAAAAGAGGAGTACAATAAAATTGACATTAACAAGGAAAGTAAGTACGAATGGAAACATGCTTAAATGCATAAAAATTTGGCAGACCTGTACGGATTGAAATTTTGGATTTTCAATAAACATTCTTGGAGTTAACAGAGATGAATTTTGGAAATATTGGTGGGTTATACTTTAAAGGAAAATGAAAATATATGGGAAGAATTAAGAACATTTAAGCTCTTACCTTACAGCGTTGAACTATGCTCTCAAACGAACAGAACTAAAAATCAATGCCGAAACAGATCATTAATTATTGGTATGGTAATAATTTACTGGTAATTATTTGTTTAATATTTTCTCTAGTAGTTTAATAATTACACGTTAATAATGAATTTTACAAAGTTTAAGTGGAAAGATGTCAAATGTATATGATCTTAATTGAACTATAATAAACATCAGGTCGATTTCTTAACCTAAGGCTTAAATCCTTTTTACTATCGACCCTCTAACTGTTTTTATGTCAGGTTTAACTTATTAATAAGGACATGTTAATATTATTTTTCACTGCAAATATAACTCACTTCTCTTCAATTGCAATATAAAACATATGTATGGATATTTACAAACATAGGTGATATAGATCCTTTGTAACAGTACCGCCACGGGTGGTCGAGGTCGTTAAGGCACGGACTCGTGAGCGGGGAGGTTTGAGATTCGAATTCCGCCAAGACCGTTCTCTCTGACTGAGATTTTTTACAGGTTTTCCTTAGTCCTCATAAATGGCAGATGCCGGGGAGGTACCCTAAACTTAGGCCTGGAACGATTCCTTCCTTAAAAGTGAATCATTTCTCAATATATCATTTCATCCCATATATCATCAGTGTCCATCGTCTGTGGTATCTCAGTAGCAAAAAACGGGCGTTAAACAGCATTCATTTTTTTGTAACAGTTTCCCTAATTGTGAACACAAACATTCCTTAATAATCTTAAATCGAAATAGACTCAACTTTTATAGGTTGGGACATACCAAATATCTGCTATAGTTTAACCTATGGATTGTGATTGCACAGTTTATATTTTTTTTTTTTTTGGAAACGAACTCCCCTTTTAACTTCTGATTTACCTATTTTTATGCACAAGTGAAACTGTGCTTTATTATGAGCAATAAGTAATATTTTAGTAACTAATTAAAGCTATAAAAATACATAATTACGAAATGTAAATAAAATAATAAACCTTTAAGTTTCATCTCCAGCGCAAAATTGGCTTCGAAACATTGAAAATGGGCATGAAGTTTTCATGTAGCGTAGTACATCACATAATTAAATCGGTGGTTTGGACATCAGAAATATCGCTATTACCAGGAACTCAACTCAACTCGTAAAAATGTTCATATAAACAGGAACAATAAATTGTCCATTATCTTGACAATGACTGCACATATCCCTTGCAGTACTAATCCTGCAGCTAACAACAAATATCTAACTGGGCTAAAATGGGCAAATGACAAATTTCGTTCACGTATGCTGAAGGCTGATGTTGCTAGTTTAAAACCTTCATTTCACCTATAGAACTATATTAATGTAGTGAGCTTAAGTTTTTAAAGTCATGTAAAATAAAACAAAAATATTCAATTTCAACACATTTTTCAATGACCTTATTACTTCTCTGTTTAGGTCTTTCCTGTTCCGGTCTCATATCTGTCTTCTTTGTTCTGGCTAATATTTAATTCATTTTTCTCTATAATCTTGCATTGCTTTATAAAGTATTGTACTTTCAATTATCCTCTAACTTCCTATTTTTTATGGTCTTCTCTCATACAGCCCTTGATTGAGCGTAGAAGCCTCATTTCAGCTTCTTGCATCTTACTTTTATCCTTTACATAGACAGTCCATGCTCCACTTCCATACTGCCATAGCTGAGTAAAATCTTTGTTGAGTTTCTTGTCTTTTTTATTTTTAAACTACGTACATTTAATTGTGTTACATATTGCTTGGAATTTTATACTTTTTTGTTTATATCCTGGCCTTAATAATAATTATCTTAAGGTAATGAAAATGTGACACTTAATCCAAAATGTTGCCTCCTAATACAATCTTATTTCTTATTGGGTATCTTCCTTGGAAAACAACTACTTTTGTTTTATGCCTTGAAATTTTCAGTTTATATTTTACTTGTATGTTGTTTTTTTTTTTTTTTTTTCTAGACTGATATATTGCTTTCTTCTTCGGCAGAGATTAAAATTACATCTTTTGCCAACAAAAAGCATTTAATGCTCTTCTTTATCTTAATTTAATTCCTCGTGCACCATCTATTTCCATTCTTGTAAAATGTTACCTGTATATATAAAATAATTTATGAAAAATTATATCCTGTTTTAAACCGCACTTTGCTTTTTTTCTTCTTTCGTTTTTTTTTTTTTTTTCCATTCAATTCAAATGTAATTTTTGTATCTTTATATAAATGTTTTATATATATATATATTTAAATAAGAGTAATAGGTAACCTTTTATATTAAATTTCTCATAACCGTTGGCGGTTCATCTTGTCAATAAATATCATTTGGGTTGCTAAATTGAATTTCATTCGTTTTTCTATAATTTATTTTATTACAAAAGCGTTATATATATGCTCTGCCTGTTCTAAATCCATTTTTTCTGCCCTAATGTGATTACTTTAATATTTTCACTCTGAAAGCGATGATTCGAGCATATATTTTATACATTACAATCAATAAAAGTATTCCTCTATTATTTTTGTTTGTAGTAATTTTTTCGTTCTTTTTGAAAATGGATATAAATTTGGCCATTTCTCATTTTTAAATTTTTCTCCTCCAATATATATATTTAATAAATGTAGTAATCGGAGTTTAATATTAATCCTCCATACTTAATTACCCCCACTACATTATCATCTATCATCTATTCCAGTGACATTTTCTATTTTGATCTGCTTTATCTGTTTTATCGTTTCCTGCGTTTAATTGAAAGTTATTATATCCACTGTTCTTGATTGTCTGGGATGTTAAGGAGAGTCCATAAATAAACCAAAATCTCCTGAGATGCAAGATAACATTGCTGTGTAGACTTTAAGTGCCTCGTCACTTTCCGTGCTATATTTTGTCTTCCGTAGATGTTGTGCTCTATTGCTGCTATAAATTTGTTCATGATTCCTGATGACTTTCACATATTTTAGTTTTGGCTATATTCCTCATCAATTTATAATTCTCTTATTTTCTTCGTTAGGTATTTGCTAGTACCTTAAATAGTCTTATTGCGTTCTCTTTTATTGCTGTTTCTACTTCTTCATTCCAGTATTTAAGTCTTTTTCTTCTATAATGTTTCTTCTTTTTCCCAAATTCTCCCTTAACATTTTTAATATTATATTTTTTGTAATTTGATAGTCTTTCTAGAAGTATCCTATTTACACTTCCTTTAAATATTGCGCCATTCTATGTTAGAACACATCGCTTATATTATTTATTTTTAAACCTTTTCTTATTATCGTTATTATATTTCCTTTTGTTGTATAGTTTTCCATTTCCCTAAAATGTAAACATTGGTAATTACAAAGCAATGATTTATATTAATTTTCATTTCTCTGCTGACAGTTGTGTCTTTAACTAAGTTTTTCAATTTATCATTTACTATTACATAACCAATTAATATCAGAATACGGGATAACATAAGGTAATTAAATTAAAAAGAGATGTTCTATTATCATACAAAATGCGCACTAAATTCCACACAGATTCTATCTAATTTTAACGTTTTTTGTTCCAGGATTCATCACACGAGGCACTGCTCTGTATATACAGAGCAATGCTGTATCTCAAATAGGTAAGTCTTGAAGCTTTAAAATAATTTTCATTAATTTCAGGTTTCATTCTCTCACCAATAATAATAATAATAATAATAATAATAATAATAATAATAATACCTCTGGACATCAGCGGTATGGAAGTTACCAATAGGTATGAAGTGTTGTAGTATTAATTGAATGTTAATTTATTATTATTATTATTATTATTATTATTATTATTATTATTATTATAATTTTGACAAAGTAAGTCAGTTAGCTTTAGTATGGAGACGCAATTAATTATGGGATGCTACAATTATTAATATTATAATATATTCCCTGACTAAACTACTTACATTCTGTTCTTTGTAGGATAATTAGCAAAAATACAACTTTTACATATCGGTCTTGGGCTTGAAGTAGCGCTCTCTCCTTAAGACCTCAAGAATCGTGGGTTCGATTCGACATGGATGGAGGGACTGGGGTGCGCCTTACGCGACATGCAGTAATCCGTTTGTTGACAAAATGCTGTTGCGTTAGTTATTTAACTGCTCGCTAGATTGCGAGCATCGTACTCTCAAAGAAGGTACCGTTTCACTGCCTCTTTAAGCAAAAATGTGCTTGACTAGCAATTATGTCATCGATTGAAACTGAATTCGGTAAAATGCAAATCGCCCATTATACGAACATCAGAAACGAAAACTAGCAGTATTTTTAAAATACCAGTGTAAGTGCAGTATGATAATATAGATGCGATCTAGATAATTATTCATTACCGTTACACATTTAACAAATGTAATTCCAAACATAAATATTTAAATAACATTTGTTTGGTTATTACTATCAGAAATGTTTCCATAGTGCTAGGATATTTCAAACAGATCTATTTTGATGTAAATAAAGTTTGGTTGATTTTTCTTAGCAATAAGAAAAATAATTGTATCTTTTTAATAAATTTTATAATTACAGAAGCGTTCATCCACGACACTATACTTTTGATGTGTCGGAGAAAGCAAAAATATAAAGAATCAGCTGTGCTAACTTGCTACCGGAAAATGTTTAAATATTGTTCAAAATATACACTAAGTTCTTAAGGTAGGTAAACCATCTACAGTGCGATTATTTGAGATATAGGCCGTGGCTGATTGCGGCTGCTTTCTTGGAAGTGCACTACATCCGCAAAAGCGACATATAGAAGGTATACGTAAAGTTGGCATTTTTATTTTGTCAATTATGTTTTTACTGAAAGCATAAAATGATAGTACATTTAAAGCTGAAAATAACAAGTTTTAACTTGTGCTACAAACTATGTTGGAAATGATTGCTGACATTTGTGTGGGAAATTCCTGCATTTCATCTACCTTTTCTACCTCAAGAAAGCTTTCTCATACCCAAAAGTTCTTGTAAATGGACACGACCTATCCAGATTTTTTTCTATGTCAGCCAACATGCACATTCAATCGATCATTTTGTACAGCATTATGAATTTTGTCACAATTCGTCGCTCGTAACAGTTTTGGGACGACTTGAGCGCACATTACCTTGAGTGAATGTACAACAACGCTTATATTTAGTAGCACATTTTTTAACCAACGAAAACTAAAGGGTAAGATTCCTTTACTTTGGAATCTAACTCCTTTTGTATATTTTCTATTGCGATTATACTCTTCAAAACGAAATACTTTATGGCAGTTCGTATTTCAGTTATATCCATTTTGTGGATAATATTAACACTAGTTTGTTTACACGATCGTCACAATTAGCTACATTTATGCTTCTGAAACTTTACAAGGAGCCATTTAAAGAATGATGCTTTTCAACTATAAAATTAATTTGGCCGTCTTCACGGCATCTCTAAATCAGACCGAAAAAAGTATATGCACCAAAAGGGACCGAATAATAGAATACAGATTTAAGGTTAGTCATGGGCAAAACCTTTTTTTAATATTCTAATTTGATTTGATTGTATTGTAATTTGATAGTCACTTATTAATAATAGTCGCAATGCTATATTTTAAAATGAAAACATTTATGATAATATTATAGAGCTTGCCTGCATACTACCAATAATAATGTTTTTCATATTTAAATATGTATTTTACATATATTACATTTTCCATATATTTTGACGTCCTGTTACTTTATTTACTGTATAAGAAAATTAACGTCTCACACAACCACTCCCTAACAAAGCTTCCCTCTAACTAACTACAAGCTTCTATCTGTACATGCATTGTAAATTCTTGACAATCGATTTCTGTCAGTACGCAGCTGCACTCTGCTAGTCCGAAACTCAATTAACCTTACCGTACTAATGAGAAACATTAGAGAAGTGGCGCAAAAGCAACGACGAACTTGCCATTTTAATGAATTCATGGTATCATTAACTTCTAAAGAAAGATAATGGTATTGTTCCAGTCTAGTTAAATATTTGTAACTACAAACTATAAATTCAAAACAGATAAGTTCTCTCAAGATGGGATAACATACTCATCCTCGCTCTAAATACAAAAGGAATGCAAATAATTAAATTGCACCAAACGATTTGACTTTTCACTGAACTACAGTTACTTCAGCAATTGTCCTTGCTAGTTATCAAAAAGACAGCTATGGAATGTTGCCTAGTGAATGAGTTCGGGAGGATTTATAAAGTTGGGGTCTGCAGTTTTTACTTTTCGGAGTTTCGTGTACTAATCATCATTAATCATGTCTCACGCCATTGAGCTTGTGATACATGCCCACTGGTTTTGTTGCTTCTTCCTGTTACTGAATGCTCGAATCTCTGTCACATTAATAATGAATTTCCTTCATGATATTGAGGTTTTTGAGAGATCGTTTAGAACAGTAAAGTCAAAATGATCAAGGATATAGGCCGAGAAGGATAGCATTCAGTTCGGTGAGTCATGTGCATACATTTGGTATAAATAGGCCGATGCATACGCTGCTTCATGAAACATTCATAAGATGCGTGTGCGAGGAAGTGACGACCAAGAGAGAGAAGTGCTAACACACTGCGAGTGCAAAGGAGAAGGATAAGGGGATAAAACACGTCGATAGTGGAAGAAGAAAGGGTGCTCTTAAAATATTCGAGTAGTCACTCTTAAATAGACCAGATATGGGGCGGATAGAGGGTTTAGTAAGTTGCACTGGACGTAAGGGGTGGAAGTGATGTATTGCTTTTGTACAGTCTCGCATGAAATGGCAACAATATCACTTGTTTATTTTTGCACTATAGTTTTCAACCGTATTGTGTAAACGAATAAAAATACACAAATTCAAGTAGAATAAACATGCAACGTTGATACATAAATCCTGGTTGCCGAAAGCAGATATTACCGACACTGGGTTGAGTTATGAACCCAATTATTAATGAACCTAACGCATACATGGTGAGGAAACAGTAAACTATGCAAGTGGAATTAAAACAGAAGCCATTTAATGAAAATTGGCGCAGGCGTATAACTCATCTTGAAACCTGAGTATAGTTTTACGAGTGGATGCCTATCACTTCGTTCTTAATTGCATTATCATTAATTCTTTCTATTCCTACTTTCAATGAAAATGATTGTTTTGATGAATGTCAACAAATGTGACAACACGCATATTTCAGATTGACTAATGTGACACCCACAGTTGCATTATGTCAGTAGTGAGGTCAACAGCTCTTCAACAATACATGAAATTTTAAATAATATTAAATTCCCATTTATAATAGCGCTACATCACAGGAGGTGATCTCTGATGGCATCTGAGATGAAATGATAAATTGGGAAAGAATATTTTTTTCAAGGAAAGAAGCTTTCCAGGCCTAAGTTTAGAGCACCTCCCTGGCATTTGCTATTTATGAGTACTGAGGAAACCTCCCCCCAAAAGTTAGGGAGAACGGTCCTAATGGGAATCAAACCGAAGATCTCCCGCTCAAAAACATTATCGACCTCAGCCACCAGTGTCAATACCTACCTGAGAGTGAACAATACTTAACTTGCGTTGCCAAAATTTTAAAAATGCTTATTAGAAAACTGACAAACATAAAAGGATAATGCAATTTCAATGTGATATTTTAATATGAACTCCCATTCTTTATTGCTAATCAGTAAAAATATTTGTTTAATGAAAAATGATCCTCACCCATGATTTTTCTCAAATGACTATTCAATCAAAAACATGAACAGAATATGTTAGCATAATTGTTAAATATATTTTCGTTTTGGCCCCTTGATGTTTTGAACAAAGGCCAACTGTCAACTATAGAAAAAATGTTTTTCGTATCATATGTATAATCACTATCTTGTAATAACAGTTGAACGTATCACCAGAATTGTAAGAAATTTACAACTATATATATTATACAGCAAACATTTGAAGAAAGAAGATAATTTAATATGCCAACATATGCTTTTGAAATGGAGGTTGACAAGGTTGATACAAAAAATTAAGGGCGAAATTAAGGTCATTTTATTACAATGGCACAGGTTCTATATGAACTTTATAATTTAATAATGCAGATAACATTAGAAATATAATATATTAGTTATTAATAACAATAACAAAAACAGAACTTATATTAATAAATATTGGTATTTGAGAAGGAGGTTGTTCGTTTGTCATGATTTTTAATTTCTATATTTATGATTTATGAAATTTTAAGGTAGATATTAAGTTAAATGTTTATTAAAAGTTTACCTAACTTATTATTTTTCATGTGTTATAATTATATAACACATGAAAAACGATTACTTTCATCTCTCTGTATATCGTTTGAACTGCATTTATAAACACTATAAAATTGTAATATGTAAACTAATGAATAAAGATATGGCATTTTAAGGTAAAAATACAATTCCGAAAATTAATTTATATAGCTGCCCATTAGACATGCAATAGTAACTCGGTTTCTAGAAAGATAGGTAATCGAAGCGATTTAATTACTTACAGAGGGGTTTATGTATTGAATTCAGCATACAAGCTATATGTGAAGTTAATAATACATCAACTAAACAATATATGCCAATATTATTAAGATGCGAATTATATTATTGCTGCAAACATAATATAATAAATTTAAAACTGATAATAATATGCATTAACGTGTATTATAAGAGATGTTTAAAATTATGCCTCTCAGCGGTAATACATTACCGACACCAGGTTAGGAAATTCATGTATTTCATCTAACTTCATCATCTCCTGTAACCTTTTAACAATTTAGCGAACTTCTCTACCTGAAACACGATTGCCAGGATATTTTCTTACTAGTTGTCATACCATTTCTCTACAAGAATCCGTTTTCATGTACTATGGTAAATTAAAACTGCGTTCTGAAACAAAATAGAACAATTAGCGCACAATGAAAGCTCCACGTAATTCCGAGTAACACAAACACGCTTAACAACTGCAAGCTGCACTCTGCTGGAGGATTTAATTATATATGATACATTTAACTTAATCTGATACCTAATTTCTAATGAACTAGTATAGCACATTAAGCAGAACCTGAACTTATGGAGCAAATACAAATTCCAACTCCCTTAAATAAGCAGTAGCTCATATTAACCGTTATTGTTTATGTATTAGAATATAATGGCACAGTTTAAGACTCATTGTTTCATTCTCGGTGATATTAATTTTGTTTCCGCAATAGCCAAACGCTTAGCGATGTAACTCACGTACAGCTTTACTTAGCTGTAAACAAAGCGAAGTTGGGCCTGAGTTGTTTATAGCCCCGCTGTGATAGCTTCAGCAGAGTTATCGCCAACTTGGGTCAAGAATAAGAATTCAGGGCATTGCTTCTATCCATAGAATGTGTAGTTGTTAAGCACATCTCGGTCCGTGACAGGATAGCCCACTCTAAATATGAGAGGCACAGAGATCTAGGTGGCTTTTCTGATTATAGTATCTAGTACTTCTAGAATTTCCCAAAGTACACGTGTTCATAAATATATTACAAAGTATTTACGAGAAGGACGTAAAGAATAGCAACAAATAATCTCGGACGTTTCTTTGTGGTGCCCCAGGCCCTTAATTCCAAGGCTACTAATATGTATATCGACCAACTCATCTGTCATATACAGAGCATTGTTTCAGTGTATCGCATGCAGAAATGTTACAATTTCAAACTGAGTCACCAATGGTGCGTAATACGCCAGGTGAATGTCACTCAATTCTTCACCATTCCTTTCAAACAACAGTACACTTCATACAGTGAATGCTGATATAATTTTATTAATTTAAGTTTAAGTACAGTAATCTGCATACCGTGTGCCTTCTGTGCTTCTCAAAAGGCCTAACCACTTCCATAAAGATCTGCACACTGAATAGCTTGTAGTTAGATTGAGTACAGCTTAAGTGGCTCTGAACACACGTCACTAGCTAGGATATTGATTCATATCGATGCTTGTGGTTCCAAATTGAAGCGACTAAGTTCATTCGTCCCCTTATAAAAACCACTTAGCTCCAAACCCCCTTTCTACTCATATATTTTTGTATTATTTGCTTTACTTATCTTTGTGCTTTCATTAGAAGCCATAAAATAAAGCTAATGTTTTTCTTTCTTTTAAATTATAATGCTCCTAGAATTCCTGAAAGAAACCACCATTAAAACTTCTGCATTCTGAGTAAATATTTTGAAACAATACTTATATTTATGACCGACTGATATCGATGTTATACGATTAATTGTAAAATAAAATTGTTTTATTTTTATCTTGAAAATTTTTCCACATCTTATATATTTTAAAACTGATAAATATCAAAATGAAAGAGATAATAATTTACGGATATGGACAACAGCATTTTCACCTTTAGGTTTAATGTTACTTGTATTCCTAACCTGAATCAAAATAGTTACGTTATTACTTTGCATTTAATACTTTTATAAGTAGTTTTTGAGAAATGAAAATTATTTTAATAATACATTGGTTTAAATAAATCATAAAAGTTATACACAAAATATGAGTCATAGAAATTAATATTATCTTACTGTTTCTCAACAGGAGCGGTTTACAAAAATATTGCTCAATAACGATGAGAAAAAGTAAATAAAAGTTCATAATGTAAGGAATTTATGTCCATGATTTTATTTTAAAATACGTTTAACTCAGAACGTTTATTTTTGCACAGTTAGCTTCTTTTGTATGTTCTAATTAAAAGGAAATAATACTAATATAACGTAAAAATAAAACTTGAAACATTGATGCCATTTGAATTACACAAGTATAAAAAACTATGTAAGCCCGAAGTTTGTTTTTCACTGCTTTTGCGCAACAAATTTGGATTCATATTGTGACTTGAGATGAAAACTGGATGCTCTACGACAACTACAAACGATCGGCACAGCGATAGCTTAATGCAACAAACAAACAAACAAACATTTTTTTGCTAAACCCAAATTACACCAGGCTATGGCGACTGCATGTTCATTCATGCTTAATTAATATACTGCAATCGCTGCATTATGGCGAAAAAATTATTTCGGGGATGTGCTGTTAAAAACATTAATTGCATCGGAAGCTGCAAGAAATTCAACCAGCACTTGTCTCCTATTCTTCTTTATGACAATAACTGCCCACACATTTTACAAAGATCGCTCCAGCCAACTAAACTTCGCCTAACCCAGCAAAATTTATACCACCTTTCACCAACGGACCTTCGCTTATTAAAATACCTGAAAACTGTCCGCCACCGTGGTCCTGTGGTGTGGCTATCAGTAATGGTGAGTTTTTTTACACCCAGGCTTAACTAAAAACTTCTTTTGCAAACAGACTTTATGCTCTCTACCCCCACATTTTATTATTGCATTTAACATGACTTTATGCTGTAAAAACGAATATGCATACACTTTGATGCAAATAAATTATATACTTTCACTTACATCTAGTAAGAATAAAAAAGAAAAATATTTTCGAATCCCGTAAGATCAGTTGCCTGGGTATGGTTTTCTACGGTATTTTTCTTTGCACTGAAAAGGTGAATACGGAGTAACTTTCAAGTGTTGTGGACTCCGGGATCAATTAAGTTCTCATTTTATGAAACATTCTTTAATTTTCTCTTTAGGCCGTAGATTTTATGTGGGACTGTACCTAACCAAAAATAAAGTTTTCGGAACAAGAAAAATTTAAAAACCAAAAAGTAGCTCATACAATATTTAAAATTTTCATCGTTTCTAGAAGTCATACTTTTTACCAAGATGACATAAATAAACTAGCTACTAATTGGCAAAAATGCGTATATACCGATGGTTAATATTTGTTTTATTAGTACTTTATTAAAGTTTAAATCACAAAACCTGCATTAATTTTTGAACGACTGAGATATATTTAAAATATCATTATTTTATATTAATATTATTTCACATTTTCACCGTCGGTCCTGATGGTGTAGTGGTTACCATACTTGCCTCCTAAACCCAAGATCGCGGGTTCGAACCCGGCCAGGATCGATGGATTTTTTTCCGATGGATTCCTTCGGAAGGGAAGTAAAGCCGTGGGTCCCGTGTCGTACATTTACGGCACGAAAAAGAACCTCAAGCCTGAAAGAGAGGCCTCTGAGCAAAATTTGTCGGCCGTTTCACGCCCTGCGTTGAATGGGACGTTGATGACCTGAGCTGTTAAAGAGCGTCCATAAATAAATAATTAAAAAAAAAAACATTTTCACCTCTTCAAACTTGTGCAAGCTATCAAGGTCCGAGTGCTAACTGGTTCATGAAAACAGAGAAATTCACATACGTACGCTTATTTACCCTTAATATCCGTTATAAGGGCAAAAGTAGTTCTTTTTACCAATAAAAACAAACTTGATTTTCATATAAATAATATCAGTTCACCGAAAAGTGGTAGAAAATTTAGCTTCTGGAATAAAAATGTTTAGAACTTGTGCTTGTTATTTGTGTACTAAAAATGGCTTTAATGCATATAAGTATAAGTAATGTAATTAATTAATAATCGATACCAAGAGGGGCGAGCGTCTTTGTGGGAATTCTAAAATCTACTGACTTTCCTCTTCAAATCTCAACCTTTAGTTTACTGTTTCCTGGAAGGAAAACGTCTCGAAGTTTGAAACTTAAGAAACGGCTATCATACACTTCACAAGATATAAGCAACAAGCTTCTGAACTCTCTTCTTAGACAGTGAAGAGAGAGATAATTAGAGAGAAATGTTTCTTTTGTTGAACCTCCATCTTACATATTCGTGAAAAAGTTATACGTTTCATAGTTATATTTATTAAACATATTGCAAAGCCATTTAAAGGGCGCATAGAACATATTGTCAGCTACAGTTCAGAAAAGACATCATTGTTTAAAAATGCAGGTGAAAGTTGTATAAACATAAAAAATTCACCATACAATGCTGATGCCATCTGAAGTGCCAAATACATATGCTTAAGAACTGATTTTGACTGTGGTCTGTATAACAAACGGCAAAAAACCATGACAGTCCTGGCTCACAAATCTGCACAACAAGCCAAACTTCATAAATTTTGCATCCATTGTTGACTAAGATTTGACTTCGTTCGATTTCTTACCTTTCTGAAATATGAAAGTTACATATAAACAGAAATAAGAGGGCAGTTCGATAAGTTCATGCAAAAATTAAGAACACATAACATTTTTTAGAAAATAAAATATTTCATTTCTCAACTTAATCTTCTTTCAAATTCATACATTTATTGTAGCGATTGTCTCATTCCACCCACTTCAATTTTTCAAAATACTTGTTTGTTTTGGCGATATATTCTTCGTTTGATGAACATTTTTTCTCGCTAGGCGTTTCTTCATGTTGGGGAACAGGAACCAAATATGGAGAGTTAGGGGGTTGAGGAAGTATTTCATATCTTAAATATGAAGTCGCGATCTAATGTGTACTGGCGCGTTATCGTGATGGAACAGAAGTTTTTATTCATCATTTGAGAATACTTGATCGTCATTTAATTGCTCCAGCATAACATTCACCGGTTATGGTTTTGCCCTTTTCCTAAAAGTTAATTAAAATTACGCCATGATAATTCCAAAATACAGCTGTCATCACCTTTCATCTCATCTTTCGTCGACTTCACATATTGCCTCCAAAATTCACTTGGACTTTTTTTAAACAGCTCCAAATTCTGTACGGAAGTGTCAAATGCTGTTGCATTCACCTCGCCAGTAGTTTTATTTCCAAATGATTGTGTAAAATATTATGCATTCGATCTCCAGAAATGCCCACAGCTTCAGGAATTTCACGCATCTTCAGTGTTCGATTGCTCAGCCCCATGACGTGAATTTTCCAATAATTTCTGGAGTTCTACCTCGACAGGACGTCTTGAACGGTCCCATCGCTTGTGTTCATTGGATCAAATCTAAACTCTCCAATACATTCATTTTCAATTTTAAATGAAGGTGCAAATTCTCCGTAATGTTTGTTAGCTTAGCTTTAGATTCTGTGGGCTTTGCCTTTTTCAAACGTAATTTTTTATTAAAACATGAAATTCCTTTTTCTCCATTTTGAACATTTGTTTAAAATTTAAGAAAGAAATGCCTCTCAGACGCAGAGCAGTAGTAGTAGTAGCAGCAGTAGCAGTAGCAGTACTAGTAGTAGCAGTAGCAGTACTAGTAGTAGCAGCAGTAGCAGTAGTAGTAGCAGTAGCAGTAGTAGGAGTAGCAGTAGTAGTAGTAGTAGTAGTAGTAGTAGTAGCAGCAGCAGGAGTAGCAGCAGCAGGAGTAGCAGCAGTAGGAGTAGCAGTAGCAGCAGCACTAGCAGTAGCATCTTTATTTTTATGAATTTCCATATACACATTGCAAATATAAATCATACTTTGATCATCAACTGTACTTGCCTAAATATAATATACAATTATAAAAAGGAAAAAAATAATAAAAATATAAAGCAATAATAGTAAATAATTGAAAAGAAGATATTTACAACTATATGAGTGGAAACGACTTATATATTATTTGAAATTGCACCAGTTTTTGCTTTCTAAACAGGAAATAATTTGGTTCTAGCTTCGCGCACTTTGGCTAGGAAAATGCCCATATTCAACCAATTAATGGGAAACAGGTCCCAGCATGCCAATCGACCTCTAATTGCCTTAATTTTTTTTTCTTGGAATAGCATTTTTCTCAGCTGTTTCCAGTGGGTACTTTTGTTCAGAATGTGTACCTCCACAAAATTTCAGATTCTGTATAAGAACTATCTGTTATATTTGAGTCTTCCAACCACATTCTAAACCAGGTCATTCCTGGATCTTTACTTGTGCCCTAGAACGAGCACATTACACCTGTTTACCCCAAATTAATTTCATTTTATTGGAAACTTTCATGTTACATTCTGCCTCAATTTCTTGCCTACTGATATCCTCTATCCTTGATCTAATATTATTTCATGCATTTTCATTACTTCTCTTGCCTCGTTGCCATATTGAATCCACACCAATATCTCTTGAGTCCTCTTTCCTCCCCTGCTGGCGATATTATATTTTGTATCTGGTGTCTATAGCATTTAACATGAAGGTGTTGACTGGTCTCCGTACATTGTCTCAGCCAGTATTTCATTGTCCTTGTTTTACTATTAACCGTATCTTCATAGCAACCCAGCTTTGTAACGGTTAAGTATGTACATCACCCCACAGCAGTCAACCATATTGCCAAGGTAACATTGAGAACAATGTAGTGCTACCACATTTTGAGTTTGCAATTTCGTATGTTTCGTCATGTGTTATTAACTCATCACTACACCACCAGGACCGACTTCATGTGTTATTAACGAAATGGCATGAGGGTTCTATGTTTTCAATCAAGAAAATTTGTCTATGTACTTATACCAAGGTTTTCAAACACTTAGATCTCTTGCTTTATCAGCTGGCAAGACACGGAACCAAATGCAAAGTGTTAAAAAAAAAGGAGAATATTGATTTTAAAGAATAGCGAAGATGAAGATGACAAGCTAAGAGAAAGATAGATAAAGGCTGCAGAAAAACTTGGCAAGCAGATGAAAAGATGTAAAATAGCGTGAAAGAAGTAGAGGACAGAAGAGAGGGTTCACAAAAAATATGGGGGAAGTTGAAATGTGGGGGAGGGTAGGGTTTAGATGAGGGATGCCGGAAGATAGTGCGAGTGGGTGATGACATCGAATCACAGGGACTGAGGCTTAACCACCCCTTAGCCACGTATCTCTATAACCACCCCCTCCCCAGTCGCGCACGTACCTCTAATGGGGAGTGTTATCGATTACTTGCACCCCCGCACCCTCGGCCGCCGCCGCACATCATGGCGTCGCATGCAAATCAGAATGGCGGATGGTCGGAGAGGTGCACAACCGCACAGAGACACAACTCTCCGTGGAATTAATGCATCATCTTTAACTCCAGTTTTTAAAGCTCGTCTTTGTACATCAGAAATGCTGACGAAAATGTTAACACGGCATCATTGCAAGACACCAAAACACAATTAAAGCAGAGACTATAAAAAATTAGCCAAATAAATGTTATATTAAAGATTTCATGCGCATTTTAATTGAAAGCAGGCATGTGTACGTTAAAGGTTTCTGAATCACTTATTTCGTAAAGAACCAGCTATTTTGTGATGTTTATCAGCGTATCAACTTTGAGCGGTTTCTATTTAAAACAGGAACATTTAAAAATATTTAAAATCTTGTTTGTAAAGCCTTAGTTAAACATAGTACAAACTCCTAATTGAAATTTTGCCATGGAAATTGTATCCTACGTGTGCTTCCCCAGATATTGTGCAAATGGGCGTTTTTATCTTTTATTTTCCTGATATATAGATATCGTTGTGGTTAACTGCCAATTTTAGTAAATTCGAAAGACAAATTGTAGTTGTAAATATATGCGTAAAATTTGAGATTAACTTACAGCCCAAAGTGTCAGCAATTTGTTTATATATCATTTTTAATTATTATTTTGTTTCCAGAAATGTATTTTTCTTAATTTATGAACGTCTTGCCCAAACTGTTGTCTTTATAATATCACTATAATATCTTTACTTAAATTAGGTCAAAACTCAAGACCTACCTCTATTTACTAAATTTACATTATAAAATGAAAACAATTGTTTCTGAAAGCTACATAAATTTCATTCGAATGTTAGCTTATGTTTGTACGAGTATTTCTGTTTAAGGTCTTCCTTATCCTGAATATTTTCATCTATTTCAATATTTAATGTCATTCAGAAGAGACATAATCAGAATTTAAATTGAGTATTTTAGTCTTAATCTTTCGTCTCTAGTAATGTTTAATGTCACAAAAATAAACACATTTATTATCGGTTCAAACATCAATCCTCAGTTGAAGCTTATTGTTCATATGTTTATCTTTGATTGAAGGTTCTATAGAAGTCAATGGTATTAGCATCTCTCCATAAATAATCCCTGACAATATATCTTTGATAAGGGCGGTGTTTAAAAATCTGGCGTTTTATTTATGTCTAAACATTTTCGCCAATAAATGTATACTGCAGTGAGACCGGCAGGGAACATATTAAGATAACGAGTTTTAAAAACACTACAAGAGAGGCGGGAAACGGGATTAAAACACGGGCGCCGCCGCTGTGCTGCTCTCAGTAGCCCAAGCATAAAACACTGCTTCAGCGGACAATGCTTACAACAAAAAACCCATTTACTGAAAAACATGATAAGATCATAAAAACTGACTGCACCATGCTACTTGAATAACAGTTACCTTCTGTAAACGCTCTTGTTTACAGAGTTCTTTGTATTTCCAGTGACAGTCGTTATGAGGAATGGCTTGTACGAGTGACTCATATAACTCACAGTTTTCATTGGACATGTAGGAAGAATAAAGTCCCGGAAATCTAAAAGGTCATTCCTAAGCATTTAAAGATATTTCATTTCTCCGCTGTTTGCCTGTTGAATTTCAGCTCGTAAATCTGAGGCATGGAGGTTAATACCAGTCGTCCGTAGTCATAAGTCTTTTCGTAGTAATGACCAGTAATGGCATATTTTCTACCATGGATGCGAAGATGACTTAGCATCTACCATACAGTGTATCTGATCCTTTCTGCCTAGCATTCCGATATAAACAACAGCAGGCTTCTGCATTGCAACCTCAAATTCTAAAGCTTCTAGTTTTATTATTTTGGATTATTAAGATTGGGTATATTATTACTATGTAATAAAATAGTGTTAAAAGCGAAAATAATTATATAATTGTGATTAAAATTCGTGTTGGGTGTTAATAGGCATTCTGGTTCTGTTATCAACTTCTAATAGTCGTATATTGAATTTACTTATGCCGATTTCTTTTTTCTAAGGAATTATTCCATCTTTACTTAGAATTACTACATGGTACCACATCCATCCTTTCAAAGTGATTTTCTTTGCTTTATCAAGCTTGAGGTGATGGTATCTTCATATACGAGGTTTAGTCAAAAAGTAACCTTAATTTAGAAATAAAATTTTAAAATTATATAGTGGAGTGTTGTACTATACACATAAATAATGGATACCTATTCCCTTCTGCTGGAGAAACAAGCACGCAGGTATCTTGTAAAATGTGACATCAGCGACCATAACAAGATGGCAGCCCACTTGGAAACATACAAGAGCTAGGAGCAGCGAGTAATTATGCGTTTTTTTTGTTTTTTTTTTTTTTTTTGCGACCAGAAACTAAAATACCGAGGGTGCCAAAAAATGTATACACACTTTCAAAGTAGATATATATTTAATATATTTCAAAGTTGGACCGAAAAACAACAGTAATGTGCAGTATGATGTTCTGTAAACAGATGGGACTCACATACATTGTGATAGCGTTGCTACGTGACAGGTAAATCAACAATGAACAAATGAAGACAAGATTATCGTATGATGTTCTGTAAACAGATGTGACTCGCATTATGTTATGCTAGCGTTGCTACAACAAAATGGAGCAAGATTATCGTTTGAATAGCAGAAATCAGTTTGAAGTGGTATTGGAAAACCGAGAATGTTGTTGGAGTTCAAAGGCAATGGAGACGTATTTACAGAACAGAACCGCCAACGCCAGGAAGACAAAATTGAGACTCACTGTACCGTATATGATGTTCACAAGGACAGATCTGGGAGACATCACACAGCAACAGGCCCCGCACACTGGATCCAAGGCACTGTTCTAGGCACTATCGAAGGCACTGGATAGGACAAAGGGGTCCGATTGAGTTTCCACTGCGTTCTGCGGATCTAACTCCGTTGGACTTGTACCAATGGGGAACTCTTAAGGATGTTGTATACCGTAGAAAACCAGCTACACTGACAACACTTCGGGAAGAAATTGAAACGGCATGTGTTGCAATCGCTGAGGACACTTTCACAAACGTTGCTCAATCACTAGTTCAACGTACTCAGAAGTGTATCGACGCGGATGCTGGCATTTTGAACATTTTTTTATGTTAACAGAGTTTTTTTCTTTGCTTGAAGTGTGTATACATTTTGGCACCTTTGTGTATTCATCGAAGAATGAAGAGACAATATGGACATGTGTCACTTCAGCAGACCTGTGAGTGGCACATTGGCCAACTGTAATTAATGAGCTCGCTTTGGTAGACCGCATATTGCGATTTCGCCAGACACTAAAGCATTCGAAAGAGTACAATCACTGGGGATGAATGCGAGGTCACTACTTCTAGCCAGAGACCAGGCGAGCCAATAAAGAGTGGCAACATTCATCGTCGCCAAAACCAAAAATGTTCAGTACAGCTGTGTCAGCCGGTAAAGTGATGCTCATGCACTTCTGGGACTCTAAAGGTTCAATTAAGGAACATTGTATGCTCAAAGGACGCAATGTTAACGGCGAGTCATATTGTGATTTGCTTCAAAACCTCTGAAACCTGCAATCAGGTCAAAAAGTCGAGGTTTGCTCGCATCCAATGTATTCTTACAGCATGATGATACAACGACACCTCCAAAAGGTTGTAACACGTCCATATATCCTACTTTATATGTGTTTTACGAAGATGTTTCGTATATATGGTGTACATATACACTGAGGATTGGAAGAATCTATAATGTATTGTATTCTATAAGATTAGTGGAGGGTTGTCATGTCTTTAGACGACTCAAAGATAGTTGGCAAGAAGTGCCGCGCTAATGATGATGTGGTTATGCAGTCAGTCATAAGAATATTTTTCTTGTGAAATATTAGTGAAACGCTGGAATACTTGCATTGAATTTGCTGGAGACTTTATTTTAAAATGAGAAGCACTTTAAATCCCAATATATAGGTAAACTTTATGAATAAAAATAATGTCACTTTTTGACTTAACCTCGTATTTCATTTAATTTGCTTCTTCGTGATTTCGTTTTATTGAAGTAAGTAGTGCAGGAGTCAAATTACTTTCCTGAATTTGCATAGCAGAATAGTATGCTTAATTATATAACATTAATTATATACATCTTAATTTTGGCTCTTCTTTAATTGGGTTTTATAGCTACCGCCATGGTGTGATGTGTCATTCTTTCGTTTTACCTCCAACAGTATTTTTTTCAGCCATTGCGCATATTATTTACAATCTTCTTATAAATGAAGCATGCTGTATTTTAACTTATACGATGACCAACGAAACCGATAATGACCTCCTTAAAGTTATATGGATGCTGCATAGACTCTATGTCGACGGAGGAACCGTCAGAGACATCCGTCGGCGAATCTGAGAAGCAAAGACTGCGCGAAGGCGCTCCGTTTTCATTTGTCGTAGACTTTATTTACCTACTTAATATTTGCTTCCGAAAATTCAATTTATTTGTTTCGCTATATAAAAATATCATAATAAGGTAAGCTTAAAAATGTTCTTTAGTTTTTAAAAAAATTGTGTATAAATGTAGGGCTTTATCACTTTAAAATGCTGTTGATTATTTCTCATTCTCGTCGAACAGAAATCAACTATAACCAAATCTAAAGCACGTTTTTAATTTATTATTCTAAAAATGTTCACGTGTAAATTACTCAGGCTATCACGTGAAGGCGAAAATCTTTTTTAGGTTATCCCAAATTGCCAAGATGTTTTGTGATAATGTAAAGTGTAAAAACATGTAAACGTGTGATAGCAATGAAGTTATATGAAAGGAATGCCACATAATGATATCACTAAATTAAAAGCAAAGCAAATGAACACTGCATCAACTATAGTGGTACAAGTCACTGAACTGATTGTCAACAACTCCCTATGAAGGGAATGGAAGTTGTTGTCTAAATGTTTTGATGTCATATACAAGTGAAGGATTTGCTGAAGATGAAGTTCGGAAATTGCAAGCTCTGGGTCCTATAGGAAACTCTAACAATTCTGCTCAATATCTGTGCCGCTAAGCTTAAGCATAATCTTGTGACGAAACCATGGCCGTCTGCGTACTGCTGGCTCCAAGGCGATCTTTAATGTCGGCCATGACGACGCCTGCTCTCTCGGACTGCGGCGCGGTAGAATCGACGCACTGTAAACATCCAGCAAGCAGGCGTCTTGTATAGTCCCTCCCTCTCCTCTCTCCTTCTTTCTCTCGTTCCCGCTAGAGAGAGGGCTGAAAGGGAAAACGGTATCCAGCATGTGATACTTCAAGGGCACGCCGCCATTTGCATATTCGGAATCGATATCGTCATTATTCAACGTAAAACGAAAAAGGAGTTTCTTCAAAGTGATGGAGTATCCAAACTAAAAGCATATGAATCTACAACTATTGAAATGTTCAACAGAAACAAATAGTAGAAAAACAGTATCACTAAAATCTTCTGTTTATTTCTATTAGATCTGCATTTTATCAAAACTCTTGAATTATTAAATCATTATATAAACTATCTAAAAATTATCTAAATAAACGTTTAACTGAACAAAGTTTTATCATAGTTGTTATCGTGTTCTAGCACACAGGAACGAAAGTGTTCATATATGACATCCCAGAATCGCTTAATAATTTCTCGAATATGCAACTGATATACATTGTAAGGTTTGGAAATTCAGCATCTGATGTAACAACCGTCAATATCTGACTACTGAGAACGTGTTACATATATTTTCTTTAAAAATGTTTTCCTTTGCTTTACTGTCATTGCGTAAAGACTTTACTTTCGTGAACTGACACTAAGTTCAGCAAGTAAGAATTAGCAACAGATAACAGAAAAAAAATTTAATATAGATACATAAGTAGAGGAGAAATAAACATACATATAAATGTCCACCGATTGTATATTAATTTTGTAGTTTATTCGTTAATAGAAATATCAGAGAAAATTAAAGTTACCTACATAAGTGTAGTTTTGTCCATCACTAAAACTCTTGCAAGGTGCAACCAATATGGCATGCATGCCATAAACGTACCTTTTTATAATACAAGTAAGTAATAAAACATTAATGGATAGATGTTAATATACCAATCTCTTTATGTGTATTATTATTTAACTATTTATTTTTCATTGTTCCTTTTCATTTCATATATTCGGATATTTTCAGCTCATTCTACATGTTAACTATATTTTATTTACCTCCTTGGAACGCTGGAAACGCGTACCTTACGATCACAGTGCAGGAAAGAAATTAGTGAATTTCAGCTTCCAATCGGCTTTATAACGCATGGAAACACTATCAACTGCAAAATTAAACAATGTTTTTTAGATGCAAGGAGTATTGCTGGTCTTGATAAAAAAAAAAGTTTTTTTATTTATTTAATGCACATTTTTCAACTAAAATTTAAACTTTGTCTTCATTATGAAACAATGCGCAATGGGAAAAGTAATAAATACAATTGGGGATAAGCGTGTTTTTAAAATATATCATAAGACCTCAATTGTGTTACCTTAATAAATTGAATAACTGAAAGCATTCAAAATCATTGAATTTGTGTGTTTGAAATGGAGTTAACAACGCAGTTTTCAGAAAACTGCTAATACAGAGGTTAACCTAACCTAACCTAACCTAACCTAACCTGAACTATCTTAAATGTAAAGGAAAGGGGACAAATGTGGAACAGGGGTGCTAATGTGAAGTATCAAGGATTCTGCCTGTAGGTGCTGCAATTTGATTGAGATCAAACGAGATGTTGAACAGTGCGAACAATTACTTCAATGTGCTCTTACAACTACTTTAGGATAACAAGAAGGAACTTGTAGATTATGGCATTGCAGTTAGCAAAAAGAAAAAGCTCCTTATTTTAGGCGAGGGGGAGAGGCTGCGTTTTTAATGAAGAGATACTCGAGAGGATATCATTCAGAAAACGCACATCCACTTCTTTCCGATTTAGGGGAAAATGTGATCAAGCTCTTGTGTTAAATGTAGGGGTTGTGGACACAATTGCTAAAAATGAAGTAAATTCATGTTTTTATTATTTTTTTCTTGTTAGAGTTACATAAAGAAATCATGCTTCATCATTTTAATAAACAATTTTAATACTATTTCGTATTTGTACCCTGCTTTAAAATATTTGAAAAGGCAATTTATTTAAAAAATGTACTTTTTATATTTTCAGTCTTGTTTTGCAATTCATATATCATAGACTGCTTAAAAGCTTGATGTGGCTACACGGTGAGTAGTATTTCATATAACATTTCCGAGTTATTTTGATAGTAATACAAAGTGGAATTCCATATTTGCGCCTCTTCCTCTATCACATAACGCAAGAGAGTCCATAAATTACCTCAATAATCCTGAGACTACAACGACGGCCAAATTTCGCGTCATCCATCTCAATAATATGGCCGACTTAACCAATCAGCAAACAGTCATCGGTACGCACATAATTGACTGTCTCTCTCAAAAGTATTATAGCATTAGTATGCTATTGTAGTGCGGCATAAGTTTAACTGTGCATAAGCGCTCTGAATTGTTTATTACAAAAAGAACACAATTTTTCACAATATTTCCTAATAATGTCTGTCTTAACATTCATTTTTATAAATGGGTAATAAATTATATCCGTATTTTATAAACAACAACCACCACCACCATCACCACAATAATAATAATAATAATAATAATAATAATAATAATAATAATAATAACAACAATAATAATTTATACCTAAAATCGATTAATTACTTATTTATAAACCCATATTAACATTTTTATAAAAATTGGTGAGATTTATTCATTAAATACATTTACAGGTATTATTTTACTTTTCAGAAGAATATAGAGTAAAGATGCTTGCTAATAATATATCCGCCTTAAAAGCATAGGCTATGCTTGTGTGTTTTCCTCAATATTTTAGATATTATTTTGAGGAATTGATATTAAAATATTTCCAATAAAGGGAAATAAAATAAAAATTAAAATTATTAAAAATTGCACAAAAATGTATTAATGAACCTAACAAATGATAAAAAATTTAGATTCTGTTTTTTTCAGAATATTTCCATTGTGCCGCAATATTATTAATAATGTTTAACTTGATACTTTCATCCAGTCAAATAGACTGAAGTTTGTGATGCTTTAAAATGCAGTTGTTCTCTATTATATGCGCGTAGTAAAGTGTTTAAAATGTGCACATGAGTGCATTACAAATTTATATGTAATATTCGATTTTTTTTCTTTGTCTCTTTTAAGTTTCTCAAAGGCAGTGAAATAAAAATTTAAGTAATGTATTTTTTAACGTTTCCATTTGCGTTTGCTATTTCTATTCTTGCGTTCTTTAATGACACTATTTTTACTTGTGGATGTTCCTTTTAAATATGTCTCCGAATTCATTTCAAGTCTATTAGTAACATGGAATAGAAGAAGAAATAATTATTATCTCCAAATAGCATATTTTTCTTTTTTATTCATACTAAATGTAGGTAAAAGTATATCATTTATTTGCATCAAAGTACATGCATATTCATTTTTGCAGTATAAAGTCGTGTTAAATGCAATAATAAAATGTAGGGGTAGAGAACATAAAGTCTGCATGCAAAAGAAGCTTTTAGCTAAGACTGGATGTAAAAAAACTCAACAGTACAGATAGCCACAGCCTTCTTTATGCTTGGTTCTGCATGCCCAGGGGATAACGCTTCCCGTAGAGAGAAAAATAGAGAGTGAGAAATTCACATTTTCACGTTCAGTGCCTTCGAAGCAGGAAACAGGATAGCAAAATCTGGATCTCTTAATCCCTAGAGTTAACACAGTGTCCTGCAAAGAAAAGTAACCATCAAATAATACGTGCATGCCAATTATGCATTTTTAAAATGGCGGCTACTATGGAAATAATTATTTATATCCGCCTGCGATGCCTCAGGAGGGAAAACGGGCGTTAAACACCATTAAAAAAATAGTTATAGGTTCGCACATTTTTATTTTATTTCTATTACTACTTCACGTAGGTTTAGTATCTTATTTAGAAATGTACAAAAACAAATTCATAATGTTTTTTTCTTATTTCTCGCTTTTTATTTATAAATACTATATATAATGTATTGCATTTTACCCCATTAAAACACACTATTTTTACTTTAGAACATAAATTATGCAATAGCAGTACGTATTGTGACTTTTATTTTTTTAATTTTATTTATTTATGTATTTTTATTTATTTATTTATTGTCTACCGTTTGTTTGAACTCCACTAGTTTAATCCCATAAAATGGATGCATAATTCTTAAAAATACCACCTATCAAACAATATCTCTCTTTCTTCCTCTTCAATATGTAGGGCTTAACACCCGCTGAGACTTTACACACCAATGGCCGATCCTATTGCCTGTCGGAAAGCTATTTACTCTGAATGCTCATAGATTACACATGCATAATGTCAGGGTTCCCTCGACGACATAAACACAGAAGACGCAGGCACACACAGAAGATAGAATGAATATGGATAATTAAATGACAGGTGAGTTCGTGGCAGAGAACTAACCCTTTGCTTTTTCTTGAAATGAACTGAGAAAAACCAAGAAACTCTCAGTCAAATTAACCGGCCTTAGAATTTGAACCTAAGATTTCCGGAATTCGAATCCCAAGAGTTTCCATCTGAGCTAACGTACTCTATAAAAATTTCTATACTTATAAAAGTAATTCTATAGATATGTTTTAAATGTTACTTCAATGCTGTTTAATAATCATGTAGATAAATGTATTTAGAACAATAATTTCATAAAATGAATGAACAAATTTATTTTGAGTTTTCAAGTATTTCTCACACCACCTCAAACATCTTAAGTTGACAATAGAGTGCACCAAATTAATTTAGGAAAATGAGGCTCGTAGGAACCTAAAGTCATCTGCCATTCTGTTTTGTCAGGGTGAGGAAAACTCCAAAGAAAACCTCAATGTGAGTGTTTCCGATTCGTCTAATTGCATTTTTCACAGCTATCCATTTATAAACAAATGTTTTCATATTTATTAAGCTGATTAACATAAACGTAACCTATGCATCGTCAGTGACTTCATTAAAATACAAAATATACAATAAAGACACACGACATCCAAAAGTAGAAATGTACAGGGAGGACGGATGATTAAATAACTGCAGTAAAATGTAAAATATTTCCTTATGGTTAGAAAAAAATGTTTTATGGTTCTTAAAGAAAAACATTATGGGCAATCTTGATTGGAAGTATCACAATTTAGAAACTATTTAATTGAAAGTTTCTCTATAGGATAATAACAAGTAGAAGTTAATTCTGTAGTTTTATTCGTTTAGGAAGAATGTAAAAAACAATCGATCAAAAAAACTTCACTTTAAACAAAAATGCTTTACATGCTTAAAGTAGTAATTCGGTTTTCTAAATTTCCCTTTAAGCATTGTATACTTTCAGAAAGATAAGTTAACCATTTTCAGAAAGTAGTAGTTAAAAAGAAAGACCACTAAAATAGTGCATAACCATACAATGTTGCATTTCAAATTTAAGCAGTTGTCTAATGAGCATTCCACCTTTCAGTATCTTAAATAAAAACAGATAAAAGGTCAGCAACAATGTACATTTTGATATTTTAACTCAATTTTTGTCACTATTGTCACTGTATATTCCGATGCCACCCCAACGATGTCAATAGTGTAGAGTACAACTAAATGTATTATGTAAAGAATTGGATATTCTAATCTAATGTTGGTTAGTGGTTAATCAGCACCCTGACACTATTAATTTCCTTATGTTTTCTAACTTTATTAAGAGAGGACTAAGATATATTCTGATAAAAGAAGTAATTTGCCTCATGGCAAGTTAGTTATATTGGGAATTGTTCTAATGTTGAAATAGCGAGTGCCCTAGTAATTTGTACTGTGAAATATTGGTGGAGGCTGCCGGGTAGTGCTATTTTTGACTGTAGAGTCTAAAATTTTTGTCGTTAATTTTGTTCAAATTGTTCAAATTAACCAGTATATAGTGCATTATGCTCCATAGCATCACATACCCTACACCCTGATCCATTAGAACAATTTTAACAAGATTAAAAATGACAAAATTTTAGAAACTACATCCCAAAAATATGACATTATTCGGCAGTCTCTATAAATATATCACAGTCCAAATTATTACAGTGCACGTTATTCCCAATACAACTAACTGCACACGAGGATTATTTTTGATTGATTTATTAATTTATGGACGCTCTTTAACATCTCAGGTCATCAGCGTCTCATTCTACTTAGGGCGTGAAACGGCCGACAAATTTTGCTCAGAGGCCTCTCTTTCAGATTTGAGGTTCTTTTTCGTGCCGTAAATGTACGACACGGGACCCACGGCTTTACTTCCCTTCCGAAGGAAGCCATACTTAGGATTTTACGCCCGAAAAAATCCATCGGTCCTGGCCTGGTTGGAACCCGCGATTTGAGTATAGGAGGCAAGTATGGTAACCACTACACCACCAGGACCGACTGGACACGAGGAGAGCTTTATTTCTTGCATCAGAATGTATTTGAGATTAAAAACATAAAAATGATAGTACCGGAGGAAAGATTAACCACTAACCAAAATCAGAAAAGAATGTCTAGTTTATTACGTCATATAAACTACCGCAAACTCTAAACTACCGTATTCGTTAAGGAGCTAGTACCCCTTCCCCCCGTTCAAACATGTAACTGTCACACAGCACACGAAATCAGAACACAACCGCCTAGCTTACTTGCCCAACAACATGTAAATCCACTCTTTATTTTTAAACCTCCAATATCTAATAATAACCGCCATAACCGCCATACAATATACAAGTGTAATTTTGCATAAACGTACATTTTTGTTCTTTTAGAGAGCAAAGAAAATCTATGTAATAGATACAATTGTATATTTTGTTACTCATTTTTTGATATATACACCTAAAAAGATAAATATAATTCTTCTAATAATTATGGCCTCTGGGAGATTTTAATGTCTTACGTATTAATGACTATATATAAGCACAGATGTTAACTGAACTGAAGTTACTGTGCACAGTTGTTTAATTTGTAATTCAACAAGCTTATGTGTTTTTTAAATTATGGAGATGTTTAATTTTACATGCTTTAATTTTATTTTCTTTGGCCCTTTTTAATATTCAGGACTCTTATAGATGTGCTGATGTGATGTACGCCATTTTTCTTATAATTCATATCATTGTCTTCCTTATTTTTAAATCTAAGTCAGAGGTGTACACATGTTCGCAACATAAGTAGCGTAAATACTTTTATATTGTTATAGGTATTTCTATATTTCTCGTCAACTTCCTTAAAATGCCATTAACTTTATTTTCAGCCAACGTTTCAAAAAATGCATAAGTAAATACCTAAACGAATACTTGAATAAGCTAATTGAAAACAGTCTACATATTGCTCGGAGAGCAGGTTCTGGGTACGCTGACCCAACTGCTAGCCAATTCTCTCCTCCCCCAGTTTTGCGTACTCCATCAACGTAGAGCATGCCTGCACCCTTCCAGCTTCTCTCCCCAGCTTCGCTTGCCCCTGGCATCTCATCTGTCCCGCAGTGCACACCACACTCTGTCAACACCAGCGCCCACAAACCAGTGGCGTCGTTAGAGGGGTGGCTCTACGATACAACTAAAGGCGGAGTTGCGGGGGAGGCAAGTCAAAGAGATAGCTGCTACACACACAGCGGCAAAAAATAGTAGCTCTGTAAACAAAAGAGTAAAGAAACGTTGCCTAAAGCCGAAGTTAAACATATAACAGCAAATCGGTCATTTATATATCGTTTAAGAGCGAAAATGTTCTAAATACTTTCATATACGCGACTGTTCCAAATTTGTATTGATTTACTTATTGTTGCAAAACTATTTTCATTAATTTAGTATATTAATATTAGTATATGAATATTTATGTTAACTGCACTATTGAAATTAAGGGTTTTTATTTACATTTAAAATGGTAAAACAAGCCTTATGTAAAGATCTAAAATAATTATTAAATACTGAAAAATCTGCTACAGTGAAAAAATGTTATATTTTAAGTTACGACATATTGTTACTTAAACCGTAGATCAGCAATTAATTTATGCATTTTTAAATATTTCATTTGATTTATCAAGATATGGTTTTTCAGCGTGTGTTCTAATTTTTAGCAAAAAGGAAGCATTCATTAATAAAAATGTTAATTGATGCGAGGTGTCAGCTTTAAGATTACTTTCTCTCGTCTTTTTTTCTCCTTGCACTAACAACTAGAACATGGGGGTGAGAAACGAAATAAAGTCCTGCTGATTTACACCAAAATTCGCTTCTTGAAAGTATCGAGAAAGAAAGAAAAACACAAAATCTGAATTTTAATTGCAAAAATCGCAAATATTTTGCGCTGAATACTCGTTTTATACAAGTGTTTATAAAATAATTAACTACAACTTACTAGCTAAAATGTATATGGTAACGTATAAAAGTTTTCGAGGAAATTCAAATCGTATTGCAAGTGTATATTAGCCGTTCATCCACCTAAGGAAGTTATGTGTAATGTCAATTGTGTTCCATGTTACATTTGCACAGATTACGGCGTACTGTTTGGGTAAATGTTATAATGGAGTATGAGTGGAGAAAACTAAATACCAAGGACCGCCAGGGATGGCCGAGGTCGTTAAGGCGTGGACTCGTGAACGGGAGGTCTGGGTTTCGAATCCCGCCAGGACCGTCCTCCCTGACAGGTTTTTTTCCAGGTTTTCCTCAGTGCACATAAATGGCAATGGGAGGTAACCTAAACTTAAGCCTGGAACTTTTCCTTCCTTATAAAAATCCTTTCTCAAATTATCGTTTCATCTCATGTATCATCAGTGCCCATCACCTGTGGTGCCTCAGTAGTAAAACGGGCGATAAACAATATTAAAAATATCAAGGCCTATTCCGAAACTGTTTTGTACATCACTCAACTGCGCACTTGACTACTTAAATCGAAGTCGTGCCCTCTTGCTTGAAGAGCAGTCATTTATAAAATAACTTGGAATCGTTTTAAAGTTAAAATTGCCGTGCGCTTTCTTCCTCCCTCAAATACGATACACAGTTTAGTTTTAAATAAGACGAGAAATGCTTGTTCAAAATGAATATCAAATATACAATGAATAGTTTTAATATATAGGCATTCTGTGAAGAGACTTAATGTAATCTAAATATTGAAACAGTGCAGAGATTTTAACGCGTAATAAACGAGCTATGAAGAAAATAACTTCAGAGTTCTATAAAGAGTGGTTTGCCATTTATCTAACTAGTTTTGAAGTTCGCTATAGCGCCGCACTTCAACCTACAGGAGTAAAGCTACGTTTGACCGACGTAGCTGATGTATTGCAATATGTGTGTGTGCTTACCAACTAAAATTACGTCAAAATAGAACCATTCTGAAAGAGGTGCATTATTAATTTTGCCATGGCAAAAAAAAAAACTTTTATTTCGATATTATCAAGCATTGTAAGAGACATGGTTTCAGCTTTTCCTTTAAAGATACCTCATGTGTGTTTATAAAAAAGTAAGGTCACAATAAAACTCATGACAGAGGGCAAGAAACAGGCAAATACACGACCAGCCACCAGCAGTATACCGGCGAAAATTCGGAAGGTTTAAATCCAGCAACATAATAAACCACATCATTGAAACTGGGGATCTTGGTTACATCATTAACCGGCATTTGAAAAAGTGTTCTAGCTGAAGGATAAGAATAAAACTTCAATCAGCTTCCACAGTCAGTAGACATGGTTTATTAGAAGTTAGAGCGATTTGAATTTGTTACTACATTGCAAACAACCATCTTTATTTATGAGGTGTGACAGAATCGTCTTTAATTTCTTCAAGTTAACATGTGCTTTCATGTCTGTCATGTTCGATGCATTTTTAAGAAAAAATGGTTAAATCAGCAATATTACTCATTCCTCGTCCCTTATTCGACAAGGACACCACATACACTGTGCTTCAGAACTATGGCCAAGAGAGGCGAGCCTTTCTTCGTAGAGTCGGTCCTGTTGGACTAGTGGTAATCATTCCTAAACCCCAGATCGCGGGTTCAATCCCAGGCAGAGTCTATGAATTTTTTCGGGCATAAAAATTCTAAGTATGGCTTCCTTCGAGAGGAAAGTAAAGACGTTTAAGACTTCAAGCCTGAAAAAAAAGAGACCTCTGAGCAAAATTTATGGGCCGTTTCACACCCTGAATTAAATGAGAGACTGATAACCTGTGATGTTAAAAACCAAATAAAAATAAATCTCTTCGTAGACCATCAACCTTAAATTGATGTCAAATTGAAAAAAGTTCTGAATTCCTTCATTGATGTAATAGTCCTAGTATACAACCTATTACGTAAACTCATTTTTGTATCTAGAACAAATCTAGCCTAGGTCAGGTCAGATGAGTTAGGTGATTACAGACATAGGTCCCTCTTGTGAATATAAATAAGTTCAATGATATTGTTTCTGCGAGTATTTGTATTTGTAAACAAAGCATACACGTATGTATTTCTTGGTTCTGTATTCGATAGTATCGACTATTATGAAGTACGCTCATCATTTATTTTCTTTCTAATAACAACGTCCTTCCATTCTGTAGAATAGAATTACTTACCAAGCAAATTTAGATAGAATTTTTGCACACCATAAGTATCGCTAATCACTTAGGTCTTGCATAAAGGACAGTGTTTCATAATTTTGATCGTACTTTCGTACCAAATACATACTTCTAAATTATCGTGAATTTATACACACATTTAATGATACTAGATATTCTAAATTAAAGCATATTAAATTGGAAATATCTTTTAAATTATTTCTGTTATTAATGGGTTTCGGAGGAACGTATTGTGAAAGTCCAGATGAATCGCAAAACTCATTTTAGTCTGGTCTTTCAGGTTTAGAGGTTACATCCAATTAAAATCCTATCGTCAAAAGATATACAAATATCGAACAGAGAGAACGAAAATTAAATATATAGAAGGGAGCATGGCCAAAGCAATAGTATCTTTATGATCAATTCTGCAGTTAATTCCCTGTTATTAAATAGTAATTTTATCAATAATATGTAACTCAATATTTAAAATAAACACTTGGTCCACATGAACATAATGTAAAGCCCTAAAATGAACAATTAGTAAATTGCAAACATCTGAAAGTAAAGACTTCGAAAAATGTTCTGAAATATGAAAAGTGCATGCTAAATTACTTTCTTTTATACTGGCGATATACAATAATTAAATTTCAAAATTTACCACGTATGAATAACTACCTAGTTAAAATAAATGTAATTTAAACTAAAACACGTTAATTTAGATATTGAAGATTAAGGTTAAAACCAATTTTCATTACATTTTAAGTTTCACCTCCTCATTCCTAATTTCTAATGTCATTCCTGCCTTCTAATGCTTAAATTTGGAAGCAATTGTCATCATATATTTTGTTTCCCATCGTTGCCTGGCAAATGGTATTGTTGTAGTTGTTGTTTGAATTTGGGTAGAGTGAAACTACAAAGGCCATTAAGGATTTAATGTAAAGGGCTGTGTTTTGGCAAAAAGGTAATATTAAAATGGTTTATAGCCTACAAGAAAGAGTAAAATGTAAGTGAATTAGTTAAGTCTGGAAATCGTATGTATTACAGAAGGATAATTTGAATATTTAATTTATTCTTATTTACAATTTATATTGAGACATTTTCGGGCATAAAACTCCTAAGTATAGCTTCTTTCAGAAGGGAAGTAATGCCGTGGGTCCCGTGTCGTAGATTTACGGCACGAAAAAGAACCTCAAGTCTGAAAGAAGAGACCTCTGAACATAATTTATGGATCTTTTCACGCTCTGAATTGAATGGGACGCAAAAGACCTGAGATGTTAAAGAGCATTCATAAATAAACCAAATCAATAATTCTCAGCAAATACTGTACTGCGGTAGTTGCGGGTCTATTACCATTAGTAATAATAATACTGCACAAGTAACAAAGTGTTTGCTTCTGTAATATTTTGTATTTATTAATCTATGCTGGCTTTCATTCTTTATCCTGATTTCACAGGTACCATGTTTTTGGTTTTCTTTACACATTTTCTATAATAACTATTTCAAAATATTCAATAGTGCACCTAGCAAGTTTTTTCAAAGTATAATGTTTCCTTTATGGACACATTAAATAACATGATAAAGAATAGATTACTTGTCTCAACCGTTGTGTTATCTGTCTTCTTCATTTTACTAGTTATGCCCGTAAAAGTACTCTAATTTTTATATAAATGACAAATTATGCATCTACTTTTTAAACCATATTAGTATCTAATTCCCTTTTTAATATATATATATATATATTGTTCAAAAACTTTTGTAAATCAATTGTGCATACAAATGTTAATTTCTGCCCAGTAACTAACTTACAAGTCGAGTTTGAGTGTTTGAGTATGCTTTTTGGGAGGTATGCATGCAAAATTTGAAACCCAGATTCATTCAAGTCTCTAGTTCCTGAAATACTTCAATTCTCCATGAAACATGTTCCTGCAAAGTACACTGGAATGTGCACTCCTTCAGTCTTGCAAGAATCTTATAAAGCACACCATGGATATGTACGATTCCTGATTAGGAGATATGGAACCATACCAACTTCATCATATTTCAGTCTTCTGAGGATTTTCAATTCTTGTTTGACACATTTAACAGAATGCTTAAGTAAGTTTTAACAAGGCGGAGTACAACGATGAGGAACCAGACTGTTTCCAAACACCTGCACAGTTCTGTTTGATAATATCGAGGTTGACGATGTAGCAAGACTACATTTAAGAAATGTATCCACCGCAACCACATCCTGTTTTCTCATTACACATTTGTCGTATTTGATTAGCATCACTTTTACATGGTAACTGCCACATGTCTTAGTTCCTTTTCGCATTCCAGAATTTTACATTATAGTCAGAACTTCTTTATTTGCACGTAACTTTCCTCTTTGTAAGCTTTCCTTGTGAATACACATGGACCAGGTTTCTAATGAGATGTTATTATCTTCCTCTTCTTTTCTCAATTGATTTTGAGGCCTCAATACTCAGCCAGCAAACAAGTTGGAATCAAATAAAACGCCTGGACTAGATGCTCATAGCATAATTACGGTTAGGTGATTGACTGTTCTGTAGCATTATGAAAAAATTTCATTGTTTCATCTTCTGAGGTACTAGGTGTCTTGAAGGAAAAGAGAACAATTCATTAGAGCACTTCGAAATCTACTTAAGGCTGCTAGTTCGACCTGTACTGACAAATAAGGTGACATAAATAAATACTTTTTTCTGTTCTTCTTCTTCCTCTTGTTCTGCTGCTGCATGCTTTAGACAGTTTTATATTCAATTAGTCAGACTCTTTTATCACCTCTTCCCATTCTTCTCCATCATCTAATTTTGTAATTTATGACTTTCTTTGGCAGATTTCTATTGTTTTTCGATATAAGAGATCTGGAATTATTTCTATTGTCACTTAGCCATATATTTATATAGAATGTTTCCAATTATTATATGGTTGTTTCTTTACTTATTCTGTCTAAGCTAGTTAATCTCAATATTGACCTTAAAACTCTCATTTCAGATGCTTGCAATCAGCACTTTGCTTTTCTATTGGTATCTAGCTTTCACTGCCATAAAGGTATATCGCTGTGTCCATACTTTCCTTTCCTTTTTTTTTTTTTTTTTTTACAGCGTTGATTTTATTGTTCCAAAAATCCAATTAAATCGTCCTATTTCTCCCAGATAAGATATTGTGCAGTCTCAAAAAATAAAATGTTTTACTTGTTCTACGGTAATTTTCTAATAAATGGCATTTATTTCATTGTATTTAAAGTTATTGTCATTTTACGTTCTTTTCCTGTTTTATTCAATTCAAAAAAAATCATTGTTAAAATATCTTTGTTCCAATTGTTCTCTGTATTTAAATGTGTAATTACTGCTACCATTGTCGGAGTGTATTGTCGATGTATAAATGGAACAATAGCGGGAATATTCCTATCCTTGCCTTAAACCTATATTAAATATCTTCTTAAATTAAATAAGGTAAATAATTCACATCCACTCTTAAATTGTCATTGGTCTGGCTTTATCCTTTCTTCAGGCAACAAGAAAAGTGTCAAATGCGGCTCTCTTTGGTAAAACTTGCAAACTGGTATTATTAGGAACGGCTGTACCAATTAACGTCATCTTTTTCTTAATTTTTAATTCTCTGGCTAACACTAGGCAACCAATAGAGACGATATGAAACTAAATTTTTGTATCTAATAAAATTGATACTTTTTAATATTATTCACCTTTTTCTCTAACATTTTAAAATATTATACACGTCAGCTAACTTCTCCTTATAGAGGAAGCTTCAAGAATCAGGTAAATATACAGTTTTGTGTAGTTATTCTTGGCTGAATTCACAAAATTAAATAAATTTATCTCAACTCATATTAACAACTTTTCAGTAGCTGCACACAATAGGAAAAGTGGAAATAATGTTTCTATAATAATGATGCTAGGCTTCCATGAACTCAATTCATTACTAAATGACACGTGAATACAAATTCTGTAGAGTATTACCGCAATTAGTTGATTGGCATTAAAGATATGCATGGCGTTATTTGGCTTAGTGACCTTAAATGTATTCAGCTGCTCTCATTATCAAAAGTGTGACCGAAAAAATTATATGTGACAATAAATCGATATGCATAGTTGTACTCTAGTTGCTAGTTTTATTCTTATATTATGAATGAACACCTAGTCATTCTTTTCCACCTGGAGGAACGAAATACAAATAGTCGTCATCTGCACATGTTTAGGAGACTATCACATGCTTAAGAGCTGGCTAAATGTGATGTAAGTGACCGCCAGAGTTAGAGCCAAAGGACAAAGTTAATTAGGCAGCTTTCTCGACCTGAACACAAACACAAACTCTGCAGTAGCACCTCATTTCTTTGTCGTTGGTCCGGAAAGTCAGTCGCGTGGCAGTGTTTAGGTCTCAGCTGACGTGCTAGTACTAGGAAAGTAGTGCATGGAGGGGGAGGGGGTGAGTCAGCGATGAATTTAACATGAGGCAGAGCGGTGGAGGGATGAGGGTTGTTTCCATGCCGGGTGTCAGAAAACGGGGACACTGACTCTGCCTGGATTTTCTTCAGATTTCATTCTCCTCAGGTTCTCTGAAAGAATTTGACTCATGCACTGCAGTTTTGGCTTCTTACAGTAGTTACAAGCTATCAATTACATTACACTTTCCGTACAAGAGGAGATACCAAAAGAAAAGTTGTACTGTCCTAAGCTTTAATTCTATACTTTTACCCATTTGTAATTATATCACATATTTTTATTTCACTATAACTTGGTGCATTTATTTGACGAAAAGTTTGTCACATCTTTATTAATATTTTAGCCTAAGAAAACTATCGAAAATAACATAAGGTGATTTGGCATATCATTCATCAATGGTTTTAAAAAATTATTTATCACCAAAGCAAATTATAACAAAGAAAAGTTATCTATGTTGTTTTTTGCTTTATTACACATTTTGAGATCGAAATTGTTTTATATTGATATTGCAGTTTGTGTAAATATAATAACTATTAAGTAATTTCAAAATTCCTAATCCTGAAAAAGAAACTAAGAAATGTTTTTACTGAGCAGCTGTGGTGATAAGCGTTCCTCGTGTATATCACAATTGTTATTCTACTTTGAAATACAATAATTCATATTTGTATTGGTTGTACTGTCAGTTTATTTTCTTTTATTATCTTATTGCTTGAAAAATGCTATATGCCTTTATTGCCATGAATACAAGGACACCTTTACAATAATTTGAGGTTTCTACCGTGTCTTCAATCCGAAAACTCGTTTGAAATTAGACTAGTTCTTTGCAAATAGTGATTTGGTTTTACAGAAACTTCTTAACATGATCGCATTCTTTGTGAGCAAAATATGATATATTTTTCATTAAATTTCCATCACTAACACATTTCAGGGCTTTTAACAGTATATGCCCGGGAACAATATTAAAATATAATGTGCAATTGCAGAAATCATACAAAATATTATTGGTATATTTTTAAAATTTAATAATAAATAATTATTTATTTAATATAAAGTTATATGTTTTATAAAAGCTTATTGCAAAGCAACTAAGATAACTTTATTTTTCAAATATATAAAGGCAAGTGCTTGCATACGTCACACCCGCTAAGAATAATTGTAGGTGTAGTTTATTGATTACAGAAAAGATAAAATAAATCTAAGTCTAAAGTTCATATTTAATATACAAAACTTTTGATTAAGTAATGCTGAATGAATGCTTTACCGTCGTCGGAACGTGTTCAGAACTATTTTTCATCCCTTGCTCTACAGAAAGCACAGAAGTATATGAATGTGTGAATTTTTGCATTCTTTTCGTTTTTTATATCCATTTAAGGTTATTATAGTTAATTCCAATCATCGCTGCTCATTAGGATCCTCTAAAAAGGAAACTCCTAAGCATCAGACCTCTCTGAACAGACATGTTTGTAGAAATATTAATTTGAAAACAAAAATAAAATTATTTAAAAATTAATAATAAGGAAGTTATTCACAGAGTGGTCAAACCCTAAAGTAGAGTAGAGCACAAAAGCCCAAATTACTGGAACAGACCAGTAGGCTATCTGAATAGGAAGAACATGATCAGAATCTTCTACTACAGTTCTTCCGGTCTATGCCAGTATTCATAGCCAGGGCTGTTTAAATGGAAAAAACTGCAAAACCACACCAAAAATTGAAGTTGTGTAAATATACTTATATAACATCCGCACAGTTGGCTTTTACTTTATTTTTATGTCATTTTTTTAACTTTACTACCAGAATTTTTATTATATATTTTTTTAATTCTACCAAGTAAAATAATATACGAGAATAAGTATCATCTTTTTGCTCCAAAATTGCATGAGAGACTTTGCTGATTTAATGATGGCCATTACTGTTGTAACAGTGACACCAAATTGATTAGTTAAATTGATCAATTCAAACCATCAAACCATTATATAATTCCACTTTTGTTTCTATTTCCAAAATCTTGCGCTTTTTTATTAACTGATAATGACGACGTTGTGAAACAAAATTCCAAAACAAAGTGAACTGATTTTACAAGCTCCAAGATTACTGGACGTGAATGGCCAAAGAGTTTAAAGAAAACATAAGTGTACAATGCTTTCCGAGCAATTTCTTATTATACCTATAATATTAAAGAACATACATAAAATATTGACGGAGTTTTCAGGATAATGAGTGTGGTCTAATTTACCTTTCGATATAATTAATGCGAAGTCATGTATGATATTTAGTCTAATTTTTCTTCAGAAAGCATTAGGTAAAGCATGTATAACACAGCAGTCTGGTTTTCCTTCCGAAAGCATTACGGTAAAACATGTGTGATACTGCAATCTGGTTTTCCTTCCGAAAGCATTACGGTAAAGCGTGTATGACACTGCAGTCTGGGTTTCCTTCCGAAACCATTACGGTAAAGCATGTATGATACTGCAATCTGGTTTTCCTTCCGAAAGCATAACGGTAAAACATGTATGATACTGCAATCTGGTTTTCCTTCCGAAAGCATTACGGTAAAGCATGTATGATACTGCAGTCTGGGTTTCCTTCCGAAAGCATTACAGTAAAGCATGTATGATACTGCAGTCTGGGTTTCCTTCCGAAAGCATTACGGTAAAGCATGTGTGATATGCAACCTGGTTTTCCTTCCAGAAGTGTTACACAAAGTATGTATGACATGCAACCGTATTTTTCTTCCGAAAGCATTACACAAACATATGCAACCTGATTTTCCTTCCGAAACCATTAAACAAAGTATGTGTGATAGGCAACCTGGTTTTCCTTCCTGGAGCATTATTATAAGACATGTATGGTACTGCAGTCTGCTTTTCCTTCCTAATGCATTACACAGAGATACAGTGGTCTAGTTTTCTTCTCGAAATTATTACGGCACAGTTTTCTGTTATATCTATGTAGTAGAGAGACACGACAACGTAGAGCACAGGTGCCATGCTCATCGAGTCGTTAAGTACGAACCACGTGTACGACGGACGGCGAAGTTCTTGCCGATGTACCGAGGAGTCGACGCACTCGGACCAGCCTCTGAAGGTAGATCAATACGGGCTCCGTGATTCCAACTCTTAAGCGCTCTGGGATATGGGGGGAAGAGACGGACTTAGTACAGAGAAGGCAAAGTGACATGTTAATGCTACTCTGGCGCGTGGCTGAATCGAATTATCCTATGTGTTAATGTGGCTCCAAGGTATAAAGCTGGAGGGAATGACCGAAATCCTTGTGGAGGAGGAGGAAACGTCTTCCTCCTTCATATCTCTCTTTTGCATCATCATCATCGTCAATGTTGGGAGTGAAAAGGATCAGCCCGGTCGTAACATCGGCTTATGGCTGTGTTACAGTCTGAGATGTAGGTAATCTTTTTATATTGCCCACGTTACCATCTCGCAGTTTGTAAAGCAAGGTGATGAATGTTTCATAGACCTCAAATTATTCTCATAGAAGAAAGGATGCACTTGTGTAAAAATGCGTTATCGATTTCTGCTATGGACCTTGTGCCTTGTTGGCCTACAGCCGTCATTTATACTAATTTCAAATATCATGAAAAACAGAATAATATAATTCTAATTGATCAACCGTCAAAATGCAAGCTTTTGAAGACATTCTCTCAAAATATTGGTAATATTACATTTAAATAAAAAATCTGATATTCATGAAAATGGAAATTTAAATGAAACATGAAGACAGATTTTATTTCACCTACATTTGCTAGCAAACAGCCTAGCCACTTTACTACACTACTTGCATAGAGTATGTCGTGATTCAAATATCTATTCCCTTTTAATTCTGAAACTAATTTTCAGACAACTCATACTAAAATTAGTATTTAAACTAGAAACTACATTTTCAACTTCTAAGTGCTAGAAAAATATAATAACATTTCTATATTACTAACTTTGATTTAATACGCAAATTATATGTATTTTTAAATTTTTATATTCGCCATGGCTGTCTCAAAATCAAGTAATTGTGCAATTAACGATATCACATAATAAGTATTAAACTGGTTCCTAAGATTCATATGCACAGGTAATCATGTTGGCAGCTCCGAATTTATGTCAGTCTGACAGAAAATTAATATAAGCCGAGTCCTTGAATATACATATAAAAGAAATTGTAACAAAATACTTAATTTGTAATTTATCCCACAAAAACACATTTATATTGAATTAATTTTCACACCTGAGATATTGATAACGCTATGAACATATTTAGGTTACGTTTCTTCTATACTCCTAGTGAGAATTACATGTACTATTTTCTTTGAAACAAAAACCTTTCGGAATGATTGGAATTAACTTTTATTACGCAAATTTAAGAACTGTCTAAAAATACATGCATAATATTAAATGCCACTTTCAACACTTGTATCATTAATAACTATTTATGTAATATTTAATCCGTTCAATTTTTACTTTTTAGTATTTTTTCTGGATTAAATATATTTATGACACTATTCAAATAATTCTGGAAATGTAAATTTACCAAACTTAAGAACATACCCAATGGGAAAGCCAAAATTTTCACATAAACAAAATACAACAAGAAAATGTTAAAAAGGCAATAAGAGTTGTACAGTTCTATAACATACTAGGCTGGAAACCAAAGAACCTTTAGCGTAAATATAGCCAAAGAGTAAAACCATAAAATTAATGCATTAAATTAATTAGTTTAGGCATTTAGTTGATACTATATCCAAAAATAAAAAGTTAAAACTTGCAATTATAATGAAAAACACGAGTAGCTAAATCACAGCAAATATGCACTAAGATATGAAAACTATTTTTGCGAGTGGGAGCGAATCCGAGGAAACGGTGGTCCCTAACGTCTCCATACATGATATGTCCCAGACACAGATAGGCTCGTGAGAGAATGTATAACCCTAAACCAAAAGATTCAGATGTGACCAGATTGAAATAAAGTTTCTAAGATCTATGCTTGGCTAATCATCAATAAGTATAATGCCAGTAGTGTATGTTCCTTTTCCGGTGCTCTTTAATTATTGCTGGTAGCTGCATTACCGACCTTCAAGGGCAGGGTATGCAATCCCACAACATGAAGTCCGATCTCAATCCCGCGATATGTTGCAGGTTGATTCCTTGCCGACCTTCAGAGGACTCGGTGTCAATGATCAGATGAGATTATTGATTATACAAATTACAAGGTGGCGGGAAGATAGTTTCCTTACTGGCCTTGATAGGCAACAATGAGACGTGTAGCACCCTTACCGGCCTTCAGAGGCATGGTATGCAAAGATTGGACAGGAAGCGAATTATTTTATTGATATTATACATATATATATTTATTTAAAATGGTAGAATTTTTAGCAAGAACTAAAAATGTGAGAAGATAGACATTTTGTGCGGTTGTAAAATATGTTAACGATGAAATAAACTAATTTTCATTGCAGTAATTAACATTGACATAATATAATCGTTAAGGTGCAAGCAAATTATTAAATTTGTAAATATTTGTTAATTTACTTTATAAATAATCTTTTTGGCTAGATGGTGGTAAGAATTATGTTTTAACTCTGCAAAAATAAGTTGTGAAAAATTAATGGAAAAAGTATAAAATAGCATTTTAAACTATTATTACGATGTACCTCAAACGAGTGGATGAGGAGGTGCTTCGAGCACGGCTTTCTGCCCTCCACTAAGCAAAATAAGCTTGTGTATCCAATAAAGAGTAGCACGAGAAAGCCACGAGACTGCAAATAAAGCTCAGGTGTTAGCTCCAAGGGCATAATGTCTGGCGCCACGGTGCAAGGTAGGATTAGACCTGTCAGATAATGTAGAGAAAAGTTACTGTTGGAAATAAGGTACAACGCATAACTATGTGGTGGTAGAAATTAAAACCGAATATATATGATCGGGAAGTACTAAATAGCACCCCAATAATATGTTGATAAATAAATGATACCTGTTTACGAAAACGTGTACGTGTACGTAATGTTTCACTTTGCCAAATAGAATTTATGTTGTGTAAAATAGAAGTTATATTGCAGATATTTTGCAAAAAATACACTATGTTACAAAATAAGTTATGTTGCAAAAATGTTATACTATAAAAATACGTTATTTTGCTATAAAGTTCTTTTGTAAAAAAGGGTGCTATGTAGAAAATTGTTTCATTGCAATTAAGAAAAATTTCACGTTGTCATTGACTTTTAACATACAACAACGAATAATAGAAACAAAAAAAAAACTTCTTAAAAGTAGCTATGTTCAGCGAAAAAAGCATTTTGTAGGCCATCGCGTGATATTCTACTCTTATGTTGCAGGCAAAAATAATATCGCGCGGTATGCTTCATTTATTGGTTTTTAATCTTCACCTGCCAATGACATTTACAATGGTTTGCTAATGGTGTTTACAATGTTTACCTTTCGTACGGGATAGATTTCAACTCACACACATTTAAAAGTAATTGCTATTAACTTTAAGCTCTATGGGATAAGTGCCATAATAGGTTTTTCCCTCCATGTGCTAATGGAAGCTTTAGAGTTATTTGCTATCGGTGTTTACAATGTCCATCTTCCACTACGGGAAAGGTATTTCCACTCATACACATTTCAATGGTGTTCCTTTTTACTTTAAGTTATAGGTTTTCTTATTCTCTGGTGATGGAGGCTTTAGAGAAATTTGTTATCGGTTATTACAATGTCAATCTTTCACTGCAGGAGCAATTTCCACTCACACATATTTGAAAGCAGTTCCTTTTTAATTTTAAGTTGACGAGAGTAGGGGCCATAATAGATTTGCCCCATCCCCTACCAATGGTGTTTTCTCCTTTCATCTTTCACTCCTCAGACGTTAGACTGGTGGGCAGGGCTAAGGCTCATGCGCAGTAAGAAAAAACCTATCTCTAAATGAGTCAGTAATTGTAACCTACATTAAAGTTGTTCTTACTTATATTATTGTATTTTAAAAAATATACTTATGTATAATTTGTAATAGTCTACTTGGTTTTATTCCTCTCCGTCATTTTCCCCCATAAAATATAACATGTATTGATATGTATTCCTGCAAGATTTGTGTTTGATTATGAACACTCTAGAACATCTCAAGTCAGCAGCGTATATTGCTGCAAGAAATATCATAAATTACGTAAACATTTGTTAATTTAATAGATACTCAAAAACATAACAAATAAAATATACCTGTTTTGCAAAAAATATGACTTATCAATTTGAATATTTAACTTTACAAAAAGAACATTTTATTAATTTGTATCTAAACTTTAGAGAATTGTACATTTTGTCAAATATGAAGAAAAGTTTATTATTATGTATCTAAACTTATGGAGAATTATACAGTTTGTCAAATATTATTTTAGATATAAAAACTTTATAGGTGTATTAATATTCTACAATAATATTCACTGGTACGTCTTTCAACTAAACACATCAAATATCTACTATTGCTGGCGGTAAATAATGATACAGATGTTACGCTTTGTTTACATAAAAGGGAATATGTTAGAAGTCTTGCAGTACGCCCATTTACATTTGCAAACAGGTGTATATGAAAAAAATAACTTTAAAAAATCACCTGCAATTTCATACTCGTTATCTTCGTCGACCCCCCACTGGTAGCCGAGGATGATAAGGTGCGGATCGTGAGAGAGTGATCCGGGATTCTATTCCCACCAGGACTTTTCTCCATGACTGAGGTTTTCTTCCAGATTTTCCTCAGTCTTCATATATGGCAAATGCCGGGGAGATACCCTAAACTTAGTCTCTAAATAAATCCTTTCCCAATATATATCATTTAATCTCACGCATCACCAGTGTCCACCACCTGTGGTGTCTCAGTGGTAAAATTGGGCGTTAAACACTATTTAAAAAATCTTGGTCTATGGCAGTGCTATTAATACCCATAAACAATTTGTTCATTTCAGCTTCAATATTATCAGATTGGAAATAAATATGTTTATAGCTAGAAAGTTATATATTACTTTTTATATAGTAGACAACTATATATATCATATATGTCCTGTTTAAACAACTTATTCGCATTTTGCTAATGTTGCATTAAAGACATGCTTCACCTCCTTGCAATTAAGGACTCTTCAAAAACAAATGAAATTGCTTTTGATAAATTCCTGGATTCTTTCAATTTCTGCTCTTTGTTGTTTATTCATAACCTTTTTGTGATACTGCTTTGGTTTTACCTATAGCCTTAGTGCCAGTATTTTCACAATGATTACATTCAGTAATATATTTTTTGTAAATTCTGAAGATTAACCACCACAACCTCCTCATCGCAATTTTGTACAAACTTCTTCACAAGATGGTAGTTGTAGTAATTTCATTTAGAAGTTTAGTAACATGAGATGCACAATCTTTTCTCCAATAGAATGCTCCGAAAGCATAGCATTGGGCATTATAATTTTATATTTAAACTAAGATAACTAAAACTTAATGCCACCTTTAGACTGGATATTATTCTAGGCAATAAGAATATTAATGTTGCCAACGTTAGGGAGAAAATTTTCTTCACGGACATTTTGCGTTTATGAAATTGTAAAATTAGAAATAGCTCCCATATTAGTTATACTTTATCATAAATCTATCAAAATAGACCAAAATTCGTACCTAATATAAACTAAGTATACATTTACTGTAATTAAACCATAATTTATCTCGTAAACATCAAACCTTTTGTACCAAACAGTACTATATATTTTCAAGTCATCGTTTTAAAGTAAACGAACATTCAGTATTACAACTTGCAACATGGATAGAATACAAAAATGCAAAATGCTTGGACATAAGAGAACAGTAGAGCTTAGAAATGACACAAAAACAATGCAACTTAAAACTATATAGCCTTTACATAGCATAAAGGAACCGAAGGACTTTACCTCATTAAAATTAACATAATATACGCTACGGGGAACTGAAAAAGAGATACTTTGCCCAATAATACACGTACGACGCACCGAAATTAAATTAAATATGTCTGATGGCGAAATTAGTAATTATATTTTTCTTGTGCAATCTTTATTGCACAACATAACTTATTTGTGCAAAGTTAACTATTTAAAACAATTAGTTTTCATTTATTCGCAAAACCAGGTATATTTTATTTGATTGAGTTGCTATTAAATGAGCCAATATTTACACAATTAACCATTTTGCTTTCAGTGTTACCATTATTTTTATCAATAAATACTATTATTTTTATATTTATATGTTACATTTGTAAATACCACAGTGAAAATTAAATTTATTCGCTTTGGTATTGTTTATATTTTTCTAATTATACGTGCGTATTATGTATAGAAATAAAATGGTCACGGAGTATTCCACTGAATTGTCGCGATAAAATTACCAAATTTCCTCCAATGTTTCATTGTGACAGAGCACCTAAGTAAATTTGTACGTAGATTCTGGAATTATAACAAAACGTTTCAGACTGGTATCGAATTACAGTACATCATGGTTGAAACACTTTCGTATTGGTGAACTGGGAAAGTATTATAGAGAGGAATACAAATAATTAAATTTGAAATAGTGTTATTTTGTGAGAGAAAATAAGATTATTACACATTATACGTAAGCAATTTTTTCTATAAACGAAGTAATATAAGTGAGAATGTAGGACAAGATAACGCCTATTCGATTACGGGCTCGTCTAGAACTTGGTTTTCCCTACTGCGTATGCGCCTTAGCTCCGCCGACCAGTCTAACACATGAGGGCATTAACGGAGTGAATGGTGAACTCAAAACACCATTAGCAGGTGGAGGGAAAAATACATTATGTCATTTAACCCCTACAACTTAAAATTAAAAGGAATTCCTTCGAAACGTATGTATGAGTTTCAATACCTATCCCGTGTTTATTCAGCTTCTATTTCTACTACCTCATAGTTATGCATTGTACCTTATTTCCAAAAGTACATTTCCTCCACATGTTCTGACAGGTTCACCCTTACCCGGTACATAGCTAGACATATTGAGCAGATCTCGACTTGTCTAATACCTGCGCTTACCAGTTTCGTGTCTTTCCCCTGCTACTCTTTATTGGATACACAAGATTATTTGGCTTAGTGGACGACAGAAAGCCGTATTCTAAACACCTCCCCGTCAACTCATACAGGTATATCATAATATTATTTATAAATGCTATTTTATTATTTCAGCTTATTTATGTAATGTTAACGCGTAACAATTATTATTGTTATAATAATTATTATTATTATTTAAATGTTAATTATAAGTAAGCATTTTTTAAAAATGTTTTTATTTCATCATTAATATATTTGACAACCACACAAAATGTCCACTTCCCCACATTTTAGATCTCACTAAAAATTCCACAATTTTATGTATAATTTGTACATATAATCAATAAAATAATGCCCTTTTTGCCCGATTTTTGCTTACCATGTCTCGGAATGCCGGTAAGAGTGCTACGTGTCGTGGTGTTGCCTACCAAGATTGGTAAAGAAACTATCTTACCGCCATTTTATAATTTTTTTAATCAATCAAATAATATTCCTTCTCGGCTGATCTTTTGGCGCTTGGACCTCTGAAGGTCGGTAAGGAATCGGCCTGTAACTGTCGCGGGAAATGAGGTCGGTAAGGAAGCTACATGTTATGGAATTGCCTACCCTATCCCTGAAGACCCGTAATGCAGCTACCTGCATAAAAGTTCACCGGAAAAGGGACATAAACTACCAAAGTCCGTTTTTGCTACTGAGGCATCACAGGTTATGCACACTGATGATACATGAGATGAAATGATATACTAGAAAGGATTTTTTCTCAATAAAAGGAACCGCTCCAGGCCAATGTTTAGGGTACCTCCCTAGAATTTACCATTATGAGGACTGAGGAATAACTGGAAAAAACTCACTCAGGGAGTACGGTCCTGGTGGGAATGAACCCTAGTTCCCCCGCTCACAATTCCGCGCCTTAACGATTTCGATCACCCGTGGCGGTGCTTTGCTATAGTATAATTAATAGGAAGATACATGCATAATGAGCGCATTCCTAAACATATAACGAAATGTAGACCAAGAGGACAGAGGAGTGCGCTCAAGAAACGCTGACGGAATAGGTATCTGCTTTAGCCTGGGGTTTTGTGGAACTTTAAGCCCAGAGAAAGAAACAGGATGCAGACATATAAATTAAAAATATAATATTAGGTTATTTAGTATTATTGTGGTAATATGGAATGATGCAATTATTTTATTTAAACAATAGTACGATTTACTATGACTGCTTGTTTTTAAAGCTCGTTTTTAACCTTCTTTAATCGCATTTTTATTTACGTGGGAGCGTCTGTATGATAGGTTGATAACTCTCTTTTCCCCTCCATTTTTATGTAATATTCAACTTTAATGCATTGTACTAGGTTTATAGAGCAAGAGACATAAAAGGTTCATTGAAACATCAGGAATTTATTCCAAGAAGGATGTTTGTATATGTACTGAAAAAGATCCCGAGAATTAAGTTCTTATACAAACAGATTTAAGAGTGGGTCTTGGATGGAGCGGGATTTGGGATACGTGGGCGTACGTTGGATATCAAAAATGATTATTACCACACGTTGGGATGCATATGGAGCGGGATTTATTGATGGGGAAGTGGATTTCGATTGGGTGTGTATGGTGGATGTGGTTATGTTGTTGACTGCTGGTCGTGGTCTCGTTGTTTCCCGGCTGCTCGCTATGACGTCTGCTCCTATTCTGTGGTGTTGTATCTCAGGGTCCACTGGAGTGTTTTGTGGATCAATTTAGATCCACGGGAACAGGAAATGTATCACCCAAAGATACACTTAGTAGACTTCTTTCAAATAGTTTATTCACATCTAAAAATGGTGGTGGTTACTTCCTGACTGCTCGTCGCCGTCTAAAATATTGTAATCACTTTGTTACCCTGATATTCTGTCTTCTACTTTAATCTCGTGCACTTTTCACCAATCTTTTATTTCTATCACTAATGCCTATACTAATACGCATTATACCAGCTGCCTTCCTTTCACTACTAACTGTTAGCTAACTATTCTTCTCAGGACTTCCTACGAACTATCTCCCACAACTCACTGCTGAAAATCTCTCACTGTTAACTCTTTAACTTCCAACCGTTCAAAAAATACAACAATAATAATCATCTCCTCATCCTGTATTTCTGTTTTTCTATATAATCACCACGCCTCTTGCTAAATTATATTCCCTCGTTTATTATCCTATTCTCGAGTTATATCTTCACCATTAGCTATCTTCAAATATTTATTGTATCGTTAAGGTCTCCTCATTCGTTGATTTTTATTCCATGCCCATTGGCTAAAATTATTTTCCCCCTTGTGATCTACAATATCTTCCCACAAGCCTGAATTTTCAAGAACAGCCCGTCATAAATTTCGACACTTTCCTTACATGCAGGATTTCTAAAGTAACTTATTTTATCTCCCTTAGTTATAGATTGCCAAATGTTTTCAGAGATAACGCACGCATTTTTCCCATTTGGTTCGGCATATTTACTCTTGAAATATGTGGCATAATACTTTGTACCCCCGGCTTGCCTGTAATAAAACAGTTTCGTCTCCGTTCTGACATTTCCACTCCCTTTTAAAATTATTGCTATATCTTATTTTGTTCAAATTCTGTTCCGTTACGGCCATGAGTGGTTTTTCTTACTGCAAACTCCTGAGTATTCCATGGGCAGAAATTTCGTGACCTGACAAAAGGAATCTTTTACCCTTTTGTATTTCACACTAAGGAGGAGGGTTCCGTGGACGAGCAATTGGTGGAGTAGAGGAGATATCTCTGTCTCTTTCTCATACTTTTACCTAAATGTGACTCCAGCCAAAGTATAAAATACATTTTGCAAATTACAATTACCTGCCACATGACGTACACGTAAGTACAAGTCACAAATGATATTCATACCTGTTAAACCAGTCTCTAAATTATTTAATTATACAGATACATAATAAACTTCCTTATTCAATTAATACTTTTATAAGTATAACTCTGCACCCTCAAGTTATTAATTTAATAAAGGTAGGCTTATTTTCGGCTGCATGGAGCACGAACTTTTTTATACTGCAACTTATTAAATTTAATAATCAACTACATTTAGATTATAACAAAGTCATAATTTTGAAATGAAACTTTTTATAGCATCACAAGAGCCCTTTCGAGGTATATTTAACATAAATTCAATTTCCCATAATTTTGACATCCCATATTGTAGCCTACTCTATACAAAAAGTCACTTTGTGCTACTGTGAAGAGAAGAAGCAAGGAAAATAGGGAAGGGTGAAGGGGTCATCTAATAAGAATGGAGATGAATAAATTCCATTTTTAATTTATAAACGTTCATAGCTACCAATTAAAGAGTCTTGCTTACAAAATTCCTTTCGAAGCAGGTTTGGTAACGTCAATCCGAAGAAAGTAAACAACATGGACATTTCTAATAAGAGAAAGTATTAAATTTCTTCTTGAAAGGAAAATGTGATACATGAAAACGCAAGTCAAAAAATCTCATATTCTAATGCCATGAACAATGCCTGACTGAAACAATACTAGCTTTATATTTATACTTGGTTGGCGCAAACGCTCAGTATGAACCGCTGAACTCTGTTAATATTTTTACTTTGGTTCCTCTTAGCATATGAGGCAGATGAACAGCTGAAACAAAGTGACGACTATTATTGCCTCAGAACGATGGCTGAAATCAGTTGTTGAACTCGTCTTGGTGTCTAAATAACTACAGAGTAAATCTCAGGCAGAGGTCATTCCTAACTTTCGGAAAGATTGAATTTGAAGAAAGAAAAAGTTCGTCAGCTGGTTGTCCTTCTATCTCTAATATCGTAGAAAATATTCGAAAAATTTAAGTGAATGTCTTAGAGGTTTTATTCAGTAGTAATAATTTAAGCCTTTAGGAGTTTGTTTTTGCGCCTTCCTGTCCCAGAGACATGGAAATCTCTTAAGATGAGGATATAGTTAATTTGGTTTTAATTCCTAAACTAAACTAATCCCAATATTCTCACATCTTTAACTAATTTTACTGGTTTTGACTCCAGTACAAAGCACTTAAGTTCTTTATAGGTTTCGCATTTAAGGGAATGCCTTAATTAGAAACATACTGCACAAAAATTAAGCAAATTTTACCTTTCATCGAGAATGTTCATTCAATGGAAAATGTATGAATATTTGGATACCCGCTTGGTGTGATTCTGATTTTAAATGAATACATTCGAATATAATTACATGGATTCTAACAGAAAATCCGTCAATAATCTCGGTGAAATAATCTGTACACTATTAAAGAACTAGCAGCTATCTGAGAATCAAGAAGTAATCGATGAAATTAACAGCAGAAATCAATAAGGAGAGAGAGGCTGTACATTCCTGCCATAACTTCTTGTTCATTGCTTCCCTCTCCAGGCAATCGTAATTAGCTAGGCTCCAGACACGTGCTAAATGAGACTGGGAGGGTAACTTCAGGGTTCTTACCCGTGACTAAATCTCCACTCTGGAAAACAATAATTTACACGAACACTCCATTAGCCGGCTAATTAAAATAAAAAGTCCTTCCACCATGCCACTTGATGGTAACCTTGTGGCCAGTAGCAGTTACTGCTGCAGCAGCAACTAAAATGGAGGTTAAAACTATGAAAATATAATTATTTTCTTTAGGAGCAGGGAAAGAAGGGAACTCCTTTTTATCTCTCTCTCCCTCTCTTGGCCGTACACAATACGCAATCAGTTACCTTTTATAGCAGAGGCGAAATAACTGTTGCTAGGCCGTAAATAGGTGTATGGTAGGTCATAGCCTAACACCAAAATAAACGGAGATGCTCAACAACAGAAGTTAAATGCCCAAGATGCGACACAACATTCGTTACACGCATGATTGCACTGAATCATGTACATGGTATACATCACATATCTTTACCTAGGTAAATATCACGAATCACTAGTGAAATATTGAGAGACTTATAAAACTTTGACATTACCGTAAATATATTTAGAATTTCATACAATTTACATAAAAAACAGTCAGCTGCTAAATATAATATTCAGACCGTACAAATTTCTACATTTCACGCTGACCTATTCACCCTATAACAGAAATGATTCAATTAAAGCAAATCAAGAAATTCAGTAAAGAAAATTTCCTTTAAAATACTGCACGTATTTGCCTATCATGGATCAAAAATTACAAAGAATTGATGAAATGAAATATCTCATCGATCTATGAAATAATGAATGTCAACTTTATAACTTAGCCAATATGTAAAAAAATTGATCAAAATGGTATAATTAAACAACTGAAATGCACCTTATTTGTATAACAGAGGTGTATTTATTTACATGTTATTTGAATATTGTTTTGCACTGGTTTTCGATGCTACTGGTGAACATGATGTGTACTGATAAATGAATAAAGGGATTTTATAATTTGGGAAGGAAGGATTCTATCTAAGTTTGGAGGATTTCCCCGACATTTACCATTAGTGACTGAGGAAAGCATGAAAAAATTCTCAGGGTGGTCCTAGAGGAAATTGATACCTCAGAATTCCCTTTCGCAAAACAATGCCTTAACGATTTCGGCCATTCTTGTGAGTAGATAGCTTTAGTCAATCATCATTCTAAATTATCTCCCTACATATGAGCCGTAATTATACAAATGCAAATTAAAAACAAAACTTCCAGAATGCGCCGAAAGCATATAATTTCTAAACTAAGTCGATTAAAAATATGAATTTTAATATATTTTATAGATTCGATTATTGTAAACGCTTAGAAATATAGTTAAATGAATGAATTTATTTATGGACGCTCTTTAACATCTCAGGTCATCAGCGTTCCATTCAACTCAGTGCGTGAAACGGCCGACAAATTTTGCTCAGAGGCCTCTCTTTCAGGCTTGAGGTTCTTTTTCGTGCCGTAAATGTACGACACGGGACCCACGGCTTTACTTCCCTTCCGAAGGAAGCCATAATTAGGATTTTTACGCCCGAAAAAATCCATCGGTCTTGGCCGGGTTCGAACCCGCGATTTTGGGTTTAGGAGGCAAGTATGGTAATCACTGCACCACCAGTACTGACTTAAATATAGTTATTATCCTACATGTACAAATGGGGGTGTATTTCAATGTAAAAATGTGAATATGTACAGTGAGATTATTTGAGTTATGGATTCCCGAAATGCAACCGCCGCAACTGGAAAACGGGAGGTAAGAGACGCCGCAAGTAAAATTATTGTTTTTGTTATAGTATTTATGTTTGTTTAGAAACACTGATCTTGTTATGGGAGATGCCTGTAAATTATGTCCCTCAGCAGCAATACTTGCCGGTTAGGAAATGCCGTATTTCATCTTTGCTTTCCGTAAGAACATGGCGGTTAGGAACACGCTTCTTATCATTGAGAGATTCTGTCTTTTGTAACTTTTAACAGTTAGTGAACAGTTAGTTTTCTTGCGAATCGTCGTATCATTTTCCTGCAGGAATCCGTTTTCTCAAACCTATTGTATATAAAATCTGTTTTCAAGAATATGTTATTTTTTAACAATGTTCAACACCAGTTTTAACAAGTGAGGTATCACAGACGGTGGACACTGATGGCACAAAGGTTTTTTTTAAAGGAAGAAGGCCTAAGTCTAGTATTGCAAATATGAGGAGTTAGGAAAGCCTGGAAAAGCCCTCAATCAGGGAGGAAAGTCCTGGTGGGAATCCTGCAGACATCCTGCTCACGCACACGAGCCTTAATGACCTCTGCGAGTTGTGGCGTACTATATTCAAGTAGTGGCATAACGAACGAAGAACAATTAACACAAAATAAAAACAGGGAGTAACCTATGAACGCACCATTCGCTGACAGTCTCACTAAAGCTAATTACAACCTGCTACCTGCAAATCCATTATACGGCCTTGAAGAGAGGTTGCCCCAGCTGCGATCTGTCGGGCTATAACTGAAATAATCTCAGTGTAGCTGCTCTCCATTTAAAGCGAAGGATCTAAGGTTAGCTACACTTAATGTTTATCCAGCAGCACTGGTAATGAGGAATTGTTATAGTGTACTGTTATAATAGAAGAGAATAGGATGCATTGTTTCACGTCAAAAACAAAAAGAGATTTAATGCATCGATTTTCATCCGTTTTACCCAAAGCTAAATAAACACTTCAATTTTTATCCACCTAGATTATCGCTATGTTTTAGTATGAGGAATACACGGAGTTGTTTTGCACTTACCTTTCCCGACAGAACGAAGGATAGTACCTGGAGTGTCTTCAAGGGTCTATTGAAAACAGTCATCTTTAACAAGAGAAGTAAAGTTGCTCCTCTTCCTAGAAAATAATGATCAAAGGTACCATATATGCTGTTTACATTGTGCAACTACAGAAATTGAGATAGAGTGCCTCTTCATCCTTCCTACAGTCCGGATCTCGCACCACACTGTTTTTATTATTTGGATAAATGAAGGGGCAAAGGTTACTAGCGATTAAGTCATGCAACGTGTTCGAATATGAATGTGACTAAACACCTTATTTTTATTTTACAGATTATCAAGAAGTTACTTAAACACTGATAGTTTACCTAATTATGACTCCCTGTATTTCTCAAAATTTAATTTAAAATTAATCTCCCTTGGTATTTGTATCTCATAGTAGCACTACCTCGGTGTACCATCCCATATATAATGTAGGTAATTCAGTGATCTTATCAAAATTAAGCAATGTAAAATGCTTTCTAGTTTAGTTTCTAAACATGATAAGAAGTAATTAGTTTCAAAAGTTTTCAATGGAAATCATATGAAAACAAATTAAACAAGTCAAATTTAAACATCGATCTTTTATTTGCTCCGTGTTCATTCAATTTGATAATGGTACAAGAGAGACCGCTGCTTTGACTTGTAAAAATTAAAACATGAACGGCTGTAGAGCATTATTCAATTACGTGGACGTATCAGCTCGGGTACATACATATATAACCTCTGTGGTCATTACCATGCGTAACTTCAGCAGTTCAGGTTACAGAATCAATCACTGGGCAGCCATGAATCATTCAACAGCCGTTAAAACAATTACTTTAATCTGTTCATATCTTGTAGAGGTATATCGCGGGCTAGTGAAGTGTGTTACCTGAACAAACGAATTCAATTGCAGCCCCCGGTTTGATAACGTCTTGTTCAGCGCATATACATTCGTCATTGATGAATGCTCTGACAATAATACGGATTAGCAATAAATTACATAGCCACCGGCTGTCCCGGAATAAATTGCGCACGAGAGTCAGGCTCATATAACTTAAACAGGGACTTCATTAAAGCACGGACGGAAATATGACGCTTCCAGATTTAGGCCACACCTAATAACAGGATTCTCATTAATACGTTGGACAGACATAAAATATAGATAATATCCTCCAACTGTCAGGGGTAAAGAGCATTGGACGAGATAGTAGCGTCTCTTTCCAGCAGACTGCGCTGGTGTCTGCCGCAAAAGATGTCCGGTGGCAAAGTCGTATTTCAAATGGCGGATTCATTTCATTAGTACTAAGATTTACCGTTTGCAGTAGCTCCTGATAATGAAATTGAAAGGAGATGTTGGACAACGCCTTCTTTCGCGGTTGTTTCACTCTCTATCCCCACCTCTAGTGCTCTCTGTGTTCTCATCCTGTACCTAATTCAGCACCTTTCAGCTTCCATATGAAGCTTAGATTTCCGGAATATATTAATATTTATTTCCAAAGAATTGCAGGAAATTAAATAAACCGAAATCCACCAGTTTTCTTTTCATTGTCTATTCCTCACCTTCTTGCGCACCTCTGGGTGTTGTTTCTCATCTTTTCCCTACAGGGGTATAAATCATTACTACTTTAGCTTCTCTTTTAACTGTCATTCATTTAATACAATTTTTTTCCTTCTGGTTCCTATTAAGTTGTACACTTTTATCGTTATTTATGGGCATCTTTAGTACGTTTTCTATAGCTCAATTTTTCCTTTTCATGAAAAATAAAACTAAACAAATAAATTAAGGAAAAATTTCTATTTGAAAGAAGGAAGTATAAGTATGTGTATGTTTCCTATTAAATCCTAATCCTTAGAAGATTATGTATAAGTCACTCTTTATAATCAGGTAAAAGGTATATGAGATGATTGAGAGGAAATTGCTGGCATGCACTGGAGAACCCATGCCATATTTCGATTTTATAATCCTGTTTATATGTGTTCACTAGTATTTGTACCCTGTAAAATAATGATATACTTATTAAACAACTAGTATATACAAAAACACTACTGCATAAATGTATACTAAGGTTATAAATTACTACTGAGTAAATGAAATAATTTTGAATGAACCACGGAAACCACCTTCAAAATAGTGAATAAATACTAAAGTTTACAGAATTATATAAATGAAGATAATAAGATAAAAATCTATCTAATCCTTTGTGAGCACGGGCAGTATTTATTTGAAATTTTCAAAATAGTATCTAAAAATACAAAATTGTAATTTTATTTTAATGTACTGTAATTTTTTTATTATCAGCAAAGAACAAAACGTTTGTGCCTAATCTTGGAAGCTGAGCGCATTTTCTCTAAAACTTTAGAATACATTCTATCGGGCCGCCTGTAGTGAAAATGGCGTTAAAAACTATTCAAATGAAACATTCCATCAGGACTAAAGGAACGTTATCTTCCTGCATGACTGTATAAGAATAAAAGAGATGGACATTCTAATGGAAACTAACTGGAGGCTTACGATTTTGCAGCCAGATATTACTATTAATTAAACATATCGCTGTATTTATCACTAATTCGCTGATTTGGTCTCAGGATAACGGTTTCAGGTATACGAACATCTCTGGTTGATAAAAATAGCATTAAGTTTCCTAATTCAACTCGTTAACATATATCTAACCTCCATGTTAGTTATAAGTTAGGCAAATACCCTTATAATAACGAATACTTAAGTTAGTTTGTGTGTTACTCAAATTATTCATCATAATGTTTTATTACTGGAGAAGCAAATACTATATAAACTTTCAAGCTTTTCAAGAAATACGTATAATTATTAATACTAATAATTGATAAACTTTATTTAATTTTTTTTAATATTCTTCTCTCATTTCCCCTTGTTCATCATAATATTAGGTGTTATAGTTCTTTTTGTTGCATCACTATTGTTTCATTTTTCATGTTTATTTTTAATAAATATGTTATATTCATTATTGTTGTAATCCCTATTTTCTATACTGTCTATTAAATGTATACTGCTGGTCATTGTAATCTCAACCCCCACACGGCAGTCTGAATTTGATCAAGGGAGAATTGTGGCACATCGAGAGTGCTCGTGTTGGACGAAATGCGATCATAGCAAAACGAATATTAGATCAGTGGAGTGATATAGGACGAACATAGAGATACCAAGGGTCCCAGTTAAACAACCGTACAAGAAGAGAAACAAACACCATTTCCTCATGACTTTTATGATTAGGAATAATGTGTTGCAATTTTAATGGCCAGCAATGTACTTGGTTTTAGATGTAATTCTAAACTATTATTTCTATAGTATGTGAGCAATATTTTCGTCACTGTTGAATGACGTAATTCCTTCAACTTTGGGGGGGGGGGGGGGGTAAACGCGTCATAGAACACAAAATGGCCCGATAAAGCACACCAGTTCTAGCTTACAAAAATGATTTTTTTAGTATGGCAGAAGTTTTAAGTTTTTTTTTTTTTTTAATTTTTTTCTTCTTACCGATGTTGTTTATATGCTCTTAACATAATTTTATTGAATTAGTAGTGCAGTTGATAGAGTACCTGACTACTTACCTTAGGGTTCCATTTTGACTCCCGGTTACACAAGAGAAATTTCCTTTGATTAAGAAGGTTCCTTGGTGTATATGTGACGGCTATTTATTATCCAATTTTCCCATTATCATTGGGCAGACAACCGTAAGTATACGTATGAAAAATTAGCACAAATATATGGACCTTGTGAGGGCCGCGTAGCAATTATGCACTAGCAACACACACAATCAAGGATTTCTACTTCTGGGCTTTTTTCTTATTCTTCGCATTCTTCCTGCATGCGTGCATCTGGAGTTTGAGCTGTCAGAATTTCGTTTTAAAAATGTGTGCTAGAATAGTGACAACCATTAGAGACGTGGCGTGATCAGGAAAACAAGATATTTCTATTCATGGGTTTTCTTACGAAATCTATTTTGCCCCCTTCTTTTTCCTCGCAAGTAATATAGGAAAGGAGTGCTTCGAGAATTATACTAGACCGTATGTAAGGTAGTGTGACGATACTGCTGGCTCACCTTCCTGCCAGCATCTTTCCGCAATGACCTTGGTATTCCTTTAACTGTGGTGCCTATTATAGAATAGTGGCTAAAAGCTTTGGTACATCCCTCAGAAAGCGTACCTAGCATAAATAGTTCATCTCCAGTAGTAGTGAATATACTGTAATATCCAGCAATATCAGTACATTCTAACCACTATAGCGATGTCTGCTTACTCCTATAAAATCACGTAAAATAACGCTTTACTAGGAAATTCTGTATCAAAACTATACTATCTACAAACAGCTAAACAATGCAAAAGTCTTTCTCCTTTACTTTGTTTATACATCTTATAGCTCGTATGATCTCATTAGACATCTTTTCGGTAATAATAAAACCATTTTTACAAACGTTGGATAGATAAGCGTTGGCCATAGCATTATTCCCGCAAACTTCACGCCAGTTTTGGGTAAAGTTTCCTCTCTGATGTATGATGTCAGTCACTCCACAAGATCTGATTTAAACTTTATTAATTTCAAATACTGTTTTGTAGAAAAGAGTCGACTTAGCCTGCAAAAATGTTTATACAACATTCTGAACTTTCCAACCAAGTGAAACTCAAAACTAATGCACTAACCTAGTAGCCGAGTGCAGAACTTTTGCAATAGTTTTTGTACGTTAGTAGAGTACTGTGCCAGGCATGCCCATGTCAATATTTCTGTCCCTAACAAACCGCACATATTTTATTTTGTTTAATTTAATGAAGTTTTCTTAATAAGCCATCTGGATGTCTATAATATTTATGAGTATTAAATTGTTGTTTGAGTGCTTTATTTCTCTATTGTAACTTTTTCTTGCCGTAAATGGATATGTCTAAAGTACCAGTTTTCATCTGGAGTTATTTAAGATCAGAAAGTAATATCTCTTTATAGTTTAATACAAGGAGAATTTTTGTTAAAAATATTTTAATAGAAGGCTGGAGTTAATGATTAAACGAGGCAAAATCCGTTTTGTATAAATTCAAATGAAAGTTAGAGTTGTGATAAAAAACTTTGTCTGGGATCCGATTTCATATTTAATGCTAGGAGAATGTGAGATAACAGAAGTAGGTTTCAATGGCCTCCATGCAAAATCCAAAATGCTCTGTGATTGTGGTGAGCATATTAATTTCTGTATGCTGGAAAGTTAATCACTCCTGTCTATAACTTATACCAACTTTTTTTCTATAAAGATTGATGAAAAGTTTAATTGTAATAAATTAATATATTTTTTTTAACATTTTAACTTCATTGCAGATGGAATAGTAGCATGTACATAATTTTAAATCAGCTTGCATGGTTTGGAAAAACAAGTCATAAAATAACATTGTTGTTTTTAATAGAAACAAATAACACTGTGATCTTTAGTAATACCCATATATTAAGTTATACATTTTTGGACACAGCAAAAACAGTCATTTATAAGAAACAACTGAGCCATTTATATTTTAATAAATACTTCAATGAAATAAAGTTAACATCATACAACCAATTTTGAAATTTCCTTCCTATATTTTGACGGGAAATCTCGTTCTTGTTATATGGTCATCAATGGAAGAAGTAAAGACCTTAAGTGTCCAACTTGAGTGAGCATAGAACGTTCTTCGGTCCTGAATATTATTTCAAGAAGCGCATTAGCAGCGAACAAGCATTTTTGAGATGAAATCTGTAACATATATTCGACTTTGAGAATATAGTCTCCTTCTTGCTACAAGCTAGAATTTATCACCAACAATATCGGTCTAGCACACATCCCTGAATATCACCTATCTGCAGTAGTTTGATATTTTCAAAATAGTTTTCTTTTACAGGTTAATTGCACTAGCCTGCTATTTTAATATTTTCATTATTTCCTGAACTAAATAAAGTGGATTAATATTAAATGATGGGAAAAACGCGAAAATCGTATTAGCATATTGTTTTATTGGTACCAAATTCACATTAACAATATAATTTAACTTCATATAATTTTATTCAAAATCAAATTTTCATCACGGTTTCTGCATATAAACCTGCAAATGTTAAATAAAATAGGGAAAAATTGTTGTATAATATTCATAGAGTTCATAAATTAATAGTTTTATTTGATATGTGGTTGTTTTTATATTTTAGCTACATGTCAACATTTATACCATAATCTTTTTATTTATACGACTTGTTTAAATTCTTAAGTTTGTATATGTTAATGTGGATCCACAGGTTAATATTGTTAATTTTATTATCAATGGTTAATACTTCAATCATATTGCATGTACATTATTTATAGCCACCGCTTTTTCTTAAAAATTTCTACTGTCTTTTTTAAACTGTTTCATTGGCTCAAATTTGATATAGAGAAGCAATAAATTAACTTGTAAAGGATTGAGGAGGCTTTCGCGTAGAACTTTCTTGGAACTAGCAGTTAAATGCTCTTATGTGAACCCTACTGTCTCACTAACAAATAAAACATGGATATTTAGTATAGTCAGATTGTTGAATGGACAAATGCTGACTTGAGGATCTAAGTATAGCAGGAATCTCGATGGAGGTCACACCTTTCTCCTCCTGATCCCACTTTTCCTTTGTTCCTCTTTACTCCTTGCTTCTCCCTTGTCAATATGAAATATCTAGTCTTCTAGAAATTTACCTTACAGTTCCAAACAACAAATTAAGGAAATAAATGATGCTTTATTTGTGATTTCTATAAAATCCTGCTATTAATATTATCTAAATATTTTATTGTTTTCTAACTGTTTTTGTCGATAAGTAGCATACAGGAAGATAAAACGAAAAGAATTAATATTTCGACCCTATTAGGCTCTTCTTTAGGTGAAGCAGGAAGTAAAAAGCCAACAAATGGTTCGCTGTCTTTTTAATATATGGATATAGATATCCATATATTTATTTAAACTCAAATTTAAGTTTAAATTTTTAATTTAATATTATATGTTCTTTACAATTATATATATATATATATATATGAAAAATAATGTAACTAAAATAACAATAACTAGAAAACCAAAAAGGATAAAACACTAAGAAAAAGTCACAGATTAGTGTTAGCTATATTTCGAAGTGCTTGTTTTCTTCTATGTCAAAAGAGACAAGTTATTTTGTATATAATATAAGGGAAAACAATGTAACACTATTAACAATGTAACAAATTAACAATATATAGAAAATCACACTTGGATAAAACACCAAGAAAAAGTCACAGAGTTGTAATCGCTGTATTTGGAATTACTTGCACTTGTCTTCTTGCCATAGAAGAACTCAAGTAGTTCGAAATATAGCGATTACTACTCTGTGTCTTTTTCCTAGTGTTTTATCCGTTTCTGCTTTTCTAATTATATTACAACTCATTTTACGTGTGGAGTAGTGTTTAACGCTCACTACTGAGGCACCACAGGCGGTGGACACTGATGATACATGAGATGAAATGATAAATTGGGAAAGGATACTTTTGGAGGGGAAGAAAATGTTCCAGGCCTAAGTTTAAGGTACCTCCTCGGCATTTGCCAGTTATGACGACTGAGAAAAACTCAGTCATGGAGGACGGTCCTGATGGGATTCGAACTCCAGACCTCCTGCTCACCAGTCCTCGCCTTAACGACCTCGGCTACCCGTGACGGTAACTCATTTTACATATATACATTACATTATGTATAATATTTTATAAAGACCTGCTTATATTACGTACTTTTTCAGTTGTTACAAATATACATGGTAATTCAAAAACTATTTAACGTAATATGCAAACTTTAATATAGAAAGAGAAAAGGAATCCTCTATTTTAGATATCAAAATGTGTCAATAATATGAAAAACTACTTTCATATTTTTATTCTCCATTAAATGCCCCATAAAACATTTCAAACTCTTAATAATTTCATCCGTTATCAAACTAATTAATGCTCGACTAAAGGGTAAAAATAATCCCCTTTTAGGTAAAACTTGACTTAAAAAAATCGGCAGTATCCTCAAGTTTTATAACACGTGTTTTGCAAATAGGTTGATAAAATATTCATTAATTCATCCGTTCATTCATTCAGTGCTTGTAAAGACATAAAAATGTAGTTCATTTCTTTTTCGTACCCAGAAGTAAAATACACCCACTGAAGATAGGAGAGCGAGAGTAATTTAAATACTGACAAGTTTCCATCGTGAGGAGAAAAGTAATTATCTGGAGATCACAATATCAAATAGTTCCCATTAAGATGTGTGGCAGGCAGTTCCCAACATATAACTGCTACACTGCTCTTTTCATTGCGTCTGGCTATTGCTGTTGGAGAAACTTAACCTTATAAATTCTCTCCAGTCCCTTCTCCTCACCACACCTTCGCTCCAATAAAAAGAAAAAAATGATAAATTATAGCGAAGATTTTAAAGTATCTTAAGCGGTTCTTGTTCTTCAGCTCGCATACTCAGTCCATTACATATATAGGGTTACCTGTAGAACAAGTTTTTCTGCTTGCTGGCCCATATAATATTTATAGGTACATGTGTAATGTATAGGCATGGTGTCCGTCCTTTGTGTGGAAAAATTATGGTGTATTAGACGGTAGCCAGATGAAATTAAGAGCTGTGCACTTGGAATCCTCTCTTTTGTATCAACATACACACAAGAAAGAAATTAGTTTTGTTTTCATACCGACAACGTTCAGAAAAAGTGTAAGTAAAACTTGCAGATGTGAATCTCATGGGACATTGCACGTCTTCTTCAGGGTTCTACGACTGCCAAAGGTGCGATTTAGAGCATAGCTTTATTATAACTCATTTTTGTAGGCTAAAAATTCCATTTCTAAATATTCCCCTCCACTAAAAGTATATCAATAAATTGTTTCCATAAAAAAATAATGATGGCTGATTAAAATATGCTACAAGAATTGTTGGGAGGTGCTTCAACTATTCATCCTTTGAGTGGAAAGCAAATGCTAACAAATGCTGGCAAACAATTTTTATTGTAAGGTACCATAGTTTTACTAGCTATAGCTATGGGCAGATTTCATTATGACATGTTTCAAAGTGTAATACCTATTTTCATAAATATCGGTAGTGCTTTTTATGAATCTTTAGGTTAGATTCACTTCGATTCACACAACTTTTTAATAAATATCATCATTACAAATTAAAAAAATTACTATTTACATTGTTTAAATTCTTCCTAATGCTTTACATTCATTTACATTTAGGAATTGTACAAATCAAGAAGGTAGATCGACCCTTGCAGTTGTTCTCGTCTCGTTTCCACGCTTGAAAGCCGATCAAGGAGCTGGAGGGGAGGTCAGTGCGAGTTTAGCTCTAGAAACATACGAACGAGTGTTTGTTGTGGACGGCGATTAAATATTCATTAGGCAGTGTAACACAGTGCATTAATTACGTTAATATAACTCACTTCAGGCAATCTATTACCCAGAGAGTATTTATTTACATTGTTACGTGCTATAGAATCGGTTTGTGATGTACGGCGGTTATTTCAAAAGAGATTTCCTGATATTCAACTTCCAAGTCGAAGTTCGATTCACAGATTGGTAAATACATTTCGTGAAAGGGAAAGTATTCTTGTTAAAAAGCTAATACAGTCACTTACAAAACTCACAGGAGAAACTTTATAAAACTTTAGACATTCTCTGGAAAGTTCCCCAAAAAGTCACTTTGATGCCCTTCTCAGCAAGCAGGAATTTCCTTTCCTCCGTATGAACGCCTACAAAGTTACTGAAGTTAAAACCCATTAAAAGTATGTAATGCAAGAAATTAAACCGTGTGACCCTGTATCCAGGAGTATATTTTATGAATTGATTTTGAATAGTGCACATAACGGAGAAATTAACCCTAATTTTCTTTTCGGACAAATCTTGGTTCCATCTAAATGGATATATTAATTCACAAAACAACCAATACTGAAGTTCAGAAAAATCTGAACCCCTGCATGATCAAAAGACAGGGGTGTGATACACCATTAGCGGCGAGAGAATAATAGGCCCTATTTTTTTTTTTTGAAGAAACAATTAACATGCAGAATAATTTGCAATCCCCTTTTTCCATGAATTAATTGTGAACGAACGTTGATTTGCGACTGTTCAACAGGACTCTGCAACGCATATGCATGCAATTGATGAACAGCTCTCCGATAGAGTCATCACTAACAGGTTCCCTCGGTCCCCCGATTTAACTCCCCGATTTTCATCTCTGGTGAGCATTAAAGGAAAAGTATATAAGACAAATGCACACACATTATATGAGCTGAAAAATAACATTCGTGAGGAAATGTCTTCCATTTTTCAGAGGGAACTGCAGAGAGTAATGGTTAATTCCATAAGCCATCGGGAATGATGCCGCCAATTGGGCCATTTTGGGCTGTATGAGAGATGAGATAGAGAAATAAGATAAGATAGTAATATTTCCAGGTTAACATCAACCGGACACCATAGAAGTTAAGTGTTCTGAATACAAGAAACTTTTAAATTCTAGCGTCATCAGTGACACCATTTTGAGAGGCAATACAATGTCGGCGCTGAAAGGTATCCAGCTTTTGAGAAAATTCATGGGTAAAATGATTACCGAGCCTTCGGTGAAAAGCTATAGGATGGTGGTCAACAAACGTGTACGGGTTCAAAACTTTGATTCGTACCCGTACGGGTATAAAAAAAAATGCACGTTTAGGCGTTGGAGTGGCGGGGAATAGAATGGAAGGAAATTTGTTATTAATTCATTTGTAATGATTTTTTGTGGTTTAATTAGAGATGCGGGCTGTTCTTAGCTGAGCCGGTCGTCTTACAGTCCGTTCTGACCTTGTCCGGATCGTAAATTTGGTCCGATTAATTCCTCGGCTGCTGCGATCTGAAATTAGCACTCCAGGTTCCAAGCGGTCCTAGTAGTTCTCTCCGGGAAGTTTTGAAGCTTTTTCTCGATTCTTAATCGAGGGGCGGAAAGGATCGGCTGACTGGGCTAACTGATATCACTTTGAGCAGGTTGATATGCACAATTGGTTTATTGAAATATTCAGCTATTGGAGATGCCTTGGCATGAGCTTCTGAGACAAAGAATGCCTGGGAGTTTATTTAGTTTAGTGCTGTCTAACGGGTCGATCTCCAACTATGTAATTGTACACTAGAAATCACACTGTTTCTTTACAGTCAATGAAGAGTTCACCATGCACAGCTTGCTCTCAACAATTATATTATTAGGTGTCTTGATTCTCAATTTTTCAAATAATTCCAATAATATATATATATGAAAATTAAAATAGCACAATGAACAATGTACTTAAAATAACAATAACTAAATAAGCAGAAAAAGGATGAAACAATAACAAAGTCACAAATTTAGTATCACAATATTTGGAACAGGTCATGTTCTTCTACGGCAAGAAGACTATGTATATATACACATACTGAGTGAGGATTTGTAGTGTCACGGCCGAAACGAAAGGGAAAATCAAAAATTGCTTCAGGCAAAATTTGAAGTGCCCTACTGGAGTCATATGGTAGCGAACTTAACTCTCCCTTAAAAAGCCATTCTCAATGTCATTTAAAGGTCAAATGTTTTTTTTAATGGAAGGTTTTTTTTTTCGAGAATGGAAAGAGCATTCAATTTTCTGTTATAAAAAGTTCTAGCACATCTATCGGCTAGGGATGGTAAGTGATGTAATAATGGACAACTAACACAGCAAATGCTTTTCACTCAGTTTCACTTTACCGACGTCAATTTACGTATGTTGGAAAAGGTACCGTTTTGAATTCTAGTAGAGTCGTTGACAAAATTCAATACGCATCTGAAAAGCTCAACATGAAGGGATTGATGTAGGCTAGTGTGATATGAGTGGTACTTTTGACGCTTAATCTATCTCCTTTGAGAAATTTTCGAATGACTTTCCAGTTGAGGGGAATTTCGGTGAGGATAACTGGCAACTGCAGCTAATACAGTGACTTCCACATTTTACTCAGTATCACTTTTCATGCGATGAATTTTTCTTGGTGCACACTTCTTGTTTCGGAGGGTAAGTTTGAAAGTCGTTGAAAATTTCTAACAGATGCCTGCCCCCTTTCTGAATGTATGTCTTCATATATTTGCAAGCTGCTCTAGAGTTCTTATGAACTCTGCCATAAATGTAAATCATACCGATTCTCTCGTTGTCAAGTATCGAATATCCATGATTAAAAAAACCAAGTGCAATTGACTGAGAATATGTCCTTTGAAGTTTGAATTGGCAATGATGAGCACTCATTTGTTTATCCATGTCAACAACCTGGTTTCTGTGTGTAAACATATTAGTCACAGCAGTAACAAAATAAAAGAGAGAAGTGAAAGTGAGTGAAAAATGTTTGCTGACTTATTTCTATAATATCACGCCATCTATCACCCCTAGCTGATGGACGTACTAGAACCTTTATACTGAAAATTGATGGTCTTTCCATTTCCGGAAAATAAAATGTACCATTCCATTGGAAAATATTAATTTCACCTAGATGTGACATTAAGAATTACATTTCAAGGACGATTTAGGCCGCTATCTTATGTCCCTCTAAGAGCACTTTAAATTTTGTCTAAAGCATTTTTTAATTTCTCCTTCGTTTCCAGGGAAAATCCCGGCGACACCTTGAACGCCTCATCCTGTACATACAAACCTTCTATCTATTGACGCGGTTTTCACGTATCGCACGGCTGAGGTTCTTGTTTTAGGGCTTTTATGGACGGGACGCGTATTACTGGATTTACTGACAGGTTGAGGATGTTTCTACTTTCGGACAAAAAAGAACTGAGTCCTGATGTCGCATGATGACAAAGGAATCGGAAATAAAAGTTAATGTCCTCTATATCCCTCTCAGCTGGGTTCCCTTGTGGATACCAGTACGATCTGTGGTATAGTTTTATGTTGAGTTTGTCCAAAGTTTTCTTCAAAATTTTACTTTTGAACACAGTCGCATTGTTGGGGAGAATCACTTCCATTCTTCCGTAATGGGGTATGTACTATTTAGTGATGTTCTTAAGGCACGCTCTGCTTATTACAGCCATAAAAGAATAGATCTTGACGAATTTAGTAAATGCGTAGGTCATAATAAAAACGAATTTATAGCCAAATACACCAGATGACATTTCGCCGTGTGTGTAAATGGTCAAAGGGTAAGGGGGCGATCTCTAATTACTGTTCCTGGCTCAATGTGAAAGTTTATATAAACGGCTTGGTATTTTGGCATAGCTTGAATGCTACGATTATTTTCGGAGCTTTCCTTGCCAATTGCTGTATGTAAAAATGTTCCGCGATCGTTAATTACACTCTTTACTATCTGGAGTGAGCCATCGCCATAAGAAATGCGTTAATTGATTTTGAATCCATCCCTTTCGGGGTGACGGGTTTCCACCGTTGGCAGTCTTGCCCAGGTAATTTGTATAGAGTTATGGGGAGTCAATGTCCCGGTAATTTGTAATTTTAGCTCTAGGGCGTCTTTTATTAATTTGTGCAATTCTTCATCCTCTCGTTGCAGAGCACGTTAAGTATTTAAAATCCTGTATCAATGATTTTTCAACGCTGTTGCCCAGTTTCACTGCCGTAACCTCGTAATTAGGACACGAGACGACTTCGGCCATACTTTCACGTTGATTGAGCTGAGATCAGTAAATATTTTAAGTAAATATTTGCACTAAATAATAAAGGACATGTCGATCTTGGTCGTGTAGTTGTAACCATACTTGCCTCCTAAACCCAAGATTGCGGGTTCGAATCCGGCCAGGATCGATGGATTTTTTCGGGCGTAAAAATCCTAAGTATGGCTTCCTTCGGAAGGGAAATAAAGCCGTAGGTCTCATATCGTACATTTACGGCACGATAAAGAACCTCAAGCCTGAAAAAAGAGGTCTCTGAGCAAATTTTGTCGGTAGTTTCACGCCCTGAACAGAAAGGGACGCTGATGACTTGAGACGTTAAAGAGCTCCATAAATAAATGAATAAATAAATAAATAATAAAATAAATAAATAAATAAATAAATAAATAAATAAATAAATGATGATGATAATGATGATGATGATGATGATGATGATGATGATAATAATAATAATAATAATAATAATAATAATAATAATAATAATAATAATAATAATAATAATAATAATAATAATAATAATAATAATAATAATAAAGGACAACTGATATCGTCGGTTATCAAAAAACTGAGTGGTTAAAAATGTAATGGCGGAACTTCTGTAAGTCAATATAATCTGCAATTACCTATTGCTCAGTTATGCAGGTATATACCTCATTCCTCGAGCAGCCGCGTGAAGCAGTAGCAGTAATATGCTCGATGTCGTCTTCATACTTTAATATAAGGACTGCTCCAAGTCCTTTATGAGATGCATCCGTATAAGTAATATACGGCAAGGTCTCTCTTGGTCTCTCGAGTGGGTTCGACTCTTTAAACAGTATTTAATTCGTTCGAAGGTGTGTTATTCGGACTATGTCCAATGCCATCTCATCTGCTATTCAGTAATCCAAGCAATGGCGCTGCCTCACGTATAACTAGGAAACGGCTTTGGTATTGTAAAATATCTAGAAAACGCCTTAGTTTTTTTTTTTTTTTTTTACATTTTGGGGGTGCGGTATTTCTAGAGGTTCATCCAATTTCTCTGTATTAGACCTGATGCTTCTCTCTAAAATTAAAAATACCCAATAATTCGATTTCTTCTGTAAAAATGGTGCCTTTTTTATTTAACTGTCATACCGCTCTGCCGAAATTTTGCCAAAATGTAATTGATGTTGTCCAAATTGTTTTCTCGGTTTTTCCCAAAAGTCAAACAGTTATACGCACACTGTAGGACTAAGTCCCGGGTGCCCATAAAGTGCTCGTAACAAGGCGCCATTACTTGTAGAGAGACCAAATATGCACCTCTTTAATTGATAAGTCCTATTGTGGATGAAAGTCGTGTACATTATAAATGTTTCATCTAGTGATGCTTGCCAGATGGTGGAGGTTAGATCAAGGGAATGTTGCCCAAACCTTCTGGCCTGAAGTTTTCGGGAGTTGTATAACGGTTTAATTTCGTCATATGTAGCTTTCTGTTACTCTTCCTGCCCCAGAATAATGAGTTTGTGTAACATGACGTGGAAAGTTCAATAATTCCTTCCTCGAGCATACTCGGTTTATCACTTTTTCAGCTTGATTCCTAATGGAAATTGGTAAAGATGCTGCTTATGTACTACGGTTGTAGATTCGTTAGATGGAAAAAATGTATATACTGGTAAACATGCCTAGTGTTTTAGAGAATATATTTGTATTGTTAATTTAAATTCTCCCTAGCTTCTAGCGTTGTAGAGAGTGCAATCCATAGGCACATAGAGCTTTTTCAAGTAATTGCCACAATTTTTCTTCTTGCGGGTCCAAAGCATATACAAGTAATTTCTTTTAAGATCTCAGATTTGTTCTTTTCTTCTCTGTTTAGTGACGAGTTTATGTTCTCATCACAATCGTCACATAATGTCACTAAGTTGCTGCATTAACTTTATTTTTAATCTACGGTAAATTCATATTCTTCTTTTATTTCTGTAATAACATTCGCTAGTCCAATGTTCACATGCTCTCAACGAAAAAAATAGGATCTGTAAGTTCTTGCTTAATACTGAACAATATTCATCCTAGTTTTCTATCATCGTGGAGCTATTACAATTTTCACTACTCTCTAATGAATATATTCCTGTCCATAAAATCTTCCTAGATAAAGAACAGATCACATCCAAAAATAACTTCAGTGACCAATCGAATTACGACCAAAAACATTAATTCGAAAAATTCCTAGTTAATTTCTACTTTAGCCATAATTTGAAAGTAACACTTTCGCGCTTTTTACCAACCGCGGCTTAATAATAATACACCACATAGGCAGACATATAATTTTGGTTTGGTTGGCCCTATAGAATCTTTCACTACAGACACTATAGCTATCACCAGAATCCATCAAAGTAGAAACGCTTTCCAATTTTGATCTGAATCTTGGGAGTTTCGTGGGTTTCTTCATGCGTATTCTGAGCGTTGGGAGATTTTGTGTCCCGTTGTTTAACAAATTAATAAGAATCTTTCGGCATTCTTCCCTGTAGTCAACCAGTCCGCCGCTAGATGTCCTAGCTCATATTCTGGCCGCATGGAGCCAGGAGCAGCATTTTCCGGAATCTGTTCACTGTGCTTCCTTAGGATGGAACGTCACTCTGGTTCACGTTAGTAGGTGATATTGCGTGGTCGATTTCCCTTTCCCGATTTTGCTGGTGTGATGAGTGCTCCGTTGAACTAATACAAGGGGTACACCGATAAGATGGACGTCTCGGCGATCTTGGTGGTTGCCAAGTCGTGCGATTTCTCTACCGTCCACCCCAAGAATTATCATGGATGTATGGGGTCTGATCAACATTGTCGATCTTCACTCCTTATCCTGTTGAGTCCTTATTTATTTATTAGATTTATTTGTAGCCTTCTGCTCAGGAGATTTTCTCGGGGTATATGGAACCTTTATGATAGTATCCCAGTCCCGAAACAAGCCTATTTGTCCCTTTTTAATCGACAGGGGTTCCCGAAGTCATCATATCTGCGTTCGTTCATCCCATAATTCTCATACACAGAAGCTTGGATATCAAACTCGGTCAGGTCTATCATTTCCATAAAGTTCCATGATTAAGCTACGATCAGATGGTTTCGAATTTGCTCTCGATAGTGGCTGGAAATAAGAGCCATAAACTTGCAATCAAATAGGGGCCGGTCGAGTAACTTACTCTTCTTGCCCATGGCCAGAATGTAGTCAACCATACCGACGCCTATCTGTAAATTATATTTTCCATTGGAAAATTTTTGACAAAACCTTAAGATAAGTGTTGTAATTTTATCCACCGGAATATACACTTAAATGAAGTCCGTGCTTCGTTACCTTCGAGAGAACACCAGATTTAGAGGTTGTTAAAGAATGGGACTTGACTATTTTAGAAAATTTAATGTACGAAGTCAACGTCAATAGTGTCAAAAATTTTCACTATTCGTATTACAAACATTTTAAAATTACTTACATACTATAAATTGTCTTTTTACAAGGAAAGAAATTTCGAACTATATCTCAAAATGCCAGTTATATTGTCGTTTTTAAAATCAATAGAGATCAAATGCAAATTCAGAAGTTGAGCCAAAAGATCCAGTCAAAGAACTCTAGTTTTTGTTAGAGGCGTTTGAGAAGACTACAGAAAGTCCACGCGGCTGTATACTTCTGGATTGCACGCAATACTCCCCTAATCAAAACGGATATAAAATCTGTATCCACCGAGAATTTTTCTATCTTATACAAATTAAAAAAAATAACAAATTCCAGATCACATTCTAAAAGATATGGATCTCCCCCTGCCGAGAGATGAAATAAAAGAGCACATTTCCGTCATTTTTGTATAGACATAAGCAGGATGAACATTGCTAAACAGAGTAGTTCACTGATAGCAGAGCACGTTTGGCAGCTCCCGAAAATGGTGTATGATAAAGTATAAATTGGGAAACTATATCTATATTAAATTACAAGTGAGAGAACCGTTCTTTGAATCTCAAAATGATGACTTTAATAATGAAACCACGACCGTGAGATAAATGAGGTGAAAGATCCAGCACAGAGAAAAGTAAAAAAAAGGCCAGTTATTCCTATATCTTAGCAGGCAATCTTACAATGTGAACCATTGTATAATAAAAATATGAATTAATGGAACACGTCGAAAAATCCATTTCTAGCCGTAACACTCCTTGGGTTTTCATTACAGCAAGCAAAATTCGCTAGACAACGAGCAAATAAAATTTCAGACCCAGTTCTTTCTTCATACCCAGGGAGTTATAAATTCCACAAGCAGATAAAGAAACGATTTCTCATCAGAAATTACCACGTGACCAATAAGGACGACCTTTGGGACACCGATCTGAATGTAATAAATAACATTAAAGAGCACAACAAACCTTATGTTTACCGATGGGCTTCCCTTAAGGAAGGTAAATTTATTGCAATCAGATGCCACATGTGGCTATGTGGTGGATAACAGGTTTGTGCAAGTTTTTTTAAATCGTGTTTGTATAGTATGAAAAACACGATAACATCCGCATGAAGGTTGAAAGTCTTTTTCTCCCCTTAACTAGGTGCTTTATATACAACAGGATTATAAAATTGTAAACATAGTTCTAAGGAACGGTTACGGTGACTTATTGCCACTTGTAGACGGACTTTACTCCTTTATACTTCTAACGTTTTGTCCAAAATAGGTATAATGGAACTGCATACTGTTACCAGATATTACTTAAAACGTGCCTTTTCTTTAACAGTGTTTAAACCCGTTGTTACTACTGAAACACCACTAGCAGTGGACATTGATGATACATGAAATAAAATGATGATTTGGGAAAGGAGTATTTTTAAAGGAAGGAAGCGTTCCAGGCCCATCATTAGGGATACCTTCCCGACAGTTGCCATTTATGAGGACTGAGGAAAACCTGGAAAAAATCTGTCAGGGAGGACAGTCCTGGTGGGAATCGAGCCCCAGACCTGCCGCTCATTAGTTGGCGCTTTAATGACTTCGGTACCCGTAGCAGTTTATAATAGGCTGGAGGATCATTAGACCATCTAGATTTTCATTTTTACAGGAGAAAATATTATCAAAAGGGAGCAACTTGTTCTCTGCTCTTGGCAGGCTTTTCAGAACTATTTTTCCAATTTTCTAGAGCGGTATAAAAGCTAACAGCAAACAGGAATTGAAAATGGGCGCCAATGTGCTGGCCGACGTGGTTGGTTCGCGAATTTTCCCAAAGGATCGTTAAAGAATAGATTGAAGGAGACCGGATCTAATTTAAAGAAGATAACGGATATAAAGATAGACTCAATGGTAGGTTCCGGAAACAACTACCTATTAAAATGCCGGAAAGAAAAGCAAAACAAACAGTACAACACTATACGCCGAAGACGAACAATGCAAGACGTGTTTTGATAATGGTTAACAAAGATTATGATGAGTCAGTGCATCACATGGGTTCAGAACTAGACATCCTCAAAGATTTTCCCGTTAAAATGACCTTGAAGAGTTACCGTTATATTTCTTTAAATCCCCAAAATATTCATATTAAAATGGTTTCATTACCTTTCATAACTCGGGCAATGCAAACGATTACCTTGACTTGAGTATGTAGTACTAGAACTGTTTGTGCGAATAGTCGATGCCGGTGGAAAAACCTTTAAAGATGATGATCAGGTTACTTTTGTCCACAGTGCTCTAAACTCGTTTTTCCAACAGCTAGAAGTTTCACTCAACAATGTCTCAGCCAGACTACCTCTATAGAGCGTACATTGGAATGCTACTCAATTATTCGAAAGATATCTTAAACACTAGATTAGCATCCACGCTCTGGAAAGAGGGTACGGGAGGAAACACATGTAAGGACAATGAAGAAAAAAAGTACCCCTGAGAATACAATTAATTTAATCATTAATTGTAAACCCTCCAAAATCTTACCTCCATTATAACATATAATTCCACACTCTCATTTAAAATACCACTGCAAAATTACCATCATAAAGTGCGTGTGTGTGCGCCTACTTAGAAAAAAATAGTGTGCTACAAATCGATAATTTTATTTACTGTGTCTTTGAGAACGGACAACATAGCAACGCACCAGGACGTCGCATCACAGGACGATGCTGTACAGCAAAGGGCGAAACGTAGCAGCCTGGACCTCTGTCGGATATGTTCTTCTTGAATCGCAATTATACCAAGTTTGTGTGCATGAGGTTTTTGCCTCTGCCACCGTACAAGGTCGTGGTGACCATAGCTAAATGTGAGTGACGCAAAATAGTAGTTCTGAGATCGATGGAGTGGCAGAAACCTGTTGTCTTGACTCGTCATATAAAAGAGTGTCAGTTAATCAGCTATTCATTCATACTTTTTAACATGAATATGCTTCTCTAAACATTATCATCAAAATGGATGTACGCTGAATATCCGTGAACATGGAGGACACTAAATAGCATACAGCGAATGATCGCCGATATCTTCTTCACAAGAGGAAAGAGTCAAAATCAAACAATGCTCTATTGCCAGTATTTGCTTCACATCCACGCTTCCGGGAGGCCTTTTGAGACAATGAATTGCATTTAATACATTAGGTTCTTTTTTGTGCTACCTTTAGATGTTTATGGAGACTGAGCATATTCTAACGTCTTAATCATTAAGAAGGTTAAACAGCAACTCCGCCAACCCACTGATGACGTCACGTGCATGTCCAGACAGGTTTGCGACACCGTGGCGCCAGAATATCTGATGACGTTACGTGCAACTTCCAACAGGTTTGCGATGCCTTGGGTACAGAGCCGGTTTTCGCCATCCCCACGCCTTCCTTCCTTGAATGAGCTACAAGACGCCCAGCATGAAAGTTGTGTCAAAGTTTCAGCAAAATAGTCGTCGTCTCGCAATGATGGAACTCAAAGAAGGTCATCTACTGGCAGTAGAGGGGAATACCATCTTTATACATCATTTGCCTATAGATGTGGATGCTACATGGCTAAAACTTACACCGTAAGCAAAAGGTGTTTACGCGTCTTATCGTCACTGCAACCAGTACTATAACCTCCCCTTCTCCACCGCTTGGTGGACAAAACACTGTCCTATGTGTGTCAGTGCCGAGGAACTAACAGAGCGGTCATGATGCACGACGCGCTACACCAGCTCACTAAAATGTTGCACAATTCTGATTCTATCATCGTGTCTACAGAACGTGCCGTATATCGTGCAGGGCTTACGGATCATGTCCACAACAAGAACGGGACCAGAACGCTTGTACGTCTCGTGAAAGAGAAAGTAGTATTTCTACTCACAAGACTCAATGACGTTACTGCAGAGCTGGTCAACCAACTCAACTTTTTTTGCCTTTTACATCGTGTATCATGGAGAGGAGATACTTCGAAACGGCTACCGGAGACACGTCGTAAAATTGACACCCACGTAAAAACATGGCGTGTGAAACAAGCCTAGTGGTAATCGGTAGCAATCTCATTCTCAAACTCGCTTTTGACAACAAAAACTTTCACAACCAGCGGGGAGTATCAATGAAACATCAATCAGATGTCTATTGAAATCTTCTTCTTTGATGACGACAAAGCAGTCACCGCCAAACTCGCCATCAGTACCGCCGACGTTGTAGAATTCAGATGCTTGCCTTCTAAAGTATTCCTCTACGGTATAAACGCACGCTACTTCGGTACCGCCAATTATACGCCAGCACTAGAGTGCAAGATCACGTCGTCGGCGTGGTTCTCTATCGCTGCCATCGGCGATTTCGTCGCTCCCCCATCATCTGCATTTCGTCGGTCCAGGAACACTTCAGGAACAACTTTTCTCAGGTATTCACGTACGTCACCATACCTTTCAAGGATCGAACCGAAAGCTTCAGCAACGAAGATAGTGACGATTGTGTAACGTTTACGAAAATGACATATACTGCATATTTTAAACTAATGTTGGTGCTGGAAGACTTATTAAAATATATTGCTCATTGTGTTGCTCGCCTTTTTCTTGTAAACAATGTGTATGTAACAAACTCATTACCACTTTGTATAATCAATTTTGTTATCTGTATAATAAGAGAAGTATCCTCTCCGCATGGTCTTTGTTCCGTGGAATTCCATACCACCGAAGGTCAATAAGGAAGCAGCCTACAACATATCGGTAATTCAGTCTCATTTGCGGGATTGCCTACCCATGCCCCTTAAATGTCGGTATTGCTACCTACAATAAAACTAGCCGGAGAAGGGGCATACACTACTGACATTTCACCGAGGTCCCAGCAAAAAAGAACTCCTATCCATTTTCATCATGATGTTCATGCACAGAAGAGCACTCAAAAATGAATTGTGCATACTGCATGAAGAAAGGGAGAGGTTTTTTATGAAAGGTCATCAGGATTATGGATTTTTATTCCATGTACCTTCTTTCTATAAACTTTATACCTAATTGTTTGGCTTGTAAGGAGAGGAATTTAAGAAGATAGCACGAAAACCAGCTAACGCAGGATATGCTGATATGAGTATGGCAATTGGATTACCATAGTTTCGAACCAAATTTTTGAGATTCCTGTGTTGTATGATATGACATAATGTGAAACGTACTTTGAGATCTTCTATTCAAAACGGCGTGTATATGTAAAAGTGATGCCATTCTAGGTTTTGTACAATTAGGAAAGCGTTTTTGAACTCTATGGGTCAACTGCATCTCCCAAAATAATTCATGCAAATTTATATGGGATTTTACTTTTAATTGTTAAAGAACAGTAATTTGCTATACTTCAGATTGTATTATTACTTAAATATTTAAGACAAAATTCAGAAAACCCCCTCATTAAGTATAAGATTCTGTAAACACCAAATTTCCAATGTAGGAAAAAGATAAAAATGAACCAAAAATTAATTTGAACATACAACTATACAAACTTCCGGACTAAGGCCGTGGTCCAATGAAATTCTTCCCCTTCATCTTTCCAAACGTTTCGTCCACGATTGCCGTGGACTACATCTGTGGTATGTTCCAGGTAATCTTTTTGGAGTAGTCAGCCAAACGTTTTCATAGTTTACATCAGCCGTCCACACTCTTCAATAAATTCGAAAACTTTACCTAAAATAACACACTACAATTTAGAGACAAAATTAAGGACTTAATTTGAAAATTGCATTATCTTTCATCATGCTGCGTTATTTACTATTATTTAAAATTTTTTCGAACCGACCTATATCTTTGACATGTTTTAGCTGAAGTTCGAAAGTCAGACAGCCGCAACTCTAAAAGAATCTGTCTTCACATGTTTTACCCAACTTTGAAAATTCAGTTGGTGTCTTTGCAATGGATTGTCAAATACGACATTCTAGATGTAAGAAATTCCCCATTTATGTAAAAATTCTGCAATAAATTTAGTGAAATTACTGGTTTAGGCTTACTTTATCGGCGAAGTCAGTAATTAACTGAGGCCTATTCTGTAAAAAAGCTGCAGCTCATTAAATCAAGCACTTAGCTACGATGGTTGTCTCGTTTGGTGCGTTAAACAAACGAGAAATAGATGGACACTGTTTATAGCTTTATGGCGCGACCTGCCACGCTTTCGACTCCATAGTTCGTCTCGCTTCCCGCAGTCAGCAACGATTTCTTATTAACACTGCATTAGAGGCTCCACTCAAAGTTATCTTATTATTGAACGTTTTATCATTTGTCTACATTCTTTCATTAGAAGGATATAACTCTTTCTTGGGTGGAATCGTAAAAAAATACATTTTACTAACTTAATTGGTACACGCTTTTATTAAAATATCAACAGCGCAAGACTGCGTTAACTGATCCAGTCCCTTTGGAGAATTTTGATATCTCTGAAAATTTGTGGCCATTCTGCGTGAAACATTACGTGCGTGCAGCATCTCCCCAGGCCTTTATTTTGATTAGCCTCTACCTCAACCATATTTCAAAATAGTGAGCGTGAAAGTTTACCTCGGATGTATGGAAGCTTCATATTGATTTACAGCAGTCGTTATTTATCGGCAATGAAAGGCTTAGATAATGATCGATTCTCTAATCCTGGGAGGCTCGACTGCAATTCCACTGGTTCATTGCTTTATCTCAGTGTAATTTAAACACTACACTCCATTAGTACAAAAGTATTTTACTTTAAGAGATGGCTAAAATAATTGACGTTTAACTCCAATAAAAGCACATTGTAAAAATATAGCATTTGATGTAGCGATGTCTGTATCAATAATACTATAGAAACAGGCATTTGCATTACATTATACAGGGGTGTCAAAATGTATACACACTTATAGCAAAGAAAAAACTTTGCTAATGTAACAAAACTGAAATCACACAAACAGAAAATCCTGAGCACTAATAATCTTAGACCTTTACAGTTCCAAAAGTTGCTCAAAATGTCCATCATCGGCGTCGATACAACCAATTTCTGAGTATGTTGAACTACTGATTGAGCAACGTTTGCGAGTGTCCCTTTCGAATGCAGCACAATACCGTTACAATTTCTTCCCGGAGTGCTGCCAGAATAGCTGGTTTTCTACGGTATACAATATCCTTAACAGTTCCCCATAGGTAGAAGTTCAACGGAGTTAGATCCGGAGAATGCGGTGGAAACTCAATCGGACCTCTTCGTCCTATTCAGTGCCTTGGATAGCGCCTAGCCCTTGTAAACATCGTATACGGTACCACGAGTCTCAAATTTGTCTCGAATGCGTGCAATTGTTACTCCCGTTGGCGGTTCTGTTCTATACACACGTCTCCATTGTCTTTGAACTTCAACAACATTCTCGGTTTTCCAATACCACTTCAAAATTGCTTTCCGCTGTTCAAACGATAATCTTGGCTCCATTTTGTTGTAGCAACGATAGCATAACGTGATGTGAGTCACGTTTGTTTACAGAATATCATATGATAAACATGGCTTCATTTGTTCATTGTTGATTTACCTGTCACGTAGCAACGCTATCATAATGCATGTGAGTCACATTTGTTTACAGAACATCATACTACACATTACTGTTGTTTTTCGGTTCAACTTTGAAATATATTAAATGGATATCTACTGTGAAAGTGTGTATACATTTTATGGCATCCTCGGTAGATTTTAATGAGTACCGGTTTCTGATAATATGTACAAATGAAATGTTATCTTAATTCATACATCAGTTCTATTACACCAATGAATTTATATTAAGTTTGAGCTTCTCAGGATTTAGCTTAAGTTTATTGTAAAAGTAAAAAACCTGTTAGAACACGCACTCTCTGTATACAAGTAATTTAATTAAATTCCTATAGTTTTATACAAAGATTTTAAAAAAAACAAAACTGTGTTGGGGCCACTTCCTTGGTCTAGTGGTTAGCGTTGCTGATTGTTGGTAGGGAGGCCCAGGTTCGATTCCAAGTACCTACTCAGAAATATTTCTGGAACGGGGTCCACCCAGCATCGTGAGGACAATTGGAATGCTGCCTGACGGAGATGTGGCGATGTTCGATCACGAAAGCCGCGTGAGGCGTGTGTGCATGCTGATCACATGCCCCCGTGCAGTACTGCCCTTTATCAATGAAGTCGTAAGACGGAGGTAGAGGAAGCAGAAGTCGCCGAATTATACCTCTTGCAGACCAAACACAGAACCAGTGATGCACTTTATGTAGCATCATTTTAATATTTTTCACGAAGAAGGAACTAAACGGAAAATTGTATTTTAATAAACTCGTTTGTCAATACGTCAATAGGTTATTTCAACTATTTTTGTACCATTTTGCGTGAAATTAACGAGTGAACGTTAAATGAAAGAGAGTCCATTAATGACAAAAAATTCACGCTGGGTGGAAATGCAATATATAAGTAATGAAATAAAAGTATATAATTTTTTAAATGTTTCTGGTAAATTGCATTAGCACTACTATAAAAACTGCCGGAAGAACCACATCTGTTAAATTTTGAAAAAAACTTAATGTGAAAAGTATAATCTCTTGGGAACAAAGCCATATTTTCAACTTGAATTTTAACTCTAATAGCTTCGTTCTAGAATCTTTGAATTCTTCTAGTGAATAGCGTACTTCAACTATTTATGAAAGCGGTTGAAAGTCATTTTCGAAAAAAACTTAGATGTTAGTTTTTAAAAATGAGATAGGGATTAACTGTATTCTTAAGCAATTTTCACATTTTTATCTCAGTGTAACTAACCTCTATTTGATAGCAATGAGGTGAGAGATAGTCAATCAGCCCAAAATGCTCCTGGCCTTAATAATAACGATTAAAAAAACAAATTCAACATTTACAATCAGTACATTAAAGAAAATGCACAAATGTCAGTTAAATTAATTAAATAAGTTGACATTTGTGACAAAGTACAAGTTTAGTGACACCTGTTTCCATTGTTTGTGTAAGTTTAAGAACATGGTTGAAAATTCAAGTCATAAATGGGCACTTCTTGAAAAACGTATTTTGACACACTCAACCTGGTTTTTATATTTTAGAGGCGGAATTCAGAATTACCACAACAATAAAATGGAATAAGTTCTTTGTATCATATTTATTTACTATATACCGTAGCATATATTCTACTAAGAAAGGCAGGTTATGTTTTATTTAAATAACTATAAACACTTTTTCTTTTATTTTACTATAAATATTTTTGCTATTGAATTTTAGTACCTATGAAGTTTAAATTTAAAAAAAAAAAAAAAAAAAAAAAACGCAAAACATCAACAGAGCTTTCTAATTCACACTCTTTCATGGTCTATGCTGTACTTACTGAATTCATAAATGTCCAGATAATGTTTTATTGGCTGTTTATGCACACTGATAAGGTTTACTAATTAAATAAAATAGTTCCTTCGGTTCTAAGGCGGTCATAACACTAAGATATATATACACTAAAAGTATTTCTTATAATACAAGACACTTAAACTAGAAACTGCATATGATAGCATTTTCATAACATTTCAGTGTTTCTAGTTATGGTTTAATATGGAATGAGATGGTTGTTAACGTATTGAAGTGGAACAAATTACATTTTATATAATGCATCACATATATTTTTAGTTTCTGCATTCATCACAACAGTTTCTAAAGCAGAGTATTGTTAATTAGTGATATTACATAAATATATTTTCAAAGTCACAAAGTATGTCTTGTGCTAAGCCCTTCCTTATATTATATAGACACCTCATTCGATTAATCGATATTAAATAAGGCGGCAGGTACTGACATTAGTTCTGGGAATTTGAGCATTGTGAATGCATCAGAAAAAATATCGCTAGTATTGCTACCAAAGAATCAAGGAAATAATATGCTATTGCATAAGTAAATATGTTTGCAACCCTGGAACCATGTCAGGCTGGAAGAACATCAACAGCTGATTATTGTCCTTGCCCAAATGCATATGGTTTCTTTCAGAGTGAGAAAGTTATGAAATTTAGTATAATATGTAAGGAAAATATAATAATAAAAACTCAAAAAAGTCAATTTTAAATTTTACCTTACTAAAATACGTTTAAAAATACGATCACTGCGATATTAGTAACATTATCCAGAAAGTTAGATAACGTTTCTTCCGTGCTTCTCCTGATGAGAAATAGAGGACTATTTTTGAAACACAAAATGTTTCGGAAAAACTGAAATAAATTAATTAAAATATAAATAAGTTGTCTAAAAATAATTTAAGAATTGCGTATTAAAAGTGAATTTGTTTTGTGAATAGGGTATTTGCAAAATAAGGCCGCATACTTTTAACACTTTTGTCATAAATAATTTATAAACGCTTAATGTTCAAATATTATAAATGAAAAGAATTAACCACAAAATAATTTTAATAGCTGACAAAATATTGCCGATCTCTATTGGTTTGTACTGCATCACAGCGAAGACAAGTTCTGTGACAAAGTGCGAAATCCTGCAAACGAAAAACGCGAGAGCTAAAAACCGAGTGCGCCCCCTATCTGCGTAACCATCAGTCTCTCTCGCGGCTTGTCTATACATCCAATCCGGGGCCTGAAAATCCAATTGCGGCGTTGTTTTGTGTTTGAAGCTGCCTTACCCTCTTTCAAAGAAGTGCAGGAGTGTTTCGTGTGAAATAAATAAGAGTAGGGTGAGGCTGTGGGGGTGGGGGACATGTATATAAGGGTCCAACTGAAGCTAATAACTTTATTACATATACACAAAGAGAGAGAATGGTGTTCATTTTCTTTCGCCACCTTTCGTCTTATTCTGACGGGTATATAATGGCAAGCCTCTCCTTTTAGTGGGTGTGAATGTGACTATTTTTTGTTGTTCTAATTTTCCTTCTCTTGTGGCGATGTTTGAGAGCTTGTTAGTCCGCAGCAGGCCATTACTGCTCCATGTTTATTGGCTAGTTAGGTTGTATTGGAAATGACGTCCAAAGCACATTGGGGGTCTGTAATATAATCTGCAAGAAGTACAACTTGTGTTCTACCAGCGTTGCCGAGTCAAACCACGGCAGATACTGTGAAAATCAGGGACATTTAAAATTTAACCTCTGCTTTTCTGTTATGCGTGGAAAATTGAATACTTCAATGAGCCAACTAACAGTTAGCTCAAGTGCGTTTTATATCAGGGGAAAATAAAAACCACTGCCTTCTATTTATAGTTAAATTAGATATTTTATATACATATGACAATCAATGAATTGAACTATTAAACACTAATTAATGCAAAAAGGAAAAAATAAACATAAAAAACTAAAGCAATTCTACAACAAAGGTATACTTCATAAGCACACAATAAAAGAAAAGTATTCAAAAAAGCTGGGCTGCTACAGAACGTTGAATACAGAATATAGACAAAACAATTAAAGATAAGGAATAACCTTTGAGCATCAAGGAGAAATCTTCAATAGTTTTTGAAAATGCCAAAGAATAATTTCCAACACATGCAGAGTTAGACTATTGTAACAGAAAATAATTACTAGAATAATCATAAAAAACTCATATGAAATAAATGCCACATATTTAAAATTGTGGCATAGAACCAAATAAGTTAGTATGAGATAAACTAGACTTCAAAATATTAAATAAAGTTGACCACATCTTAATAGCACCCACCAACAATAGAATTATTGGAAAAAAATGATTTTTTTTTTTTTTCCATTTTTCTCAGGTTCAATTGTATAATTTTTGCATCTATGGCCGCAGTTTGTTCTGTTGTGTGAAATTACATCCGCTCATAACACCCCTTGTTTGTACTCATCTGTGCACAGTGCCGAAATTGCCATGGGTGGCCGAGGTCGTGAGTGGGAGGTTTGGGGTTTGGGATTCGAATCCTACCTGGACCGTCACCCTGATTGAGCTTTTTTCCAGGTTTTCCTCAGTCCTCATAAATGACAAATACCGAAGAGGTGCCCTAAACTTAGGCATGGAACGCTTCCTTCCTTTTAAAAAATATCCTTTTCCAATTTACCATTTTATTTTATGTATCATCAGTGTTTTGCGCCTGTGGTACCTCAATAGTAAAGACGAGCATTATACACTAATCCAAAAATAGTATAGGTTATACCTTAAACCTATTTATGCCTGTAAGATCCCAGTCATAATACTGAGGGTGCCAAAAAAAGATATACACACTTTCACAGTAAATATATATTTAGTATATTTCAAAGTTGGACCGGAAAATAACAGTAATGTGTAGTATGATATTGTAAACAGAACTCACATACATTGTCATCGCGTTGCTACGTGACAGGTGAATCAACAATGAACAAATGAAAACAAGATTATCGTATGATGTTCTGTAAACAGGTGTGACTCACATTCCGTTATGCTAGCATTGCTACAACAAAATGGAGACAAGATTATCGTTTGATCAGCTTGAAAGTAATTTTGAAGTGTTATTGGAAAACCGAGAATGTTGTTGAAGTTCATAGGCAATGGAGACGTGTGTACAGAACAGAACCGCCAACGCGAGTAACAGTTGCAAGCATTCGAGACAAATTTGAGACTCGTGGTACCGTATGCGAAGTTCACAAGGGCAGATCTGGGAGACCTCGCACAGCAACAAGCCCCGCGTCCTAGACTATGCTTTTGGAGCGTTTTGAGCACTCACCGCAGAAATCTACAATGAAATGTGCACGTGAGACTGGGATTAACAGAACCAGCGCACGTCGTATTATTAAAACAGCAAATTTGAAAGTTTTCATCCCAAGACTTTTGCATGCATTAAATGAAAATGACCCTGAAACCTCATGTGCTGCAATCGCTGAGGACACTTTCGCAAACGTTGCTCAGTCAGTAGTTCAACGTACTCAGAAGTGCATCGGCCCCGATGGTGAGCATTTTAAGCAACTGTTATAACTATAAATGTCTAAGATGATTAGTGCTTATTGTTTTCTGTTTGTTAACAGAGTGTTTTCTTTACTTGAAGTGTGTATACATTTTTGGCACCCTCTGTATTTGTTTCTGTACATTATTTTGGAACTGAACAGTGGTATGCAACTCCATAGAAGAAGAAAATATAGCATTCTAAGGAAATGGGTTGGGATAGTGTAGAAAGTATTTCGTTGCTTAAATCGCTTCTTGCTTATATAAAAGTTTGTTCAGTCTGTCAAAACTTTACTGCAGTCACATTTTAATTCATACATTTTAGAATTTTAAGCATCAACAACCTTTCTTGGGGTTATTTTATTTAACTTTGGGTTTCTTAACCACCAGATATGTCTATAAAACTCTGCAGCAACAATGCGTATTGCTTTTAGTGACTAGTTTTCAAGCATGAAACCAAGATTTTGTAGTAGGTATGTACTGTCCGTATAACTTTAAAGGAAAGCTGTTTACCAAATTTCTTTTATGAACATAATAATAATATTCAGCTTTTTGGATAAAATATTTTACTCTATGCTTGATAGCCCGGATATATCTAATGCTGTCTACAACTTTAATGATGTAGTTCATTTATTTAATTATTATTTTGTCTCTTTATTGGTTTCTATTCAATTACATTGAAAAGCTGAGGCTATCACCACGACTTATTTACAATTTTATATTAACTTTACACTGTTTCTGTCGCGATTATTCCTCGGTATTTTGCCCGTACATCCGTAATTATATCTGAGCATTCCTTGCATTAGTGAGGTTATGAAAACGACGCCCCTGTTGTTCTGAAAAAGCTTTACAACTACTGGGTTGACTACGAAATACCGACCTTGCCACGACGAGCCAGAGAATGAAGGAATGCTGACGTAGAGAAGAAAGGAAAAGGAAGCGAACTATGACATGCCACATATTTCTGGTCATCATAATTGATGGGCTTATCCACGAACCACTTTCGTCTGTTGAACGCTTTGAAGTAGGGAGTGAATGCACGTTATTCAATAATACTGAAAAATCTTACTGATAATATTTGTGCTGAAATGCTGAGAATTGACTTCATCGCGTGTACAAAAGTGTCATTGAGGCACAAGGAAAGCATTTTCAGCACATTCACTAATCAATAAATAGCTTTTTTGTACATGCATTTGCATGAATTTTCTTTGCGGCGCCCAAAACCAATGCTTACTTTAGTATAAAAGGTGGAGAAATTTTTGTGTACCATCATATAGTTACTATTAATCAAGCACTCAACGAATTTCTGCTGCCATGTACTTAAAATTTCGAACTGAATGCTGTTTTGTATAGAATAGAGGTGAGAGGACTTTATGTTTCACCTCTTGCATAGAAAATAAGACCTATATAAGTCACATTGTCAAACACAAAATAGCTATTATGTTAAGCAATTGGATATTTCGTTAGTCTTGGCGGTCTAGTGGTAACCATTCTTGCCTTGTAAACCCAAAATCGCGGGTTCATTCCCGGTCAGGGTCGATGGATTTTTTCGAGAGTAAAAATTCAAGTATGGCTTCCTTCGGAAGGGATGCAAAGCTATGGGTCCGTGTTGTAAATTTACGGCACGAAAAAGAGCCTGAAGGCTGAAAAAAGAGCCTTTGAGCAAAATTTACAAGCCTGTTCAATCCCCGAATTGAATGGGATGTTGATGACCTGAGATATTAAACAACGTCCATAAATAAAGCATAAAAATCCGATATTTCATTCATTATAGTATAACACAGCATAAGAAATATATACTGACCAGTGATATAGTATGTTAATAACTACCCTACCATAGAACTTAGCGAAGAAACATCTTTGCTGAATTGGCCAAGTCGCCAATTGGAAGTAAACAGCGGCTGCTGCCACATCTGGCATCGAGCATCGGGGTTGAATTGTACTGTAAATTTAGTCCTCTTCAGAGCGTGCTGTTGAAGAGCAACATTATAAAATCAAAGACTTGAGTTTAGAATGGCGACAACATTGGGTTCTCTTGCCATGCCACAAACTTTTCAAGCACCCTTGTGCATACATGCTGAAATACGATAAGGTATGGTGGCTCTCCACTTTGAAATGCATGTGTTCTGGACAAAACGTGTAACAGCAGTCATTCATTCCTCTCACAGCTAAAAGGGCATCAAGCTACATGTGTTGCGGGCGCCACTCTTTAAAAAAAAAAAAACTTCCTCACAGCCTCCTTGATGATGAATGATGATATCGAGCCGCGTTTTTGTTGTAATGGTTTTGCTAGTCGGCACCGCATCCTAGAAACAACTCTGAGTGACGGGCTCTTGATGAGAAAACGAGGGTTGGAGGGAGGGGAAGGGGTGAGAAATGGCACAGAGAGAGCGCGGGAGATTGAAGTGGCGGGGGAGGGGGCGGTAGATAGAGAAGGAACAAACTAATTAATTTACCAAATTATCGCGTCCCTGTGTAAACACCGCTCCGTCCAATCGCCGCGGATTTTGTGCATCTCACCCTTCCACGCGTTCTCTTCCCTAACGCCTCCATTCCATCCCCCCACCCTTCAAAACTCTTCCCTTCTTAATGCATAATGAATATTCATGATGAAATGCTTACAGACTGGGTGTGTAGAGTAAATGTATTACCTATTTGGAAAATATTGTGCATTCTCTGATGGATGTTTAACACATGAGATCCCCTCAGCAGAAAATTATAGTACTGTTATCAAAAGATTAGCAGCTTACCGCGAGAAACTACTGAAGCCCAGCAGGCTTTGTTTTTATATAGAGATAACCATTTCTAGCGTTTTAAAGAAACCACTGAGCCTTTAGTCCCATTTCAGGTGGATCAAAGTTGATCACATGCTGTTTTCAGATAAACTTTTATCCTGCTTGTACAAATTTCTTCTAAAACTTTGATTCCTTTATTTCACTTTTTGCATGTGGAATTCCGGTTCGAATGTGCTGAGATATTCAGCCTATCTCACCCATAACATGTAGCAGAATGTACAATACCTTTCTATGATAATCATTCGTCGATCTTGCAGCACTCTACTTGTATTTTTCTTGTGACAATTTTACAAGGACCATCGACATGCCAACCTTCACACGATATTGTATGAGATTTAAATTCATGACAGCATATTTTTACTATATCATAAGAACCATTACGTTTTCCTTGTTTACAGGTATTTAATCACTTTTGGTTATTCTATTTTCTAAGTATTTCAACAGCTAAATTAACATAATGCAAAATGTATGAACTTGAAACTGCGGAAAAGACGTCTTTGTGCCATGAAAGAACAATTTTTTGCTAGCTACTACTTATGCTGTTATTACTAATGTATTTTAATTTATAATCGATAATAATAATTAAGGATACACTTTCTAAAAGCATGTTATTAATAAAAAAGGTTTATCTTATTTTCCAATTATTCCAACTAAATAAAAAGTTACAATAATAAATATTATTATCTATCGCAAATGAAATAAACGTTTATTAAACTCTAAAGGGTTATGAAATAAATATCGCATAAGTTAAAAAAGAACTTTAAATGTCCAATCCAAGAAAAATGTATTGCATTATTTAAAGAAGCTTTAAGTACCTGCACACTTTATTACTTCTTATTATTTTAATTTCAATGTTATCATATCAGAAAGTGACCCCTTATGATATGACTGAAATGGAATTTCGAAACGAGTACGGCAAAGGTATTTTCGTAGTACTTATGCACAATATTTTGTTTCACACTGTGTGGGGTTGCTTTATTTTTTATTAAATATTGTAATATAAGTTCAAGATGCTCATAGATCTTACGTTCATTATAGGGCACATTCAGAAAACGTTGAAAGAACTGCCTAACAGTTAAGGTAATTATGTTCGATTATCATAGTGTATTCATATGCTGGTATAAGTTTTCCGTACTCTTTTCAAGAAGGAACATAATTTGACAAATATTTTAAGTACAGAGTATAGGAATCAGTTCGTGTGGATGTTACTTTTCGGATTATTTAAAGCTACTGATTAGTTAGTGTTATGCTAGTAAGAGCAATTACGAACCCACGTTTTTGCCAGAGTAATGAGTTAAATATTTTTCTCTTCACACTGCAACAAATAATTACATGAAAACTTTGAAATATTCCTTTATTTAATACAGAGGGTTTCAAAAATTGTATACACACTTCAAGCAAAGAAAAAACTGTGCTAACATAACAAAACTGAATTCACACAAACAGAAAATGATGAGCACCAATCATCTTACACTTTTACGTTACAACAGTTGCTCAAAATGCCCACATCGGCGTGCAACGTTTGCGAAAGTGTTCTCAGCGATTGCAGCACATGTTGTTTCAATTTCTTTCCGAAGTGTTGCCAGTGTAGCTGGTTTTCTACGGTATACGGTACCATGAGTCTTAAATTTGTCTCGAATGCATGCAAATGTTACTCGCGTTGGCGGTTCTGTTCTGTACACACGTCTCCATTGCCTTTGAACTTCAACAACATTTTCGGTTTTCCAATACCACTTCAACATTGCTTTCCGCTGTTCAAACGATAATCTTTGCACCATTTTGTAGTAGCAACGCTAGTATAGCATAATGTGAGTCATGTCTGTTTACAGAACATCATATGATAATCTTGGCTTCATTTGTTCATTCTTGATTTACCTGTCATGTAGCAACACTATCATAATGTATGTGAGTCACATCGGTTTATAGAACATCATACTACACATTACTGTTGTTTTTCGGTTCAACTTAGAAATATATTAAACATATATCTACTGTGAGAATGTGTATACATTTTCTGGCATCCTCGTATTTAATAATGAGTTATTTTTTGCTCTCTAAAGTGTTTAGAAGGCATAAAACCGATCAACTGAAAGTCAGATTCTGTGCTGTTAAACAGAAAGTTCTGACCGATGTTAGAAAGAATAACTTCATTAACTCCATCCACGATTCTACAGCCCATAATGAGCTTCCACCATTGTAATCCATGCATGTCACTTTTGTGACATCCGTTTTTAGATCTTGTTGCGCGTTCTGCAGCCATCTCTTCTGTCATCTAAACTATGGAGGAGCTTTTTGCGTCCCTTCGTTTCTCGTATGAGGGACTTAAGATGCCTTATAAATTTGTTTATTTGCAATTGATCCACGAATTCAGCATTCTCATGTACTGGGCAATGATTTCACCAAATAATTTCTCTTTAAAAGTTCTATTAGAATAAAATCTTACAAGACCAAATTTATTATTCATTTTATAATAAAACCCATTTTAACTCCCCCTTAAATATTTTCAATGTTTCTGATGGAGATAACGGCTGGATTTAAAGAGTTTCGGAAATACCTAAGAATTTTCAGAGAAACAACACACTCTGCTTTCGACTAAACGCATTGCAGATCTTTCCTTGAAACTCATAGTGAAAAGATATAAGTTAATGGGAACGAATCTGGTGGTGAGGTCATGACTCGGAAATGTCTCTCTTGTATTAAAAATTGTAAACAATCGTGCACTGATGCGTTTCTTTGAGGTCTGACAGTGTCTTCGCCGTCAATTCGCTAACTGTATCAATAGTAAAACGCTGTAGAAATAGTGTGCAACTTTAACTGCCTTATTTCTTAGATTGTAACCTTAAAGCTAGCAAAGTTGAAGTAAACTTGGAGCAAGCTTCAAGACATATACAAATTACTGTAAATTATGTTGCACTGCAGAAATTTAATTTTTAAATCATACAACTGCATTCAATGAAATGTGTACACATGTTATTATTTAAGACATTCAATAGCGAACTGTAATTACAATATGCATACTTGTTTATTGAGGAGAATATTACGCCTGAAAAAGTAACGAATATGCTACATTCTTTTAATAAAACGGGATCACTTAGCATGTAATACTAACAATTTTATAGTTGAACAAGTATATTAGCCTTTTATGTTAAGGCGTTATCTATTGGATCCAGCGTTTACAATGGTTAAAATGAAAAAACTATTATTAATAACTAATGATGAAACACTTTCTACTATCAAAGTATAGTTGCCTTAGCATTACCTATATAGTATAACTGATCCTGAGCTCTGCCTATCGTTTCGATGTAAACAGCAGCACGTTTCTCTCATGTAGTCACAAACTCTAACCCCCTCCCTCTCATGTCAGGCTTATCTGATCTTTTGTTTCGGAAAGAATTCTGCTAGTATACCTGTGTTAAAAGGCTTGTCGGTAGGGAACGATATTCGGCTTTAAAATCAGTATAATCCAGATATGTGAGGATTCGGGTATAGTAGAGTGTAGGCAGAAGCAACAATTTGTTATTTCTCTTGTCTTTAATGTCAAAAAACATGTACCTGTTTTCGGACAAAGCAAAGTATTTCTAATAGTGTTTAACGCCCGTTTTTACTACTGAGGTACCACAGGAGGTGGACACTGATGATACATGAAATGAAATGATATGTTGGGAAAGGATTATTTTTTTTAAGGAAGGAAACATTCCAGGCCTAAGTTTAGGGCACCTCCCCGGCATTTGCCATTTATGAGGACTGAGGACAACTTGGACAAAACCTCAGTTAGGGAGGACGGTCCTGGTGGGATTCGAACCCCAAATCTCCCGCTCACGACCTCGGTCACCCGTTGCGGTTAAAGCAAAGTGACAAACATACTCTCTGAATCTTAACACCAATGAAAGTAATACTGCGTTCTCCTGGTTTTTTTTTTTTTTTTTTTTTTTTTTTGTAGAAGGTAAAATATTACTCCAAGTAAATAAGTTCCTGATGAACAGAGGTGTACAGGTCAATTTATCTGCACTTCCAGTGATAAGTCTTGACAAACAGAGTGGAATAAAGATGAAGTTGGTTATAGAGCTTAATAAAGAAAACAAAAATTGTAAATACTTTTTTCTCTATCCCTTACAAATTATCAAAAAAATAGATAGTATATCTCGAAAAATACAGCAACGCTGACTGATGTTTTATAAATTTAGAATGCAGACAACATGTGCTACATAATATTACTACGAAAACAAGTTCATAATTAATGTTGCTCACTTTTCAAATCTTGTTTACATTATATTAAACTCTTGACTTGGCATATAAGTTTCCATTTTGGAATATGACACTTGGGAGGTTTCAGTTACCAAATAAATTTAGTTTCGCATTTTCCAACAGAGTGATGGGATGTGGGTCCATCGCCATCTTACAGGGAACTAAGATATTACTCATAATTTTGTCTTTTCAGGATTGAAGTTCTTTTAGGTGCCGTAAATCCACTACACGGGACCCACTACTTAAATCCCTCACGAAGAATTAGCGTTCGAGATTTTCCTTTTCCTAGACAAGGTTTGAACCTTCGAATCCTCGTATAGGAGAGTGTGTGGTAGCATTAATTTGGTACGCCTTTAACTTTTCAGATGAATTTAAGTTAACACTCTTCATGTTATGCAAAAATAAAGGATTTTATTTTATTTATAACCGTTTGTATATTCGATATTATAATCGGCATATATAAATTCTGGCACATCAATATATTACAGCACGTAAAAGAGTACACAGCAATTACTTTTTTTTTCCTTCGCCTAACTGCACGTAAACCACCAAAATTTTATTCCAAAATTTTGTTTCACTTATAGCATTGAATTACGCATACAATTACGCTTATCAATATGTCTGATAAAACAATTAATACAACGGAATATTCTGAAACTTTTCCACCCCTTAGAAATACAAATATAGATTTAAGATTTGTTGGTAATCGAGAAACACAATTTGAAAATTTCGTGCAACACGACTCCAGGAAATTGAGAGAATGCGATTTTGGGTTTTGGATGTAGTGGTTTTTGTCGACTATGTATTGCGTGAGCACAGAGTAATCGTTCAATATTACGTCACGTTAATTCTCAAGTTTAAAACATTATAAAGCAAATAAGTACAGGCTTTATTGTTTCTTTAAGAAAGTCCAACTTGCATTTGTATTCACAGTACTGATTTCGAAACAGTTGTGGCGTTTCCTATATGTATCGTATTAAAATCCGACTGCTTCGAGAACAGTAAAGCGGATGTTGCATGGTTCAGAAATGAAGCTTTAAACTACCACATGGAGATGTCTCCTGCAGTATAAAGCCCAAGGAATGCGGCAGGAAGAAGGGGCCGCGTTTAGAACTGTATAACAGGGGATGAGGAAGAATTATGAGGGACAGACAGGTGGTTTGAATAGTACAGCGTTAGCGGATTCTTCTTCCAACTTCTTTTTAACTTCAAAAAATAAAACGTAAAAATATCGTAGAAAATATCGTTGAAACTGAATTAAAAGTTTGTGTGCTGAGTCTTTCTCCCCTTAAGCCGGGGATGAAGATTTATATTTTTCAGCACAGACATATCCCCTCTTTTCATTTTCCATCCCGTATCTTTTTTTTTTTTCCCCCTTTATTTCTCTACTTGTAGAAAATTTTCGCGGAACAGTTTTAAATTTTCTCTTTCGCCTTACTTTTTAATTTATATAAAAATGTCTTAGTCATTAAATTTTGAAGTTACTATAAAATGTTGTAACTGGTAAATTTTAAGGAAACCCTTCGTAGCGAAAAAGCAAGAACCACATATTGAATTTCTGTATTACATTTCGAAGTGTTTTACTGCTTATGCATGACTTTTTAAAGCAATAGTAAATAAATTCCACCAACTCCGAATATTATTATTGATTGTATCTCTAATTAATACATTCCTTTCAATCGTTAAATATTATGCAGGAAATGTAGATAGTGCATTTTTTTTCTAGTCCATTGGTAATATTAAACATTATTCGTTTAACTGTTTCTGTACTTGTTATTCATAATATTTCCTCTTTGTAGATTTCTTTTCATACTCTCATTTTTCTGAACCTACAATAAAAAAATGGCATGTATATGACTTAATTTCTGTTAGTAAATGTACTCCACTCTGTACTCTCGTGAATGTTAACGTTAAAACTTTTCTTTGATTTTAGGATTCATGGACCAAGAATCTTATATATTATCCACCAGTTTAACAGAAAGGAGGTGAGTAGGCACTCTCCTGTTCTTTGCAAGTACACAGCATTCTTGTAAATAAACTTAACAGATAATGTACGATAACTTATCTGTTAGCATCACACCAACTGCATACAAAAACAATGCATATTATAACATCACAGCTGACAGCTGTAGAAAAAGTAACGATTAAAAATAGTTTATTATATAATGAAAAAATATAGCTTACTGTGGAAAGTTAACTTAGAATAATTTTACATACTACAATTAAGATATTAAAAATGTCATTACAGAGAATAGTTCCGGAAGTACTAGAAAAATAAATTTGAGCAATTTTGACTAAAGAAAGATTCATTTCTTTTCTTTCCCTTTTTAACCTAGTTCACCAACTGTGTTATACGTGTTTCACAGGTAAACACAGCCCAAAAAAAAAAAATTCAAGCAAAGAAAACACTGTGTTAACATAACAAAACTGAATCATCTTACACTTTTACAGTTACAACAGTTGCTCAAAATGGCCGCCACCGGCGTCGATACACTTCTGAGTACGTTAAACTACTGATTGAGCAACGTTTGCGAAAGTGTCCTCAGCGATTGCAGCACATGCCGCTTCAATTTCTTCCCGAAGTGCTGCCAGTGTAGCTGATTTTCTACGGTATACAACATCCTTAAGAGTACCCCATAGGTACAAGTTCAACGGAGTTAGATCCGGAGAACGCGGTGGAAACTCAGTCGGACCTCTTCGTCTTATCCAGTGCCTTGGATCCAGTGCGCGGGGCTTGTTACTGTGCGAGTTCTCCCAGATTTGTCCTTGTGAACATCGCATACGGTACCATGAGTCTCAAATTGATCTCAAATGCGTTGGCGGTTCTGTTCTGTACGCACGTTTCCATTGCTTTGAACATCAACAACATTTTCCGTTTTCCAACACCACTTGAAAATTGCTTTCCGCTGTTCAAACGATAATCTTGGCTCCATTTTGTTGCAGCAACGCTAGAATAACATAATGTGAGTCACATCTGTTTATAGAACATCATACTACACATTACTATTGTTTTTTGGCCCAACTTTGAAATATGTTAAATAGATATCTACTGTGACAGTGTGGATACATTTTTAACACCCCCGATATTTGTTAATAACGGATAGAAGGAAGAGTGCCATTACAATCGTCATTTGTTGGCAGTCGCTGATCCTTTGTTATTCTTCATCCTATAAAGCATACCTATATAGACATTTTAATTGTTTGCACTATTATAAAATTGATTGAGAATAGCTTAGAAACTCGCATAAGAATGTTAACATAACATCATATATATATATCAGTCTAAGGTAAATCTACATTCGTTAGATATACTCTAATATGATAAATATTTATTTGTTAATTATTAACATCTTCTATCAATTATTTAAATATTAAAAGGGCTGTAATGAGATAATGAAGAATGAATGATAATTCTTATATTTAGCCTTTAAAAAATCGAAAAAATCTCCTTAAGTCTGTTATAACTATAGATGAGAGAATTTATAAAAGTTCTAGGATCCCAATTCAATCCTAAAAGGTTTCTACATCCCCTCGATTCTACCGAATTCATTCATATAAGAATACGACGAAGTGGGGAAGGGGAGAGAAAGTACTTCTGCTTAATATTTAAAAAAATATGCTTGGGAATGCAAGTAGAGACGCTGATCCGTAGAATTTAGCTCATTAGTTTAAACAGTAGACAATTTAAGTTATGTGTGAGATATCTTGGTATGAGTTGTTTGAAACTTCCAGAACTATCAAGAGTTAGTTTCGAGAATTTTCGAGAGAATTAATGGAAGGCAGTCCCATTACTTTAGGCAGTAAATTCCGGAAGATTCCGCTAGATGGTATACTGAAAAACAGTGCGCCACTCCGGTCCGGGTAGCACCAAAATTGCAACAATCGCCCTAATGTTTGATTTTTTACTGAACGCTCAAATGGTATGTCCATGGGATTAAAACTAATGTTTTCATAGTTTTAGGAACTTTTTAGATTATGATTCGAAAGATTGGAATGATGATAAAAGGCCCGAATATTCAAAGTTGGAATACTTCGAATCTTTTGGGCCTTTACATATGCATCCAATGTTCTAATAACGTACTCATCACTTCGATGCTGGAGTTTGCTACTTATTAATGAATATTTGGACTTTGACATTCCTCAATATAAGTAAATATATTTAAAGTTGGACACAAAACGATTAGTAATAAAAAATTAATATAAAGAAACGTGAATAAAAGTTCGAACCCTTCTTTCTCTCTACTACAGTGTTCATGTCCATCTAGTATGGAAATATTCCTGAAAGCAAAATGCTCTTGTTATAGTTTTCGGTGTTATAACTATTAAATTTAGTTTTGGGGATATGACACTTTAAAATGTCCAATCTTTTTGCGCTTATTAGGGACAAATAGAGGAAATAAAATTAAATTTAGGTCAACAATTCCCCTAAAAATCTGTAAACTTTGAACAAGCAGCAGCAAGAGTAAGGTAAATCAGATCCTTTGTGCACTGCAAGCTGCTAGATCCACATAACTAAACTGTACTTCGATGACGAATAGCGGCTCAATAACAAGATAATGAACAACAAGTGTTTCTGCTCCCAACTTAGGAAGATTACTGATAGCATTAATTTACGTACAGCTGGCACAACTGTCTTCGAATAACGTCGTTCTGAGTAGCACAATATCTCGCAAGGAAAGTAAAATATTTCTTCCTTCATGTGTTAAACTGTAGAACGCATAGTATTAGGTAATTAATACTTCCACTTTATTGGCATAACCGCACTGAAGTGCTAGAGACTCGTTGTGGAAATAGCGATATAAAAGTAGCACCTCCCCCTTTCTGTTTCATTTTGCCCTCATTACAACTTCTATTATTAAGTCGCTCGGACTTATAGCGTTCTGTTTAAGTTGTTGAAATATTTTAAAACTGTAATACCAATGAAATAGATAGGGGTTCGCGCTAATTTAAAGCCAGCAATCACCAAGAACTGTTACGAAACAAAATTACAAGTTCTAGAAGAAAGAGTAGCTGATAAGTGTTCCCAAACACTTCATTAGACTGTGATAGATGTCGAAAATGGTGGCCATTATATTGAAGCGAACTAATAAAATATTTAATTACTTCTATTTGACTAACTTGGGCAAGAAAGAAGTTGCCTATATAACACAGCAAATGTTATTGTCTTATAAAATATGTTATATAATAACCTTCAACAAAACGAACGCTATTCAAGTTATATCCTTGCATCCATGTTCGCTAGAGTTCTAAGCAGAGACTCTCCTGGGTTCGTGTGACTGTTCTTATATATGTGTAGACTATGAAAAACATAAATAGCAAATAAATGATTTCGGCTGATTCTACCTAGGTACTGATCATTATTTAAAAAAATATAATTGCTGCTACTACTACTACTACTACTACTACTACTACTACTACTACTACTACTACTACTACTACTACTACTATTACTACTATTACTACTGCTACTACTACTACTACTACTACTACTCTTACTACTTACTGCAACTATTGCTGCGCTGACCGAACAATTGAGTTGGATCACGCCAACTGTTTGTTTCATTTCTCCAGGAAGTGCGTGTTAGACTTTATGCTGTGTGTTTGTGCATTGTGGAGTATGCCGGGAGTATGTACTCTAGAACAAAGAATGCGATGTATGGTTAAATATTATGTGTCAAAAATCTTACAAGTGCTGTAGAAAAGAATTTCATGTTAAATTTTCAGGAGTATCATTACCGTTTGGAAGTGCAATTTTCAGTTTATTGAACAAAGTTCGAATTCACCGCATTTTCATTGACAAGAAGCCGGAACTGAAAAATCGGGTTTTAACATAGCAGAAGTTAAATGAAATGGGCTATCGATTAGAAACTTCTACTTGATTACATAGCGAAATGAGGAGCTTGTACAGGGAACTAACATAGGAAGAATGGCATAAGAAACGCAATAGATAAATATAATTATTATTTTACCCAATTCTTATCCATTATCAAATGAAGCATACCATAAATAGCTTATTTATTAACCTTTACAATAATTTACAGTGTATTTTCAATGTGATTTTGATACACTTTCTCTCGCTGGCAGCAGCTACACCGGAATTAAAGTGCACTCACTACTTCAAATAAAAATGGCTTATACTTCAAACCCACAATCTGGTGAATTCGGGGTATTAATGACATAGCGAAAGCAACTTTAACGATGATTTGATGATATTCTTATTTAATGAACTCTCAATGCTATTATAATTATTATTATTATTATTATTATTATTATTATTATTATTACTATTACCAAATCTAAAATCAGTTACCGAGAGAGGAGATACTTCTGAAATATAAATGTTTCGTCTGGACTAAAATCGTATCTACTTATTAATGATGGTTATATGATCAATGGGCGAACATCTTGTCATCCAAGTTTTTTGTGACTTTCTTCAGAGATTTGCTAAGTTGATCATAGTAACCTTAACCATGCACTGAAATAGGATATTAAGAATATGAAAATATAAAAAACTACTTAAAGTTCAAGTTATACAGTGCTATCACTTTTGTTTTTCCTCGGAGAGTTTTGCCATGGGCGAGCACTTCATTCGTAAGTTAGCCAGTCGGGTCTCGGTGATTAGCGGGAGGGCAAAACAATGAAACAAACCAACCATGCAACAATACAAAAATCAATGTAAGAGGCTCATTAATTTAGGCCCAATTATTAAATGAATTGTTGAAAACGCCCGTCTTCATTCTTCACACATTTTGGGCATCTTTTTAGGAAAGCATTCATCGCTCCCTACAGCTCATTTTTAGAAAGCCGAAAAATTTTCTAGCGAATGTTATCTTTGAGTTCTTGTATTGCGTGCGGGTTCGTCTTGTACATGGCATTTTTTAATTTACCCCAGAAATAACAATCGCAGGCTGTTAAATCCAGCAACAAATCTCTAGTGATAACTCTGTCTTGTGGAAATACAATGTGAATTACTCGCAGTGTGTGCGGTGGCAGAGTCCTGTTGTAAAAAGGCATGCTCACCCCCTGGAAACAAGGGATAGTAGATATTCACGTAAATAACAAAATCAACGGTCCTATGATTCTTTCACCAATGACGGCGCACCATACATCGATAGAAGGGTACTTCGTGTACGATATCAGGTTTATCAGTGCTGCAGTAATGATTATTTTGAGTACATTCCTAACCACGGAGGTGGAACCAGACTTCGTCCGAGAAGTGCTCTATTTGTCCACTGGGCACACTTTCCAGAATCAATCAATATATATATGTTGGTGTGTGTGTGTGTGAGACACGCTGTGTGTTTGTACACTTTATGTATTGCTGTCGAATTAAGAAACGAACAACACAACATACGCCCGGGAACAGCTGCGCTACGACTGTGACAATCAGTGCGTAATGCGGGGGGGGGGGGGGGGGGGATCACGGATCGCACGCATTACACGTTCTAAAGAGAATACTTTCTTTCTGGAATATTCTTATACATTACAGTTTACCTACCTTCAATGTTGATCTTAATTTCAAATCCATTTGAGTCTAAAAAATAAAACTACGCATAAAGTGTTTTATTCCATTCATATTATGATTAATGGTATGGAATGCAGTACGCACATTAGATAGCACAACAAAAATAATTAACAATATAATATAATGTACTCACATTCAACAGAGTGTACATAATCACATCACAAAATATAAACTTTGGGCGAAGTAATAAGGGAATCTTCTTGCAATTCTTGAATGCCTGCTATTAGTGCTTGAAATAATAGTCAAGGGAGTTTTTAAACTTAAGAAGTAAAGAAAGAATATTTAGATAAATAACATAGGCTTAACGTGGAACAAGATAACTTAAATTAAATAAATAAAATGGATAATTACAAAGGGCAAATAATTTGTTTTTATTGACCAGCAATTAATTACTTTTAAGTTATTTACACAATCCAAAAACTGTAAAATATAAAATGTGATATTTAATTGCAAAAGAAGTCCGCCGTTGCTTTAAGAAACCAACAGCATCTTCTTTGTATTGTGACTTTCCTGGGCGACTTAACATCCCACTACTGTCCCGTTGGGAACTCTCTCATAGGCCCAAAAATATGCGTGCAAGTTACCAGCCAAATCCTGGATAATGTTCTATATCTACTCCAATTCTCATAGAAAGGCAAAGAACGTTTCCAAACATTCTCTCTAGTGTAAATTACCTGAAAACCTAAACAATTCATTTAATACAAATGAAAAGTAAAGTAGCTCTTGAAACAATGTAGATAAAATACTCAGAACTAGAGAAAAATAAATAGGCAAAACACTTAACCACTATATTTCCAACAGCTTGTGTTCATCTTCAAGATAAAGTATGCATGGAAACAGATAAAACAAGTAACAAGGGAGTGGGGTAGAAAATTAAGAAAGAGAAATGAATGGGGAATATTAATAAGTAAAATTTAACCTCGCTGGTACATGCGCTTTAAGTAAAAAATACAACTGTTATCCCTCTATTTATGAGGTGACTTTCAGGACATGAGCGGTAAATCCTTACAAATATTTTGATGATGCTTTTAATTCAACACTTATTGATGCTTTACCGACTAAAGTCCCTGAAATATACCTCAGAGATAGAGAGAGAGCAGGTGCACTTTTGCATAAAGGTGTACATATTAATGTTCCCCTTTCTACTTTGTTATTATTTGTTTTACTTTTATTTATTTTTAAATTATTAATACATTATTCTTTCTTAATTTTCCTCTCCCCCTCTTTTCCCGCTGTTGCTTGTTATATCTCTTTCCACGCATTACATTACCTTCGAGATTAAATATTTACTTTTACCCCTTCACTTGTTTTCTGCCTTTGAAGAAGAACATAAGCGTTCAAAATATAGCGATATGCTTCTCTAGTTCTTGTTATATATATTAAAGTCTTTTTTACCGTTATCGTCTTTGTCTCTTTATAGCGTATTTGTTATTTATTTTGCTGTTGGCTTTTCAAATTATGTTTCATTAGCAATTTCAAATTATGATAACAAGTTTAATATTTGTGCAAAATAATTCATTTTTATATTTAAAGTCATATTGTTTCTACAGCTAGGTGGAATCACTGTTCACACCATGTCAATAAATGTTAGGATAATTTTAAAGGCAGGGTAAGACGAAAAACACCTAAGTTTATGTAACTTGTGAAGAGGGGGACAAGTAATTTGTATCTACCTTACCATTCATTATTCATAGCTAAGAGATTTCCGTCACTGAAATGACTTGCCTTTGTTATTGCAGTAAAACAGTACTCTTTGTCCTCCTTATCAAAATGCAGTACCATTGGCGGTCAACTTAGATCAAATTTGTGTGCGTGAACAATTGATGTAATCAAAAGGCTAATGAAAAATAATTTACTGATTAACTTAAAAAAGCGTCCTTTTGTTGTATTTTATCTTAAATGCTGACCATATCATTATACATTTATGTACACGCGCTGCCGCCGGGAGAAAAAATTGGACATGTATCCCCATATATAGGTAATTACTAAACAGTGTCTTTGGCATTTTTTAAAACATACATATTTTTTTGATTTGTTAAAAATGTAAAATTTAGATGGCTTAAAACACCAAGATATCTGCTGTATATATATAAGAATTATCGCAGAACAATTTACCTAAAATGTACTCATTAAAAAATTTAATTGTAAAGCGAGTTCGCTATCTATTGGTAGCTACATCTTTATCACTAAAGGAACCAGTTTATGGATTAAATTCATAATTAACTACAACAAAATTATGCCTACCTAATTATTAGTGGAAAGGCATGGCAGACAAAGCATTCACTAGGGGAAAAACTGTTGTGTCAGAACTGTTGTCACTCAGAATATTGAGTATTGCTTATTTACATACCTCTCTCTAAGAGCTTTCTTAGTTATTTCAACATGCGCAAATGAAATATACCAAATGTCATTATTTATAAAGAATTCACATTGAATTAGGTGACTTAAAAATGTAAATAATATCTATATTGTTATGTGAACACAGAAACTAGAGTTGTCCATTTTATTTTATTGCATTTTAAAATAATTTGGGAGGGAGGTTCACGGATTTCTTATCTTAAATAAATGTAATAATTTTATGCAGCAAAGTATGGGGAAGTAGCCGAAAATAACGTAAATGCACGAACTAATTCTTGCAACAAAGAATAAAATAGGCGTTGGATAGTTCTAAAGTAATATGTTCTTCTTTATTATCAAGGCTGTCTAGTTATTAAGAATGTTTCATTGAACAAGATAACAGCTGGTTATCAGGTGTTTATTAAACGATTTTGAATGGGACAAATTCTAACTTATCGTATTCATTCAACTGCCCAGGTGTTACCACCAGAGGCATTCATGTGAAGGAATGCGCCGCTCCAGCCCTCTGTCGGCCAGCGCTGCGTACTATCGCTGAATCGGAAACCATTTTGTTTCGGCGTGTTGCCAGAAGGTCGCTAGCTGTCGAGGAGCTAGCGCGCGCCGCTATTGGTGGACAGCTCCCGTATTCCTCCCCTCGACTGCCTGCCTCGTCTTCATTATCCATCCCCTCCTCTGTCCTTATAAGGTGACCTCTCGCACAGCAGCATCTTTTGTCTCTCTCGCGCTTGTCTGTAGACACAAGCATAGGGAGGGCATTGTGAGGAGGTGAAATTCCAATTGTTTCTCAAGAGGGAGCGGACAGTATTAGCATGAGAACAACAGTGACATATGTCGCGAACCGTACATTGTAGATAATGTGTCATAGCAACCGTAAATCCGAGAGCTTTCCCACTTGATATAGCAACAGCTATCAACAACAAAAGATGACGCTTAAAATATACATCCGGTTATATTTTGATAACATTAGCTATTCCATTAATGCGCATAGTATTACTTCCATAAATTTAAGATTTTTAATATAAATTTATAACATTTATTCTTATATAGCCAATGATTTTTAAAATTGGCCTTTTAGAATTACTTAATGAAATGAAACAGCCTGCCTAGTATTTCTGAAATCGTAGTTTAATAAAAATATAATTGCATTTATAAGAAATTCATAATAAAGATAGAGCTTAATTTCTTTGTCCATATAGAGAAATTTATGAAAAAAGTTGAGAAATGAAAATATAAAAATAAAACCCTAAAAATCCTATACGACATGAAAGGTTGTTTAATTCATCTTATTTATTTAAGATGAAAAAAATGGTGAACGCAAAAGGAAAAAAATCTGATAATTAAATCAAAAACTTGTAAAACAACGCAGTTAAATATTATTGAATTCTAAACAAACGAATTATTCAGTTATTTAAATAGTTGTGAGCAACGATAGTTTCAGGCAGATGTCACAAGTAATTTTGTAAAAATTATGGCGGAAATACGGTTAAAAAAAAGAGTTCACCATTTTGAACGACCTTCGTCCTTCGTGATTTTACTTCTAACACGCTTTTGGAAAGTTTGCCCTTGTTTGTTTTATAAATGTTAGTCTAAGTTTGCTAATCTCCTAAGTATTAAATTTTCCCCCTTATATTCTGACACCTTGACGACAAGATTCCATTTCTAAATGTCAATCGTTTAATTTTATTTGCCTCTTTCAATTACTAACTGCAGCTTCACAAAGAATAACGATTGTGTTGCATCTTTTTGTTTTGTTGCTTTCACAATGTTTTATATCGAGACACAATATAAACGTAATTGAGCAAATTTACATTTATTATTCCTGTGAATTACTTCATCAGAATGATTTTCTCTATATCTTAACTCCTAAATATTCAATTTGGTTTTAATTGATTTTTTTTTTATTTAATTCCCAGCATATGCCTTTGTATCTGCATTTGTAAAATATTTTGATTTATTAATGTTTAATAATTTGTTCGATAATTGTTTTCTTCAATATTTTATAAGCTTTTTAGGTTTAATTTACAACAAAAAATAGAAAAACTAAACATTTTAAATTAAGTACGAAATTAATTATACTGCCGAAACATATACGAATAGGTTTTTTTCCTAGCTGTATTTAAAACAGTAACTATCAAATAATGATAAAAGTCAACAAAAACTGAATTACTTTTAAAGATGGCTCCAACGTGTTCGTATTGTTTTATCTGCATCCGCTAGCTAATGTTTCACAATACCTTCAGTATCAGGATAAATTTGCAAAATCGTGGAACGGATTTGTGTCTTTTTTCCTTGAGAAGAAAAAGAATGTTTAAATTGAGAAATAAGAACGAATAAGGAAGGACACATTGAAATATGCAAGAGGATTAAAATATTGTCCTTCATACTTTTTAAATTTAATACATTAAAACCACAAACATAATGAACAACAAGTTTAAGCAAGAACAAAACAAGATAAGAGTTGCGCATGAAATTTAGCTGCAACACGACAAAATACATTTTCACAATAAATTTATCCCCGATTCTTGATATATCATAATAATAATTAAAATATCTGAGCTAGAAAATATGCCATAGGTATTTCCCATTGTTCACGCATAATGAAAAAGAAGAACTTCTAATGTGCCTCATTTGCCAAAAGAATTCCTTAAGCAAACGAACACCTGGGTTACTGATTGCAAATCTCCTCCCCCCCCCCCGAAAAAAAAATAAACTTAGAGGTAAGAATATCAAGGAGACATACAGGCATTGAAAGTCAGCCTAAGGATCCACTCCGGTACTCAAGCCAAAAGTCGAAAGGTGTTTTCCGAGAGGCACCTTCGACCAACTTATCAGTGCCTCCAAATCAAAAATGGAAGGCAATCAGAAACAAATAGAACCGAATAACGAATGCCGCCACGTGCTCCAACCAATGAACGTTTACTTCCCTTTTGTAGAAATATCCAAGGAATTTAAAGAAAGATAGAAAGGGGAGGAAAAAGAAAGGAAAGCAAATTGAGTTGTATGACACACGATAGAGTGGTTAGGAAGCATTAGCTTATACTCTTGGTTCATTAAATGATAAATTATAAGTTTTCACATTTCTAGGCGCTGAATTGTTTCAACTGTGCTTGACAAAATATTACATTTACAAAAATATTTTTTTTACATTACGCTACCTTTTTTGAAACGAAGTAAATAAATTAAGCATAATGTAAGGATATCTAATTTAGTGCATTCGTAAATATTTAAAAAAATGTTTCGCTCTATGTATAAATGTTAAGTCTATATATTGTACAGCAAATTATTTCTATGCTGATTCTAGGGAATAGTTTAAGAGGGCTATGCAAGTTACCTAGTTTACAACAAATAAAAGTTTCATTGCTTACCCTTATGTCATGATAACATCAAACGTTTTATCATTAAGATTCCATTCAGGGGATTGTTGGAATTTGTTTTCATTATTTTATATTTTTATTTTTAGTATAAATTGATTTACACGTTTCTGCCATTATTTAAAAAAATAGGTTAAGTAGTCATTTTTATGAAAAATTTTAAAGATCAGTTAACAATTACAAATTTATATGTGAGAATGTTTAATTTATATAATTGAAATTGGCTATTTTTGCTATATAGTTCCCCGTATTACGCTATATATTTTTAGTTATGCACTTTTGTAAGTAGTAATCAATGTTCCGAAATGTGCACATACTATAAATTCTAAAAACTGGAATTTTTTTCATTTTTAGGTCTCATTAAATATCGTCGGGATATATATATACAGTGATTCGTTGTTTGACGTTAAAACTTTCCTTGTTTTATAACAAGCTTGATTTATTGAAAATATTTAAACGTTTAAATTAATTTCCACCTCGTTTCGCGTGAAAGGTACCGGCCTACTAAGAGCTTCGCTTCTAATGGAAGGTAATAACCGCAAATCAGCACGCCATGTTTTTATGCTGAAGTGCATAGATCGTCATTTGACATCTTAAGTTTGCGGTCCATGTATGGGACACGGATGAGTAAAGACTATTTAGACACGGTATAGAATCAGGAGAGGGGGCAGCTATGCATAAGGGGGATATCCATGTGCAAAGGGAGGAAGTTGAGAAGAGGGGGGAGAAATGGTAGGAAAAGAAGCAAAAATCTACATAGGGAGGTGGAGGGAGGGAGAATGTGTTGTGTGTGTGTGACTCATGTTGGACACTATCTTCCCCTAAATAGACCCCTGCGTCGAAATTTATTCAAGATTGTGGGGTGCAGGAGAACTCGGGCTGAATGAATGAAAAACGCACATTACGCACTCAATGTGTGCACAGAAATTAATCCCTGAGCAGTCCAAGAAGGCACGTCTCGCAATACAGAGAGTGATCCCTGGATGTAAATAGGTCGCTAGATATAAAACGGAGGATTAGTTAAAAAGATCGTATTGAATTCGATATTATTATTTGTTGATCTCTCAGAGTTAGATGTATAACAAACGGTCTAGAAACTGAGGTAAAAATTAACATGAAAAGTTTTTGTTGGTGAACAATACTAATCTAAACTGATTCCTTTATAATTATAAAAAGCATTTTCATAATCGTATATGAAATTTAGCTTTTAGCATACTTAACTTTTTTTGGGGGGGGGTATTTAGGTATAGCTTTGTGATGCCACATTCTGTTAAGTGAAAGCTATGGTATGTTTTCAAGAATATATAAATTATAATTTGTCATTTAAAAGTACAAATGACATTTAATTTTTGGTTGTAGTATAAATGTTCTAAGATAGTTAATATTTTTCAAATAAAGTATGTAAAATATAGATAGAGTTGCATATTTATGGCGGTTTTATAAGTTATTAATTTTAAATTGTAAAATGTGAATACATAGAATGCCAAAAAAATGTATACACACTTCAAGCAAAGAAAAAACTGTGCTTGCATAACAAAACTGAATTCACGGAAATAGAAAATGATGAGCACTAATCATCTTAGACTTTTACAGTAGCAACAGTTGCTCAAAATGCACACCATTGGCGTCTATACACTTCTGAGTACGTTTAACTACTGATTGAGCAGCGTTTGTGGAAGTTTCCTCAGCGATTGCAGCACATGCCGTTTGAATTTCTTCCCGAAGTGCTGTCAGTGTAGCTGGTTTTTCTGCGGTATGCAACATCCTTAAGAGTTCCCCATAGGTAGAAGTCCAACGGCGGTTCTGATCTGTACACACGTCTCTATAGCCTTTGAACTTCTCGGTTTTCCAACACCACTTCAAACTTGCGTTCTGCTGTTCAAACGATAATCTTGGCTCCATTTTGTTGTAGTAGCGTAATGTAGTTTCGTCTGTTTACAGAACATCATACGATAATCTTGGCTTCATTTGTTCATTGTTGATTTACGATAAGCTTAGTTTCATTTGTTCATTTTTTATTTACCTGTACGTAGAAACGCTATCATAATGTATGTGAGTCACATCTGTGTACAGAACATCATACTGTTGTTTTTCGGTTCAACTTTGAAATATATTAAATAGATATCTACTGTGAAAGTGTGTATACATTTTTGGCGCTCTCGGTACCTACGCATATAATATATTTTTAACTTTTAACATTTTATTTTGAAATCTATAACTTGGCTCACTCTACTAATATTACTATTCTAAAAAGTAGATTCTTTTATCATACTTAATGTCTTGTAATTACGTTGGAAAACTGGAATTTTCATATAATTTTCTTGCAAGTTTAGACTTATTTAAAAATATTTCGAATTGGAAATTTTAGCCTTTAAAATGCAATGATGTCAACGATGATAGGAAACTATCGAAGCAAATACATGTCATATTACGTGAAACCTTACTAAGGAACTCAGGTTTGTAATTATTTAAAAAAAATGCATCCTAATGAATTAAAGGTGGTCAACAATGTTATATGTTTGAGGTGTGCTCTTCGCTGCTTTTGCGCAAAAAAAAAAAAAAAAAATGATCGATTCTCTGCGACAACCACTAACAATTCTTGACGAAGTACCCAAACACTTTACAAAATCAAAACTGTGTGCAACTCGTTCAAAACACTACAAACTCCCGCAGCATGGCGAAGTGCTGTTAAGAACTTGGTAAAACGCATCAAAAGCTGCAAGAAAAACAACCAGCACAAGTCAATAGAAAAGAATTTTTTCTACTTCATCATAATGCTCGGCCGCGCAAAGAACGCTCCAGAATTTGAATGAAACTTTACCTCATACAACATACTCACACGACCTTTCCATAACTCACTTATTCATACAACTGTACAGTTGCAGTTGTTGAGATGATGTAAATAAACTGACCACTAATTGGAAAAAGTGTACATTTTGATTAAGTAAAAATTAATGGAATAATAATGCATTTCATGCAAGCATCTTTAAGAAGTATATTAAACACAACTAAAGAAATGTCAATTTATACACTTTTTATACGTGTTATTGTTAATCAGAAATTTTCTATCTTACAAATTATTTGTCTAATTTCAAGTTATGACATTTTCTATTGACCGCCACAGGTGGCTGAGGTCGTTAAGGCGCGGACTCGTGAGCAGGAGATTTGGGGTTCGAATCCTGTCAGGACGGTCCTCCCTGATTGAGTTTTTTTTTTCACATTTTCCTCAGTCTTCATAACTGGCAAATGCCGGGGAGGTTCCCACATTTCCTTCCTTAAAAAAATCCTTTCCCAATATATCATTTCATTTCATGTATCACCAGTGTTCATCGCATGTAGTGTTTCAGTAGTAAAAACGGGCATTAAACACCATTAAAAAAAAAAAAAACAATTGAAATCGCCTTGCAATAAACAGTTTGTTATGTTTTCTGATAACTAAAGCAGTTAAATTAGAAAATGTTCATCAAATAAGAAGTTCATATGAAGATAAGAGCAAGTACTGACTGGAATTGAGCACCTAGAAACTTCTCCGGGCCACGTTATTACTGCTTAAGCACGTGCATAAAAATGTCATAAAGGGATCACAACTAAATGTGATTCAAAATATAAAAGGGGAATTGGTAAAAGTGTCAGAGATTCAAAAAGAGAATTAAAGGAAAAAGGAGGAGATTGCAACTTATTTTATGCATTGTAATTTCTAGCCTCAAAAAATTTTGTAGGTGTCTAGTTTTGATTACAGATCGCGTTTGCAGAGTATTAAAACCTTAACAATAAAAGTAGCAAATAAACTGGAGCTGGTCTGACCAAACACATCGCGTGAATGTTTAACAGAGAGCAGTTGCATTAGACATCACCACATTGTGCGAAATTAGTCAGCCTTCATGCTTCATACTTGTAGCATTGGAAATTTACCACTAACTTTCTGCCAAATTGCAAGTGTGCAAAATGGTGACTTTGGCAAGTGCCTTTTTCTATCTCAGTATGCACAACTACAAGAATGTGCAATGTAATATTTTTCCTTATTTACAGTTATATCGTGCACAATAATAATAATCTTGGCATTGCAATTGTCCCTATATCCTGAATCAACGAAAGTAAATGTAAAGCGTAATATCGCAAAAACGTATACATACTCTAGCCCCATTTAAAATATTCAAATTAGAGTATTCATATCGGCCTAAGCATATACAGTGTCTTCATTCCGTTACGCAATCGGAAAATGATTTTGCCCACGGAAAGTTATTGGGTAATGACTTCGTCATCTGCAGAGGGAAATCATGTGGCTAGAATTTTATGCTAGAATTGATCTGAAACCTTAGTTATATTCTGTAATGACTTCAAAGTTTTGTACCATTCAAAGCTTTGTTGATTTGATTTATTTACGGACTTTAACAGCTCAGGTCATTAGCGTACCATGCAAATCGGGGCGTGAAACGGCCGACAAATTTTGCTCGGAGGTCTCTTCTTTCAGGTTTGAGGTTCTTTATCGTGCCGTAAATGTACGACACGGTACCCACGGCTTTACTTCCCTTCCGAAGGAAGCCGTGCTTAGGATTTTTACGCCGGAAAAAATCTATCGATCCTGGCCGGTTTTGAACCCGCGATCTTGCGTTTAGAATCCATTCAAAGCAATCACATCTTTCTCACTAAATTTCAAATGAAGAAGTGAGTAAAATTCTATAATGAAAACTTGTAGCTTAAGAGAGGAGTTGAAAATATCGAAACTGTGTTACTGTCTAACTTAAGCCCGCATGAAATTCTATTACCATAATATCAGATTAATAAAATTGTGTTTGCGTTTTAATTACCTATTTAATCTCGTTTTAAATGCAAAATAAATGCATTTGAACTCAGTAGTGTCAATACTTTAATAGTTTTCGTCTTTTTTGAAGGGGAATCTTAAGATGGGCATATTTAACGTAACCATGGTAACTGTAGACTAATTTTGAAATTGTTAATTATTATGCCTGATAAAGGATGCGATCATTGCGAAGGGCGAGTTCGACAAGTTTGGGAATCATTGGTGTGTTCCACTTTGAAACAAGTCATAACTAAAACAGCCATTAGTTAAACGTTCAGCACTTTTTATGGAATTGTTCGTCCAAACTCAAACAAAATAACAACAGTTCAGGTTGTTGGAAAACAAAATGTAACAATTGAATCTTTTTTTCAAATTTAAGTATGTAAAGTGAGCCTGCATTTGAAATTTCAACGTGGGGATGACCGGTAGTGAGGCAGTAAAACATAAAATGTATTTAACACTTTTTTTAAATCTTTCCTCGATATGCAAACTGACGTGTTTTTATTTAAATTAAATACATTTTAAATAGATAGTTATTCAAAATAGTATTTTGAAATTAAAGCACTATAGCTGAACTAAAAACAATATTAGGATTTTGTAATATAATAAACTAGAAACACAATAAATTGTACAAAACATGCAGTACTTTGATAACCGCGTAGTGAACGATCGAAGTGACTTTTAGAAGTTAGACCTATAGAAGTTACTTTGAAGTATTCGTTTTTATTACGTTTACGGACCATCTGGCCCTTGTTCACTAATTATGTAAAATGAGCTGGGAATAAGAAATGAAACAATTTTACGAAAGTCATCTCCAAACCATATTCTATAGTTCTGAATAGTAATTCAGATTTAATTTTAACCATTACTAGTGCAGAAAACCGATTAAATTAGTCAAAGCTGAAAAACAAGCCCTAACAATAGATCTAATAGGTGCAAATTAGCATCCAACAATAAATAATAAATATAGAAATCAATAGTGTGAATAAAAAAGTTATTTCAAAGATTAATTATGTATAATTTATAAAAACTTAACAAATTTTAATTAGCAATCTCTTTTAACGAAACACAAGACCTTTTACTAATTCTGTCAAATCTTGAACTCAGCTCAATTATAAATAATAATAATAATAATAATAATAATAGTAATAATAATAATAGTAATAATAATAATAATAATAATAATAATAATGATAATAATAGACCAAATTTGACTTATGATTGAAAAAAGATATTCTTTGTTGTATTTACGCTTCCTTCGAACATAGAAACTGTAACATATTAATGACTATCTACGGTACAAATTATCATTACTTTGATTACAGTTCCGAAACTTATTAGAGCACTTATTGTATATATTTCCTGGATTTGAAGATATATGTAAAGGCTCAAGTGTTCTTTTTTTCCTTGATTATATAAAACACAACTGAAACCCTACTGCGTAAAGTTCCAAATCATATATCATAGATTCTAAAATTATTAAATGGCATGTTTTAAATACCAGAACCATTATTTTTATCATTTAGTATGATTTGTGTGACTGCTTAAAATAACTATATTTCCGTCGATGTAAATTCCATTTCTTTGTTCAAGGTAGCAAAAATTCGTAATGTCGATGGTATTAGTCACACCTTTCCCTCCTGGTATTAGCAACAGATAAACGAATTATACAAGTCGTTAACGCAAATGTAAAACTTTCCACAGCGAAGTGCTCAGTAATTCAACTAGTGCAGTTTCAATGTTTGCAGCCTGTAAATAGTTAAACGTATCTTTCACTTGTCATTTTCAAAAGCCTCTTACTTACCTACGAGGAAATTGCATACTATCATGTCTTAAACCCAGTTTCATGCAGATATATGCATTATTCTGCCGTAATGAAGTACTGAGTAAATATAATTGTTCTTGGATTACATGGCTTAATAAACTTCGGAGAGTAAAGCAAATCTTGCTAAAAGTCATTGCTAAACGTTAGAAAGGTTTATTAGTAGCTGTGCGATTCAGAACATGTAAGAATGAGAATGGAAACTCTCGTATCTGCAAGAACAAATATTTGATATGAGAACCAATCTAAACTCTGATCTTGTGAGAATATTAGGAAACTATGAGAGATTGCAGCGGGAATATCTTGAGAAATGCAGTGGAGTCACATTTATTCAGTTTTATTTTGTTCATAACAGATAACCCATCCTCATTATCAACAAACATGGGCCAGAGCTTTTGCCATTCATCGTTATATACCGAGGGTACCAAAAAGTGTATACACACGTTCACAATAGATATCTATTTAATATATTTCAAAGTTGCACCAAAAAACAACAGTAGTATGATGTTCTGCAAACAGATGTGACTCACATTACGTTATGCTAGCGTTGCTACACCAAAACGGAACCAAGATTATCGTTTGGACAGCGGAAAACAATTTTTAAGTGGTATTGGAAAACCGAGAATGTTGTTGAAGTTGTTCAAAGTCAATGGAGACGTGTGTACAGAACAGAACCAACACAAGTAACAATTGCACGCATTCAAAATAAAGTTGAGACTCGTGGTACCGTATACCGTAGAAAACCAGCTACACTGGCAGCACTTCGGGAAGAAATTGAAACGGCATGTGCTGCAATCGCTGAGGATACTTTTGCAAACGTTGCTCAATCAGCAGTTCAACGTACTCAGAAGTGAATCGACTGCTGTGATGGTGGGCATTTTGAGCAACTGTTGTAACTGTAAAAGCCTAAGATGATTAGTGCACATCATTTTCTGTTTGTGTGAATTCAGTTTTGTTATGTTAACACGATTTTAATTTGTTTGAAGTGTGTATACATTTTTGGCACCCTCTGTAGACGTGACTACAATCAAAAAGTTTTTGAAAATTGCAAATCTTGTGAAATATTTTATGCTGAGTGCTCTTTCAAAAATATGATATACAAAAAATAAGAAGGAATGATGGTACCTAGTACCAGATCAAAAACTGTGCTGATGAATAGTAAAAAATTAAACAGGTCTGTGATGGGCACATTTGAGTGAATTAAGTTTAAAACCCATGTGCTCATATAAGCAGTATAATATAATTTTATTTTATAATAATGTTCTGAATTTCAGGACGCCTTAAGTAGAATGTAATCCTATTTACGAAAAACAGAATTAAAAAATTAGAATTGTAATACTTTAATTTGCTATAAAAGAACGACAGTGGTGTATCTAATCAGATACATAAAAGTATAGTCTGCTTTTTCCTCAAGAATTATAAACTACATTTTGATTTTGTTGCCAAATTCTGTTTTTGTTGTCCCTAATGTCCACAAACTCCGATTTCCAACAGAGAAAATATTTAACATTCATACATTTTTATCTGGTCCTCTTATTACTTGCAGCAAAGCTTACATCTTCAAAAAAATTTGTTTTCGTACTGTACAGAATGCTTAAAGTTTGGCTAATTATTATACAGGGTGTGGAAAAATACATACAAAAACTTATTAGTAGATATAGGCACACCTCAAATATAAGATCAAATAAGGCTCGAACGCTTCAGAGAGATGTTGCAGACATTGACTCCAAATCCCATATGTGTTTATGGACCGTGAAGAGAACTAAAAATGCAACAAATTGTCTTATTCTGTCAAATACAAAGCATTGCTTCAGTGGATTACTTCCCGTACCACTAAATGATCCGCCAATGCAATCCGTGTGATAGGCTAACAAGCTGTACACACAAGAAACCGTGAGTCAAATGGCTTCTTTAAAATAACAACAATTTAGTTTGTATAGTAAATACTAATACTTAATTTAATTGAAAACGAAGTACCTAACCATTCCTAAAACTTACCTACTGCAGTTTTTGAAACCACTTTTCACTTTCAGAGCGCGATATTGCCATACATTTGACTGGCTATTACCACACGCTATATCGCAACGTGGCTCGACGTTGATCCATGTCGATGTCTTTAGTTTCATATTGAAGTGTCTGAATGCATTCCTTCCCACTATACTGATGACCTGAGATGTTGAAGAGCGTCCGTAAATAAATCAATCTTCCCACTATCAATGTACTTAATATAACTAAATTGTTTGCTCATATTTTTTCAGCGCTCTGCATATCATATTTGCGGTTTTTCAACTCAGTTATAAGAAACTAATGTTGCAGAAAAAGCACATTACTTTTCAAAATAAACAAAGCAATTTTACACAATTTTGCATTTCTGAGCACCCCCCTATGACTTTAATTATGCATAGCATTCATTTTCAATATTTTAACTCTAATTATAATAATTAACATTGAGTGCATGAACGTGATATTTTATGAAGAGACTAATTAATGGGTCAGATTGTTTATCAGATGTTTCACTAATTTTTTTAGGTCAAGGTCAATGAGCAAAATTTGGTAACTTCGGTGTGTTTAGTCCCAAAAAATTGTTTTGTAACTATAATTACTATACTGTGAAAATTAAAAAAAAACAGTTTATTTATTTATTTTTACAGATAAATGCTTAAATTTAGTAATTAGGTCTCTCTTATACATAATTAGATCTAAATAATGTATTTTATAGTACCTAACAATTCTTATTTTTACTAATAGGGTATATTTTTTACGTTTTTATTCATTTTTAATTTTTGGTATTATATTTTCCATACCTACGTACTAAGTATAGAAGAGCCTGAACTATTTACATCCCCCCCCCAAATAGCCATTCCGGTTCCCACCAAAGTACATCATTAAGCGACATAACAGGGAGGGATGTATTCTTGTCTCGCTTTGAGTAATTTAACATTTAAAGTGTCTCTTCTGTAAAGAAGATGTAATAAGAAAGTTTCATTAAGAGTACAGGATGTTCGGCAGTTTTTGTATACAAAGTCAAGATACTTATGAATGAATCAAGTGTTCAGAATAACTTGGTGCATATCAAATTTAGTTTTGCGTTTATTACAAGCTTGGTTACCTACTTCTACTGAAGGTAATGGGAAATCTCTCTATGAACAACTTGAGTGGTTGAATACAAAAAAATTAGATTTCTGAAACACCTCCGATTGCTGGCAAAAAAGTGTAAAAATGAGTTTGATATGGTACTGCAGATAAACACTGGACTGAAAACATTCTTCACTACCGCTAACATTTTAATGCGAAAGAACAAGGAAGTTGGAATAAATTTATCAGCTCGTCTTGTTCTAAATTTTAAATATTTATCTTGTTTATTCAGTTGATGTACAATGAGATTATTAGAGTCACAAGCCAGCAGAATGCGACTGCATAATGGAACGTCTGTCGTCAAGGCCGTAAGATGCGTATACAGGTAGCAGCTTGTAAAGAAAGCTTTATCAGCTAATGGTGTCACTTGGTAATTTCGTTACGTGTAATTCTGTGTTAATTGCTCTATAATTATATTTATAGAGGTAAGTATGGTTTATGATACAGAGCAATGCTCTTGCATTGCAGAGCAATGGAAAGGCGATTCGCAAGAAAACATTCTGGCAATTGTTCCCCAGGTAGAGAAACTGTTCCCCAACTTGTTAAAAATCCTCGATTGACAAGAAATGTGTTCCGCACTATCTTGTTCTTAGAGACTCGGCCAGGTACGATGGATTTTTGGGGCGTAAAAATCCCATGGCTTCCTTTGGAAGGGAAATAAAGCCGTTGGTCCCATGTCGTAGATTTACAGAACGTAAAAGAGCCTCAAACTTGAAAGTAGAGGCCTCTGAGAAAAATTTTATCGGTTATTTCACGTCCTGAATTGAATTTGACACTAATGTTAGTGTCCTTAAATAAATCAGATAAATAAATAAAGTCTTGTTACTAAGAAAAGTTATATTATATATATGGGAATTTCCTACCAGATGTCGGCAATGTATGTGTGTACTTTTAAATTGTATTTTATTTAATGTGCGTTAAATAAATGTTATATTCTGATATCAATAATGTAACTTTTTACCAAATATTCACTGTGTATTTTATACTGTATAGAAACCTAAATAAATGAAGCTGTTAAAGATCCGCAGTCAAATCACCAAATCAATCCACAATAAAGCCTCATTAATGACAAAGTATATTAAAGTAATTACAAACGTAAACATGTTTATCATAATAAGTTAATAAATAAATGCACATTAAATTAAAATTTGCACAGTACAGAAGCATTATCTCTTAGTCTTTCCTCCACTAATTCACTCAAATTTGTCGGCGAACATACAGGTGACGTAAAAGTAATTACACACTTAGTGAATTTCAGTTAACATGTGATTTCACTTCTTTATATATTAGTTGAAAATGTTTTCTATTTTCATTTGTTTTTTGAACACACGTATTGTGCATTTGTTTCTAGGTTGTTAATACTATCAGCGGGAAGAGCAGGAAACGAAATGAATCGCCAATAACAGTTGAAAAGCTAATGAAAGAGGGGGGGAAAATCCTGTAAAATCAGTTATCATCGAGGTTTAAATGCTGTACTGAGGAAATACAAAGAATAATTCGAGTCAGATCCACCATCACGTAAGGTTGTTTACAATGTAATTCACAAATTAGAAATTGAAGGTTCTGTTTTGAATGTGCCTCGCAGTGGACGACCTAGGGCAGGACGGGCTGATGAAAACATGGCAAGACTAGTCCAAGGAAGTCCATAAGACAATTAGCGGTAGTATTTCCAGAAATGTCAGGTTGATCAACACAAAGGATGTTGCATCAGCAAAAGTTCAAAGTGTACATTCCACAACTGAGATATGACTTGTTGGAATATGATCCAGAGAGGCGGCTACAATTTTGTGAAATATGTTCGATCAGCTTTGACATGACGTCATTTTCCTTCAAAACATTATGTTGTCGGATGAAGCTACCTTTAAGTTATCGGAACGTGTAAATCAACATAACTTAAAGGTACACGAAAAAACCATCGTGTTGTTTTGGAGCAAGCGCTAAATCAACCCGGCCTAAATGTATGGGGTACAATATCGGCCGCACCTTATTGACGGAAATCTCGATGACACAAGTATTTGACTGTACTTCAACAGTTTACTCCAGGAAACATTATGAATTTGGACAACTTTAATCATCTCTACTTCCAGCATGATGGAGCTCCTGTGCATTATGTTGCAGCTGTTGGGACTTACGTTGATAACGTTTTCAATAGGAGAGTGTTTGGACCACAACGATCTACTGATCTTATCCCAATGAATTTCTTCCTTTGGGACATTTTAAAGACGACGTGTATGTTAAAGAGCTGTTTACATTGAGGACATTCTAGAAAACAACATTTAACTGTGTTTGCATGTGTGTCAGGGTGTTCCACGTAGACTACAACGGTACATTAATGAGAAGGAAAACAGTTTGAACATAAAAGGAAATGCTTTACTAATTGAAATTCACTGAGTGTGTAGTTACTTAAGAAATGCAATCCTTTGTTAACCGAAATTACGTATGTCCTTAGTTACTTTTGCACCAATCTGTATGTTCAAAATAAGAATACACTACAGGATATCTAAGGCTTTGAAAAACAACCAAAGATAAAGTTTATAGGGAGCAAATATTTGTCGCTGGCGATTTTCCGGAATTTTTAGATTGATGACCTGTTAATGTCACTGTGATCCAGAAAAGCCTTGAGCCACGTTCCCTACCAGAGCATGACCTCCATTGTTTCGCTTAACCAGTCAGAGGCCAGTGCCTTAAAGCTAACCTTATGAAAACAGATGTTAATGACCGCGACAATGTGTTATCCGGAAGCGACTAGCGGTTATCTGGAATAATCAGCGCACATTGTCGGAGCCCAGTGTTCGAACTGTCTGATCGTATTATCTGTTTCCACGCATTCCATTCTCCCCCATGCAGCTTTTGTTGTAGAGCTGCTCCAAATGGAAACAAAAACGCAACAATTGCGGTTGCTACATAGTACTAAATGAATTTTACTATCCATGTAATGAACTCTTTGATCGTTATACAATAGAATGAGCATCCGGTTGTAACAACCAGGGAAATAATTGCGATAAAAATTTATTTTGTAGTGTTTGGACAGTTTCGTCTCATCTTGGTCGCTTCTGAAACGTTCTTGTCTCAGGAACATATATATTATTAATTAATTACAGCAGCCGCACAGTGTAAGTAACAAACTAAAAGTAATATTCCCTGAAGCTCAACAAAACGTGGAAATTAAAATTATGATAGTAAAAAAAATTAACCTTTAGACAATAGGGGTTGATAGCATTGTCACATTTGAGATATCTTTAAGGAAAAACTAAAACATGATAAAACGTATTTTTCTTAGGCCGTAATATTGAAACATAAATATTAACGCAAGTGGTTTTTCCTCGCATTTTAAGGCACATAAAAAGATGTAACCTAGCTTTCTCCAAAACAACTTAAAATTCCATATATATTAAAAAGAAAAGGGAAGTAAATCAGTTCACTGTAACTTAGCGCCTTCAAAGAATATTTAAAGAAAGATTTTAAAGCACTTAAATAGTGTTACTTTAATAAAAAATATGATAATGTAAAAATAAAAAAATTAATTAACTTTAACAGCGTTAAAGAAGCATGGCGGATATTGTTAATTATTTATTATGTACCATATAGCAAAAATTTGACTTTAAAACTGCATCATAAACCTTATGCTAATACTTATAATTAAGCTACAAGAGCATAATATTTTCAAAATTAATGGCGACAATTAATTAAATATTTGTACATAACCAGCTTTAACATTCAGAACATTTACAGAAGCTTCCATTCAAAAACAGTGTTTGAAATTGGGTATAGGCTTGCTTTATTTCAAAATACCGTATTTAAATCTCTGTATCTTTAAGACATGTAAAATATGAGAAAAAAATAATGCATTGTTCTTTATAATTAGTTAATAAAGAAGTCTTGTTAAATATAAAACAAAATAAATACTAAAAACTGGTACTCGAAATACAAAATATTTCTAATGACTGTGAATCCTCCGTATGAAAGCACACAGATATAGTTTTGTGTTTATACCAATACAAACAAATTGTATGAAATAAAAGTGCGGAACAGACTGCTACATTTAGCTATGGATCGTAATACCGTACCGCACAGAGAAGCAAAGATGTTAAGAAATAAATAAAACAAACAAAAAGTTTGAAAAACAAAGTAAAGCGTCTTTGCTGTGACTGTACCCCTCCAATTATGCAATGTGGCAAATTTCTTAAACCAGACTTAAACGATCACCTAATCTAACCAATTGTTCGTTATTCTTCTAAATTAAACCTAACCTAATAGTTAAATTTTAGTTAGCGTAATACATTAGCAGATTTGTCGTACTTTTATCTACCTATTCGAGCTCCGAAATCGCTGATTTACTGGTGAGTAAATCAGCATACATAAGTAAAATAGTTTCAAGTTAAGCTCTAGTGGTAGGTGGTGTCCGTTTCTTACTGAAGTGGTTTGCGGTGAAGGTTTCAGGAGTTCAATTATTTTTTAAAATCGATAAAGTAGGTGAGGGACCGTGTTATAATTCTTAGCATAAATTCCTTTATTTACATATCAATATATGCGTGTATATGTTGCTTAATTTATTCAGTGTACGACTTTGCAAAAAGAAATATTTATGTTTCATATATTGCAAATCTGTGAATTTATCCGCGTCACTCTGAACAATTGTCGGTCCTGGTGGTGTAGCGTTACCATTCTTGTCTCCTAAACCCAAGATCGCGGGTTCGAACCCGGCCAGGACAGATGGATTTTTTCGGAGTGTAAAAATCCTAAGTATGGCTTCCTTCGGAAGGGAAGTAAAACCGTGGGTCCCGTGTCGTACATTTACGGCACGAAAAAGAACCTCAAGCCTGAAAGGGAGGTCTCTGAGCAAAATTTGTCGGCCGTTTCACGCCCTGAGTTGAATGGGACGCTGATGACCTGAGCTGTTAAAGAGCGTCCATAAATAAATCAATCAAAAAAAAAAAAACTCTGAACAATTTGAAAACATAAGATGAGCATATGATCTCTATGCATGGGTTGAAATTTATAAACAATATTAATCCATGTCACTTTAACAAACTCTAATATTTAATTTCAGTATATATAAACATTAAGTAGAATATTTCATCCCTTACCAAATCTTGGCAAAGTAATAAAGTCAAAAAGTTCTGATTTACTATTAGTTTCGAATAGCAACGATTTTCTCTTTTTATGATTTATGGTGTAAACATATTTAATATATTGATCACTGCACATTCAAATAAAGAAATAATATTTAAACAGGTAAATGCATTCCTAGATTTCCAGTATGAATCTTTGAAGTAAAACCTTTTAATGCCATTTCTTATTATGTCTTATTAGCTACTAGATCTGAATAATATAAGTGTTACACGAGTTATTTTTGTTGGGTAAAAATGTACTTTTAAAATAACTCTGCTCTGGTGTCTATTTTATAACATTTATTCTTTTTACTTTTTCTATCCCTATACTCTTGTAGCCGACTTCCTTTTCTCTTCTTACTGTAGATTTGTTGAGAGGTGCTTCTCTGGCAAGCCCAATTTGTTGCATATCTAAAAAATTATTTTCATTTCCTCTATAATCATAAATTTCTGAAACATACATAACCTTATTAATCCTATTACGGTTTCAAAAAATGTATTTGTGTACCTGTGTATGTCAATTTTTAATTCGGTTAGTCTTAAGTTTAATATACATTTTGTTCAAAACATAACCTCACTTTACGACGATATTTTTATAATGAAGTGGCAAAGTGTAAAAAAAATTAACACCGTTTTTTTTTTTTTTTTTTTTTTTGCTACAAAGATTCATGCACAATTTAAAAAAAATTTTTTTTTTCATAAATGTATTATAGTATTATGAACCGAACTTAATCTTGAATTACCAGCAGAAAAAAGAAATGTGTCTTTACATGTTTTATCTTCCATACTCTTTAACAACGCTCGCCTGTAAACAAACAACCCCCTCTTCCTTGCACCTTTGCAAACTCTCATATAGTCCACGCCTATACAAATCAAACGCACTAATCAGAGAACTCGTGTGGCGTCTGGAATCACGTGACAAGCGGAAAGGTTTCCGCGCGGTAGAGGTCGCGTAGAAAATCAATCTGAGCAGGAGTAGCGGCGCCAGCGGCGTTTCCTAATGCTACGTCCACACAGAGATGTCGTCCCGACGCACCCGCGTCTCTCTGACCCTGCATCCGGTATGGTACGTCTTAGTGCATGCTATGCTGGCGAACAAGAGGAAGCATTGGTCAACGTGCTCTGTTCGCTTTCCTGGTTTACAGTTAGAGAGTACACATATATTACCAGTAACGCTTCAAATGTAGTCTGACAAACCCTTTTGACCACTTGTTCTTGCCGCATTTCCTTTCAAAGTGGCATGTTGTTCAATCATTGAAAAACTTAGGTTAGTACAAAAGCGCGGGAAACGCGGTTCATTTTTTATACAGCCCTGCCAACTTAAATCTTTGATTACTATAGCCACTTAAAGGACGTTATGAAATTGGTTCATTTAAACAGATGTTTTATATCATTATTTAATTTTGATTGTTTTATTAAACTTTCATCAGCAAAAATGATTCCTTACATAAATGTTGGTATATGCGAGCACGCATTACGAAATTTTCCCGCGTTGCACGTTGGTAATGTGAGGGGTATCCAAGCTTAATTCTCAATAATAGCACTTGACATTATTTTCGTGAATGGCAGGTCTGAAGTTCGAATTTCTTGAGGTTTTTTCCCAGCTTTTCTTCAGCCCTCGTCAATAGCACAAGCTGTGGATACACCCTAAACTTAGGTCTAAAATATTTCCTGATGCCACATAGTTAAAACAGGCGTTAAAACCATTAAAAAGTAACACCATCCCCACCATTACTATTTTGCACAGAATCAAGGAACCATAGCACGATATTAAGTATGTTTTGTAAATTATAAATCACTAGATAACTAATGGAAAAGTATAACCATTAGGATGGAAAATAATATAATCACAAGGAAATTATTTCAAATAAATACAATCAAAAATTTAAATTTTAAACACCCCAATTAAAATTTAGAGAAATGGAGTTCTGCATAATTAATAACATCATATAAAATAATATAAACAATTTTATTCCAACTGCAGTGCTGTAAAATATGTTGTATGAAATAATATTAAAATCTGTATTTATAATTAATTCCTTTAAGGCGTATTACTATAGAGTGAAAGCATGGGCATTAGGTACCAATAGGCAAACAATAATTTTAGTAACATATGCATTTTTAAAGATGTACTTTAAATGTGGAAAAAAGTACAAAATACAAAATATTGGAATGAAGTACTGAGGAAAAAATAAGAAAAGGGAAGGTTGAGAAACCGTACATGGTTGAAAATGACAAGTGCCAAACTGAACAGAACAGAATGAACAGAAGTATATGGAGAAATCATGCAGAAAGATATTTATATGATCTCAAAATTACCTCATTTTAAAACTTTCAATTAATGTAAGTAATCTAATCTGATATTTAAACACACACACACAGGTTTAAGTTTTAAAGTTATGTAAGGCATTCACAAAAGAAAGAAGAAGTGGGAAAGTTTTAAGAATTGACTGGAATTATAATGCTACAAGATATATCGAAGAAAATAAAATTTATTTCGTTTTCATTCAGCCAAAGCTTTCAATCGCATGCTTTCCAACAGGAACGTTGTCTGGTTGAAAGCCTTTGGCAATTGTACTCATGTGTTCATTTTAAACGTAATTTTCTTTTTTAAAATTATTACCTAGGGAAATTAATATAGATAAACGACTTTTTTGATATCATACACTGTCTTTCGCTTCTTTATATATATATTCATCCTAACTAGAAATAAATATCATTCTACTTTTATTCTAAAAGATATTCATTAAATTTCAAGGACGTCATTAAAGTTGAAAAAAATTTTTTTTTTTTAGTTTATATCCGACCAGGAGTTTTGGTTGGGAAGGATAATAGTTATCGATATACGAGGCTAAGTCCATAAGTTTCCGGCCTAACCATTTTCTAGGTGTGATAAAGACAAAAACTATATTTCACTTTTCAATATAGTTTGTCTGCAAAATGTGCATAAACAGCATCCATCGTCACATTTAAATTTCCTTCCTCGCAGGAATAGTCATTAGGAGCTAGATATGGGTTGTAGGGTGGTTGGCCTATCTCCTTGAAGCCACATTTCTTCACAGCCTTCTTTGCAAGAGCTGTGTGCACAGACGCATTGTCGTGAAGAAGGCGCACACCACCACTCAGCTTTTCTCGCCTTTTCTCTTTGACGGAAGCACGTAGTTTGTGCAGTAGGCCAGCATGGTACTCCTTATTTACTGTGGTGTTTCTCTCCTTGAAGTCAATGAACAGTATTCTTTCACAGTGCCAAAAGAGCATGGCCATGATCTTCTTGGTTGACTGAGTGACTTTGGCCTTTACAGGCCTTCGGTAGGTTTACGCCATTCCATTGATTCTCTTTTGGACAAGGGATAATAGTAGAGAACCAGAGTTTCATCTCCTATAACAATTGTTTGCAAAAATTCTCTCTCATTGCCGTCGGTCATGGTGGTGTAGTGGTTACCATACTTGCCTCCTAAACCCAAGATCGCGGGTTCGAACCCGGCCAGGTCCGATGGATTTTTTCGGGCGTAAAAATCCTAAGTATGGCTTCCTTCGGAAGGGAAGTAAAGCCGTGGGTCCCATGTCGTACATTTACGGCACGAAAAAGAACCTCAAGCCTGAAAGAGAGGCTTCTGAGCAAAATTTGTCGGCCATTTCACGCCCTGAGTTGAATGGGACGCTGATGACCTGAGCTGTTAAAGAGCGTCCATAAATAAATCAATCAAATCTCTCATTGCCACGGTAAAGCTCCAAAAATGCCTGACAACGGATAACTCGTTGCTGCTTTTGAACTGAGGAAATAAGTCTATGCATTAACTTTATTCATGTTTAAATGTTCGTGAACAATTCGAAGGACGGTTGTTTTAGAAAGGCCCAACCTGCTGTTCTTTCTATAACTTTGAGCCGCCGGTCTTCCATAGTTTCTCCTGCCACAAGAGCGAGTTTTCAGGAATGAGCACCTCCAAGGGCCGACCTGCACGCTCTTCGCATTCAATGCTTTCCCAACCCATTCGAAGAAGTTTGACCCATTTTTTACTGTAGAATATGAGGGGGTGCTTCCCCATATACATGGTCCAATCGCTGTTTAATTTCATTGGAGTAAGTCCTTGTTTTGTGAAGAACTTAATAACAACTGGATACTCCATTTTGAACATGTCACAATCTTCGGCCCATAGCTTTCTTTATGCAACTATATCTGAACAAGTGAACACAGCAGAGCGAAAATTACAACTGCAATTATTTACTTAACAGATAAGGGTTTGGTGAAAGCGATAATCCCTATCGGCGAGGCCGGAAACTTATGGACCTACCCTCATTTGTCATGTTTGAACGAATTGATCAATTTCAACCATTTTGAATAACTGTTCCTTTAATTATTTCTGAAAATTTTAAAAACTTTTATCAGATATTTTGATTTTTAGTCAAAAATAAAAGTTAAATGACTCTTTTTCTTTAAACCGAATTATATGCTTTCAGTAGATCGTGCCAATAATAAAAGTACAAATTCTGTCATAATTCTTTGAAACGAAAGAAAAATCACGCATGAAGGAATATTTAGTTTAGTGACGTAGTTATACTAGACTAACATAACTATAACAACGTGAAGATCCCATTTAAATTTGAACATAAGTATTATGTTTGCATATTCTAATTCCTACTTTACTTATTATTTTTCTATGATCGTTTCTATTATGACAACAGTTGTGTTTTTGAGCTTCAAATGGTGGATATATTAAAATTATAAAAAAATAATGAAAAAAAATTAATTGCTGAAAAGCATGTTGTTTTAGCCACCTTTTTACAGACTACTACAATTGCAATAATTTCACTCCTGAGTAGCATTACTGTATTTTCGTGAGTTTATAATAATTAAAGTGTAAGGTGAGTAGTTTTAGCTTATTTTAGAGACGTGTGTTAATATTTACTGAATTATTAAAATAAATATACGTATTTTTCAACTATGTATATATTACGAGGAAATATTCTAAATATGTTTATGTTAATTGAAATGATTTTCTGCTCTAAACTCAACATTGGGATAATCGTTTATATACAAAACTTTTATTTGGGATAAACACATTTATTTTTACCCTTGCTATGCATTTGTTTTGTTTATTTGTAGGTGAAAATCGTAATAACAAGCCCTTTTGTTAAAATACTGTAATCCTATGACCCATCGCTATATACGGTTAGTAATGATATAAGCTGAAATATATTTCGCAGTATGGACGGCAATTGTTTTTTAGCTGAAGCTGACCGCCTAGTGACAGGACTTCCCCTTCGGCCGCCACGGTGCGGGAGGATTTCAAGGGAGGGGGAGCGGAACGTTTAAATCCTGTCGTTTCGATGCGGATCACATCTCCACTTCTGCTCTGCATACAATGGACAAATGTGAAACACAAGTAATATTTAATGTATTCAAATGAATTGTCTTCAATTCGAGAACACAGGGCAGTCACAGAAATAATAAAAAGAACAACAAGTTTACGTGTGTTCGGCATCACACACACACGCTCAGCTTAATTCGTGTATTGTTCAAGACGCTCCGGCGACAGCGGTTTGTTTCCAGTGTTCCCAACAGAGGAATATTTAAACTGTGATTATGCTCTGACACATGTTTTGAAAACAAGTGACAAACGTTTTGAATATTAAGACTCTACAGCAATTACTGGTGTTATCCAGAGAGTTTCTGTTATTGTTGTTATTATTATTATTATTATTATTATTATTATTATTTTGTTATTAAACTCCATGGATCTTTTGGTGTTGCAGCCGTTTACAACAAACAGCAAAATGGACGGTTTGGCCACACTGATATTAGAAATCGAAATCAATCAAGCAATTAATAAATCATTACATTTTACAAAAGAGGCTGGAAGCACATGAACGTTGTTTAAAAGGGCAAATAAGGCAAATTACCCATCGATTTAGTAAGATAGTAACGTTTCCAAAAGATTATATTTGGGGTCAGGGTTTCTGGTTATTGATCTGCAATTTTTGCCAAAAGTGTGGGTCTAAAATTGGATCTACCTAGCTCCGTAAAAAGATAGGGGAAATTCTTGAAATGCAACTAGAAAGGGAAGGGGGGGGGGAAAGAAATAAAAAATACAAAAATTAAATCCGGCCCAAAATACTAAGATTGTGGTTATTGAAGGGACAAAGAACCCTATAAAATTAGCCCTTTTATGATTATTGTGAGCCGTAGTTTAATGTTTATAAAAAGTTTCTGCTGTCCAAATACATGCTTTTTAACTGCCAAAAGTACTTCTGCTGTCCTGCGCTGATTTTTATGAATATTTCACCCCTTCTTTAACTCTTTTGTTTGACATTATCTTTTCGCTTTATCCTTGTTGGAATTCATGCAAGGCAAGCAAACTTTGACAGTTTCTCCTAATTCAAGTTTATATTAAACAAATCATTATATTCAAATGTTATTTCAGAGAAGAATGAAATGGCAGGTGGAATCTATGTTAGCCTGGATGGTGTTTTGAGCGTACTTGGGTTTAGCAGTGCATGTACTGTGAGGTTATTGAATTGCGTGCCTCCTGAGCGCCTTATCTTACCGGGGAAGCACAGCCTCGCAACCGGAAAAAGGGAGAAAAGTTGTCATCCGTAAAGTTAGTATTTTTATTTTTTACTGAAAACAAAATTATGTTTGTATACAAAACTGGTGATAATAATAAGCAGTAACCTGTTTATAACAGATGTTGAAAATGATGCCCCTCAGCGGCAATACATGGTCGGAATCTTGTAGCAGGCTTTTTGCTGCCTTCCAACCCCCATGCAATTATTATTGCCACAGTTAGATTCAATTAATATACATAAAATATACCATTTGTTAAACCATCAATAGCGCATGTTAATGTCACATTTATTTTTCCTAGATGCACATGTTTTGAGATTGCCTTTTCAGGGAATGGTAAGATGTTATTTTTGTATATATGGTTTGTAAAGTTTATGGCACCCCAGGTCATAAAAGCTGCAAGGTTTTCTTAAGGTTACGCAATAGGAGAAGACCTGAAAGAACAGCTACCTTTAGTGTGGAACAGAACTGTCTTAGGTAATTCATACAAAGAAAGCATTTCTAAAGAAGAACAGCCGACGTCACTTTTTCAAGTAAAGACCAGAGAGAGACTCATTGTGTACATTTAGGCTATAGCCCCCTCAATATCTTAAATTTCACATCCCAGCATCATGTAACTGTCCGTTTTCTGACATGATACACCCACGAAATAAACACCAATCAGATTCAATAACTCGCGTAGAAGCCATCGAGCCAATGAGGCGCGAGAAAAATCATTACAATGCCAAGAAGCACCTTATCTAATTGTAAGACAGCTGGGCGCGGCGACCGACCGACTGGTTCCAGACAAAACCAGTGGCAATTCGAAAGCTCATAGAAGTTGTGCGTCAGTTCTTACATCAGTTAACGTCTGTTATCAATTCAGGGTTGTGCAATAGTTGCAGACCATCTTTTGCGTCAGATTTTCAAGTACCAGTTAACAAGTCTTTTATCTGGTGTTCAGTTCACCGTGATCAGTTTGCCCAGCAATTGCTGTAAATCATCGTAAATGATATTCTTATTTGTGACTGCAATAGTGTCCGATGAGAGACTGTGCTATAATTTCTGGTACCAACGAATATTAGATAGTGAAACAAATGGACTATTTGGTTAAAGTTCAGGAAGCATGTGAGAGTAGGATATATATATATACACACACACACACACACACACACACACACACACACACACACATATATATACAAAGTTCCCCAAACCTGGTGCTAAAGCGAGATAATACTACTTAAGGCTTTTTGCAATCACCACAAGCATTTTTGGACCCTGAGACCACCAGAATCTGTAAAATAAACTTCTCAGTTAATTCTTCAAAACAGTGTTTAAATTATTCACCCTCTCGAGTTCCTTTTCCCGTGAGTCGTCAAGGCGTCTCCAAAAGTCTCAAGCCGGCGCATAGAGGACTTTCATGCTATACATCTTCGAAGAAGCGGTCAGGGGAAGAAGAACTAGAGGAAGAAGGAAACCAACTCGCCGAATTCTTTATATAAAAACTTAATTTCTACCAAAACTTAATCTGAACTTCCACATCCCCTGTAACCACCTAAATTCGAACCACAAAAATTAAATCAATCTTCACCCATATTAATTAGCGCTCCATTAACTAATTAATCCAATAATCCAATTAATCCTCACCTTTATCCCCAGCTATTTATGTTACGCTTCAATATGCATGGAAAATTTCTGAATTTTATCTAACGTTTGTTCCGTAAGATCACGGCACTTTGGAGCACCTTACTGTTATTTAGAGATTCTGTTTCTCATAACTTATTAACAAGTTGGCGAACAGTTTCTCTACCTAAAACATCATAGCCAGAATATTTTCTTGCAAATCGCTTTGCCACTTTTCTGCAAGAACCCGTTTTCACATGTGTATCATAGTTAAAACTTACTATTTATGTACTGGCGTAATTAGCGAAGTACTATTAGCACACAATTTCAATGCAACGAAAGTGCGGAATAAAAAAGGAACGCACTACCACTCATTGAAAATTTTTGTTTTAAACCTCTGCTACCTGCATATGCATTATACGGCCTTGATACTGGTTTCCCTGATTTCCCTGATCGTGGTAAGGAAATAGCTCCTTTTCTGGCTGTAATCTTTATACATGACGTTCGTTCATTTCATGTCTTAAATATATATATATATATATATATATATATATATTTTTTTTTTTTTAAATACTTGAGAAGACTGTCAACAGCAATCCAATTTTACTGCCAAAAGCTTATATCTATACATTTTGTGATATTCAAGTTTCTGAACCACATGAAAAATATTTCTAGTTACAATATATTTTTATGTTAGTTTATTCACAAGCATATTTGAAAGTTATTTACTTAATAACCGTGGACTGGATTTGCGGATATTAAATATAATGGGATATTGACAACATGCATCATTCTATAATTAAAACATATTAATTGAACAATTATCATATGTCTGTACTACGCTGAGGCCCTTGTGATTTCGAAAGTAATTGGATAAAGCAATTCTTTTTGCAGAAACTGAATCATTTATTATGCGACATACATGAAGCAACAGCGTGAGAAATGAAATCTCACCGCAACGCTTGCTGTTCTTTCCACTTGCCGATTCATTACAGAGCGGGGACAAAAACAAAACGAAACAAGATTTAATGATAAATTGCATTTCAAATCCAATATGGTCTTCCGCTCACCAGATATTTGCCATTGTGTTTCCCAGTTACGGTAGTTACGCCGGCCTCTTCACTACAGGAAAAGCGAATCAACCGATTCTAATGAACGGATCTGGCGCAGGTTTTTTCCCCCCATTATTCTGACTGATATTTCTGCATTCCACAAAAATGAATGTATAATACAACAAACATGTGAAGAAAGACAAATTAAAAACAAGAGTAATCTTTGTTCTGGATATTTTGATGTATTATTTGCAGTCATGGGCAGTTTTTGAAAGGCTGATGCTTTAAAAAATAAGAATGTAAGGATGAAATTAAACCTGCGTATATCATGAAGAGATCAGAATATGATTTCAAAGAGTGATTAAAAAATACATTACCCTTACGTTCTAAAAGGGGCTTTGTAGTGAATCTCACATTTGGATCTTATTTTCTTGTAAATATTTGGTTTGCCAAAAAATACTTTTCCTAAAAACGGTATCTTCATTTATCTCTGAAGTACAAGCCACGTTCTGGACGACCTTAAGCTATGGAAAGAGAAGCCAGTGCTCATGAATTGTCAGTAAGGTTTTGTGTCTCCAAAAAATGATAGTATCCACCTGCACCATTCAACATAAAGTATTAAAGTGGAAGAATAGATTCATAGGAGCTTACGATACCCAGCGACGAGTAAACAACTTCTTAAAAATCCCTTAAATTCAAGGGATTTTGGCAACTTATTGTAGCATGTGATGAAAAATGGCTCTTGTTCCGTAATCCAAGAAGAGGGAGCAATGGCTGCCCTTGGAATAGCACCTCAGGTCAATGTGTTTTTGAAAAAGAGCGAAGCATTTGCGTTTCGTGGAATTTCTAAGGCATTGTCCAACCCGAAAGGTCGTGAACTTGACGCTGAGTTGCACTGTGAGCAAAAGCTTAGGGATTACGTAGTTTTAACTTTAAGATAGTAGTCTTTAATAAACAGGAACTGCTCTATACCGCAAGGCTATGCTTTTTGCCAGCGATCAAGATTAACAAAAAGGCAGAAATTATAAGAAATAGATTTTTTTTGCCTCTCATTTAAAGGATTGATATAATTTTGAAGAATAATATTTTTTGTTGTTCTGTTATATTAAGGTACTAGTATAAAACACTCTGTGGCCAACCTAGTCTAAATGATATATTTTATCACTGTTTAATATTTGCTCATATTATTCATACTTCGACTTTAATCGCTTCTTGTATAAACCATTTTTTTTTGTTTGTTTGAAAGAGCAACTCGAGCAATTTAAGCGTTGTAATTTTTATAAATCCATCTTCGATCACATCTAATGCCAATTCATACTATGATAGTTGTAAATAAGGTAAGTAACTTGTTACAAAACTAGTTGATACACAAATGGCTGTCATTTTCTACCTAGTGTGAAAATACTAAATGAAGTGCACATATCCTGTAGTATTCTTTTAAAGAAATATGAATATATGCCCTTTTCTTTTCCTCCGTAATAATTCAATATATAAATTCCAATGTTTTACTATAAAAATCTATAGTGTCAAGTTATATAATAGCTATATTCAAATTATTTGAAACATTTATATTACAATTTGATTGCTATAATCAACAATTTCTTTATTTAGATGGCACATTTTGAATGAAATTGCAAGAATGTTTAGTTTTCCATCCAATGGATGTAAATGCCACTAGAGGTTAAAATATTATTGGTAAAGCATATAAAAATTTGCACTTTATTCTATGATTTTCAAGAAATATACTAAGGAAAGGAACAAAGACATTTTGTAAATAAAAATATGAACCAGATCTAGTAGGTTTAGGACATGTATTTATTAAAAAGCTCATATTAATTTAAAATTCTTCACATTATCCTTAACTTATTTAATTTTCTAGCTGCACATCCTGCAGGACTACATAATTCTTTATGATAGGGCAATATAAAAGTTGACGGAATCCAAATTCCACTTGGCCTTCCACACAAATTCTAAATTTGACCTCTGCCATCGAAACCACGAAGCGAATAGTATAATTAAAATAATGAGTTTTCTTCAAAAAGATTGCTTTTAAATGTATTCTCTAATATTTACGGAAAACTTTATAAAAGAAAAACATTACACTCTGTTCTACGTTGTGATGTCTAAAATTTATAAGTACTGGACTAAAAATCTACACATTATTTCCACGGTTCTTTACTAATATAAATTTTCAAACATAGAAAAAAAAAAAAACATTTCTAGTGCATCATAGCATCTGAACCCTCCATATACAGTAAGGTTATTTTAGTTACGTGCCAGCAGAGCACGATTGCGAACTGGGAGAAGCCAATCGTCAAGGCCATATAATGTTAATACAGGTATTGACTTACAGTTATTTTGAGGGAAGACTCTCAGCTATTTGTTGTGTGTTCGTGTGTTACTAGGTATTTTCATTGTGTGTAAATTGTGCTAGTTGTATTTTGTTAGTTATGCCATTACATAAATATAGTTTTGAAGAGCGGATTTTGGTGTACGATACAAATTCATGAGAGAAGTGGTAAGACAATTAGCAAGAAAATATTCTGGAAATCGTATCCCAGATGGAGAACCGTTCGTCAACTTAAGAGACTGGATCTCCGAATGACAATAATACAGGAATTTCCTACACAAATGGCTGCAATGTATTGCCGCCGAGGGGGCATCGTTTTCAAGATATCTTATTAACATTTTAGTCATTATTATTCATCATCAGTTTTAATGTCAATATAACGTTATGTTTTCAGCAAAAGTATAAATGCTGAAATTAAAATACTAAATTTACGTACGGAAACTTATCTCCCTTTTTCGTTTGCGGCGGTTGCGTTTCTCCGGTAAGTAGCCGTATAAAAAAAAACAACTAGCGGTTAACCAACAGTATGGGCCACAAGTACTAGAATATTGCCGCCAGTTCAGGAATTCATTCTTTGCAGCTCAAAACATACAACTCTACTAAGGTGCAGCTAGTGTCTGAATAGACGAAAATTAGTCAAAAAGAGAATTAGCAGTCAAAAATGTACTTCATTGACTTCATTCATTGATGCATAATTTTTGACTGCTAATTTTCTTTTTGGTTAATTTTCGTCTATTCTGATACTAAACTACCTTTATAAGATTTATTTTTTAAATATAACAGTAATAATAGTTAACTCATGTTAGAGGAAACTAAAATTGAATGATTAACAACTTCCAAGCTTTATATTAACACACCTATGCATTTTAAACTAATCAGATACACATAATAAAATGTAGGAAGGAAAAGTTCAACTCCGTTGAGAGTTTAGAATTGCAGTCTTGTGGGAAATAAAACACATTGTGTGAATTATTATTCATAAACAAAAGTAATAAAGTTACAAGTCAACAATTAAGCAAATAAAAGCATTGCTTTGACATTAGCATGGTAATAAAAGTAAACATTAATGAATATTTAAAACAATTTCAGATTTACTTTTTGGAATCGTGAGATAAAACATAAGGCAAAACAGAAATGATACATGAAACATCACTGTCTATTACGACTACAAAAATGTTAACATTGAAGGATAAAATGCTTAGTGATATGCAGTATATAACGTTCAGATATGCAACCGAGCCTGTTAATAGTTAAATCTATAGATGTAAAGGAAAGTATACAGTCAATATGTTCTACGAATGATAGATGTATAGGTCTGTACCACTTTGGCTAAGGCCTATTGAGGGAAGGCCAAGGAAAATATAAGTTTTAACTTCCCCCACCTAATATATTCCTTGTCAAATTAAAAGTGCTTCTTATCTCTTATCTTAGTATTCGATTAAATTATATTTGAACATAAAATCAAATTAAATCTAGAAATTATGGAATTAGGAGCTGTTTTAATAAATAAATTAAATTCATTGTCATAATATAAGCTATCAATCTATATATTACAACAATAGTATGTAACAATGGTTTTTAATTTTAAAATTATTATGCAGCTTCTATCTCGTTAAACGCTATTATTAAATATTATTTTTCACTTTTTTAATTATGTGAAATTATTGATTTATAGTTTTATACTTACTAAGCATTTTTGCTTAACAATAATTTCTGTTTCCAAACATATGTTTCCTCCTTTACTTTTTTTTTATTTCTACTCTGGTCTGTATACTTTAATTATGCATTAATTCTTTGGTAATCAGGCGACTAGTGTATTCTCCTGTTTCTTTTTCTCTGTGGTACCCATTCTGTATTCTCGTTACTAATCTACTACTCCTTTTGTATGTCCATGCTATTCCATTGTTTATAATAAAATTAATAAATCAATTTTGATCATTCACTCTGTACTTATTAGTTTGTTTTAATACAGAATGCCTCTAGATACTCAAATATTGTGCTAAAAATATTTTGCTATTGTTTTTTTCTTTTTTGGTTATTGATGTAATGGAACATACTCATACAAAAAATATATATAGTTAAGGGACATAGGTATTTAATTTGTTTAGAGAATCAAAACAAAAAATTATAATAAAACGTTAATAAAAGGGATTATACATTGTTTATTGAATAATAGTTATAAAAATATATATTGAGCAGAGCGTTGTTTATTTATTTACGTTAATAAAGTTTAAATCTGTGTTTTGTTCATATTTGTTGCTAAGTAAATTAAATAGTAATACAAATGAATATTTATTTAACTGAAAAGATGAAAAGTACATCATACTATAGAATATTTAATGATCTTGAAAAAGAAAATTGAATTAATTCAAAGCTATGGATCCAGCCTCACTAAATTTTAACTTTATTATCTTTAAGTATATATTCAGAGTAACAACTTCCAGAAACATTAAAAATATTGCAATCTCAAAACTCTGGTGTACTGGAGACTGATCTAACTTGGCTACCCAAAAAACGAACTCTTTTTATTCATGCCAGTTACCCTCCAGGTATGTTCTTTGCTGTCCATATCCCGTGGGCAGGTCCTTTTTAGCGATCTGGACAGCAGGTATATTTTTTCTTCCCTTCAAAACAAACGAGGCCCTCGAAAACAACACCGCTAAACAAATGAGGATCGGCGTATAAACAGTTGGATGCTTTTTTCTTGTGCCCAACACCATGGCACATTTCCCACGTCGACCACCAGAACTTCCGCCAGGGACACACACACACACACACACACACACTAACTTGAATTTACGCGACGCCGCCGCCGTCGTTGCCATCATGAAAATGCATGAGAGTGCGTGCGTGCGTGTGCGTGTGTGTGTGTGATGTGTCACTTCTCCACTCGGTGGCACCTGCAATCAAGTCACGTTAGAAGGCTCAAAATGTGTTGGGAGGTCCTTCCACAGCAGCCCTTGTTTTTAAAGACCATGTATTAAATTAGAGGCGGTTGCCTAATTTTCAAATCTGCATACTCTACAAGAAGAAACAAACGATCTGGAAAACAGACACACACATACAAGAAAAGAAAGGCAAGCAGAGCAGAGAAACCCGATATTATGCCTTATTTAACAAACTTGACCGTTGTTTTCAACTACACTGGCTTTCTAAACGGCATTGTCAGAAAATTCCTTAACGAAGTTTTGGGGAAATTTTGTTATTTAGTGAATGGGTAGGAAATAATCTGTGTATGTATTAAATGTTTCTTAACAGCAAATGATAAACCAGTCAAACCATTAAAGAACTCTGTACAGGAAAATAAGTTCTTTATTGGGTTATTTTTACTGTTCCAGGAAATAATGTTATACATAAATATTGTATCTTTTATCACTATTATTAGCCTAACTGTGTCGTAAAATTTGTAAAGAGTAAGAGGTGGGTATATTTACTTTTCAACATATTTATAGGATTTATACATAAATACCGATTTTTTATTAGTTACAATTAATATTTTGTCTTGTTTACAGCGATTTAAAATATGTTTCATTCAATTTGTCATATTTCCGGGCTTAGTACATATTTTTGACTATTTTAGGAAAAAATCGCAATTTTACTTTTTATTTTAAACATTTTCCATGTTTTATGGTGTTAGTGATAGTATAATAATTTAAAATGTATTTTATTAGCATCAGTATTCCGGTTTGTTCAAGCAATATGAAAAGCTGGAAACCAATAATAGCTAAATGCGGAACATGGGTAGAGGAGTATGATATTGAAGCCATCGAGAATGAGTTGAGTGTTCCGGCACTGTTTCAATGTTCGTTGATGATTACAAAGCAATAAAAATAACAGAATGCAAAGTAAACTTTTCGTTAGACGCTTTCCAAAAGCAGCGCGCCTCTTAACAACCTGAGGAAAGTGACGAAAATTGCAACAGAAATAGTGAAAGTCGGTTTGAACATAAAGTAGCCAAGAATTCAGGCTACAATATCAGTACCATTTTAAGTAGTGAATCAAATGGAACTGGTTCTGGATATAACTCTACAATATGGATCTCCATTACTTCTTGTTAACTGAGTTTTATTGTGTACAAAGCAGTTTTAGTTAGAACAGCGGAAATCATAATTGAAAATTTAAAGCAAAATTTTTTTTAAGCTACTGTTTCGTAAACAGGCAATTGTCATAGAATATTTAAGACGAATCGACTTATTATAGTACAAAAAAGTGTCTTAATTGTTTTAATACGATATCAAGAGATGATTATGTTCTTATTCTGTTACCAAACATGATCTTTAAATGTACTTCTATGGTAGCATAAAAAGTTAGTAAAATATAAATTTTTAGGATTATTTTGCACCATTTTATTAAACTTTAGCACATATTTAATCATTTTATTGTACACTTAATCTACTAGAGTCTCAATTTGTTTGCACTTTAATACTATGCCACAACTCACTTCAAATGATATATTTAGTCAAAGAGCAGGAAACGTACAGTCCAGAGCAAGTTTTGTTCTACCTGTAGCTATAGCATTGATAAAATTTCAAATTATGATAATCCTCTCATTTCCTATTGCTATACATATCTATCACTGATGTTACTTTTTAAATGTTATTCGTTTTATTTTCAAAACATATATGGTTTATATTACACGATAACATATCGGGTAGGAGGTTATCTATTCAATTGTTTGGCATTTTACTAAGTAGAAAGTGATAAATCACCAACTATGTCTATTTCTTTTCAAAGTATTCACCCTCGCGCTCCATAAAAAGTTCTTTAGAGATAGCACTAACTTCTAGGATGCAACACTTCTTTGAACTCCTAATAAGATAGCTTCTCGTTTTTTCCACTGTTGGAAACATGAAAAGTTACAGGAATCTAAATCTGGACTGTACGGGAGGTGGTTTACCAATGTCACCCCAGATTCTTGCAGAAAGTTCGTTGTTTCCGTGATCAAGTAAAAATCCTCGTAAGCAAGACTTCGGTCTTATTTTTGTCAGTGTTCTGAAGACCCTGGGGAGGCAAATTGTTATGTACCAATTGGTTGTGATAGTTTATTGTTCCTAGAGTGAATTGGTTGCAATACGGCCACCATCTTTCAACATGCACTTCGACGTCGCTTAACCTTCATTTTGTCATTTAGAAAGAACCAGATCACCAACAGCTGGGTATTGGTAAATCCAGCTTTCGTCAACTATGAAAATATCTTAGATGTGTTGGGAGTTGCCATTGTCGAACCATTTCCATAGCATTTTTACGCTTTTTCTTAATTATTATTATAATTTTCTGAGAGGTACCTAACGACAACAAAGCTTTCTCACACGAAGATATTTCGAATGTGTTTAGATCTCCCTGTAAGTCACTCGTGGATCGTTCACCTCGTCTACACGAAAGATGTGTTCATTTGTGACCACTGTTGCTTGAAGCGCGTATTCTTATCGCTTTTCAAGGCTGTACTTCTTCATCTAATCTCTCTGTGGTAAAGGAGCAGTCTGGAAAAGCTCTCTATAATTTAATGGCATCCTAGTTACTCACTATTAATTTTAAAAATTTATCGCGCGAAAATGCTGAAGTCACTCCCTTCTTCGGGCATTAGACAGTAAACGCACGACAACAATAAGTATTCTGATGCAACTGCAACAATGGGTTATGTGTGCTAACTTCCGCTACGATTACTACCTAATTAACATGTGCTCTTTTCAATGCTGCCAACAGTAAACATATATCTCTTACAGTTTCTTCAAACTATAAAATTGAATAGGGAACCATTTTCTAATGAGGTACGCCGTAATAGAAGCAACTTTGGAAAATAATTTGAGGGAAAAAAAAAAAGCAAAACAAAAAACAAAATGATATTATATGATGACGAAGAAGTTGAAAGTAGATGTCGATAAAGTCTATTAAAGCGAAATGAGATACACATTTTTCTTACCATATCTTCATACCGACTTCGTGAATGAGTAAGTCCTGATTTTCAATAGCTCATCATTAGCGTTTTAAAGATTTAATACTGTAAAACATCTCCAAAATATCGAACTAATGATATGGCATTTCGAGGATCATGGGTTAGGGTCCTGCGAAACAGATTGTTTATTTATTAATTATTTAATTTCACGATTTCATATGCTCATACATAAGATGCAAAAGTAAAAACAAGTAGTTAACGAAACTCCAAAATTCTGTCCGCTATTGCATGGTGTCTTTTCGAATGGAAGCTTCATTAGTCAGTGGCGTGCTGGTACATGAGAAATATAATAGCATAACTTTAAACTTGAACAGGCTAACCATAAGTTCTGTCTCAAAAATGCTCTCGACAAGCTCTGTAGTTCATTAACATTGTTTATATTATTTACTAACTGAAAAGTATAGCAAACGATATTTGGTTGTTTAGCTTTTCTTACATGTTCTCACAGGCTTGAGTTACTTGGCAACTGATGAATAATTATATGTCAACATTTTTTTGAAACATTTAACTGCACATTTCAGTTTTCATCGCACTTGTACAGTTACAAAGTCGCAATTTGAGTGCTTAGGGGTAGGATTTAGAAGAAAAAAAAATCACATTTATGAGCAACTCAAAAAATTATGAAATGGAGAGGTGGTCGGTAGTATGAGGGTGTCAAATCGTGATTCTTCAAGCCTTGAAAAAGGATTTCGTTCAGAAATATAAAATATTCTAGAAATCTACAACTATGGAAGAACAAGCCATTCACCCAGTAATAGCAAATTGTTAGCAACATTTGATGCTCCTTAAGGCCACAGTTTATTGCCATTTTCGACAGTTAAGTGACCAAAGGTTAATCACTGCAAACAACTGCATAGGAGACGTTTCTGGAGGCGGATTGATCTCAACCACTAGGAAATGAAATCTCAATCAGAAGGTGATGCTGTAGGTTTGGTGAAATTTGAAGACAGTGGTTGCAGTTCAACCTCGTTCCACCTTGTCATGCTATTAGCGCTTAACTCTCACTTTAAAATTTCGCTAGCCTGTTTTAATACACACCGTGCATCAACTCAGATTTAAATGGAAGCGAAATCCTGCCACATCTAGCATATAACTCAAATGCTGTTACAATAATGGTAATATTTCTGTAATGATGGCGTTTAAAAAAGTGAAAAATGCCTTTCAAATTGCAGGAGTGATATCTGTTTTAAGTTCTGAAGCTGCAAGAGAGATTGCTAACATAATTTTAAATATAATTTGTTATTGTTTTGTATTTTTTGCCTAATAATGTGCGATGTAATAGGGAAATTTTTTAAATGTTCTAAGAAATTACTCAAAAACTTTCATAAAAATAATTGAGTAAATTTTACCATTCCGAGTTTGAAGGCATTTCGTTAGCTAAAACTGACTATTAACACATTAAGTCTTTAATAGCCCATGCTCCAAGAGTTTCCATATTATTCCGGCACTGGGTTCTCCTCTACATGACATAATAACATCCCTTGTGTAGGAAGCGGTAGCAGGAGGGGCGTTTAGAGGTTAGAGTGGGGGGAAATGTGTCGTAAATTAGCGGCGTGATAGTTATCTATCCTTTCACCTGCTCTTCGCTACTCATTCTTTTTACGCTTCTTTCTTTTAACATTTTTTTTTAGCATTCTCTCATTTCCTTTTCACGGTTCCAGTTGTTTCACATCTGCAGTAGACAGTGATGAAATGCCCTTCTCTGAAAGCGAAAGAAGACGTTTAGGTTATGTATGTAATGCGACTCCAGTTGGTTCTCTATAAGTCACATGCATAGGAAATACAAAATGTGGTTGCTTTATAGAGTTCTGGCATTGCCTTGTGTTCTCTTAGTAAAGTAGATATATGTTGAAATGGTTGTTATGTTTGGGTAGTTTTTTTTTTTTTTTGAGTAGTGTTTAACGCCCGTTTTTACTACTAAGGCACCACAGGCGGTGGACACTGATGATACATGAAATGAAATGATATATTGGGAAAGGATTTTTTTTTTAAGGAAGGAAGCGTTCCAGGCCTAAGTTTAGGTACCTCCCCGGCATTTGCCAGTTATGAAGACTGAGGAAAACCTGGAAAAAACCCCAGTCAGGGAGGACGGTCCTGGCGGGATTCGAACCGCAGACCTCCCGCTCACGAGTCCATGCCTTAACGACCTCGGCCACCCGTGGCGGTTGTTTGGGTAGTGAAATTGCTATTTCAGACATATGTATGAAAAAGTAAAGACACTTTAAATATTTTAATATTAAAACACTAGAAAATTTAATTGAAAAATATAGATTCAGCAGCTTAAAATCGACACAGAGCCACACACAGGATACGATTATTATACTAGAGAAGGAGCCATTACTCGTATATACACATAATACGTTTAATGAAATATTAACCAGCAATTGCCGGCATAGTGCTTTTGAACACTAGTTCTTATTAAGTCCAAATTGTGGAATTTAACACAAATAAACGTTCTTTTTCAAGACATCCTTTAGATAATCTTGCGTAAATAAATCCACAGAGCGTGGAGGCCTTAACTTGATCGGCATTTGCTGAAATATTGACGTTTAAGCGAGTCTCTGATTTTCTGGGTATGTGACACGTTGTTGCTTAGTCCCAGTGCATCATTTTATGAAAATTGTATTTTATTTTAATTTTAGCAATTGAATTGACTTGACGAGGTAAAACATCAGAAAATGTTTGAATTTTTGTTGTTAAACTTTCTTTCTTTTATGTTTTTACGAGTTTCGTTTTTAATGGGGTGATTACATGATTAAGGTACAAACTTTGCTGCGCTGGAAACCATTTCCTTACACATCTGAGCCTGCACTTGTTTATATAATATATTTTCTCTCACATCTGAGAGTGTTTCAACGCAGTGGGTGTTCATTTTGTGAGCGTTGCCAACCACAACCGGAACAGCAAAATCCAGTTCTAATAAAAAGTGACGATCTGCAGTCAGCTATTAAAAGTCCCCGCTTGGTCACTCTGTGTTTGAAGATGCCCAGCTTACCACTTCTCTTTCAGGCAGACATTCAAGTACAGACTTCTTAGTTTGCAAAAGAACATCTCTTGATTGTAATGCCTCTTTGCACAATGTCAACTTCGAGTAATAACTAAATATTTTATCTGAAGGAGAGCTCTAACAGCCTTAACACTTTCCTGAATTGCAATTGTAATTTTAGAATGATATTACAACACTCAGCTTTCACCGCCACGGGTAGCCGAGTTCGTTAAGGCGCGGATTTGTGAAAAGGAGTTCTGGGGTTCGAATCCCATCAGGACCGCCCTCCTTGACTGAGTTTTTTCCAGGTTTTCCTCAGTCCTCATAAATGGCAAATGCAGGGGAGGTGCTTTAAACTTAGGCCTGAAACGTTTCCTTTCCCAATATATCCTTTCATCTCATGTATCATCAGTTTCCATCGCCTGTGGTGCCTCTGTAGTAAACGGGCGTTAAACACCATTCATTCATTACTCAGCTGTCAGATGTTGTACTTTCCCACTTGGCTGGGTTAAAGATTACTTGGTTTCTACTAGAACACCACTACAGGTGACCTCTTGATTTCTGTGTTAAAGTTGTGGATAATCTCATAGGCATTCTCGATATCTGCGCTTATTAGCACAGATCTGCACTTATGCACGATAAACCTACTCATTGTATTTGTTTATGTTAATATTTTGGAACAGAGAGAGTAGTATACATTATGCTAATTAATGTAAATAAAATAAAAACGCAAATAATAGAATCTCTTCACATTATTTCTGCATCAGTTTTCCAAAATATTACACTCGTTGTAAAAACATTAGAATTAAAAAATAGACTTTTCAACTTTCGTTTCTGTATATACGAATATTAGCCTTATACCTTGATATCCCAAGAGCCCTGTAAGAGATTAAAAGGCAGAACGCTCCCTGCAAAGCTCCGTGCGAAAAACTTGAACAGCTCGTTAGTGCTTCTTTCTTTTCTTTAATCTTGCCAGCCTCGTTCTAAGACTGCGTGGTTTTACAGTAGTAGAGGCACATTAGTGGCTTCATAATGAAGCATCACAATCAAACAGCCATAAAAGAAGAAGAAGAAGAAGGTGAGGAGCAGGTGATGTTTGGAGTGCACCTTGCATTTCTTCTACAGGAATAACAAGTTGTAACGGTAGACCTTTTCACAGACGAAGCGCCTGTCAAAACCTTTTCATACACTGCCACCGATGTTCGTTTCACTATGTCAACTGTTTGAAATTAATAAACGATTAAAACGACAGTTTATGTGTCGTGCTAGAAACGAACAATTCAAAAGCTTACATCTTATTTTTTTGAAAACTAATGACAGTTAAATTAGTAATTCCAGAATTAATGAGTAGTCATCATTTAATAGGTATAATTAAAAGTAATTGATTATTTATTTTATTAGTTCTCCACAAATTGGAGCATATTGTATAGTGCCAATGCTCTTAAATATTATATATGCGAGGTAATAATACTCATGAAATTCGTAGATAGTAAAACCCTCTCTACATAATATAAAAATATTAAAACTCATCCTCCAAGGATTCTTATAAATAGAATTATTTTAGTGTAATATATTAACTAATCCCTAAGAGTGATCCTACAGTAGGCAGGTATTAAGTCCAATTTTGCACATTTTTCTTTGAATTTAACATTTACTTCATTGCCAAATGTCCAGTTATTTGCACCTTTACTGTTTATTACACGCTGATGTAGGACGTCATGCCGTGCACAATCATATAAATTGTAATCTCGAAGCAATAAAATATGCGCAGGATATACTACATAAAGATATGTTAACGTAAACAATTATAGAAAAAATGCATTGATAGCTGCAAATAATCAAATATAAACCCAAGCACCAAAAAGCGCAAAAGAAATATATCGAGGGTGCCCAAAAATGTATAAAACATTTCACAGTAGATATCTGTTGAATATATTTCAGAGTTGGATCGAAAAACAACAGTAAAGTTTAGTATGATGTCCTGTAAACAGATGTGACTCACATGCGTTATGCTACAACAGAATGGAGCCAAGATTATCGTTTGAACAGTGGAAAGCAATTTTGAAATGGTATTGGAAAATCGAGAATGTTGTTGAAGTTCAAAGGCAATGGAGACGTATGTACAGACAGAACCGCCAACGCGAGTAACAATTGCGCGCATTCGAGACAAATTTGAGACTCATGGTACCGTATTTATTTGGAATTAATGTTTGGTGTGGGTTATCCTCTAGGGGTAAGATCTAATAGGACCATTCTTTTTTGAAGGAACAGTAACTGGCCCAGATCACCTGAGTATGATATGCACAGCCATCTTACCCGTCATTCATACACGCTATGTAAATGAGGAAATTTACTTTCAACAGGATTATACACTATCATATTACCACTGAGATGTACCTGCATACCTTAATGACAATCTCCCAAGGCAATGGATAGGACGAAGAGGTCCGATTGAGTTTCCACCGCGACTCCGGATCTAACTCCGTTGGACTTCTACCTATGGGGAACTCTAAAGGATGTTGTATACCGTAGAAAACCAGTCACACTGGCAACACTTGGGGAAGAAATTGAAACGGCATGTGCTGCAATCACTGAGGACACTTTCGCTAACGTTGCTCAATCAGTAGTTCAACGTACTCAGAAGTGTATCGACGTCGATGGTGGTCATTTTGAGCAACTGTAGTAACAGTAAAAGTCCAAGATGATTTGTGTTCATCATTTTCTGTTTGTGTGAATTCAGTTTTGTTATGTTAACACAGTTTTTTCTTTGCTTGAAGTGTGTATACATTTTATGGTACCCTCTGTTTATAAATTATGAAAATGTATGCAAAGCTAGTCTATCAAAGACAAGAGTAAGAAAGTACATTACATCGGACGAAATTCAAAGTATTACAAATGCTATACGTTGCTAAAATAAAAGTGGAAAATAATGTTTTTGACTTATTTAAATTAACACTTCAACAAATGTAACTACTCCTGCTGTTAAATTCAATCCAACCAATTATAACGTATATGAGCTGATGTATGCACCATTGAGTAGCCTGCGTTTGCGCTGCATTACGCTAAAATAAAATCTTTGACTCCTGATTGGAATTAATATCTTATTATTTAATGGAAATTAGTGCAATAATACGGCTAACCGTCCTATTTTCCACTTTTCACATACCCAAATCCTTATACTTTTTATCTCTTGAGCATCTCAAAGGATTTAGGATGATGTAAAAGAATTTTAAACATCAACTTTCAAGAATATCGGCAATGGAAATTTACGGATTTTTAAACAAACCAAAGTAGCTGTCTAAAAAGGGGGGGGAGCAGTGTCTTTTAAATATTTATGTTCTTTAAGATAAGATAAGTATGTAGTTAATGGCGGGAACTGATATGCCAGCTAGGAAGGTATGCAGATTACCTGCCATTGAGTAGAACGTGTAGCAGGACTTTGTAGTTAACATGTGGAGCTTCAGTCGCATGATACCTTAAGTAGACGAGAAACACTGTGCTGTATTAGAGGTGAATGAATGGTATTTAACGCCCGTTTTTGCTACAGAGGCACCACAGGCGATGGAAACTGATGATACATGAAATGAAATGATATATTGGAAAGGATTTATTTTTAAGGAAGGAAACGTTTCAGACCTAAGTTTAGGGTACCTCCCCGGCATTTGCCATTCATGAGGACTGAGGAAAACCTGGAAAAAACCGCAGTCATAGAGGACGGTCCTGGTGGGATTCGAACCCCAGATCTCCCGCTCACGAGTCCGCGATTTAACGACCTCGGTCACCCGTGGCGGTGTATTAGAGGTAAAAATAAACAAAATAAGCAAAGGAGGGAAAAAGTGAATAGAACACAGCATGCAAGATAAAAGCACATAGAAGAATAAGAAGTAAAAATATAAAGATCAAGAGGACGGAGTGAAAAATGAAATCTTGCAAATTAAAAGTAAACTATGCAGATCAGTTCTTTAAAAACCGAACACCTAGTCGAAAAGTACAATACTCATAATTTAGCTAGACAGAGTTGACATTTGTTGAGACAATTATCTCACTGTGGAAGCTGAATGAATCAAATAACATTAACACTACAAAATGACTATCCGAGAACAGTTCTGGGCGTTTTGACATCGCCCGCCGCAACTTTGGGAATGTTTCGGTATAGTGCACGGCATTCACAATTGTTCCTCTATCCAGAAACTCTATGAATAGATGGCTTAGAAAACATCATTATCTTACCCGACTGAACGGCGTCTATACTGCCACCAATGATTTTCGACTCGTGCACGGTGTCACATAACGCGTTAAGTTCGATTACGTTGTTTGGTGTACTACGTTCCTTCTCATGAGACAAAACCCGTCCATCATAACTTGGCAGATAAATTACATTTTTGAATTGTGTGAAAAATTTTGCCAATACTTTTCGAAACAAAAAGAAACTGAAGAACTTTGCAAGAGATCGGCTTTTGTAGAGTGCTCAGAAAATCCAAGAAGCCTGTTTTTTTTTTATCTTAAAGTTTTTTACGGTATCTTCTTCTATTTTTGCTTAACCGCAAAATAGGACTATAGACGTTGTCATTTAACGCTACTAAAATATACTATCCATTAAAAATGCCTTTTATCTAGAGAGACAAATAACCGAACATATATAAGCCAGTTTATAGGATCTCAATCAATTCTGTTGAAATAGATCATGTGCCACTGTATCCAACATTGCACACGATATGACTTGTGCTTCTTATTGCTTGATAAATCAGGAAGATTATGTTCTCAATCAGAAACTTGCTCATACTTTGAATTCAATAAGGGAACATAACCTATGGGAAATTAATAGATAATCGGCTTTCATGTTAGCAAAGGTTGTACATTGACGCATTTTATTGTTTCGACAATTTGATAACACAGATACTGTTAGCTTATAGATAGATGATTTTAGAGGTTGATACATGTTGCTTAACAGATAACAGCAGATGTTTTTGACAGAGTGATTATAATAATATTTTAAGGTCACTCTTACCTTTACTACAGTTTTCCGTTTCATTTAAATGCAAAATAAGCTTAAAATAGATTTACAAAATAGAACCTATATAGAGCTAATGCTCCAAAATTTCAAGTAGTTTTGATTCTAAATTACTCATAATAATAAAAGGGATGATATGTATTATCAATCTTTTACAGAAGGTCTCTTTTATAGGTTTCCGCACCGTCATATGGGTTCTGATTGGATAGGTCTTAAAATGGGTGCAGCCATTTGAATATTTATGTTATCCTAAGGGGTTATTTTATAATGGTTTATAAGGGTTACCCCTAAATAGTGCACCCCCTTTCAGGTATGCCGACCCGTTTTAAATAAGAAAATTGCTCCTGCAAGCTAAGCTAATTTTTTTTCCCTAATCTTTGACAAGAGTAAATTCTATATATGCTTTAAACTCCTTCAGGTTTGCCAAGTATTTCTTATTATATATTGTATTATTCCTGTATTTCTTATATTCAGAGTTTTAAAAATAAAATTATCGATTTAAGCGATGCCATTCTGTGGCAAATTTAATATAATAAAATAAAAAGCATGACAGAAGCTAATACTGTAGAACAAGTAAGTAGTTTTGAATATTTAGGATGCAAAATGTTGTATGTAGTATACATATGTATATACACCCAGGATGTCAAAAATGTATACACACTTTCACAGTAGATATTTATTTAATGTATTTCAAAGTTGAACCGAAAAACAACAGTAAAGTGTAGTATGATGTTCTGTAAACAGATGTGACTCAAATATATCATGGTAGCGTTGCTACGTGACAGTTAAATCAACAATGAACAAATGAAGCCAAGATTATCGCATAATGTTCTGTAAACAGATGTGACACACATTACGTTATGCTAGCGTCGCTACAACAAAATGGAGCAAAGATTATCGTTCGAACACCGGAAAGCAATTTTGAAGTGATATTGGAAACCGAGGATCTTGTTGAAGTTGAAAGACAATGGAGAAGTGTGTACAGAACAGAACAGCCAACGCGAGTAACAATTGCACGCATTCGAGACAAATTTGAGAGTCATGATATCGTATACCGCAGAAAACCAGCTACACTGACAGCGCTTCGGGTAGAATCGAAACGGCATGTGCTGCAATCGCCGAGGACACTTTCGCAAACGTTACCTAATCAGTAGTTCAACGTACTCAGAAGTGTATCGACGTCGATGGTGGGCATTTTGAGCAACTGTTGTAGCTGTAAAAGTCTAAGATGATTAGTGCTCATCATTTTCTGTTGTGTGAATTCAGTTTTGTTATGTTAACACAGTTTTTTTCTTTGCTTGAAGTGCGTATACAGTTTTTGGCACCCTCTGTGCATATTAAAAGAATAAAATATAAAAGTTTGCTATACATGCACATAGAACTGTTTGCAAATAATTTAAAATAAAGTACAGTATGTTTTAAACCTTTAAACATGCTGTAAAAATGTAAACAAATGTTCTTCTATATGAAAACAAAACTGGACAATGAAACAGGCTACAGACAAATAAAAGAATTTTTAATTACTATGTCAATTTAAAGAGAATTAGTTCATCTAAAGAACCAGGCTGAAAGATAGGAATTATGAACAGGTAATTCAAGAAGATATACATAGATGGGTACACAGAAACAAGGACCAGGTAACATGTTGACATGAACATGGACTAGTTGCAGACATAATTGACAGGAACCGCCACGGGTGGCTGAGGTCGTTAAGGCACGGACTCGTGAACGGGAGGTCTGGGGTTCGAATCCTGCTAGGACCGTCCTCCTTGATAGAGGTTTTTTTCCAGGTTTTCCTCAGTCTTCATAAATGGCAAATGCCGGTACCCTAAAACTCAGGCCTGGAACTCTTCCTTCCTTAAAAATAAATCCTTTCCCAATGTATCATTTCATTTTATGTAACATCGTGTACACCGCCTGTGGTGCCTCAGTAGTTAAAATGGGCGTTAAACAACAACAACATCAACAATAATAATAATAATAATTATAATAATAATAAAAATAATAATAGTTTACTAGAAAATCAGAGCATTGAAGTAAGATGTTAAAAAGTGAAATGTCATTTTTATGTTTACGAAACGGCAAGTTGAAAATATCCGGCCATCCTGACCTGGATTTTTCCGCGGTTTCCGTTGGTCATTTAGACAAATGATGGAGCTGATCTTTACTCTCCACAAATTTTCCGCTTTCCCGTTTCTTTTTTCATTCTGTTGATTCTGATCTTTCTGGAGACGAAGATGTAAGGGCGAAGTGCGCTGTTTTAAGTACGGGGATTACACTTTGGAAAGGTTTCTACTCCGGCGTCTGGTAGGAAGCGGCCCTTTTTAGTAGCTGGCGTCGGAGTGTTCTACCGGAGAGTAATGTCAAGGAACCCTTCTACGTCCTTGCCACATCGCCCGTACATCCTGGCCGCCCGGTATCTGCCTCAACTCATCCTTTCCTCCCGGTAGTGCTGAGGGCGTAGGTAAAAACAACCAGCTTTTGAAGTACCGAAATATTCTCTCCATTCCAATCCAAATTAACAAACACATTAGCATCACCTTTGTAAAAGGCAGTTTTAATGAAATGCTGTCGTACTGTATATAATAGTGGTGGTGGTGATGGTATTTATTTCTCATGCATCAACATACAGAATTTTTTAACATAAGTAACACAAATAAAAATATTACTTTTAAATATAACAATTAGGAACAGTGCCTTTGGCATTTCCAGAAGGCACTGAATCCAATCAAAATTTATTCCAATTTGATTGGCTCAGTCCCCCAGTTCCCGGTTCATCAGCAGCTGTCTACTGGAATATCCAGGGGGCCGGGCTCCGATCCAACCAAAAACAAAACACAACATTAAAAGTAATATATACATTCAATACAATATTAAATTATATTTCCTATAATACTAAACCTTCCTTCTTTTTTAATTAACCCCATTTGACAAATTTCTATCCTTGATGCTGGGGGGTCAGAACGTGTGTTAAGATTATGAGAGGAAGACAGATTTTGAAAACAAGAAGATGGATAAGATGTATGGATAATTTTGAAAAGTAGTGGAGACAATGAATGTTTCTTCGGTCTTTCAGGCGGAACCAAGACAGCACATCGAGGGAGGTTGTTATATGATCGAACAGATGCACATCGCAGATGTAACGTATGCACATATTATCAACACGCTGTAGGTTGGAGTTTAAGTCTGTGAGCAGAAAATCGCAGTCATTTAATGCAATTATTACACTAACTTCTCCAGAGAACGCGTAGAAATGTTTGTAGTTATTGGCATCGTTTTCATATACGACTCATCAATTGTATTTTTGGAAAATAACAGCGCCTTAGTTTCAAAGGCTAAAAACTTTCATTTTTCGCACTTTTTCCACCGTTTCAGTCTAACAGTGCATTGCCAAGTTCCGTCTAATGCATATTTTACCTTGATGCCATTCTGGATTTATTTGCAATCGTTTCCTCGAATTTTAATGATTTAATGATAATGGTTTATTTACGAGTAAGTGTCTACAGTTCTTCTTTGCGAGTTTTTATTATGTCAATAGATATGGAAGTATTAATTTTTATAATGGAATCATCCATCTTCTCGTATTTTGATGGTTATGAATATTGTTCAGCGTTGACAATTCAGTTTTGGTTATTTTTCTTAGCTTATTTTTCCATCTAGACTTATAATACAGCATATATTTTAAATACAATACTTTTATTGGTGATCTTTTAATTAGTTATGAAAATTTAAAAATATAGTAAGACCAAACAATACAAAAATCAATAACTTCCATCACTGACCTTAGCATACTATAAAAGTGAGCTCATTATAGATGTGACAAAATGTCAACTTATTTGCCTGACCTTATTAAAAATTTTAGGAAATTTATATTTTGGTTAGATTTATTCTAAGAAATACACGAGTGCATAATGAGGTATGCATTTTGTCATAGAACATTTTAATAAGCAATTTTATTATATATTTTAAAATACTGTCATCAGACAAGTCATTCAGAATTATTTAGGCAGCTCCAACAGCAATCGTGGCATAGGGGAAACACCTCTTGGTTTGGCAAGCGAAATCAGTAGTGTTTACTTTGTTGTGATTTTTGTGTTAAACATGTGCAGTCAATCTGTTTAGTGTTGAAGGTAAAGCTTTTGATTTCGACCATTTCTTATAGTCGAGCCTATCATAGGATTAGTGTTTTATTGATTCGTTTGCTATTCTTATAGCTTCAATAGTTGCTCGTCTTAGTTCGTACTATTTCTAGTTCCTTAAATTAATTTTTTTCTTTCACACGGAACAAAGCGCGTACATATCACAGAAGGTATATTTTATTTTAAATAGAGAGCATGCTGTTTTAATGCAATTTATTAATTTGAATTTACATTTAACATATCTCATAGTGAAACTACCATTAGAAAGTCACAACCTCAGTACATCACAAAAAATGTTGGAAAGATCATACGGTTTGAAACATACGAGATTGACGACAAAGCTGGTACGGGTGTCATTGCCAATGTATGAACAGATGTCTTTGCACCTGCAGATTCCAGAGATAATTCCGTGTCGATGTAGACACAGCGCAGCATCTCAGGTGTCGCTGCACTACAGGCGGCTCGTAACCTTCGTTTGAGACCGCGGAAGGTTTGTGGCCTCATCTTACTCTTATAGAAAGGAATTCAAAGGGATCAAATCCAGCGATATAGCGGGTCGTTGATCCGATCAATCTGCCCAAACAGGCCCCCCGTAAGGGGGGGGGGCGCGGCTTCAGTCGTTGCTCTTCAGATGCTCCAGGTGCGGGCTCTGCGGACCCTGAGTACCCGGGTACCTCTGACGTTACTAAGAAGCAGCCGGGCCGGACTTGAAACGAGCCCCTCCCGCAAGGGATTTGTCCGGATTGGGTTGGACTCGGCGTGGCAGTGGTCCCGGAACTCACGGGAAATTGAGTACTCACGACGGCAGCGTGTCCCAGGGGAGTGCCGAAGGCGTGTACCCTGGGGGCAGGTTCGCCTGAATCGCTGTCGTTCGTGGGGAGGTGGTGGCTTCCTTAATGCTGGGGTAACTCACCCCTTAAGTGGGTAGGCCAAGCTATTAGGGCCTATCCACCAGTGAAATACTGGCAGCTAGGTGCGCTCGACTTCTGAAGCTAAGTTCACTTGGCGCGTCTGGGCGTCGCAAACGTCTGCAGCCGAACGGCGGGTCGGAATAACTTTTAGGTGCCGTCCTAATGCAATAACCTGGGATGCGCAGATCTCTGTGAAAAGATTGAACAACTCAACATCCCACGGTAATGGGGAGCGATCCGCTTATAATGTCCAAACAAGCCTAATCAAAATGTGGCGGTGAGGGGGGTGGTTCGTCGCCAGTGCCCGGAACATCCTTCAGCATACCTTCCGGTGTTAACTTCCTCGGAGAAAGTACGACATCTCCAGCCGGTCAATGTTGTGGTCTCCGAGAATCCCACATCATACTTTGGCACTCTTAACGATTTTGCACCTCCAGATTTTCATACTGCTAAATTCTTTTAAGTTTCAAGACTCGAATTTGATTCTTCTGTCCAATAAAAATACTGGAGTACCTATTCCCAGTTTAAAGCTTTAATTTCAGGAACATTCTTCGTCTTTCTACGTCGTTCGAATCCAGTGAGAATTTTCATCGGGCTTGTGTCTGTTGACAGTGGGAAAGAGATTCGTCGCACTATAGGACACGTTCTATCATGCTGGACTCTCCCCTACAATCTATAGCATCTCAGTGTAGGAAGGACGTCTTTTCTCCTGCACGAGCACCATTCCATATGGATGTCAACGGCTCCCTATTAGGATGAACTAGCGATACCCAAATCTGCAGCGATGGCGCTCATGCTCAGGTATGGAATATCGTGCAATCGTCTAAGAATGTTGTGTCTTTCTACCCCCCCCCCCTGGATATACACTCCCGGTCAACTCCATCCTGAGTACTGCGCACCGGAATACTTGAGGATTAGGTAGGCGATGATTCGCAAACCGTACCTTGTAGCGTCTTCTCGCATTGCTCCAATTGCCTCCGCATGGGATTGGAACCATGTCGGCATAGTCTGCTTTAGGTGGACATCTGCTTTTCAAATTCTTCTGCCGCTGTACTTACTTTTGTACTCCTGAATATCAATGAACCATTAATGATTAAGGATGGCACATTTCGACCTTATTATAGTTAATTCTGGATCATTTGAAGTTCTGATCGATCACGCATTTCTTGTTTTAAGATGAAAACAATCTTGAGGAGATGGAATGGGCAATCAAGAGATGGGTGTATATGAATCCATCATTACCTCCTCTCTTGTCGGTCCTGGTGGTGTAGTGATTACCATACTTGCCTCCTACACCCAAGATCGCGGGTTCGAACCCAGAAGGATCGATGGATTTTTTCGGGTGTAAAAATCGTAAGTATGGCTTTCTTCGGAAGGGAAGTAAAGCCGTGGGTCCCGTGTCGTACATTTACGGCACGAAAAAGAACCTCAAGCCTGAAAGAGAGGCCTCTGAGCAAAGTTTTTCTGCCGTTTCACGCCCTGGGTTGAATGGGACGCTGATGACCTGAGCTGTTAAAGAGCGTCAATAAATAAATCAATCAAAAAAAATCATTACATCCAAAGCTATGCCAATTAGAAATGGCTGTTTCGTTATTCAAACACATCTTACGAATTAATACACAGCTGCACCAGCCTGTTACTTTCTATTTGTGTCTCATATTTATTTGTGTATTTAATGCAATAGATATTTAACTTGCAACATTACACACCTATAAATGATGTTACTTGTTTTCAATCATTCATAGTACTAAAATACAAGCACTCCTTTTTGTTTTTTGTTTTTTTTATTTGTTTATTTAAGGACGCTCTTTAACATCTCAGGTCATCAGCGTCCCATTCTAATCAGGGCGTGAAACTGCCGACAAATTTTGCTCAGAGGTCTCTTCTTTTAGGCTTGAGGTTCTTTATCGTGCCGTAAATGTACGACACGGGACCCACGGCTTTACTTCCGAAGGAAGCCATACTTACAATTTTTACACCCGAAAAAAATCCATCGACCCTCGCCGGGCTCAAACCCGCGACCTTGGGTTTTGAAGGCAAGTATGGTTACCACTACACCACCAGGACCGACCTACCTACTAATTTCAACAAGTATTTTGTCCACTTATGAACGACTGAAAGTTGATTTAATGTATATTTTAATTCTTATAATATAATTTATATGATTATAGCTTATATTTTTGATTATTATTATTATTATTATTATTATTATTATTATTATTAATTGTATACGGACTTCTTGTACATTTACGTGTATGATGCATTTGTACAAATTCATACATTACTAAACAAAGTAAAACTGGACATTATAGAATTTATTGATTAGGTCTTGATTGCATTAATACATTTTTCCTTTTATCTTCTTCTTCGTCTTTCAGAAACTAAAAATATACAAGTTGTAAGCCATTCCTTTGAAATTGCGTTTCATATATCTTAATACTTAATTTTATTTTTAAAAATAAATATTGGCGTTAAAGATGTCAATTCTGACATATATTGGGAATAGCAAGATAATGCAATTATTGAACAAATAAATTTCTTCCAGTTTTCAGAATAAGGCTTATAATATTTCGAAAAAAAATGAACTATAAATAAAACATACTATTTAATTGCACAATATAGCAATTGGGAAGCACGATAAAATGAACTCAACTTTATAAAAGTATTCCATTTTGTTATTATTCATGTTTCGAAAACTGAATTTTAAAAAGAAAAACTTCCATTTACAAGTAATGAGGTTAAAAGAAAGCGTTAGACAGAAATTATGAGAGTAGCTTTTAAATAAGAAAAGAATTACACAAATTTCACGTAAATAAAATATAACCACTCAATAGCTGCATAAACTATGGGGATGCCTCAACAAATTGAATTACTTTAAACGTAAATATAAAATCCAAATTAGGCCTTATTAATTAATAAAATGATATGCTATGGCGTTACTATGCAGTATAAGAGAACAAATTAGAATTCTTGCAATTTGTAAGTATTACAAAAGAAAAAGAAAAAATTTAGAAGTATTATTATTATTATTATTATTATTATTATTGAAATCAAACCATAAATTAACTCTACATTATTAATTAAATGAAATATATGACCAGCGATAGGCAAAGGTATACTGTGTTAGTATTTTTAAATGTAACCATGTTAATGAATTGAGCTCTTGATGTCATCTTCATATTCACTAAAATAGAGAGAAATAACAGAAAATTTACAATTACATTGAGTATTCAAGAATATGTTCATATGTTTCAATAAAAAATGTTAATATACAGAAACAATTACAATGTGTAATGCAAATATACACAATATACAATCAAAAGTTTCACATATTTTCAGTGACTTTAAAATTTAATCTAAAATATATTGTAGTAAAAATATGTATCGAAAACGCTTTCTAAATGCTATTACAGAATGCTCTTACATACAAAAATAATTCTCACACCATATTAGACTAATGTTTCATAATATTGCTAACCCTACGACCATGCTTTAGTAAATATAATACATATGTATCGTTATAAAGGCAGTTTATATACTGAGTTAAATTGTCCATTTATTTTGTAACAATAAAGAGAAAAAATTAAACGCTAGAGCACTTTTTAACTTTCTGCTTTCGGGTGTACACACCCTACTCCTAATGGTCCGATTTTCTGATTTTCAGAAACTATTTTTATTGTTTTATTTAGATGCTATAAACCTATTTTCGTTGCGAAAAAAAAACAAACAAATATTAATCAGCTAGAGCGATTTTTCAATTTTAGATTTCAGATAAATCCCCTTCTTATAGTCTGAATTCATTGATTTTCACAGATTGTTTTTCTTATTTTATTTCAATGCTATATATATCAAGTTTAGTTATGAAAAAAATAGTGTTGCTAGAACAATTTTTTAAATTTTGGGATTGAGGTAAACTTTCACTTCTAAATGCTATTTTATTTCGTTGATTTTCGGAAACTATTTTAATTAATTTACTTTAAAGAAATATGCCGAGTTTCGTTGAGATAAAGCAAAAATTGCGGCCGCTGGCGCGATTTTTAAATTTTCGCTTTTGGTTAACCCCCACTCTCAATGGTCCAATTTTTCTGGTTATTGCACTTATTGAAGCGTTTGTTAATTGATGGTTATATGCCGAGTTTTGTTGATAAAAAACAAAAATTGCGACCGCTAGAGCGTTAACACACACACACACACACACACACACACACACACATTTTTTATTGTCATTTTCGGTGCCTAGTGGGTAGGATGGAGATTTGGAGAAGTTTTTAAAAAATTTTTTCAAGGGTATAACCACAATCTAGATTCCTTCGGAGTTTGCCGAAAACTATTGAATAGCAGAACAAAATAGTTGCAATACATAAAAAGTATGAATCTGATCAGACTTTCCAAATTATCCTTGAACTACTCCATAAAAAGAAGGGAAACAGACCAGGGAAGAACAGGACAGTGCAACAGGAGCATTGCCTAATGCATGATGAAAGAAAGAAGATTTGAATTATAAAGTAACACATCTCTTTACATTAACAGAACCTTGAAACGTTTAAGGTCAAGGCCATCATTGTACTAAATGTGAGTGCTTACAAAAAAGTTAAAAGAAAACAATTTTAGTTAGACCGAGATAATGTATAAATGAACACTGGCTCTTTGCAAAGGCAGAAGAGTCCTGAACTCTTGCACGTAATAAATTCCGGTTTGTAGATTGCAGATGAAAAACATTTCCGGTTTGGTACATTGTGGAGGAGCTGTGAACATATTGCGGATAAAAAGAGAACTATATCAACATGCTTCGGTGGCTTACCTGTAGGAGCCAGGCTACAAGAATTACCTGCCTAAAGTCACGTATTTTACGCCTAAAAGGAACTATGAATCGAAATAGTTGTTATTCATTATTAAACACAACCATACACAATATTTAGAATGCGCAAAGATGCCGAGTTTGTTTTTAAACACGAGGTGTACATGCTTATCCTTTTGCTACACATGTCAACACAACATCCAAACGCTCCCACAGCCAGGGATCCTCCCGAATGTGTCGCGTAATAATATGAGGTGTTGTACAGATGATATTAAATGCCTGTTGATTAAAGCTTTGGTTAATTCAGAATCAACTGGAGACTGTTCTCCAGTAGTTTGTTCCTGTACTAACCCGAAAAAATGATCTTAAATAAGTGGCCAATTCAACGCCTCCAAAAATTATGACGTTGCACAAGTTTTTTCTTATGTACTATATCTAATTCTATATAAAAAGGAACATTTTGAGATTCTAAACCTACGTTAGCCATTCTCTGCAGCTGAGAACACTCATTTTCCATCGAGAGAACTCAAGTTGAGATTAGTATAATTTATGGCAGTTTTTTCTGGCATAACTTCTGTTTCCCTAGGCACTCTTTCTGCCAATGTATCTTCATTATTATTGAAACTTGTAGGTAATCTTACAAGTGTTTGTAAACGAAAATATTCCTTTCGCATTTTATCATTTAATCTCATGTATTATCAGCGCCCATTAGCCGCGATGCCTTAGTAGTTAAAACGGCCGTTAAACACAATTAAAAAGGATAAAAACCAAAATGGGCAATGTTCTTTTAACCGTCAACCACGGAACTTGAATATATCAGACCAGCTGACACTAGCCGTAATTATGTTTCTTAATTTTCTTTAAATAGCGCGAGCTGGAGATATATGACGCATGTAAGGGCACAATTTTACATATTAACACTTTACATAATAACACTTTCACTATATTCGCAGAAATGTCCAGATAAATAGCACTAAATCGTCTCTGGAGTGACTAAGGAGCATATGCTTCAATAACCCAAATGCCAAAGGAGAAGTCCCTACATTGTTATGTCGACCAGCTGAAGACTGTGCTGAAAGTCCGACCAGATAATTACGGGAGGGAGGGGGCACGCGCTTCAGGATCACCTGCTTCACCGCAACCTGTTCCGCTGCCCGCAAAAGCTGTTATTTATCTCTAGTGTCCGTACCATCTTTCCGGTACCACTTCCTCCTGCCCTTGGCTGAGGAACTTCGCTATTGTCTCTGATACACACAAAAACCTGTACTCATTATCTCCCAGTTCAGTAGGGGCGATCTCTCTGGAGATAACTGACCATTGCTGCATTAACATTCTCAATAAATCATCCCTTGGCATGCCAGTTGCATTCTCATTCTCAGGGGCGCCGTTTTACTGTCACAAGTTTTGTTTCCGCTGCTTACGTGGCATCTAAACCTCTCAGAGATTCTGTTGTAATAGATCTCTGGAGCAGTAAATAATAATTTTTAACTTAATCCTCCTTTGAACGTATCACACACACATGGGTAAATACAGAGGGTGCTAAAAATGTATACATAACATAACAAAACTGAATTCACACAAACAGAAAATGATGGGCACTAATCTTCTTACACTTTTACAGTTACAACAGTTGCTCAAAATGCCCACCATCGGCGTCGGTACACTTCTGAGTACGTTGAACTACTGATTGAGCAAAGTTTGCGATAGTGTCCTCAGCGAATGCAGCACATGTCGTTTCAATTTCTTCCCGAAGTGCTGTCAGTGTATCTGATTTTCTACTGTATACAACATCCTTAAGAGTTCCCCATAGGTAGAAGTTCAACGTAGTTAGATCCGGAGAACGGTTCTATTCTGTACACACATGCTCATTGCCTTTGAACTTCAACAACATTCTCGGTTTTCCGATACCACTTCAAATTTGCTTTCCGCTGTTCAAACGATAATCAGGGCTCCATTTTGTTGTAGCAACGCTAGAATAACGTAATGTCACTTACATCTGTTTATAGAACATCATACGATAACCTTGATTTCATCTGTTCATTATTGATTTACGTATCACGTAGCAACGCTATCATAATGCATGTGAGTCACATCTGTGTATACTACATATTACCGTGGTTTTTCAGTTCAACTTTAAAATATATTAAATAGACATTTACTGTGAAACAGTGTATACATTTTTGGTACCCTCTGTTTTAGGTTCACCTTCTGTGCAGTTTTAGCTGCATTGGTAAAAGTCCCATAATTGTCTATTTAGGATGTTTAAAATTTTGATTGTGTCAACTAAACAACAAGAAAACCTAACAATTCCAAAGTAGATGGTAGAACATTTAAAATTAGTAATTTGAAAACGTGCATTTTATTTGTGCATCCTGCCTGCTTAGCTAATCTTCACAAGTAATATCACAAGAGGGTCTGAAATTCCGATTTAATTCACGAAGTAGTGAATGAATTTATCTGGAAAGCTCAAAGCCTAGAGTGATATTTATTACGACTATTTCACGAATAAAAGAATAATTTTAATATAAATCCCCTAAACTTGGCTTACATAAATGTAATATATATATATATATATATATATATATATATATATATATATATACCTTCGTATTATGAATGTTTAACTAGTTATAATATTAAGTATTATGAATACTTAACTCTTTCAAGTCGTCTTGCAACAGACGAATGTCGATTACGAGTAATACAAATAAAGAACATTCAAATACGGGTTTCATGAATAAGAATAAAAGTAATGTATTTTGAAATTCGCACACAGAAAAATAGCAATTACCTATATAATATAATACACTTACGTGTGAATCTTACGAGTACCTATTCAGAAACTGTAAGACTAAAATACAAGAAAGTCGACTATAGCAATTGCTATTGCTCAATTTAAAAAAAAAAAAAAAATTCTAAACAACGTGTTTTTTAAACTTTGTGGTTGCTTAGGCAGGTATTGTTACGTAATTTGCAAAATAATTTCAGTTTGTTTGGTTGAGTACGCAAAAAATAATTGTTTGAGTGACTACATACTAACTTAGATGTACCGTCTGCTAGCAAAAGTGGTCAGTGATGCGTGCTCAGGAATTATAGTGGGGGTATAAGTAGTTGGCTATGCTGACCAGAAGACAAATGCACCTTGCGCGGTAAAGGAGTTTGTAAAACATTATGATAATTTCACTGCGATATCGGGTTGTGATTAGTCAAATTTCAAAATGTTGTTTCATTTTATTGATAGATTTTATGAAGACGCCACGTAAGTGAAATAGTCAATATAATTCTTCTTTACATAGTTCATTTCTGCTTATTTGTATTCTGCTTTGGACTTATGTAGAAATCAAATTTTACATCCTATTGTTCAAGTAGAAACTATATGTATTTCTAATTTGCAATGTCTTTAAAATTCTGCGTACAGCACTGAAAGTAGTTGGTTAAACCAGAATTCTAGATTATTGAATTAAGGTACAGCATTTAGCCTTTTATTCTTTGTTACAATATGCCTCTCTTTGTTTGTTAATGATTGAATTGAATATTAGGCGATACAGGTTGCAATAGTTTAAGCATTTAAACATTTTCAAATTAAAGGTTTCAAATATATTATTTCAATATTTTGTAATAGTTTCAATGATCTATTGCTGAATTACGTTTACACCAATTCAATGTTACGTGGTACAATTTTACCACGCTCTGTTGTTATTCAAAATTTAAATCTTTTTGAGTGTGTTATATGCCTGCAATTGTTCAGCAAATTAAATGGATTTTGTGAAGAATAAAATTCTTTTCTTATACTGCAAAGTGACCTTTCGATAACCAAATTGTGGAGAATGTCTTCCAGTATATTCCGAAAGTTAAATTTGTCTAACATAAACGGGAAAGTATCAAACTCAGGTTAGTAAAATTATTTTATTTGAGACATGGTTCAATCATCTGTTTTCATACGTTTTCAACGAGTTCGTAGAACGTTGGTTAGTTTTGCAGAAAAAACGTGTTTTCAGTTTTACCTGAAACACAGAATGACAGAAGAACAAAACCAAGACAAAGTGAATTCGCTTGTGAAAGCACTACACAGAACATGTCCAAACAGTTCCAGCTTCATATTTGTTCTGTAGTTGTCCATTAGCGCTTCCCAAACTGAGGAACGTATAACTAGATACCAGAACGGAGTATGCCGCACTCGGATCAAACATCAGAATTAGCATGCGTTTTCGTAGCAGTGAGTGAAAACGGGGAAGCTGGGCTGGGTAAGTTTGAATATTCAGGGTGTTTCCACGCATCATACGTGTTGCAAGCTGTGGCATTCACATGTTACAGCGCCGCGATAAGTTGCATAAATCCGTCCGTCTAACACGTCGACAGTGAGACATATTTCTGCCGTTGATGTGCAGCAGTTCTGACATTGCCTTCACATGAATGCGGTAGAAAATAAATTCATTTGCTGCCGGGGAAAGCACGCGTTACAATGCTGTAAAGAGTTACTGCATTCCAGTTTAGAAAATTGAATGTTGTATGTCACTTTTTGGACTCCTTTGGAAAAATCCTATAAACGTACCTTCAACGCATTTGCATACGACCAGCGGTACGGTGTTAATTTTTTCTCTCGTTTGTAGTAACGGAGTTTAGCAGCAAATTCGGAAATTTTGCTAATTCTTGTAGTTTAGCCTAAATCATATGAATCATTAGAAATTGAGTTTATAATTTAGTTTGGTAGATTATTATATTATGTGCTAATAGTATCACAAACGCACATACAAGGGGAAGTCCATAAGCTTCCAGCCTAACCATTTTCTAGGTATGATAAAGACAAAAACTATATTTTTTCAAAAGGGTTATCCTTTAATGCAATACACCACTCACATCTTTCAAACCTCCCTGCAAAAATCTGAAATAATTTCTGCAAAATGGGCATAAACAGCATCCATCACTTCTTCGTCACACTTAAATTTCTTTCCTCGAAGGTCCTTCTTGAGTTTTGAGAAGAGAAAATAGCCATTAAGATCTAGATCTAGATCTGGGCTGTAGGGTGGATGGTCGATTTCCTTGAAGCCACATTTCTTCACAGCTTCCTTTGCAACAAGAACTGTGTGCACAGGCGCATTGTCATGAAGACACACCACACTCAGCTTTCCTCGCCTTTTCTCTTTGATGGAAGCACGTAGTCTGTGCAGTAAGCCCTCAAAGTACACCCATTTACTGTGGTGTTTCTCTCCTTGAACTCAATGAACAGTATTCCTTCACAGTCGCAAAAGATTGTGACCATGATCTTCTTGGTTGACTGAGTGACCTTGGCATTTAGAGGCGGTGCTTCGCCAGGTTTACGCCACTCCATTGATTCTCTTTTGGACAAGGAATCATAGTAGAGGACCATAGTTTCATCTCTGTAACAATGGTTTGCAGAACTTTTCTCTCATTGGCACGGCAGAGATCCAAAACTGCCAGACAGCACATGACTCGTTGCTGCTTTTGAATCGAGAAAAGAAATCTAGGCACCCATCTTGCACAAATCTTATGTATGTTTAAATGCTTATGAATAATTTGAAAGACTGTTGTTTTAGAAAGGTTCAACCTTGCTGCTGTTTCTGTAACTTTTAGCCGCCGGTCTACCATAATGTTCCTTCCATAAGAGCGATGTTTTCAGGAGTGAGCACCTCCAAGGGCCGACCTGCACGCTCTTCGTCTTCAATGTTTTTTCGATCCATTCGAAAAAGTTTGACCCATTCTTTTATTGTAGAATATGAAAAAGATGCTTCCCCATATACATGGTCCAATCGCTGTTTAATTTAATTTGGAGTAAGTCCTGTTTTTAAAGAAGTTAATAACAACTGGATACTTCATTTTCAACATGTCACAGTGTTCTACACATAGCCTTCTTTATGCAAATATACCTGAACAACTGAACACAATACAGCGGAAGTTACATCTGCAATTATTTACTTAACAGATAAGGTATGATACCAGGTAAGGATTTTGTGAAGGCGATAAGCCTTATCGGCGAGGCCGGCAACGTATGGATCTACCCCCGCGTCTCATTCCATCATAAATTTTTTCATGTATATATTTTTTTTCCATATCACAAGCATTGCTTATTTTCCTTTAAAGTATGAAACAGCCACAGTCGTGATTCAGGGATTGGCGTATCTGTTCCAGGGACTCCAGGCTCGTTTCCCGGTCCCCCTAAGATTTGTTTGGAAGCAGAGTTTGTCACGGTATCCATGAAAGTAATCAAACCGCCACTTGATGCAAGGAATGGCGCACCCAGTCTGGAAAACAGAGATTATGGTTGCAGAGGTACTATTGCCGACCATTGGCAACAACTTCTCGACAAGCTTTGGTTCGCATCTGATACTCGTAAGTATTGTAGCAATATCTGATTCTTTCTGTTTCATATATGAAATAGCTACTTAATAGATCTCAAGCCGCTAATTTCCGTTAGACCATAAGTCTCCAAACGGTCTTTCAGACATACAAAAGCCACTTATATATTTTACTTGCAAGCATATATTACAGCAAATGTATTCTTATATTCAGCCTACTATTTCATTTTTCTCCTTACAGACTACAAAAATATTTCAATGTGGTCCCCATTACTTCTCCCAGCAATTCAACAGAGCAAATAAGTTCCAAAATGTTTTATTTTACTTGGTATGAAAGTCATATATGCACCCGTACTTTGCATTTTTCCTCCACATAGGGAGGGTTCAAAGAAGGATAGATGGCAGATGAAGTAGAACTTCAAATCCTAAGTTGTGTGACATGGAGCATTTTCATGCTGTAGATGCATGCCTAAACATAAAATTTTATTATTTTATCGCCTTGCTGGTTTCACCAAATTAAGCAATTTGAAGAGTTCCAAATATATTTTTTGCTATGCACAGTGTACAGTGTTTAATTTTTATTGGCCGTTTACTTTGACTTTATGTCCCATTTAAATTTTCTGAACGTTTGAATGTCTATTTAGCTTAAACATGCTTCATTCATGCAAACAATTTCTCAATAAGATGAGTTCATCAAGTATATCTAATCTTTCGGTCACCATTTGATGTCAAATATTAGCATTATTCCTTCAGAAATGCGTCATGTTCCGTACTTATATGTTCATTAAATATTGTAAAGGGAAGACAACAGACCAATAAATAACAGATAGTGTGTGAGTTATACGTGAAGATAATTAATTATCCCAAGCTGAAATTTCAAAATCTTTCCATTCTTATTGGAATATTTCAAATGTTTACATATATCAAAGGTTAATAATTCACTAAATGGTGATAGTTTAGGAAATATTAATTATGTTATTCATTTATAATACACATTTGGAGAACTTAAGCTACTCTGCGTAATGAAATATTATTTTTGCTGCTAATACCTTAATCTAATACAAACTACTCTGTGCAAATATTAACTCTTAATTTTATAGGGTAGTTATTATTCGTTACTTTCTTATTGTAATTACATGTTTTAGGCTTCAAAAATAGCAGTTTTAAAATGATCTTTGTATAAGAAATAAAGTATATATTTATAAACACGAGTGATTTTGTAAAGAAGGGCATCTAATGGAATTATTTATGTTCTAAAAGTGCTAAATGACTTTGAAAGAAAATTAAACCTAAGCACACTTATCTGAATTTCAAAGGAAGCGGCAACCAATAGCTTTTGCATGTTAATGCTAATCTTAGGATTCAGGAAAACATAAATAATCGAAAATAATTTTTACTATAACACCCTAAAAGGAGCATAAAATTACATTTTTCTTCTATTATAACTACCATATTGTTAATTTATAGTCATTAATCGCAAACTCAATGCAGCTCAAAAATGCTGCTGCAGAATACAGACATTCGGAAACAGTGTATGGACTCCCATTCTTTAAACCAATTTAGGTAACCAAGTTGATTTAGTTATAGCTCATCTAACATTTTTATTTTTACCTCAGTTTTCAACATGGTGAACTTTTCCCATCGATGCTGTAATATTTTTTCAAATTCCGTTCATAATCTGTTGAAAAGTTCCTCCGCAGCACATATTCTTTCAGCTTTGGAAACAGCCTAAAGTCGCTGGGAGCTAGATCTGGAGATTAAGCAGGATGTTCCCCGATCTATCAATTGCAGCCATTTCAGCACAGACTTGTAGTTTCAAGCATTATCCCATGCAAGAGCACACCTTTACCTGAACTCTTCTTGATTGCATCCGTAATTTTGAAATTAAATTTGCATAATAATGCCTTGTTTTTTGTTGTTTATTTCTGCAAATAACAACCTTACGCATTTCAAAAATGGACAGAATGGCTGTCCTTATAATGGCTGCACCATAAGTTACCTTCTTTGCTTAACATTTCAGTTTCAGAATCATGGTGATGAATCCATGATTCACCCATAGCTACAAATCTGTCAAGACATTTTTGTTTGTCCGTCACAAATACTTTAAATGCTCCTTAGAAATGTTGACTCTCAACTATTTTTGAGTAGGTGACAACACTCCAGGTTACAATGAGCTTTATCATTTCTATTTATTTGTTAAAAAATTCACTTACATTAGGGTATGGGTTGCCTGCTTTCCTTTCTAAATACCTAATTAGTTACTATATCATGCACTTTATTTGTTTTCTTCTGTTGTGACAAATTGGCAAAGACCAAGTGCTATTCTTGCCATAACAAGATGTACTATTAACCACAGTTCTTTTTTCGGTAGTTTTCTTATGAACTAGCAGGTATTTCAGCAGCTGCTATGACGCAATGTAACAATGTATGAACCTGGAACTGTATACAACGTCTTTATACATTTCACGCATTCTTGAGCTATGAATTAAAATGTTGCAGCGATCAACCCACTATTTTTCTGAGTTCGGCAGCTTGCATTCTCATCCTACATGGTGCAATGTTACAAATTTGTGTCTTGGTGCACTGAGCAGTCTCCCATTTTTCCAACAGCCAAATTTATGATATCGTATCATTACAAGAGCAAATATCATTCAGTAGCTATTAAATTTCACTTGATGAGATAGATGTAAAATATTAAATAAGTGTGCACATGTGTGTCAGTATTTCTGGTCTTTATATAGAAATATGCAAAAGACAAATTTCCAGTGGGAAGTAAAAAAAAAAAAATAAATAAAAAGGGAGGAACAAAGAGAAAAATAAAGAAAAGACAGAAGGAAAGAGAGGAAGGAATTAAAGAAAGAAGGACGAACGGAAGGAAATGAATAGGGAAAGAAAGGAGGAAGGAAATAAATAAAGAAGCAAACAAAGAACGAATAGAAAAAACTTCACACTTACGTAAAATTCTGTCATATGTGAAGAAAATTGAAGGTAGTGGGATGTAATGAGAATATGGAATAAAAAGTAAATTCAAAATACTACTCTCAAAACTTCGCTTTCACATAGGGCTACATTTAAAATGACATTCTCAACACAGGTTACAGCGAAGCATTTACTGAAAAAATTATACAGTACGAATTAGTACCTGGATATAACTCTTATCGGGTACTTGCTTAGTGAATTACAATCTCCTTCCGGTCAGAGTTACAACTTATAACTAAGCACATAAAAAGTCGCATACAATAAAACGATTTTTTTTACTAAAGTCTATAAGACTTAATTTGCAAATAACGCTAATATTTGAAGAAAGTGGTTTTTACAGAAATTTTGAGAAATAGTTCCATTTTTTTTAAGACTGTAATGCGACTTTCATATATACAGAATATATCAAAAAGCTAAGTCAAAAACTTTGGGGAAATATTCCTTGCATTTATAGGGTGCAAATATGTCATGAAAATAGATCAGAAATGTTGTATTCCCTTGTCAGAGCCCTTTGTTTTCAGCTGCGTGATATGCAAGGTAGAATGCCAGCATAGGTGTCCGTTGGCAATAACTCCACAACAGAAGAGTTGCTTAGTGCATACAAAGGTAAACATTCCTTTTTACCTTTGGTTAAATGGGTAGAGGGGGTGTAACTACTCTTAATTCCTAGGTCCACCGTCCTTTGTAGCACGTAGTCTACTTTTTATGCTACTCACTTCATTGTTTGACGTAGCACCGAACACATAGTGTAGGTTATGTGTGTTTGTACAATAAAATGAGGTATTCGGAGATGGCAAACGCTCATATGAGATTAGCCGAAGGTGGAATGAGAGTCTTCGTGATCGTATTTTGTAAGGCTGCCAGACAGACACATCAGCGCATCTGGGAGTCCATGTGACCGCGGGTTGATGGATGTATTCGTGCTTATGGAGGACATTCTGAACATTTCATTTGTTTCCTGAGGTTCTGTTTTTTTTTTTTTTTCTGGTATATGTAGAAGACATTTCTAACAAGGAAACAAAGTAGTTCCGGACCCGTGTTCATATTATATTTTTATATATGTTATATGGGGAATGTTTCTGCAAAGTTTTGCCATATATTTATGTTATCTTGTGTATAATTAAGGTGTAGGGTTGAACCCATAATTTTCATTGTACATATTAACTGTGTCCACAAATTCCATCTTAGAGTGAATTATTATTTGCCATGGCTTGCAACCACTCGTGGTTACTTGCCGATATTCGAGATCGTTCGGAATGGCCGGAACTTATAACTTGAGTCTGCTTGTGTGATTGCGCGAGGTTGTGTTATTCAGTGTGTTGTATTTCTGGTCGTTTATGGTTCTGCAGAAAGAAGTTTCATTTCCGTTTGTTCCTCCCGAATAAGGAAAATGCCGAAAGAATCTGTGACGAAAAAGATCATGAAAGGGCATGGCTTTTACGCATGTGATAACCGAACGATTGTTTGGTAATCTTGCAATGTAACTGTGTCCTTGGATCGGAAGGATTCCTGTGTGAAACATATAGAATTGCTGGAACACAAGCGACTATTCCCATCAAACTAGGGAGAAACTAAGCGCCAAGCATCCCAGGCGTTCTCCTCCATGCATGTAAGAAGAAGAAGATTGCAGTCTACGAATTTCTCAGGGATACAACTGAAGTTTTAATAAAAACAAAATTCCCACTTGATAAAGTTGATAATTCTAGCATTCGGGCATGGTTGGCAAATGATTAAAAAACGATTAAAATAACCCCACTTTTTAATAAAAATAATATGACTTTTTTAAAAAAATAACTTTCATTTTTCGGAAAAAATACCCTCACTTTTTGCAGGTCCACTTACAACTTATCTAGTTTTAAATTATCAATAAAACAGGTCTTATAGCTCAAATGAAAGAAATGTAGCAAAATGGAGATAACAATGGAGATAACATAGGTTCACACACGTTGTAGGCATTTGTATTTAAAGGTATTTATCTTGGGAAACCTATGATTACCTTTACTTTTTTGTATGTTATTTTGAGCCCATAAACGAGAACTCAATTCTTCATATCGGAAACAATTTGCTGAGGCTGTTGAAACAGCGCAAAGTGGTTTAAAGAAAGTATTAATGAGCAGTGACTATTGCATTTGTTGTAAATACAAGCGTTATGTCATTTGTTTATGCACTTAAAGTCGCTCTTAAGCTTCTAGCAGCGCATGCGCATAATTTAATCACGAAAGAATTCTAGTACCTCTTCCAAAGAATAAATATCATTACAAAGCTGCCATGTATAGGTCACTCCTACTGAGCGGATATGCTCGGGGGAAGAACGGAACCGCTGGACGATATCGCAACATCTGCACCGCCTGCCGGCTTTACGGCTACAAACTAGTACCGTGGAGGAAGAGATAACATTTCCAGATATGAACCGTGCAACGTACATAACAAAAACAACGGAACAGCGCAGCGCGCGGTCTCGTTATAAGACTTCGCATCTCCCACAATTCCTTCACAAAATGCTGTCATCCGCCATGCTGTGAATACTTCCTCGTCCTAGGGCGAAATTGGACAAGCTGTTATGTTTTGTAGGATAGTTAAGCTCTTTTAATGACACACGACTCACAGAGAAGAATTAGACTTAAGGGAACTTTCTCATGTTATGCCAGATATCTGAAGTATCGTTACAAACAGCAACGAACTAGAGAGCTTAATGTGTCGTACCTGAGGCAGATTATTTTCCGGCACTCACCTTGGCAGCATATTAAATACTGCCTGTGACTTCAACATGCAATTTAACTTTTCTTAAGTTTCACCACCAAAATTTATTAAAACTAATGTGAAAATGTATTAAAATGTTGGTATTTTACAAAAGATTCCGTATTAATACCACTCGCTATCAATACTCAGTGCTACCAACACAGGAACAACAAACAGAGCAGAGTGACTACGGTGATAACGCTTGGGACGCGCATTGGAAAGCCCCACGTTCAAATCCCTTTGGAATTTTTCGTGGTTTTCCTCAGGTCGTTTAGGCAAATGGATCTTTCCTTTCTACGAATTTTTCGCTCTTCAATTTCACCTCATTTCATTCCGTTGTTTCTGTTATAGGATCGAAAGTGTCTGGCAGAGTGGGCGCGTGTGACGGCAGCTTGCCCCGGCGTCGGATATACAAGCGGCCCTTCTGAAGGGCGAGTTCATTGGATAGGGGATTCCGCTAGGGTCGAGAAACTCTGCCTGGAAAACCTATTGGGACTCTGTTTAAATCCTTGCCTCATAGCTGCTAGGCCCCTGGTCACGTGGTGTCTCCTTCACGCCATCCCTTTCTCCCGGAGGTGTCTCCAATGGGGGTGTAGGCACAAACGGCCAGCTCTTGAACAAGTCTGAAGCATTGAAATGTATCCCTTTGTCACCACCCATACAATCTAATCAAATCCAACCTAATGTTAGATAAAATATTTGTATTTCCCTCAAAATATACTAAATTATTAGTTATTTCTTAATAGTACTGCAGATTAATGATAATACAACCCATGAGAAAAAATAATGCAATGCAAATATGTGGTATACATGATACAGGAATATTTATGGTTTCTAGCACTTATTCATAGAGTGAGAAATCAGTATGGGTTGTGCCTATATCTTATTTTTTGAGTGTTCCGTGATGGCAGATAAAGGCTTTTTAGTAATCTCGTGCATATGGAAACCGGTTACAACATTCTTAAACTATTGCAGAAGTAGAAGGCTCTAACTATTATTCTCTTTTTCAATTTCTTCTATTCTTTATCAAGTTTGGAAAAGTCATAATTCAAATTAGCAATTATTTCTTCTCTCTTGATTTTCAGACATGCAACCTGATTAATATCTACTTTATAAGTCAATCATTTGATTTCAACTGATGAATCTAGAAATCAGATGCTTTAAAAACCAAACAAACCGTACAACTGCAAACTGTGCACATCATAATGGGGACAATTTATCTGATAGTAATATCATATTGAAGTTTGAGGCTGACACATGTCTATGCGTATTGTTTTTATTTTCATGACTTGGCGAATTACTAGAAATTCTGGAAATTCTCTTAAAATGATGGGTTATATGGCAACTGACAAACAGTTTACAGAAACAATACGCACAAACTTGCCTAAGTAACGCAGCATATTTTTCAATGATCTAATAATTATAAATGGAATATGAATACACAAGGTGTTTAAAAATACTTACAATGCTTAAGTTGATAATATAACACTAGTCCACAAAAATTTAATATTTATTAACAAAATAACACAATTTAAAATTTTAAAAACACCAACATAAAATAATAAAAGTGTGTAATATTGCAATTTTATTGAAGCTTCCACAATGCTTGTGCTATTATTAATTTGTATTACTATCTCTTGCATTAAATACTGCTTGACACCTTGTCATTGAAGAAACGTGATGAAGGACCTCATCTTGTTCGATATTCTACCAGTAAACAGTGACATTCAAGCCGATCCAGTGTCTCAGTAAGACTCTTTGTTGAAGGGTATCTCAAAGATACTGGGTCTCATATAGATCATATAGTACAACAACAACAACAACAACAATAATAATAATAATAATAATAATAATAATAATAATAATAATAATAATAATAATCTGTAATACGCCGTCCTGACACCTAGATGCCTATACTAGGAAACATAATTACTCTTTCTATAGTTTATCATTTTGCTTCTCTCTTACATTTTTTACATTATTTTGTACATATAATAACTATTATTAATTAAACAAATATAATTAACAAAATACAAATTAATAAAAACAATACCAAAATAAAAGATAAGCATAATTTCCTAGCTGGAAGCGAGTTCACAAAACGAAACTCTTGCCAGCTATAATTTACTACTAAAACTTAAATTCAAAACTAAAAACTGAAGTTAAAACTACCAAACTAAAACTAAAACTACCCTCCTTCGGAAACCAACGGCTACGGTGCTGGTAGCCAGGACCCCTAATATCAATTTATACATATTCATATTTTATACTACATTTTATTTATATCACTTTCACCCTGTTCACACCATGACTGGTGGCCGAGGTCGTTAAGGCGCAGACTCTTGTGAGGGAGATCTGGTGTTCAATTCCCACCAGGACCGTCCTCCCTGACTGTTTTTTCTCCCAGGTTTTCCTCAGTCCTTACAAATAGTTTAGGAGTAATCCTAAATTAAATAAATCCTTCACTTTTATTTGTTCATTTGAATTCCATTTCCACCTTCTATTCAAAATTACACCTTACTTATCTTCACTTCACTTCTGAGTATTTAAATTAATCATTCAATTTAAATTAATAAATAATTACGCTATTAACTCACCATATACCATACGCTTACACTTTCACCATTTTATAAACCTTCATTTTTTCCTTTTGTAGTTTCCTCAATTCCTCCTTACCACCATGGATGGCCGAGGTTGTTAAGGCCCGGACTGGTGAGTGGGAGGTCTGGGGTTCAAATCCCGATAGGACCGACCTCCCTGACTGAGGGTTTTTCCAGGCTTTCCTCAGTCCTCATAACTGGCAAATGCCGGGGAGGTACCTAAACTTAGGCCTGGAACTTTTCCTTCCTTAAAAAAAACCCTTTCCCAATTTATCATTTCGTCTCATGTATCACCAGTGTTCACCGCCTGCGGTGCCTCAGTAGTAAAAACGGGCGTTAAACGCCATTAAAAACACTTCCTTCTCTTCTCTTCCCCTCTGTGGCCCGTCCATTCCATCAACTGATCCATTCTACTCCTACCTGCATATTCACACACCGATGATTCCTGAAACCTCCCTTGGCCGTCTCCGTTCGGTTACCGGTCTGTCCTTGTTGTTTAAATTATAGTCCAATGGGTATTATTGCTATTGTTAAAGTAGTTAATGTTATATCCTTTCTTGCTATTGATTTGCTGATTGATGTGTTGCTATCATGTCATGTTTTTTTTTAAAGTTATGGTATTTATAGTTACCCTTATTTTTGTTTATTATTGTTTATTATTATTATTGTTTATTATTGTTAGTGTTTTTAGGTTGTCTTTATATCTGTCACATCCCCATCTTCTTTCTTCTTCATCGTCACAGTCATACTTCTTGTTGTTGATGTTTCCAGGAGCTGTTTTGACCTCGGGTTCCTGTTGTCTACTGAGTGCGTTTATCCAACAGATTTTGTTTTTGTTTGATTTGATTTATTTACGGATGGTCTTTAACATCTCAGGTCATCAGCGTCCCATTCTATTCAGGGTGCGAAACGGCCGACAAATTTCTTCTTTCAGGCTTGAGGTTCTTTTTCGCGCCGTAAATTTACGACACGAACCCACGGCTTTACTTCCCTTCCGAAGGAAGCCATACGCTTAGGATTTTTACGCCCGAAAAAATCCATCGATTCTGGCCGGTTTTGAACCCGCGATCTTGGGTTTAGAAGGCAAGTATGGTTACCACTACACCACCAGGCCGAGTATATAACAGAGAAAAGTCGCATGGTTCAGGTGTGAAACTCGACGGCATACTCCAAACCAATTTATACCTGCTCTGGCGCCATGGATAGCCTACGTGTCTTAACAAGAAATATCTTTTAACTTTACGTCGTAAGAGCTTAAAGATGCTCTCCCTTTAACTGTACCGCCACGGGTGGCCGAGGTCGTTAAGGCGTGGACTCGTGAGCGGGAGTTCTGGGGTTCGAATCCTCCCTGACTGAGGTTTTTTCCCAATTTTCCTCAGTCCTCATATTTGGCAAATGCCGGGGAGGTACCCTAAACCTAGGCCTGGAACGTTTCCTCCCTTAAAAGCAAATCCTTTCCCAATATATCATTTCATCTCATGTATCATCAGTATTCATCGCCTGTGGTGCCTCCGTAACAATGGCGTTAAACACCATTCATTCATTCCTTTACCTGTTAGTTGCATTTAGAGTGATTTACAATGTTTGCCCAATATTATGGAATAGGTATTTCAAAGGAACTTCACTCTGTTAACAGCCTCGGGCGTAAGGCCGATTGCTTATACTTCTTAAAATATTGTGCATTTATTGGATTTCTGATATAGCTTATTGCTGTAATTATAAATAAAATAAATTCATTCAATTAGTTTCTTATTGCATACTCATATACTATTTTCATCTAATATGCATGCACAGTAGAAAAACCAAATTCGTGTCACACCTCGTAATCATAACCGGCAATAAACTTATTCTGTATCTTGAGCTACATTCTCATTCATATTACTCCATTGATAAAAATATTTCTGTAAAATTTCTAAAAGCTTTGTTTCACATTTACTTACTTTTTATTAGTTTCTGTAACCTTCTGCTGACCTCACCAATACAAAAGTTCCGCCTGTGGTGCCGCAATAATAAAAACGGGCGTTAAACACCATTAAAAAACCCGATACAAAAGTATTGCACACAGTTGTACACTGGTTAGGTACCAGTCTTACAGTTTTGTTTAATAATTAACTACAGTTATGGTATTTCACAAAGAAAAAGTAGCAAAAATGTTGTTACCTTACAAAAAAGTTATGTTGCAAAATGTTCTTGTGTTGCAAAAAAGTTGTTAGGTTGCAAATTTTTTTTATGACGCCTAAAATTAGTTATGTTATAAAATTGTTTTCACTTAGCGGTTGATTTTCAATGAATAAAAAGGAATATTAGAAGCAAAAACTGTTCAACTTTGCAAAAAAGATTGTATTGATTTGTATCTAAGTTTCTCATTTTTCAAATATTATTTTAGATAGTTGTAATTATGTTTATGGAACGCTCTTTTAACATCTCAGGTCATCATCGTCCCATTCAGGGCGTGAGTAAAATGGTTCTAAAATAGGATATTTTATTTGCAACCTCATAAGATTGAAGAAGAAATGAACAAATGGTTCATTTGATAAGAAAAATAATAGCACGACCATTAATCAAGATAACTGGTATGAAATTGTAGCTGATTACTTTTAAGTTATTTCCTCTATGTACACCCATTGTCAAATGGAAAAGAACGCACTGCAAGACTTCCGACATCAGCTCTTTTATCTTTATATAGTTTAATACCTGTATCATTATTCCCTGTCAGCAATAGTGCATATTTGAAATGTTTAGTGAAAGTGCGTACAAGAGAAAACTATGAACTTCGAGCAAATGAACCAGCACATCACCTGTGAGACTGAAAAGATTCCAGTACAAAGGGTTAATCATTGATGATTTTCGGAAGAGTGCTGTTGAAAATCTGGCGTTATTTATTAATGATAGATTAGAGGAAGGTGAAGCACAATAGATCAAATGCACTGATCAACTACGTTTCACATTATAATTACATATAAAGATAAAATTTAGCATAAAATCAACATATTTCTAGTAATTCTTTGATGAAAAAATAAAAGACTGTTAGAGAAGGAATACCGTAAAGATATGTGCCTCAATTGATTTATGGAAGTAGCTCTTGAATTAAAAAGAAGAAGAAAAGCATTTACTGAGATCACTGGAGAACACATGATAAAAAATGGAAATATTATTCAACGATGAAATGTGACAAAACCACTGAATGAAACAGTACGGTGACTGACATGCAAAAGCAAGGGAAACAAACTTTAATATGACCCCAAATAAAACTTTAAAACCTCGTCCATTATCAAGATTTATTCTTCCTTTCAAGGATGAGTCATTGCTGTTTCGTTCCAAGGCTAATTGTATCCTCCCATCTTCTTCTTGGACGACCCAAGTTACGTTTCCAACGGGTTGATAAAAATATGCTTGTCATAGTAGTCTGTCTGCATTATGTTGTTGCCAGTTTTTCTGATAGTCTTTAATTTGATCAGTGATATTCTTTATTTTTAGTTTTTCTCTATTTCACTACTTTTCTCATTGTCTCGTCTCTCTTGTTATCTTTTCCTGTATATTTTTGCCGTATCAATTCGCTTCCAATCCTGGACTCATGTTTCGCTACCATATAGCAATATAAGCTATAATAGGACATTATGAAATCTAATTTTCAATATTTCTTTCAAAATATTTCCTTATTAATCCATTCGTTTTGTTACATTTCTGTATATTTTCCTTTAAATTTAAATTATATTTATAATTAGTTTACATTAAAAGTTTGCATCTGTTGTATATTTTGTTCATCGATCAGTATTTTTTGCTCTCTTCAATTAGTCCTCCATTTTCAATACTTTTGTTTTATTACAAGATATCTCCATATTTTATTCTGTTAGTGGTTTATTTAATTTTGTTGTATTGCATCGGAAGTCGTGTTCTTTATTAACCAACAGAACCTGATCATCCACAAACAATATCCTTATTACTTTCTAGGTATATATTTTTAGCTTCGTTAGTTTCAACTCTTCCAAAATTTTATTTATATAAATATCAAATAAAGGAGGAGAAAGTGTATATCCTTGGCGCAATGCTTTACTTTGCTTTGTACTCAAATGAAATTTATTTTTATTTTGCATTCCAATTTGATTTCTGTTTGGACGTATAAGGACTTTATTACACTAATTAAGCTCGGTAGAGTTTTATACCCTTATAATATGTTCCATAGTTTGGATCCACTTACTTTGTTATATGCTTTCACGTAAACCAGAAGAAAGAGGTATAGTGGTAAATTCGTTTCTCCATAATTTGTTTCATTGCAGAATGACATCATTTCTCCCCCCTTTATGGAATCCACGCTCTTCTTCCAGGAATATATTTCCACTGTAGATTGTATTGTATTTATTATGTTTGCACATATTTTATAACCGGAATTTAAAAGAGAAACTCTTCTGGCTGGATGTGGCTGGAACAATATACTGTTTTAGTACATAAATTATCATACAATTTTAACAATACGACAGTAGTTTAAAAGTCATATTTATTTGCTAATCCACTTATATGCAGGCAGGTCAGTTGTTGTATTAACCTTGTTTTCCTTCACTATTTGACTCCTTTATACATTTTTTTGTTTCTCTTTGAGCACTTTGGTGATGATGATGATGGATGCATGTGGCATTTGCCAGGATATGCCCGCAGTCCTGGCTTTATGGCACATTTCTGAAGGAACATTGCACGACAAGGTAAGTGTAACATGTTTTTGTAATGGAATTTCCAGCACGCGATGCTGATTCCTGAGCACAAAATAAAACACGGAAGAATGAGAATAAAAAACAGAAGAGATTGTTAAAAACGAACTATCGTAGTAGATGCACAGACAGCACAAATGTTAGAGCCTGCCCAGCGTCTTTTTATTGTATGATCTGTTGTGGTTGGTCGTGTGTGCGTGGAGCACAGGATTGGCCTTCTTTGCGTGCCGATTTCTAACCTAGAGGGTTTCTCTCGTGCACTTTCTTCGTTAGGACAATAAACATTTAGGGCATCACGCCCTTGGGCTTGCCCGTCTGCTAAAAAAAACTCGTCTTTTTTACGACATATCGGTCCAAATGCTCAAGTAAGCCAATTCGCACTTTATTGCACATTATTTCAACGTTTAAATCTTTAAGTGCGAGAACACTAAAAAGTATTTATCGTGCCTTACTGTAATTTTGTTTGCAGAAATGCAACTCAAAATAATATTTCCTGTATTCAGTAACAAAATACAATACAACATTTGTCATAGCAGTATCAGCTGCGTTCAGAAGTATGACTTCAGAAGAGGCCAGAAACTAAGTAGATTGTGCATTCATGATAGAGATTTTATAAAGATAAATAAGGGTATTTTAACATGCCGATAAAAAATTTAATTAGTTATACAGGTATTACAGCTTTTAACAATGGACATACCAACCGAATGAGGAAACATTGTCCAAACGTTTCACTCTTTTCTACTTACGAAAAAATTTGAAAGTAAATATTGTTAAATACTAGAAATTAAAATTGTTATTATTGCTTTTAATTTTATGAGCAAATTTATGAATAATTCAAGCTTTAATTTTAAATTTCAAACTTACAACACCCTTAACTTTTTTTTTAATTATGTGTAGTGTTATCAGGACTTGGAAGCCTTGTCCCAGATGTATTTTTAATATAAATGAGAGCCATATATTGAATTAAAGCTACCATAAAAATGAACTCGTTTGTTAGTGACGAATGGAATTTTATGTAGATAATGTATAGTTATATATTGTTGAAAAAGATACTGAAAGTACAAATTGATTTATCACAAAATACCTAAGACAGACAACGAACTAAATTTTAAGAGAAAACATATTTTATTTGGAAACCAGAAAGGGAAAATATTCATTCAGTAGCAAGTTACATGAAAGGAATATTATATTAAATTATCTGTTTCATGAGCAGTATATTAATTCCATTTTGAAAGATTTGAGATGTTTTATTTTACAAACCTTTTTCCGTTTGTATTGAATGAAATTCTTTTTATAGACCACGTCCAAATTTTGGTCTCTTTTCATGCTGAAAATATGTCTAGGTTCTTCACAGAATGTACTGAATATAAGACATTTAAGTAAAACATGAATAGTAAACAGATGCTGTTTTAACATATGACAGGGTGAAGGAAGCTTGATTACAAAATATGAGCAAATATATCAACACAAATCACAAGAGAAATCTGCTATGGAAAGAATTCTTCTGAAACGGAGCAGGTCCTGATGAACTTTCCGGAATTTTATTGTTATCATTTAGTATTATATTTGTTTATTTGTGGACGTTCTTTAACATCTCAGGTTATCAGTATCCTATTGAATTCAAAGAGTAAAAGGACCTATAGATTTGCTCAGAGGCCTCTTCTTTCAGACTTGAGGTTCTTTTATATTCCGTAAATCTACTACACGGGACCGACGGCTTTACTTCCCTTCCAAAGGAAGCTGTAATTAGGATTTTTACGCCCCTAAAAATCCATAGACTCTGGCCGGGATTGAAGCCGCAATCTTGGGTCTACGCGGCAAGTATGGTTACTACTAGATCACCAAAGTTGACAACTATTATATTGTCACTACCCTACTACTTAATCATATTTAATTAAAAACATTAATTTCCATTAACCATCCACCTCATTTAAAACCTCCTCAAATGGGTATTTTTAGAGTACCTACCCGGCATTTGCCATTTATGAGGATTGAGAAAAATCTAGAAAAAAACCTCAGTAAGGGATGACGACCTACTGGAAATCGAACCACAGACCTCCCTCTCACGAGCCTACGCCTTAACTACCTCGACCACCCGTAGCGGTTAAAACATGACTTCGAAATTAAGGTTATATATTTCTGCCTATTTCATGTAAATAAAATGAAAAGTGTGACTAAAAAATAAAGGATTTGTATACAATAAGTAGTTATTTTATAGGCCTGTATAAATTTCAATTATTCCTTCCTTATTTTGTAGCTATAGATGGAAAATGATAGGTATTTCATTTCATGAAGGAAGTGCACAGACGTCTGCTTCATTCACGAAGCCGATTTAGAATGATTAGAATGGAGAAGATACCGGCGATAGCTTATCAAAGTATCCGTTAATAAAATAGTAAATATTGATATGGAAAGTTTCTCTTCTGTGTTAACATACTATTGACTTTTCATTATGAAGACTGAATCGCCCCAAAATATTAGTTGAGTTCTGTTGACATGATATCTATGACGGCTCAAATCACAATGAAAAAGTAAGATCATATAGTGAAAAAATTTCCTCAACATAAAGCATAATGAACAATTTAATAAAAACAATATTTATTGTGCCTATGAAGTAAAAATTACGAATCAGTATGTTAAGTGTTGATATACTGAAAAATACATCTTATAACTACATGCAGGATGGATATTAACTCAGCCGAAAACTGTCAGAGAATGTTCAGGTAACTCCAAACAATCCGCAACAGTGTAGCTTTGCACATAGTATTGCGGTACTTACAAATCGACACAGAAAGAAAGGTACTCGATATCCTGCGTAAGGTAGCAGGCGGCTTCGTTGTAATTTGAACTGTTTTGTCTCCTATGCATTCCTTTCAAAGTGAAGGTTCTGCGATTGACATATACTTAGTGTGTATGTAAGTGACAAAAGGCAGGGCTCTAGTTATGAGAAATTGGCTTGCGAGCTACCGGTGCAATGAAACAAAGAAAAACACACAAAGAGAGTGTCGTGAGTGGCGAAATTAGTTAAAATTCTGGAATAGCCTCGAGTGGGGTCAATAAAACGCTAATAAAAATGTATACCGTGCAATATACAGCCCTATGTTACAGCTCAAGGAACCGCCAAAGTTTGCATGGCAGCTGACGCAATGTATTACGCCTGCTGGTGGTCAAGACACTGGTATGCAACGCCCTCTGCATGCCATTTATAACGGATTCCATATGATATTTTTATTCTTAAAACTACATAAAAGTACAGGAAACTAAAATTAGGGTATATCTTAGAGGCTTGCAAAGACAGCTCTACAACCTGTTTCAAAAATTTAATTACTTGAAATAAAATTAACTTAGAGATTAAAAATATGGTAAGTAAACATATTGATTGCGTATTAAGTAAATCAGTAACGGAGTAGCAATAAAAAAAAATAGAACGCGAGAAATGTTGAAGATATGAAAATCAGATACGAAAGCATACGCTTAAAGGGAAATGACTATATTAAGCTATCAATTTCGAAAAAAAAAACAAAAAAAATATATAAAAAAACAACTTTAGAAAATATATACACAAAATTAAGCTATTAAAATGACTTTAGAAAAGAAATATTATTTAGAAATATTAATATATTTTCTTGGTATATTGGCTAAAATCAAAAACGAAATATTATACATAATTTATTTCTATTATGCAAAGCTGGAAGAAAGTATCTTCAGAAATATGGAGTGCTTCAAGGGTATAATGCATCAAAGCACAAATATTAATTTATTATACAAGGAAGAAAAATTAGAAGTAGAAGATTGTTGTGCTTCGATAGAAGAAGACAGAAGCAAGACATAACAAAAGCGACTTCACAATCGTATACTTCATATATAATCAGTTAAGTTTGTAATTATTCGATAGAAGAAGACAGAAGCAAGACATAACAAAAGCGACTTCACAATCGTATACTTCATATATAATCAGTTAAGTTTGTAATTATTCGAAAATGTAAAGGGAATGGTTCTGTTTGGAAACCGTCTAAGTTAATATAAAAACTGAGAATATATATTATATGTATTCAGAGTGAGCTATAAACTTTACTTGGGGCCATGCAACCCAAAAGTCGTCTTCTGACGCTACTGTTCTGCCCTCTGTCGATAGTAAAAAGAAAAAAACAAACAAACCCTGAAGTCTCTACTCTAAGAGGATCTTCGCTTAAAACTTTCCAACATGGAAAGTTAAGGAATTGAAAATTTCTCTTTCGTTTTTCGCTTCTTTGCAAGTTGCCATTGCCTGTAAGTTTTTGTTCTGTTTGGAAGGCATGGCAGAAATAGTTTTTTTTTTATCTTTGCTTTTGATGAACAGGTCTTTCAACTTGTTCCATTCTCAATTTCACTGGCTGTTGTGTGCCCTTTTGGTAGCATGGAGTTACTCATTTTTGTGGTTTGTAACGATGTATTACCGCGCAAATGTTCTCAATTTTTATTTTCTGTCCCTTTTTTTAATCTTGTGCTGTTGATGCTTACATCAGTTTTCTCTTTTGTGCCAAATGCCCATTTTTCCTTTCTTCCTCCTTCCTACCCTGCTTCACGTGTCCTCTCATTCGTTTACAGTAAGATCGAATATTCTGGAAATGCCATTAAATCACAACTTTTCCCCCGGCCTGTTAGGCGTGGCTTCTGGTTTTAGAAGGAATGGCGCTTTCATTGCTTTTGGCTACTACTTCTAAATTTGAGGGCATTATTCCTCTTCCGGACCTCTACCACTGACTAAGGAAGCAAAAAACTGTAAAGTATATGGTAAAGTTTAATTCAATTTTAGCTTTTGAGTATTAATGTACGCAATTTGAAAATTTTCTTGATATTTACAAGTGTTATCTTGTAACATTAATTATTTAATTTTCAATTCCTTAACGTGCTTAGAAGTTAAACTTTCACGTGTTAAATTGCAGTAAAATTAAGTGTGTAAGTGTTTAGCCATTAAACATTTATATGTCTAAGCTGCAGGCAAGCACAGTTATTACATAAACTTTGCTTCATTAAAGCGCTTACCTGATTACTGGATTATTATTTGTTGTTGTTGAAAGCACCTTTGGTGAGTTATTGTGTATAACTTTATGATATATTATAATAAACAAAAGAATTATATTATAAACTACCTTTCCCTGTCATATTCATAGCTTTCTGTTTAACCCTTTCCTAAATTAAATGCTCGCATAGGCATCAATGGGAAGGTGTGTACGAAATAATATTTGTTTTTAATATTTTATTATTGTGTTTTGACTGTATTGGGCTTCTCGCAACGTCTGTGGGTTGTGGATTGGGTACAATGGATGTAAGTCTGTGGGGGCAAATGAAATGAATTAATGATGGCGCAAAATGACTCGGAATCCTTGGAGTTTTAAAACTATCAGGCGTTCAACTTCTGACTTTAAGGAAAAACCCTTTCCCAGACAGCTTGACCTGACCGGATTCGCTCACGGTACCTCCGGAAGACTATCACTAGACCATGAGGCTAGTTCGTAATTCTTGTAAGGAAATTTAGATCTACTAACAATGTAATATATATATATATATATATATATATTTGTTAATTGATTTTTATTATATTAATACAATCCTTAACGAGCCAAAAAATGTCATTTCTGTGCCAGGATATCTTTAATTGAATAGTCTATTATCCAAATCTTCTCTCAGATCTATGTCCTTTTATAAAGCAACAGAAAGACTTACCTGCAGTACAAGGATTTTGCTGGGAGTAAGGAAAGGAAATGCGTTAACTAAGGTCAGAACATGGATTTTTAATGGATTACATCACATCATTGTAGGATGAAATATACACTATTATAATGTCACAGAATTAGTACATCTGATAAGTTTATTTCAAGTTTCTCAGCTACTATACATGTGCAAAGTACGGCATAGCCTCTTGCTGTGCAGTAGTGAAGGTTAAGGCGAGTCTGGAAAAGTGACTCTCTCAGGACATAAAACGCTACATGCCGTAGCTAATTATTGCGTACTGTAAAACTACGGCGGAGTCAAAGTCCGCTGTGTAAACATTATAAGTTTCCTAGCCTTGAGTTAGAGGAGAAAAAGTACGTTAAATTTTATACAATGAAATTAAGTAACCTTATGCAACATTATTGTCGTTATCTTCTTACATTTAACTTTCAGTTTTGAAAATAAATAGCGAAAAAAACAGTAATTATAAATAAATTATATATTTGCAAGCTTCGGCTCAGTTTGCGCTTGCATTTTTCTACAAGTTCTTCAAAATTAAGTAGCGGCTTTCAGTAGATTTCTTCACATGAGACCAAAAGGAATATTAAAGGCCGGCGACTGCCATGCCACTTGATGACTTCATCAGTCCAGCATTATGGGAAAATTTTATTTAATGTTATCCTTTCTTCAGCAGAATAATGAACAAGAACACCGTCTTGCCAGTAAAACATCCTAAACTTCTGTCTCTCTCTTAACTGGAGCTGTATTGAGGAAGAGACTATTAAAGTGCTTGTTAAAAGGATGCGAAAACCGTATTATTCAAGAATTAGTGAAATGTTTAAAATTATAGAACGAGAGTAAAAAAAAAAAAAAATAAATGAATAAAACCGAAATGGAAAAGAAAACAGAAAAAAAAACTGTATAAAACCTGAGATACTTTTCATATATGCAATGTTACAAAAAGTATGTGCATCTGGACAGATAACGAAGGAGCTAGTTCGTCAATCTCTGAATGAAATTTATATTTATGTTGAAACAAAGCGAGAGGAATAACGTAAGAGAAGGAAAAGGAGAAAAGATGGGGCTATGCTTCCAAGCCTACATCTTGGTCTCTTTCACAGTAAGCCGAAGGAGGCTAGAAATGATGGAAGAACACGTGATTCTGTGAGGGTGCTTCAGAGCACTCTAATGCAGCAGCGTCCTTCTTGAAGGTTTCTGGAAAAGAAGATTAAAATGGAGATTTTCCCTGTTCTTTCAAACTCTTTACTTTCCCTCGGTCCCCTCTCCTGCACTTTTCAAGTTTTCCAATCCTGTTTTGAATTTCGGATTCTGCATGTGCGTTCCTTCACTTCTCATTGCCACTTTAATGTTTCTTCACTATGGTTGACATCTTCAGGATTCTGAAAGTTGAAACTGGTACGCTAGAAAAAATAATACACTCTTTCAAGTCAGTAAAAAATTAACACTAGCAAATAAAGTAGAGAGTAACAAAGTTAAAGTATTTGTTTGTCAAAAGTTAATGTTATCGAGCAGCCAAATGAAAGTCAGTCCTGGCCTAGTAAATACTACAGGAACACACCGGACTCCTTAGAGAAAATGTTTTATGCCGTTCCTTTTTGTAGCTGTGAATTGTTGTTTTGAATAAATCATATAATAAACACGCCAAGTATGTTATGAAAGCGTCGCAGCACGGACAGTAATTTGCAATACTCATTTTAAATATACCAAGGATGCCAAAAATGTATACACACTTTCACAGTAGATATCTATTTAATATATTCCAAAGTTGGACCGAAAAACAACAGTAATGTGTAGTATGATGTTCTGTAAACAGATGTGACTCACATACATTATGATAGCATTGGTACGTGACAGTTTTTTTTTATTTGGTTTATTTATGGACGCTCTTTAATATCTCAGGTCATCAGCGTCCCATGCATTCGAGAGAAATTTGAGACTCGTGGTACCGTATGCGATGTTCACAAGGACAGATCTGGGAGACCTCGCACAGCAACAAGCCCCGCGTTCAAGGCAGTGGATTGAGTTTCCACCGCATTCTCCGGATCTAACTCTGTTGGACTTCTATCTATGGGGAACTCTTAAGGATATTATATACAGTAGAAATCAGCTACACTGGCAGCACTTCGGGAAGAAATTGAAACGACATGTGCTGCAATCGCTGAGGACACTTTCGCAAACGTTGCACAATCAGTAGTTCAACGTACTCAGAAGTGTATCGACGCCGATGGTGGGCATTTTGAGCCACTGTAAAAGTCTAAGATGATTAGTGCTCATCATTTTCTGCTTGTGTGAATTGAGTTTTGTTATGTTAACACAGTTTTTTTCTTTGCTTGAAGTGTGTATACATTTTTGGCTCCGTCTGTATTTTACATCGATGCTTTTAATAAATATATGCACAACTACAAAGCCGCTAGGCAATCATATTTACATCTGGTGAAGTAGTGCAGAAATCTGGTCATTATTGGTTTAATTTTAGGCAAAAGAGTTTCAATTATATAGTATTCCCTCATCTTGTGTCACATTGGAAATAAATATAAATATATTTTCTCTCTTTTTGATGAACGAATTTCATGTGACAAGTCTCACAGATGATGCTATTTGCTAAATACATGCAGTGATGCTCTGGTAGGACCCAGCGTATTGCTGATGTCTACATTAGTTATCCGGTGTCAGAAAACTTCATATTTCGATGTATAAATCAGGTTGTTCGTTCAGTAGAAAGACTGCGCTTCTTTAGGATTAGCCTTCTTTCTAATATTTTCCGATGTTCCTGGAGCATTTCAGCGGTAAGTTAATTGACTGAGTGCAACAGAAGTGGAAATAAATACCTTTCTTCAATTAAATCAGGCACAATTGCTTGAAATAGGTACAGAAGTCTTATGGGGGCCTTACTACTTCATGTGCAGTAGTGTTTGATGGTATTCACTCTCGATCCTGGTAGTGTAGTGGTAAACATACTTGCCTCCTAAACTCCGGTTCATTCTCGGTCAGGATCTATGGATTTTTAGGGTGTAAAAATCCTTCAGAAGGAAATAAAACCGTGAATCCCGTCTCGTAGATTTACGGCAAGTAAAAGACCGTCAAGCTTGAAAGAAGATGCCTCTGAGCAAAAGTTATCGACCGTTTCACGCCCTGAATTGAATGGGACACTGATGTCCTAAGATGTTAAAGAGTGTCCATAAATACAACGATCAACCAATTGTATTTACTGGTTGCTGAATTTAAGAGGAATTGGTTCTTACTGGAATACAATTTCACTGCAGTGACCGAGAAAAGTTAAGAGAAGGTTCTATGATAATGATCATGATCATTAAAGCTCGGATACCACTGTCGACTGTCTTAAACTTAAATTCACTTTGAATACAGAGAGTCTCGTTAGTGTTCTCAAATCTGATGTGGAAAGACAGGGTGAGGAAGAAACTACACTCCCTTGGTAACACACATATATGTTTGTAGCTATAGATATTGAAAATTCATTGTGTTACATTTTTTGAAAGGTTGCTGCAGTTAGTCCCTGAATTCAAATGATCAAATGAATTACATGAACCAACCACAGAAGAAGGAATACACTTAGCAACTATTGCTCAACAGAGGTACTTGAAACTCATTCGCAAATAATGTGATAGATTTCGATAATTAATTATTTAGCCATAAAATGGTCATTTCACATTTTTTTTACATTTAAATAGTAAGTGAAATTTGTAATAATTATTTTTATTTTACTGTTTACTTGTTTTAAGAAAGTAAGTTGTTAGAAACCACTTACAAACTACCTGTTAGGATAAATTAGGTGCGCAATGTTTTATTTTGATAAATAACAAAGAATAAAAGCTTAAAATGTGAAGCTGTCATGAAAACTGAGGCAAAGGGAACAAGAAAGTGGAGGTAGAAGAGATAGGGAGTGAATCGCTTGAACCGCTTACCCAGGTTTGGAATGGAGTCGACAAGAAGGGGGAAAAAAGAATAGTGGGAAAGATAAACAATGAAAACTCTTTGAGGAAATTTCAGGAACCCACATCAATCTTTCCGTTCTCCTCAAACTTCACACAAAATCTAACTTGTTTCTCCGTTCCTCCTTTCATAACATGCGTCGTCTTTTGTTTATATCCGCACAAGAAAAACTTCGATCTATCTTATGCAGTGCTTTCCTTGTGTTACGTATGCTGGTCTTCAGAGATTCGTGTTGAATACGAGTTATGATGGATTACAGATCGCTCTAGAAAGATATTTCGGCCGCATCTTAATAAGAATCCCTGCGCTTAGTAAAGAAATGTGAAAGGTGTATTTGAAAGATTTGTTCTGGAAAGGAGCACCCTCCAATGTCAATACTTTATCGTTATAGAGTTTCATTAGAGCGTATTGATGGCTCATAAGATGTACTTTGAAAAAAAGAAAAGATACGAAATAAAGTTGTCCAATAGAATATTCAATTCTGCCTTTTTCAAAATTGTATCATTATACTCATTGCTTAACTCAAACTGCAACTAGGAATGTACAAGTCCAACGTTTATAGTCTCGTGAAGCTGATATCTTGGAAAACTTAGTTTCATACAATTTTATTTAATTATATTCTCAACAGCTGACCTTAATAATCCAATAATATATATATATATATATATATATATATATATATATATGATTTGACTTGATACCCGTTGTAAAACCTATTGGAAAATGGAGTTACCCACGGCGAGGTTACTATACCAAAGAAAACATAGTTTCGTTTATATTTCTACAGAGCGTACAGTGAGAGCATATTGCCTCCATAATATTGATTTCATTTATTTACGGACGCTCTTTAACATCAAGGTCATCAGCGACCCCATTCTATTCAGGGCGTGAAAAGGTCGACAAATTTTGCTCAGAGGCCTATCTTTCAGGCTTGAGGTTCTTTATCGTGCCGTAAATGTACGACATGGGACCCACGGCTTTACTTCCCTTCCGAAGGAAGCCATACTTATGATTTTTACGCCCGAAAAAATCCATTGATCCTGGGCGGATTTGAACCCACGATCTTGGGTTTTAGAAGGCAAGTATGGTTACCACTACACCACAGTACCGACAGCCATCTAGTAGTAAACTATGTATTTGCACATAAAACTAAATTTCAGTTCTATGACATGGGGCCTTGGATTTCGTATTAGCACATTATTCCAAGGTCATTGATGTCGACAATGATATAATATACACGTATTGTGTTCTTCTGAGTCTCTCAAACAACTCACATACATGAAAAATAAGACGGTTTTCTGGAAAGTGTGTGGTCTAGCACACAGATCGCAGGGGTAAATAAAATGCTTTGGCCTGTTAAATGTTATCTCTTTTACACAAAATATAGAGCTTCTAATTAGTCACAGAGTTGGTTGTTGTTTGCAATTACTCATTTTTATTAAAGACAGCAATAAACACAATGAAAAATGTGTTAATGTGTTGGAGAAAGGCATTTATTAATTATGTAAAATAATAAAAATTGTGTTTAGAATTAATAATTAACGAAATTATGTTAAGCGGTGAAGCTGGTCAGCTTATTGAACGACTAAGGAGAGCAACTATTAAAAAATCTTAAAGTGAACATTTTAATGAATCTTCGACTGAAGTTGTCCAAAATTCATAATATATTCCAAATATTCTTAAAAATAATAAACTCTTTGAGAACATGAATGCCTCATTTACTGATTTAATCATAATCGCATAATAAATCAAATTTATTAAAGGAGTTATTGGATTATTTTCTGAAGAACTTGTTTTATCCGGCATTTTACTACCAGAGCTAAAGCTACTAACAAAAGACAAAACAGCAGTCCAAATAATAAATATGGTGATTTCCCCGACAGCGAAATAAAGCTGTAACATTCTTAATTAAAGTTTTCATTACAAAATTTGCTTAATTAAAGTACACAGTTAATTCAATAGATTTCTATTCATTCCCAAAACTTAAAAAATGACTCAGTGTGCAAAAATTGTCATCAGAGGAGCCAGTAACAACCTCCAGGCTACAGATGGGTAAGAAGCACTGGAACATCCATGGTAAATGTGAGGTAATATTATACCACGTTGAAAAAACAAAGATATCTTAAACACCATATTTATTTTCTAAGCTTTCAGGAACAATAAATTGTTAACTTTCTATAGAGAAAGACTAGACGCTATTTTGACCTATACTTCGTAAAACTATGCCTAAAATCTCAATAAGAAGTTGTAAAAATGATTAATTAACATTGTATTCTCCGATTATAAATATAAATAAAGAAAATTGTGGAACAGCAACACTGAAAGAGTACAAACAGTGTGGTGCCACTAGAGGGCTCCAGCAATCATCCATCACTATTAGATACACAGACAAACTCCATAACAGTTACTACTGAAACCCCCATGTCAATGCGCGACTGGGGGTGGGGGGAGGGCGCCGGAAAAGATCCATAGGTGCTGGGATTGGACCTCCATTTTAGCGACAGACATACGGACCATGTTCCTGATATTACAACACAACTTTATTTACCTGCAGGATTGCACGGAAATGCAAAGAAAATGTGGAAATGAGTATTTATGCTGTTCTCAAAGAAAGTAGATCACTAGATGCTGTTTTGTGAAAATGGTAGAGAAGACATTGTGCATACTGGAATTTTTAAAGGCCAAATCCATAATCACAATTTATCGTCGCTTTTTAGAGGAGAAAGGGAAGGATTCATTAGCAGATAAGTCTATCCGTCCATGATATTCGCAATAAAGATTGCTCAAGAGGAAATCAACCATGCGCCCGTCTATATCTGCAGTCGACGTAGCGTGGGAGACAGTGCCACTAACATAGCCCTAAAATGTACACGTGATACTTTTATATGATAGCTTCAATTATTTATCTAAAGAATGGAAGAATTAATAGGCAACCCATAATATGTGGAGAAGTGAGTTGTAATCTACAGTAATCCTATCCACTATTACAATTAACTGTAATTTTTTCTTCATTATATGCATTATTAAAGGAAAGTTTAATTTACAATTTTAAATGTTATTACATTTACATTAAAACCTTTGCTGTAATCCTCAGCACTCTAATCGAAAAGAACATATTGTCGATTATCATCTTTGAAAGTAATCGAAAAAATAATAATTTACAATGTATGAAACCGCACCAATTTTTCAATTGTCATTTAACTTTTCCAACTTGGGGAATATTACTTGCTGTTTCAGCGCATTTTCTAAATAATGTGGAGGTCAATAGAAAGTTATTCGCCGATGAACAGTCAATACTCTGTTATTCACGCTAATGGGGAGAAGATTAAATAAGTGATTAATTTAAAACCTTTTAATGTGAACGATTTAAGAGTTAAATTAATTATAAGAAGATTACGCATAATAGTGAAAACAACAGTTTTGAACCACAAAGTCATCAAGGGAATGTAAATATTCTTCTCGCCTCAAAATAATGAAAAGTTGTTAATAGTGATATGTTTATCTAGATATAGAAAAGTTATTGACAAAGATCTAGCACATTATTGCAGTTAAATCACAACATTTAACCTCAGAGTGGACTGTTAAATAATAATCGCTCTATTTTTGTTTAAAGAAACAAAAACCCACAGATGAAGTTTGGTTACTACAATCTTAGAAAACTTAAGTTTTAAAGCTTAAAAAAGCAGAAATGTTCTTATTTTCATAATATATAATATTGCTTTTTAATATGAGAGGGGTTTAAACTTTCGTTGATGTAAAAAATTATGGTTAAATATATAAATGTTTTGTTTTTGAATTTAACTTTAATTTTTTACATTTATTATATTTTACATTATACAAATTGATCAAATTTTCTTCCCATTTTCAGCATGTAATTATAAATAGTGAGCAAAAGTGTCGTAAGATTTTCAAATTACTTTTAAATTACTGGAGATAGTTGATCACTTATCAACAAATTTTAAAAATGTAGAATCGAAAGGTTTAGGATTTTTTTCTAGACAACCAGAACAATATATAAATATATTTGGCAAGTTTTTATATGATCAAATTAATACTCTCTTCGCTATTAAATATTTAATAGAAACCAATAAATGTAGGATTTACGTGCGTGCCCCAAAATATTTAATAGAAACAAATAAGAGGGGATTTGCGTGTATGCCCCAAACTATTAAATGGAAACAAATTACAGTGGGATTTACGTGCATGCCCCCAAGATATTTAATAGAAACAAATAAGAGCAGGATTTACGTGCATGTTAATGCTGATCTGTTGGCATTGACACAGGAATAGACTGTTATTAATACAGAGATCTTAAACCACAATTTTAACAGACCTCACTATGGACAGAAATCAAGTAAACACCTTCTGTGTTGTTTTAGTAGAAACCGAGTAACCATTAGCCCAAGTGGATAAGTAAAAAAGACACCTCATAGCTGAGTATGTAATGCAATTTTACAATAACAGAAAGGCAAAAGGAAATTATTAAGTTAGCTTCAGTTATTTTCAGATACAACTTTGAACTATTTCTCGAATTTGGAACTGTGCAAAGATGCAGCACAATTTAGGAATATTTTGTACTGGTATTAATCCACAGCAAAAAGCAACTGCGGCCACAAGCACAAATACTAAAGAGACATTCTTTTCGATTCAAGCGTATGCTATTGGGATGACATCAACTTTATATCATGTTATGAAAACATGCATATTTGTAGCTTGTATGGAGTCCATTAAGTTACTGGTTTCCATACCATATTTTGGAATATGTTGCATTTGTGTATCAGATTTTGGATGGCCGTAAATAACAGATTTCTGTTCACATTTTGGAATTAAAGGAATTTGTAAGTATACTTATCTGATCAAATTTATATATGGAACATTTAGAATATAAGCAATTAAAATCAAATTGAATACTATTTTTCAAAGACTGTTATAAATATTAATATTGAATTTTGACCGTGTATATTAAGCATTTAAACAAATTTGCTTAAAATTTCAATATTTAGAAATTTTATTTGAGATCAGATTTATATTGTATTAGAAATAATTGGATATTAATAAATAATATCTTATTTTATTGAAGCATAATTTTAAATACCTGTTAGTAGAGATGTATTTCCCTTACATGTAAGCACTTATTCGGAATCACAGTAAATAAAAGCATTACTATCTCATTTGAGAAACCCACACTATGCAATTCTCTTTTGACGACAATTATTCAACTGTCTTTCAAACTCTAATAAACGAGGCTATGAGATTCTAGCAGCTATGAACTAACACGTGTTTAACTTTCTTAGATTTGAGGACAGATGTAATTATTGTAGATTTAAAATGCAAGTATTTTAAAGACATCTTAGAGAGTATGTTTATTTATAGTCGTAATATCAAAGACACCAGAATTGAAAAGAGAGCAGTAAATTATAAATATGTAATAAATTCTTTATCAATCCATAAAATAACTAAAATCAAGAGTCCTAAAAGATTCGGCAACTAGTTTTTCCCGATGTGCTCAGCAAACACGAACAAAGGACGCAGCCGCATTTCGTTATTACGTAGCTGTCGGTTGACTGCAGTAGTGGGGTTATGTTTCAGGTTCATGGAGGCTCATAAATTACATGCTGACTTCCCCCTCTTGTCCCAAATTGAATTTGATACTTACGCGATTGCGTTCGTACACGAAACTGGTAGCGTGGCCAAAAAGAAAGGAGGAGAAAACAGAAAAAGAAATAGTTAAAATTCATATCCGTTGCCAACAAACACTGCAATGAATCGTATGCACCATCTTCTTTTTTTTTTTTTTTCTGAAGCACAGGGTTGAAATATCTTAGGATTTCCCAGAATGTGCAGTTGGTTTTAACGTGCACTAGTCGTCTTCATTTAAAAGAAGGAGCATTCGAAATCAAAATGTCCAAGTATTAGATTATGTTTATCGTGGACTGAATCAAGCTCTACAGTGCTTGAGAGGAAAATGTCATTTTTGTTTCTGTGTCCACTTTTCATTGATACAAAATTACAATGAGAAATAAGAGCGTGGTGATAATAGCGTAACTTTTGGAGATGTATCTCAACTTTCAAACAAACGTATTCATACGATTCCATATATATATATATATATATATATATATATATATATATTCTACTGTAATTAGGTGTGGAGAAGAGATAACTTATGGTTAATTTTAGACAAAGGATCCAATAACCAACATTCAGATCTTATCAGACACTACAAATATTCAACTTAATCATCAGTTCTGAAAAGGAGGGATTTTTTTTATTTGGTTTATTTACGGACACTCTTTAACATCTCAGGTCATCAGCGTCCCATTCAATTTAGGGCGTGAAACGGCCTACAATTTTGCTCAGAGGCCTCTTTTTTATGCTTGAGGTTTTTTATCGTGCCGTAAATGTACGACATGGTACCCACAGTTTTTATTTCCCTTACGAAGGAAGCCATACGTAGGATTTTACGCCCGAAAAAATCCATCGGTCCTGGCTGGGTTCGAACCCGCGATCTTGGGTTAGAAGGCAAATATGGTTAATGGTAGTATAAGTTCTGTGACTGTAACCTGTATAAAAGGTCCGTACAACATTTATGTGTGCAAAAGAAACAAAAAGACTATTTAAAACAGAAGAAGAAGGTCTGAGCTACACGTGCTTAGCCATTAACTGAACCAACAATAGAAACGCGTTAAAAATTCCACAATTCGCCATACTCTACAAGCCCCTTCTTTTAGCTTAAAACAGTTCTCCATTCTAAGAGCATTTTGAAGTAATTTTTCTTCAATTTCAGGATGCACAACTGCTTTTGGCCCAATTTTTTAATTCAGTGGCCTCACTTGCCTACTTTTTTTTAATTTGCCAACAATATTTTTGTCACTTTAATTGTTTGCGATGCTTAAAGCATGCCATCTTTATTTTTCTTAATTGTTTTATGTTTTATGCATTACATGTAATTTCTGGAGGGCGATTAAATAGTATTCCATATTACTGATAGTGCAACCTTCGAAATTCTAACCTCAAAATATACGGAAATGCGTGTGAAAGGCAAAGAAATAATATATGGAAATTATATCTGATATGCGTACTACATCATGATGCACGATTTACATTTTGATAAAATTAATAAACTATTGTTAAACCTGCTACCTATTTACTGTGAAACATTCTTGACACTTCGAAAAAAAAATTAAGTGTGGCTTCCAGTTCCAAAACAAAGGAATTCATGCTGTTTACCATCTCGTTTGACCATGGGACTTACAAGGCCAAAACCCTTGGTATTCCATATTAGTACCCCCATTCCAAGCATGTCCCCTTTCGTCCTATATAAAAAAAAAAAACACTAAAAGCTTATTGACAAGTATTAATAAACTTTGAAATGATATGCTTACTTATGTAAACGAGCTGCTACCATTCATTTTGATTTTATATTGTGATATATATATATATATATATATATATATATATATATATATATATATATATATATATCATGTGTGTGTACGTGTGCGCGCGAGATGACCGAAAAAGTTTTTAGTTTAGGACTCTGTAAACATGAAGCCAAAAATGTGAGAAAAGCTGTTCTTAGTCCAAAAAATGTATAAGAATTTCTACTTTTATGATATATAATATAAATGTGATATTTTTATGTAGACTTTATTAACAAACCATAGGCCATTATAGGTTTTTGATTGATTTATTTATGGACGCTCTTTAACAGCTCAGGTCATCAGCGTCCCATTCAACTCAGGGCTTGAAATGGCCGACAAATTTTGCTCAGAGGCATCTCTTTCAGGCTTGAGGTTCTTTTTCGTGTCGTAAATGTACGACACGAAGGAAGCCATACTTAGGATTTATACGCCCGAAAAAATCTATCGATCCTGGCCGGGTTCGAACCCGCGATCTTGGGTTTAGGAGGCAAGTATGGTAACCACTACACCACCAGGACCGACGGTCATTATAGGATAAATTAGTTTAATGACAATGCTATTATTTATATTTTATTTTACAAAATAGATTATGTTTCACAGTAAATGTAAAACTGTATATGAATAAATTTTTAGTAAACCATTTTCTTCATTTCGTTCACTTTATTTGCCCAGTTTTATAAGGCTCTTCATGTGTGCCATATATCAGAGTCATTAATTACACTGTTCTTCTTCTACTCATTTGGCGCTACGGCCCGGGTTAGCCTTTGCCTGCCGCGGCGACCTCTGCTTCTTCTATCTCCGTCTTACGACTTCATTGATAGAGGGCAGTATTGCAGGGGGGAATTGACCAGCTTGTCGACACCGGGCAGGTAGCCTATCAAGCGGCTTCGTGATGGAAGATCGCCACTTCTCCATTCGGCAGCTTCCCACGAGGGTGAGTGGATACCGTCCCAGACCTCCCTAACTTAGAATATTTTCTAAGCAGGTACCGGTAATCGAATCCGGGCCTCCCGGCTAGCAGTCAGCAACGCTAACCACTAGACCAAGGAAATGAACCATTAATTTCACTAGCCAAGAAAGTTAAACATATTTTCTGTTTAAAGGGAAAGAATGGACGATTTTAATAGACATTTTTATGTTGATTTTAAATTTGTTTTAATCATCCAGCTTTTTAATAATTTTATGATTTTCAAAAATATAATTGCATTTTATTGTATTGGTACATAACTGAAATTATACTTAGACATCTATAACGTGCGTGAGAAATATACTTTTCTTGAGTAATATTTATTTTTAATTTCTAATAGTAGTTTGCTAACGTATCTATTTGGGCTGCAATTTATATATTAGCGTCTTGTGGAAGTGCTCCCATATTCGTAACAGCTAAAGAAAAAAGACCAAGATGAGCGTCAAATCAGTGTATTTGGAAAGATATGGTATATCCCTTCACTTTTTACCTGCTGACATTCCCCGTAATTCTCCAACATAGTTTCGTGGAAAGTTGGTGAATACGTGACTATTTTTGGAAGCTAAACATGATCTGAGTGCAAATAACTAATACTTCTGTTAGTTCTGTTTTACTTGTTCGTAGCAACTTCTTCAGGAATATGCACTCACTGCTTTCACAAAAGTGTTAATCACTAGTAGTTTCATTGTTTCAGAACAAAAAGCTACTGTGAGCAACCCTTTCGTCCAGGAACGAGTGACTCAATTTTAGAACCGTTTTTTTTTTTTCTTTTAACTATGTAATCGCAATTGTATAAAAAGCAGCAACATTTAGTGCAACAGAGAGCTATCACTTTCCAATGATATGTGACAATAATATCATACTGTATAGTCTCCTGTTTTTGATTCCTTTATAACAGCTTCATTGACTGGAGAAATGGGAAGGTTATTATTTCCATTATATAGCAGCTTTGAGGGGTCTATGAACAAATGCCAATCTTTAGGTGTGTGCATCAGTTCCAGGAGCATTATTACAGAAAATTAGATTCCTCTGTTTTATATATGAACCAAAAATTGATATTTGCGCCAGTATTTTTGTAAGAATTTGTTTTTATATATTTGGATCGAGTTTGGATTCGTTATTGATCAGGAGGAGATCAAATTTCATAAATGGATTGGTATCTCAGGGGTGATTGGTCGAACCTCCATTCAGTACTGCAATCTTGTAATGTTTTGTCCTCGGCTATAAGCTCAATTTATCAGCTGAACATTTTTGTGATACACTATCCCAGGGAAAAAGATGATAAACAAATAATAATATAACACTCGTAGTTCCAGTTTTCACCATTTATTAACACAATGTCATAAATGTAGTTCCTATACGGTCACGATATAGTCTTGAAAAACTTTCCGCTTATCAAGCTGATTAATTGAGAGTTCCTTCACATGATTTTAGTTTCACATCAACTCTGACCTGACTTAACTGAATGGCTGACTGACTACCTTCTTTAATTTATGTAAATTGTCTAGCAGATAAATTCCTGTGCCAGTGTAACTTGTAATTCTTCATATTCAGCTCTTTCGCTTTTTCTTACATTTCTCCCACTCACTTCAGTCCCAACTATCAAATAACAAGTAAAAAACAAGTATTCTATAGTCCATTACAACTGATTTTAATAATTCGACCGTCCGCCTGTCTTTGTGCATAGACGTCTTCAACATAACTTTCTAATTATCGCATTCCTACACCTAGCTTCCTATTGGTGTGATTTTATGCTAATTTATATAGTTTCCCTTTCATTGGTTGTTTATCAAGGATTTGAACAGGGTCCTCCCACGATAGATTCTAAGATCTTAGTTCTTAGGTACTGCGCTGAATAACTAGACTATATGAGAAAGCCTTATCGGAAATATTATAAGTTTATGACTTTACAATTTTCTTCAGTTATTGTATGAGTCTTTTCGGGCTTAAAATATTCTGAGTATGACTTCCTTCGGAAGGAAGTAAAACCGTGGGTCCCGTATCGCACATTTAGGCCACGATAAAGAAACGCAAGCCTGAAAGAAGAGACCTCTGAGCAAAATTTGTCGGCCTTTTCACGTCCTGAATAGAATGGATGAAATCAAACATCAATCACATTATAAAAACCATTGAGTCACTGTTCAAATAGATACTGTTAATTTGATTTATGGACGCTGTTTAACATCTCGGGACATCACGTCCCATGCAATTCAGGGCGTGAAACGACCGATTTTGCTCAGAGGCCTCTTCTTTCAAGCTTGAGGTTCTTTATCGTGCCGTAAATGTACGACACGGTACCCACGGCTTTACTTCCCTTCCGAAGGAAGCCATACTTAGGATTTTACGCCCCGAAAAAACCCATCGATTCTGGCCTAGATACTGAAAATAACACAAATAATGAAAAAATTACACTGAGAGCTAAGAAGTACATTTTCATTGTAGTGAATACATCTAGAATTGTTTTTAAAAAGTTTAACTTCAGTTTTTACTATTGTGGATTTAACAGGTAGTAGACACTGATAATGACGTGAAATTATAAATTTGGGAGGGAATTTTGGGAATAAAATTGAACCAGATCTAAGATAATAGTGTATTTTAGACATTGGCATTAATGGGGACTGAGGAAATCTTGGAAAAAATCAGGAAGAGAATACGGTTCTGGCGAAATTCGAACGTCAGACTTCATAACAAGTTCGTGGTTTAGCCACTTTGGCACTCTTGTTGGTACTGATCCAGTTATAAGTCAACTAAAATGTAAACATTTAATAAATGTGTATGCGAGTAAATATGAAAACAATTATTTTAATATTACCGAAGTGTTGCTGGACTTCCGATCTGATGGTTGCCAAACAGATGAAAGTGTATAACAATTGGCAGTGTACCTGTATATAATTTGGTCACAACCATAGTTGTGCTGCAACATACCCAAACTAAAAATGAAAGTAACTTTTACAGATAGAATAATTTTATTGGTAATGCAAACTTCTGCTTTACGGTCGGGTCGTTCACGCTGAATCTGCTACTAAAGCCAGAGATGATACCGACGGACTTGTGTCCTGAGAACTGCATTCCGCCGATAGCCCCATGCCTCGGCTAAAGGAAGTTTTGTTTCTAGGGATGCTGATACGTACGTTTTGACCGTTGAAGTTTGTGTAGTAGTTCCCTCTATACACACCTTTTTTTTCCCCTCACTTGAAATGCCCTTACTATAACGCTTCGCATAGCGTTGCTAGGTGCCGTATATATTATCATACATTAGCCTACATTACAATAAATTAAAGTAATTACTGTTAGTTTCGCCCGCAAGCACGCTCTGCTCTGGAGGGACGATTGACATCTCTTCCATTGTACGCATGGTTCAGCGCCATTCGCTCTAGACGTTTTGCGGAAACGGAAATTGTATAATTAGTTTTAATCAGTCTTTTTTTTTTCTCTCCACATAATAGTGATGTGATACTCACTCGCGCATGCACTAGCAAGCACTGACCCAAACTGACCCAATTTTGCTATGCACCAATGGTTAATTTACTTTTAAAAAATATAAAAATTATGTCAATATGAACAAATATTTACAATATCACAAATGTCATAAAAAAAATGCGCTGAAAAAAACTGGCTGTTGAAAGTATGAAATTAAAAATATTGTGAATAAAATTGCTGAAAAGTAACACACATCAGCTGGAGATGATGCCTAAAACCATGTTTTAAAGATTATTAGAGTACGGATATTTATAACAAAAATGTTAGAAATATGCAAACATGACAATATTATGATCTAAAAACAAAAAATTCAATTAAAATTTACTGAATACTTTAAATTGTAACATATTAAATATTAATGTTTATTATTAATCTTTAATTTATTTCATCAAAGAAGTAATAACACTCAACACGACACAACATAATAGATGACAGCATAAAAAAGCATGTACATTTTAAATTTTTGAAATAACAACGATATTCCATTGTCATTCAGCGTTTATTTGTATAGGGAAAAACTCCGCCAACATTGCAGGGTGTTATTGGGACATATACAGAGTAGATTATGTAAGTACCGTTGAATTCAGGCTTACCCTCATTGAATATATTTCTTTCTTATTATCCTTCTAATTCCAGAATGAGAGATTTTGTGAAAGTATTTTAGAAAAAAAATCTGAGAAACAACAATTTAAGGTGTTAAAATCCATCTCTGATACGACTGTAAGAAAATGCATGAAAATCGAATAAAAGGTGATAAAATAGACAAAATTATAAATAACGACAAAAATTACAAAAAATAAAGCAAAAATATAACATATTACCAATGAAAAAACGGAATTTAATCAGATTAGTGAATTCGTGTTTTTTTTTTTTTTAAGTTTGCGATAGAAAAACAAAAAGTAAAAGTATGGCATGTAATAAACATCCGGATCTTATTATTATTATTATTATTATTATTATTATTATTATATTTAGTAGCAGTGGTAATGGGCGTTTATTGCACCAGTTTTAGAATGCATTGAAATAAATACAACTGTCGCATGGGCCTTACGGCCTTACATGCTAATGTCGTCCTTAAACAATCAAAATGGTCATACACATACATACATACATACAAATACATGGATATTTACGTTTTCTATTAATAATTATATATATATATATATATATAAACATAAATGGAACCCTTACTCTTGAGTTCCCCTTCCATTTGCTCATACCCTTCCCAATCCCCCCCCCCTCTTCACTATAGTCATTAACCTTCTTTGTCGGGTCTTCTGTAGAAATATTCCCAAATTGTGTGAGTACCTCGCATGCACCAACACTTCCCGGCATATGTTCAAACTTCTATTGGAATTCATAAATTGCGGTGATAAATGCCAATTTTTTTCATATCCCTGTTTCCCTGCATTCTGCCAAAATATGCCTCAAGGTATCGGGTTCTCCGCACAATTGGCAAATTCTTTCCCCGAAGGCATTAAATATTTCATTTCCTTTCTAAATCCTAATCTGAACCGCGAGACCACTTTTTTCTTCCCTGCCCTATATGTAAATAATTCCCCCTCCCCCACACCAGAATATTTGAGCCTGCAGGTTCAGCGATACTTTTTCTGCGCATTGAGACTCAATATTAGATCTTATTTATTACTACAGTCATTATATCAAATATGAAATGGGTATTAAATTCTCTTGATTCCGAATTCCAAAAGGTTCGCGAATCTCCTAAGCTTTTCTAATCTCCCGAATACTAAAATAATAACAATGATATTAAAAAAGTGTAAAGACACTTATTTCAATTTAAAGTTAATAAAAAAAAATATTCCTGATACCGCCAGGGTGGCCGAGATGGTTAAGGCGCGGACTCGTGAACGAGATCTGGCGCCGATTCCCTCCAGGACTGTCCTTTCTGACTGTGGCTTTTTCCATATTTTCCGCAGTCCTCATAAATGGAAAATGCCGGGAGGTGCCCTAAATTTAGTCCTAGAAAGCTTCCTTCCTTTAAAAAAATTCTTTCCCCATTTGTCATTTCTCTCATGTATATCATCATTGCCTGTGGTGTCACAGTAGTGAAAACGGGCGTTAAATTAAAAAACTCCTGATAACGGCAAGAGTTTGCAAATGTAGAACCGAGTGGAACTAGAAATGTAGACGGTTTTTAGCTGCAGTTGCTGACCTTCCAAAGCTATCGAGTTTCACACTTATATGAAGAATCAGATTTATCACGGTCGGGATTCGAACCTCCATGTCTAAGGTTTAAGCGACTGAGCTTAATTACAACCTCTTTCCCTGAGTGTTAGTTTCGAAAATTTTAGAGAAAGCAAATAACGAAAGATATGGGATAAAGCGAACGGCAGCAGTTTTATCAACTATGATTTTCTGGCAATACAGATAGCACACCATGGCATTTTTCTTGTATTCTCCATACACTAGGACCATGTCGGTTTTTTCAACATTAGCAAACAATACCATATTATTTACCATCTAGCTTGTTTTTACTTCTATGACAAATCAAATAATGATGTATTGACAGGGGCATTATACTGTACTCTGTGTGAAGAAAACGATATATATACGATATGTGACACACATATGGTCACAGCTGGTACCACTGTGCTGTACATTTCCAGCCGATACCTAAGCAGTTAGATGGAGCTAGCAACTTTTTAAAAGCATTATATACTACGGCTGGGAATTTTAGACCAATCCAGAATAAATTGCAATATATTGTTGATAATTTCCTTAAATTGTTGCTAAATTTCGAACAGGCATGTACTTTTTTGCGTACATCGAGAAAATGTGTTTGATTTTTGCCTAATAATCATAGGAATTCTCTAAAAAGGTCTGAAAGTTCGGCCACTACATACGACGACATCTCTTAAACTAGAAGCGTGCAAAAACAGCATGGACATTCTAATCTCCTCTAGTAGAAATCACCGTGTGTTTGCTTTCATCTAAAGAATGTTTAAAAGATAGAAGCGCTATATCGGTATATAGAAGCAGAAAATATCGAGCCTATCAAAGAAAAAAGTAACTGAGAAGAGTAAAGGAAGATATCGTAAAAATCTCCTAAGTAAATCAATATCTCTGTACACAGCATAGTTCTACCGTTACTATGTGCTGGTTTCCACCTAGGCATGTTGGCTCTGCAGGGCTGATTGTGATATTATTTGTCGTGCATAAATTACCATCCGCTTTCATGGCTGGCCGCATCATGACCAACAGTCAACATTTGCACTTCCGATCCCAACTTCCGATCCCCGACACGCATGCGCCCTCGCTCTGTATTGAGTTATTGTGTTTGTCCCGTGTACATAACCGACACACACTGTGATGTGTGATTTCACAGGGTAGAAAGAAATAAGATTTAAGAGATAGAGACCCAGATTTTTTTTATTCGCTGAGTTTAGTGATTTGTTAGCTGAACGGTCAGCTTTCTTTGTTCTATGAAGTAGAGGCAGGTGTAGAAATACGCAATTTTATTTAAATATTAAAACTGTTTCACGATATTTTCGTTTAGCAAATTTATTTCAAAAAGTTTAACACGCAAAATCACGTACTGAAATAAAATTGATAGTAAATAAATGAATAAATATTTCAAAAGTTTTCGAAACATGTAGAAAGCAAAATAAAAGTATTAAAACCCCATGTGACCCAATAAAAACATAATTATTTAGTCTTTGAGGGCCTATCTACTATTAAAATTTCTACTATTAAAGAAAACCCATAAATAAGGATTAACAGCACATAGAGCAAGCACAGAAAATTGGTTTTTAAGTTAATCTTGATATTGTTATTCTATATGAAATAACAGCATGCGTACTTAAAATTCTTATTACTTTGGAAGTAAACCAACAGGTATATTAGTTTCAACTAATCGATGAAATTTCGGAACTGAAGATGAATTTAGTATTGCTATGGTTATATTATTTCTATGAAAATAGTTTTAAAATAATGAAGTGTGCTTCATTTCTAAATAAAAATAATGTTAGCAAGTTTTGTGTTTCATGCTGGAAATACTTATTGCATATCGGACAGGAGCAATAGAGGTTTAAACCTCTCTCGATTTGTGCAAAAGATAGTTTCCTCTGCAGGCGCTAGGTAACAGTGTATAAGAATGGAGAATGTAACAGAAATTGAGATAGAATATTCAGTATTGTATGACACCATACATGTTTTTATTATTAATGTTATTATTATTATTATTATTATTATTATTACATGAATATAAAGCTAAAGAACAAAATTAGGGACAAAATTGCCAATAATATTTAAGGTAAATTTTAAGGAAATCCTAACATCCTAAGAAACTATAATGGAGACAATATTTTTTTCAACCAATGACTGAAAGCAATTGTGCACAAAGTATTCCCAATAGCCAGAAATCTGCACAGTCACCAGTTATAATGACGACGACATGATGGTCTAATAGAGATAGTGAGCCATTGTTTGCTAAGGTTCAAACTTAGTCTCCTTTGCTTCTTATTAATTGACTACAGTGACCTCGGGTAGCAAATATTTCAACTAAATGTAATATAGTAAAATAAGGGAAGAGAATTATATACACTTTTTTTTATCAAAATATGCTTCAAATCCTAATTTGTGGTTAATTATCAATGTAAAATGATTTAATAAAATATGAAAAATAAAACAGTGTTCATTAATTCCAAATCTTTTAAAAACAATAAAAAAGAAAATTAGAAAGTTAACTAAAGTAGAATAAAAATCAAAATTAGTGATTATGGTTCCTAGTTACATGTAAATGCTCTTCTGGTAACTTTGTCTAGACCTGCATATTCATATTTTGAAAATCTTACTCGTTTAAAAAATGGATTAAACATTTAGAAATTATCCCCTCGCCCAAATAAAAATGCCTATTTATTTTATGTTTAATATTTTGTATTTTTCTTTGAGTTAGACAATTGTTAGTTCCTGTATTGTTTGTTCTTTTCCCTTGGTTAACATTTTCAGATTCTTAGCAAGTGGCTCAAAGGTTCAAAATTGCAATTATTGTCACGACATTTTCATATGCATATTTCTGTTTCATAAAATACACAACCAAACAGAACATGTTTCACAGATTCTTCTATTAACAAATTATTTCTTTAAATAGACTACTAACTTTAAAACTACTTAAATATATTTCAAATTAACCATGGTCATGTTAGAACTGCATAATAGTAACATTGATATAATAAAACAAAACATTTGAAGTAAATAAAGGTATTTCTCACCAAATGAGTGTAGAACAATCATATCAGAATATTTTATTAATTCTAGATTGATTTAGAATTCCTCTCTATTAAAAATGGGAAATTATTACATTACTTACGTTAATTATTACAAAATAAAAAAGTTTGTATGGTTAATGTATTTGAGTACACAAATAAAATGATCCATTAAAGATAAGCTGCAAAGAACCTTACGTGAATTGTTGCTTAATTACTTGAGCGTTTTTATCTGTTTCTTTTTATCATTTGCATTTTATTTTTATGGTATTGTTTTGTCACATGGAAATGATCTAGTGGTAGCGTTTGCGACTACTAATCGGGATGTCCTGGGTTCGATTCCCCGTCAGGTAAAGCTGTCTGGGTATGGTGTTTTTCGGAGTTGTTCCTTGCCCTGAAAATGGGAAAGCAGGCAGCTTTAAGGTTCCAAGGACTCCGAACTCATTTGGGCCATCATTATTTACTTCTTTCATTTCATTCATCCACACATATTTTTAAGAACCCCGCTGGAGCATCATAACTATATCACGTTCTCCATCATCACCATTGGAACAGTGTAGTGGCACCCTTGGACGTCCCGGCCTCAGAAGTATGCTACAATACTACCAAGGGGTGTCTGTTTACAAAGTTATAAGAACCAAAAATTATGGTAGCAGTTAGCAAGCACATTTGTCTGGTGTCTTCTTTCACCTCTTGAAATGTTTTGGTAAAAACGTTTCCCGTTAAAATAGTGTTTTACTTCTGTGGCGCAAAGGCGTTAGACACTGAAGATGCACAGGGAAAGCGTTGCAGACCTAAGTCTAAGATATTTCTCCAGCATTTTGCATTGACAAGGACCGAGAAAAATATGGGGAAAAAAACCTCAGTCAGGGAAAACGGACTTGCTCGAACCGCATATCTCCCTTTCAAGAGGTAACCCTTGGCGATTTCAGCCACGCGAGTTTGTCTTGCATGATATTTTACAAATAAATAATCTAATTCCATCGAAGTTTCATGCTTAATCACTTCATAAATTCACGGATTCCTTTGTTGATCTTAGCATCAGTCAGTTCTGGGAATTTTCTGCTCAGGTATTGAAGCGACTCTCCAATTGATTTATTTGGTTGAGTTCAATATTGCCAACCTAAAGTATTTAGTCTCAAATTTCACGAATCGTAAAGAAAACAAGAAGTTTAAACGTTAGTTTCTTTTTTCTTAAATTAAAATTAATAAGAATTAATTCTATTAGAGAAATAATTTAATGTTGAGCAGTGACATTAAAAATACTTAAAATGGTAAGAGAGTTCATATACGATGTGTTCATAGTTTGAGTAATGCAATTCAACTTCTGCGTCTTTTTCATTCATATATTGAACCAGCTTTATCCTCAACATCGCCTTTGATTTTTCGCTTTCTAAAGGTTTTGTTTTGTAGAGGTTTTGATATATACAGGCTAACAACAAGAGCAATGTGCTAAAATAACTGACAATTGTTACTCAAGTAGAAAATGTTCCTAATATCTGAAGTTGTCCTTCGTAAGCGAGGAAGGGAAGTGTCTACAGCTCTAGCTGTTAAGTATACCTCAGTTTGTTTATATAAAGGGATACTCATTTTCCGAAATACGAAAGTCCTGTGTACCAGTTGTCAGTTTATCTTTTTCGTTATAAATGAGAAATGTTTTATTGCTGTTTACTCCTTGTAAAACATCTCTTTAATTCTTCATACATCCGTCGGTCCTGGTGGTGTAGTGGTTACCATACTTGCCTCCTATACCCAAAACGCGGGTTCGAACCCGGCCAGGATCGATGGATTTTTTCGGGCGTAAAAATCCTAAGTATGACTTCCTTCGGAAGGGAAGTAAAGTCGTGGGTCCTGTGTCGTACATTTGCGGCACGGAAAAGAACCTCAAGCCTGAAAGAGAGGCCTCTGAGCAAAATTTGTCGGCCGTTTCACGCCCTGAGTTGAATGGGACGCTGATGACCTGAGCTGTTAAAGAGCGCCCTTAAATAAATCAATCAATCTTCATACATCCAAGTGTTCATTTAATGTTACTCTAGTTCATTCAGGTTATGGTGATAATAATTGCTTATATGAAAGCTAAACATTTCTTGCCAATGCTTTTGTTTCTTTAGTCCTTAAATTCAGGTTGTTCTTCGTATTTAAGCTTTTAACACACATATGTTTTAAGGTTACTGAAGCATATTTCAGCTTTTTTTCAATATACATATACTACATTGCAAATGTCGAAGAATTAAAAAACATAGCATGCTTTTAACTCATTATCTATTCAGTAACAATGCCAGGTCTCTTCGGTACATTTCCCACATTCTGTTAATTATGTACAGGCTATAAAGAAGTATTAAGATAACACTAGAGAGAAATAATAGGGGAGCAAGGTACAAACAATTGCTTATGACGTTGAGGATAATGTATACACTTATACATATTCATTACTGTTACAGGTGGGGTAGGTATGCATGTGACACAGGTTGCATGGAGCAGAGTTCCTCAATGCCAGGTCGCAAGATGGCATTTCCGGGAAGTCAATTTAGTTTTAAAATATGAATCATTTGCTCCGTTCATTCGTTAGGCCTCATTAAAAGCGTAGTATCTCTACGATAAGACTTTTGTTTAGTAATGCCTTGGATATTGCATAACTGTCGTTTTAGGTCTAGCTTCTCAATAGTGTTTTGAAATTCAGTTGGGACACATCTTGTATTTTAGTCGATGCTTCTTCCATTTTTTCATTTAAATTTATCTTTGCTTTATAACATGGATGAATTACATAATTTTGGGTTAATTGTTTAATGGAAATGACATTTTTCGTTAAAGAAGTTACTTATTTGGTTGATAGACTAATTGGAATGATGAGCATTTATTTCCAAAGATTTTGTAATAAGTCACTACTTTGTTAACTTTAAAATTTTAATCATGACATCAGTTTATTCATTGATTGTATTTTGACCGAAGGACAAAGGGAAATCAAATTTATGAAATTTATTCCTGCACTTTTAAATGTACCTATACTTTCGTGTCGAGACATGGGACAGTTGGAAAAAGTAAAGTTTCATTCTCGATAATTTTATGTTACCTCTGCAGAATATTGACTTTCTGGACAAATCGTTCTTAAAATTTTGTTACAGGTTTTCCGGTAGTTGTTAAATAGTAATTTTCTTGTCATTCTCGTGGATTCATGCTAGTCTGGAATCGCATATGACTTATAAATAGTTTTTAGCAGGTTGTTTATTGCTTATTAAAAATAATAGAGGTTAGGAATGGTACAAGACAAATACGGTTTTATCGCCAGTGACTGGTTGATCGCCATTTATGAAGTGATTTAGTTGCTGATCGCCATGTTTTGTTATGGTGTGTCGTTAATTGATTGTTGATCAATTTGGTATTGTTGCTTATGCTTCATAAAAACAATATCTCAGTGTTTTGTTCCGCTATTTTGCGAACTCGTGCTCAACAGGACTGGTAGAGAATATCACTCGTGTAAATAATTACGCGATGTGACATAATATATATGGTAATTTATTATTTGCAAGATCTTTCGCGTCCTCTGGTATTCTGTGTACGATAGACTTGGCTACATAAAGTATGAATTTAGCTGTCGCAACTTCCAAGGAGGCGATCTGATCTGATGACCTGACTCTCTGAACTGATGATATGAACTCCACTTCTGAACTGCGCGTGTCAACTAATGAACTCAAAACTATGTTAATTGATCTATCAGATGGTCTGATATCTACTACCTATATGAACTGAATTTCTGATCGTCTGGCTAAATCAACTGAACAGTGCGAAATGATGCCCCAACTGATCAAAAACCTTCTTGTATATTCAATTCAAATTTGATGAACTTTGGCTTCACCAAACCAAAAGTGGGTCACACAAGCACGCCCAAGTCTCGCGCCATGCTTTAAAATTTCAAAATATACATCTACTATTGGCTGTTTCAAATCCATTTAACAACACATGCCACCTGCTATTATTTGAAAGTTACAAACATTTATTTACATTGGTTGGCTTAAAGTTAACTGTACAACCGGCTGGCTAGTTCATAGCCTTAACGTATTCGAAAGACTGGACTTTATTAACCCTCGCCAAAGGAAGGTATTTTAAGAAGTGGCACAGTACTGGTCCCTTTCCTTGGTCTCCTTGACTCTGCGCTTCCGTAGACAGTTACACCAAAGTATTCTTTTTACGACATGCAATTGAACATAATTAAGTTATAAACACACACACACACACACATATTATATATATATATATTACTAATTAAATGCACAAATATTGTGATTAGACTCAAAACATTTGCATTATATTTATATTTCAGTGGGATTGGGCCGTAGTAACTGTGTCATCTAGCTTTATGTTATGTCTAATTTCAGTCATTTTGTAGTGTTGACTTCGTTCAGCTAGTTTGAAGAGTGTTAATTCCATTTAAACATTAGATACTTTGTTTTCTATATGGCGCTAACATCTATATGCATATAGGGCATTAATGATGTCTTGTGTTTAATTTGAGTAGAATATCATATGGCAAAAGCTTATGCTAAATGCAGGCTTCTTGGGTTTATTTCAAAGACACATTTTTGTATTTCTCTAAATTATTTTAATCTTGATGTATGTTCCATTTAAATGTATAACAGGCAACATACATACTTTCTTGCCAACTCTGTGTTTTAATAAACTCTATCTTGGTATATTATGCAGTTTGAAGTTTTTCCAAAAATATCGAAACAAAATTTGATATCTATAACATGCACTAGTAATAAGTAGGCATTAGATTTCTAAGACATGTGATGCACTTTTTTGGCACTGAAAATATTTTTTTTTTCATTTAGGTCGTTTTCTCACTGATTGATCTGAGAAAGGTACCAGCATCATTTGCCAATTTCAACTGAGCTATTTCACAAGGTGAGTACAATGGATTTACGAAAATGAGGGTACTTAGGTTTTCTGAAACCAGTGTTGAATTTATTATATGTTTTTTATTTAACAAACGCCACATATCACTTAGCACTTATGCCATTAGTACACGGGCTCTCCAGTATTTTAAACAAAGCAATTAAAACCACTTAATGCAGAGCACACATCCAAAATACCTGTATTCGGTTGTCATAGGTTGACAAGAATCACAAAGGGTGCAATTTGGAGAGCAGACAGTCATGTTTCATCAACAATTTGTTATACTTCCTTACAATTTATTTAATTTTAATCATCTCGTTTGTTAAAATGTTTAGCGATTTCATAATTATTTTATTGCTTACCTTACATACCAATATAATAAATTTTAAAGCTATTTGTCTATTTTAATATATTGTTTTTCTCTGAAATATTAAAATCTAGTTGTTATTTAAATTTTGTTATCTTATCAAGCTAGAATTCGATTTTTAAAAATAATATTACCACAAATAATCTACCAAAGTATCAGAATACTCAGAAAAAGAAAAAAGGAAAAAGTAAATAATATACAAAATTTTTTTTTACTGAAATCAAATATCAGGATACCATGCCAAGAAAGATTAACTAATTTTTAAAATACATAAACGGAGATAGAGCTTAGACAAAAATATGGTCGAATATAGTAGATGCAATTAAAAGAGTACCGAATGAAATAATAAGAAAAAGAAGGGACACAGAATAAAAATGGCTTTAAGAATTTTAAATGACGAAATTAAAAAATCAATATTACGAAGAATAAGTTATAAGTCGTGAAAACTATTTTTTTTCTTTGAAAACAAAGGAAAACACGAAAAATCTAAGATGCGATTGAAAGTGTATGGCATGTCCTTTTGAATGAAGTCACCAGATGGAGTATGTGAACATAGATGCGAGTCTCAGCAAGTCCGGAATTTCAGTTGGTCAGCGACAATGGTCAGGAATGGAGACCACGAAGAATAAACAGCGTGCATATATGAAAGTAGCACTTCTCCGCGCAGATTCGTACGTCCTTGCCCATGTTTCATCAATTGCAATGTTGCGATTCAACATGGCATCCCCTTCTTCCTGAAATCTCGCCTGATTGATGCGACATGTTTTGTAGTGAGTCCACTTTTGTACCTCACTTAAGTGATGTGACACCCACTTTACACACATTTTTCGCATGTTTAGATCGTCCCATAAAATGTGGCGCAATGTTTCTGCGGGAATATCTGTTTGCACTTCTAATTTTACAAGTTTCCAGCTCCTACCATCAGTAAGCACTTTGCACTATCATCACCCTTATGTCCTTGCCCGCGCATAAAGGAGGCCCACTGCGCAGCAGATCGGCAGTCAACATCCTGCCCCTATTTGAAGACCTCTGTCCACCTTGCCACTGTTCGATAGAGTAGAACACGCGCACCCATTGCTTCCCGTAGCTCTATGTGGCATTGTCGTACATTCCTACAGGGGAAGAATGTTATTTTAACATTGTTCACTATCCATTCCTGACCACTGTCGCTGAACTTCGGGGCGTGCTGAGACACGCAGCTCTGCTCGCATACACCATCTGTTGACTTCATTCAAAAGTACATTTAACCGTATATCATATATTTTTCATGTTAGCATGACTTATGGCTTATCCCTCACAATAAAAAAGAAACATCTTTAACACAAAACGAGAACTACAACAAGATTACCATAAAAAAAGAAATTTAGCAAAATTACTTGTTAGAAAAGTACTTCAAGAAAAGTAGTATAACTTTATGAGCGAGGCAGAAAACGACATACATAGACAACAATCAAGACATTACAAAAGGAAACGAGAGTGAATTATATACGGGAAAATGATTATAACATAATAAACAATGATAGTATAAATCAGAAGAAAATAAGTGAAATAAGTTAATAATCAAAATATGCATAAACTTACCTACAGAACTAGAACTACAATGTTCTTTAAAAACAGAAAATAGTCTGAACCTGGCTAGATTAATGCAGAACTGCTAAAACACGGTGAAATTAAAGTTAAGGAAATTTTATAAAAATGCAGTAATAAATATTGGGAAGAAAAGGATTCCTGAAATGTGTATATCAAGGAGTAGGCTGAAACATAGACTAAAGAATCATACAATAAATATAATTATCAAATAATTGAAAAATGAAATTAATATAATGTTCATTTATAATATTTATGGACCTGAATTGTATTAGATTGAATTGTTAGGGTCAGAGGAGGATATTTCGGTATTTTAGCCTTGCTCAACGCCGGTCGTTTGTGTCTGTGGAGACACAAACGGAGGCATCTCCAGGAAGAAGGAACAAGATGAGGAAGACACCTGGAGACCCTGATACATGGGTGGAGAGGCACGGGCGGAGTGACTAACAGGTTTCCAGATAAAAAAACCCAACACTGGTGGAGCCTCCAAGAAATTAGAGTCCACAGAAGGGACCCTACCATTTTGCCGTGATACTTTGGACTCTCTAACAGAACCAAATGAAATGAAATGGATGAACAGACAATTCGTGAAAAGTAAAAATCTATCCCAGCATTTACCTAAGTGACCAGGTCAACAGAAAGTCACAAATAAAATGGCCAAAATGGCTAACCATAGGAATTTGAATCCGGGGCCTCCCGAGTGCACGTTCCAAGGTTACCGTCTGAGCCAACTCGTTTGGTTTGGATAGACTTGGTAAAAGAAATTGATTAAGTGAATAATACAAATTTCTTAACAATATTAGTTATTATTAAAATTTTAGTACACGTACTAAATAAACAAAAATAAACACATTTTTAGGCAATGTATGGCTCTCACGAGATACAATTATTAGTTATGGTTTAAGACAAGGGTGAGTTTATCTCTGCTACCAACAGACGATACCCTCTTAATATTAAAAGAAGACATTTCGTTCACAATTGATTAATACATAGAGATATAAAAACAATACAGTTTTAAGTGCTGCTTTTTGCAGATGACATGGCGATGATTACAGAAAGTAAAAATAAATTACGAATTAAAAAATTAGCTTAAGACTACAACTTTAATATATCAAATTATGAATATATATAATAAAATTCAAGATTATGACTTTTTGATAAATGCAGCCGGGTTCGATTTGTGGGGGCATAAGCTTAAGTATTTGGATAATTATAATGCCCCCACATTGGAGCGTCAACAAATTGGCGCCCAACATGGGGTATTATAATTATCGAAACTCTTAAGCTTACCCCCCCGCAAATCGAACCCGGTTTCAAATTTGCTCCCAACGTGGGGCATTGATGCAACGCCCATTAAACAACCCCCGATTAAGGAAAGCATATAGGTAGGAAGATCAAATACAGTCTTGAATAATAAAATACTAATACAAGTCCAAAATGATTATTTGGCTTGTAGTAACAGGAGTATATTTATTCCAGTGGCAGCATTATAATACAATTTTTACAAGCGCACGGGTTCAAGTTTTAAAATACACAAGATCTGTTTGATTTAATACATTATTAAAAAGGAATAACATTAAGAATGTTACACATACAGCTGGATTCACTCAAATTGTTTTTTCCACCTCCGTCACCGATTATCGTTCAGACCTGTGCTGTCTCATCATTAGAATCCTTCCTCCTGCTCTTGCCGGCAGAGCTCATCACTTCCCTTTGTGCGATCGCGTAACGCACAGTAATTGCCAATAAATAAAAATAAAAACTCGAAGTGGAACAAATCTAAAATTCTACAAGATAATCATTGTTCTAGTTTAAAAGAAAGGACTGGGCAATATTCACAGCAGAAAAAATACCTTAAAACAATTCAAGAATGTTACTAGACTAGATAAAAAATATGCATAGATTTAATACATTTTAATTACTATAAAATAATTTTTACATGTACGAAACGCACAACAATAATTTACTAGGAATAATTAATACCCGCAATCCATTGGAGTTGTAGTTACAAAAAGAATACAGGAAGACGTAAAAGAAAATGACATGAAGTCAGAACCAGAGACTTCCTAATCAACAAAAAATATTGTTGATGATAATGGTGATAGTGAAAATCCACTTTTTTTCTCCAACTACCATATTGTCAACCTAAATATTTTCATCTTGAACTTTCTAGTCAACGACAAGGAATGAGATAAATGCATTAGATGGCATTGAATTTCTCAGTTGTGTATGGGAGTGTATGACAGGCAGGTGATGAAATAAGAGTAGGTATTGGTAATGCACAGTAGAGTTGCTATCTCGGATACACAACTAACCCAGGACTGTACGCTGAATTGCATTTCGAGATAAAAGAATTGTAAGGTTTGAAGGCTAAGACCATGTAGGGATTCTTCCATTGGGATGCTGCAGAAATGCATTTTTTTCCATGCAGCACTGAGTGCTTCTAATTTTCAATTCAGTCCTTAATTAATTAATTAATTTTAATTCGTTTCAGACAACTAAGGACTACGATTGCACAACTCCTTGTTCTTTTGTAAGCCTTTTCCTCCGATGCCCGTATTCTTTCATTCTCTGACTTATTTTAATTTGTTCTTATTCCGATAATACTCTTGCTGGGCTCTTTGATTTTTCTTTCGACAGAGCCTTCACCTCAGCATTTTTCTTTTTTAACACTTCTGTTTTCTATGTCTTCATCCTTTACTCCCCGCTGTTTTAAATCTTGATGAACACCTTTCACCCAATGGATTTGTGTCTTTCTTTTCTCTTAAAAGGTGAGGATCTATTCTACGCTATTCTTTCTGATCCCATTGTTTTTAAATTCCCATAAAACCCTAACAGTCTTTTCCCTATTTTGTTGGAGATATTCTCAAAATTTTGATGTAGTTCATAGTTTTTTCTCAAGGGAAAAGTGATCTCATCAGCTGTTACTTATTTAGGCCTCAGGAACTTCCCTTGAACTTTATTTTCTTCTTTACAGACATTCCAGTATACTGTAATGTCTAAATTTGGCCTGGTAAGGTAATATTTGCATTTGTAGGTATTCTGGCATAATCTAAAAGCTATCTCCATCTTTCTTGATGTTCAGAGTCAAAATTTCACCTAGGTACTTGAACTGTTGGACTCTTTTTACATCACCATATTTGGTTTGCACTATTCATATTAGATCTCTGGTATCCATAATCAGTTTTTTTTCAAACTAAACTTATAGTCCCGCCTTCATTGCTATTTTTTAAAGATTTATGTCTGTCTTGTCACAATCTCTAGACTCTTTGCGAAGAATGCAATGACATTTTCAGACGTGACTCATTCAATTTTAATCCCGGTCTTTTGATGGCCTAATCTACTGCATTTATAATTTTGTTCTGATTAATTTATTTATTTCTTTATTTGATTATTTGCTCCAAAACACTGCTGAGGAAAGGCCTTCTCCTTATCTCGCACCTTATTAATATCAAAATGTTCTGATAATTCACCCAAAAATCTAACTAGCGATTTAGTGTTTACTAACGCTTGTTGTTAGTGCTGTTCTTTTAGCATTTATTCCAAATTCTTCCAATACATTCATCATTGTATTCCGATCTATGGAATCGTATATCACAAATGCCGTGATCATCTCTTTATTTATATTTATATTTTTTCTTGGTTTTGCGAAAAATCTCTTCCACATATGTTCATTCTGTCCTGAAACTCATTGCATTCTCGTATTTATTGAAATATATGATTATTGAAGCGGTTTTGTATGGCCCCACGTTGGGCGCCAATAATTGAAGCTGTTTAGTAGGCTCCGGTAATGTGCCCCAGGTTGGTACCAATTTGAACCCATTTATTGTCGACGTCGAGTGGCCTTACTTTGTGATGTCAATTTTGCAGTGGTTTTGTAGATTATTATTGGTCGCTTCGATATTGTTTCCCACACTTCAATGAAACAATTTCTCAGAGTGAATTCTGCTATTTTATTGACTCGTACTCAACAGGAATGGGAGAGGATTTCAATAGTGTAAATAAGCACGCGATGTGATTATATATATTGATATTTTATAATCTTAAATTTTTTTCGCGTCCGCTTATGTTTTGCTTACGATAAACGCAGATAAAACTTAGTTGCCGCGTGTGAAACTTACAGATGAGTGCCGCGGCGCGTGAAACTGAAAATTGCTCAACTGATATATTGGAACTGCGTGCCCGCGTCCGAAGTAGAACGTGTTATCTGCGTCTGTGTACTGAGTTGCGTCTCACCGCGTCTGAAACTTAGTCTGCATGTATCTCGCCGCATGTAAAACTTCAAACTGCGTGTATCTTGCTGCGTGTAGAACTTAAATGCCTGGCCAGGACTAGCAAATGCAAATCAAGTAATCGATGGCTATCAATATGCCATGGGGTCACAAAGGCAAGCGCAATCTTTGCGCCTATCATTAAAAGTTCAAACGTATATTTTCCATTAGCTGGTTTAAGTTAATCTGCCACACATGCCATTCGCTATTTTTTTGAAAGTTTAAAACATTTTTCTAGCATTGGCTAGTTTAAAGGCTAACAGTAAACGCCTGTCGGGGTAAAGGCCGCAAATGGGTTTAAAAGTCCTTCAGTTTATTAACCTTGCAAGGGCAGTCCTTTTAATAGAAGTGACTTCACAATCAACCTTCGGGTTCTTGCTATAGTGTAGTTGTATGACCCTTTTGTTGGCTTTCCAAGCTTCCGTAACAAAACACCAAGAAAATTTCTCTTTTATACAATTATTTCATTGAAATGAAATCTTATTATGCAAATATACTTAATATTTATATTATTGATTACATTGCCAAAATATGATGATACAGCTTATGTAAATGTACATTATAATTATATTTCAGTGGGAGAACCTGTTGCATTCCCTATTCTATTCTGAAGTGTTTTGGAGAATATCTTCTATATTTATTTTATCTATAAATAATCAAGACCAACCACATTTACCAGAGTTCAATGTAATTATCGATAGCAGACAAAATGGTTGAAATTGTAGTCCGTACTGTTAATTATATGGATTTGTTAATTTGGTTCGTTGCAGTTACGTGGTTCATTACAGTGGTTTATAGTTGGAAGTAAATCCACCGTAGCTTTTTAATTATTTGTTTTTATTATGTTAATATGGATTTAATAAAATTACACCAAGAGCTTGTGAATAGAAAATGTTTAGTAAAACGTGGGTTGCTCTTAATTATTGCAGTGCATCGAATAATACATATTTACATATCCTAAAGAGCAGTCATTGAAGGAAGAGTAAATAAAGGGTATATATACAAATTTTGAAGTTAATGATGAAACTGTAGTGTGTATTAAACATTTCGACCAAAATTTGTGGTTAGGGAGGACATTTTCTCAGGACAAGTTTCCCTATTCTACCGTTGTATGCGACTTGAAGCTTAGCAATGAAAGGAAAGATTTTAGAACAAGATGGTGACTTTTAATAAATAGTGTGAGCCTGATATTATCATATGTTTGACTCGTTTGCAAGTGAGATTATGTAAAACAGGTACACCTGTAGTGGAGTCGTCATGTTACTGCTATTAAATACATGGAATTCTTTATCTGGTTCATTTAAGTTACGAGGTTTGTTACAGTAGTTTATTGTTGGAAGTAAATCAACAGTAGTGGTTAGTGTTTTAGTAAACTAATGTTGATTTAGTGAAATCACACCAGAAACTTGTGTAATACAGAGTATTAAGTACAATATGGGTTGCTCTTGTATGTCTTAATCATTGCACATCCCGGATAATATTATATTTACATTTCCTAAATATCAGTAATTAAAAGAGTGGATGAAGAACATACACTTTGCAAATTTTGAAGTTAATGACAAAACTGTAGTGAGTATTAAACATTTATTGCCGAACATTTTGGTTAGGAAGGACATTTCTTCATTGTTATTTTTCCTATTCTACTATTGTATGTGACAGTGAGGGTTTAGTAATGAAAGGAAAGACCTGGAAGAACACATGAAGCCTATTTTGGAGCAAATGAAGAGAGTTTTAATGAATCGTGTGATAACATGTTTTGACTCCTTTGTAAGTGAGGTTAAGACAAGACAATACACCCATTTATAACTATGTCCTTTCCTATGAAATATATGATGCTGTCCCATATATGTTGATAAATTTTAAGGTGTCCTGTAATTTGGAAGTTGTGTGCATTTTATACAAATTTGTGCTTGGCTGTGGATAAGTTCATTATCCATGTTATTTTATATTTAATTTACATATGAGAAATGCTGTTTACAAACAATTTCAGATACTTAATCCGGAAATATTTTCTAATGATAAATAATATCATCTTGTAAATGTAATACTGAGAAAAAGTTTGTTATTGGCAGTAGTAGGTTGTAGTTGGTATTAACATAATAATAATAATAATAATAATAATAATAATAATAATAATAATAATAATAATAATAATAATAGAGATTGGTTTTCAATACTGTCGATGCCCTCGATACGCAAGATGTATCGATACAGAATGACACCCTTTGCACGAGCCGAACACGTTTTTAATTCTTTGCTAATACAATAACGTTTAATTAATATTGTCACAGACAGCACTTTTAAATTGATCGCAAAAACATCTATCTCTTGAATTAGGTTCAATAAATAGCATGTACATACACCAAGAAATTGGATGCGCTTCCAGGTTCGATCGCCGACTCTGAAATAGAAGCGATCATTCAGAGCTTTACTGTGATGCAACGTGTGAATAGAGAAAAACATAAACCCGGGGCTCAGCGTGTACAGAATGGTTATTATTATAACTTGGACTGTTTCCACAAGCATTAAGGGCTTTTTGAGGATCTTTGTGAAACCTTCATCTACGAGGATATCCCTTTCAGTAAGGGCAATAATAAAATGTTGCAAACATTTTTGAATAACATATAAATAACAGAGGCACAATTATTCTACTTTAAGGGGAAAATATTTATGTGCTGTTAAGAGAAGAAATTTTATAAAATATTAAATTAAATTGCAGAGAAATATATCGGGATGTCTATAGATGAGATCAATTATGCTGTAGAACATGTAGTGCGGGGCACGTTAAAGGAAGAACAACCCCGGAAAATTGTGAGCGGCTTCACATCTATAAACTTTTGGACAGTCTATGAATTTTCAGGTCGAATGAATGCATGTCTTGTTATTGCTGGATTGCTGTTTCTGACGGATGCTGCAAGCTTGAAGCTGAAAAGTTACCATTATCTACAGGCGTTGTGCAGTAATTTAATATATAACTACTGTGCGTTTCAATCAGCCATCCACCAGCCAAGCTCTTGGGCCCGAATTCTCCAGCGCTATCGGTCCGTAATCTCCCCATACAAGGTTATATTTCAGGTTCAAGTCAGCTATTACAAAGAAGTTTATGTTTTGTTTGCAGTGTGTTAAGTGTGTTAACTGTTCTTAATATCTTTTCCATCTTTTGACGTCAAGTTTGAAGTGACTAGCTGTTTTTCCCAGAGCTATGTCTGACCATATGGTACGTGGTAATGGCAGGAGTCATCAAATAACTCGAATTTGGTCTTTTGGGTGAGATGTGTGTTGAAAAATAAGTTAAAAGTCGTGAAATTTGTCACATACTTACACGATTCCTTGTTTTTTAAATTGCTCATATTTATTACTTTTTTTATTCCAATTTCTTTTTTTCCCCTCTTATGTCAGTGAACTAATTTTGAAGGTCTTTCCCCGCCTTAGCAAACAAACGTAATTTATTGGCGAATTGTACATTTTACCCGTTTATGTTTAGTTCAAACGTTACTCTTCTCTCAATCTATTTTTAAAGACATACAATAGAGTACATATATGAAATTGTGTGGCCTTGCTTTACCCCTAGTCCTAGCTTTTACATGCCGCTTTTATGGATTAAAGTAAAGCATTTTTCTTTCTTGTTTGTTGTTTTTTAAATACTTTAAAGTTCTTCTCTAATACATAAATTTGGAACAATAATTTTCAAGTACCTATAAATTTCTTATATCTTTAAGATTTCATTGCTACATAATCATTTTCAGCACAATCATTGCAGTGTATGTTCCTCATTATGCATTTGAGGAGAAATCAAATATAACTTTTCTATTGTTTTTTCTAATTTAACGGATTCCCCATCAAGAAATCAAAATAGTATACACTTCAATGTTATGAGTACTTTGCTAATCTGAAGTATTAAATAAGATTGTGATGAAATCAATTCTGGCCGAAATAACATTATTATTATTATTATTATTATTATTATTATTATTATTATTATTATAGCAATAATTTTTTTTAAATTGTATTGCTTTGAATAAAGTTTTACTTTCAGTGGTAGCTTAACCATTAACATAAGTTAAGCAAAACTTCAAGATAAGATTAAATAGCTCTAATTTGACAAGTATAACAAATGAATAACTATGACCTCAATTTTAACAATATGTTTCATGATGCCAAACTAAAATATGTTATATAATACGTATATTTATACTCAAATGTTTTATATTATTATACATTCCAAGAGTAATGGGTTTCTGTAGTGTCAAAAACAAAATTTGTTCACCTTTTAATGGTGTTGTAATGTCCAATTGTTCTAAAAATGATTATTTTACAATAGTGCATATATATATGAGAATTAGTCAAAATGTGGTGTCACTATTTTACTTCTCCAAAATAAAGACACATAACTCCCTTCAACTTTTTGTAGTCCTATTGCAATTTGTGTGTGTCGGTCCTGGTGATGTAATGCTTACCGTACTGGCCTCCTAAACCCAAGATCGCGGGTTCGAACCCGGCCAGGAGCGGTGGATTTTTTTCGGGCGTAAAAATCCTAAGTATGGCTTCCTTCAGAAGGCAAGTAAAGCCGTGGGTCCCGTGTCGTACATTTACGGCACGAAAAAGAACCTCAAGCCTGAAAGAGAGGCCTCTGAGCAAAATTTGTCGGCCGTTTCACGCCCTGAGTTGAATGGGACCCTGATGACCTGAAATGTTAAAGAGCGTCCGTAAATATTGCAATGTAGGGTACAGCAGCAGTGACCTAGGGAAGTAGCAACATTTGCAAGTAAACATTTACTCGATTTCCGGTCATGTATTTATTCTTTCTTCTAATTCGTTGTCTCTAGACTTCTGTTTCTCAATGCATGAGACTCCAGCGAGGTCTCCCTCACCTCTTTCTCAGACTTTCTCCTTTCCTTGCGCCAGTATGGAGGTCTCACTACGTTTATCTGTTTCTCGGAAGCCTTGCTACTCCTATATGACCTGCGCATTTCCAGTTTTGACTTTTAATAGGTAGCCCTCACATCTATCTTATTTTAACTTTTATTTATTTTTGTGGGTATTCTGTCCACGAGAGATAATCGCAGTATTTTGCGCTTTATATTTCGCTGACTGACTTGGATGGGTTCTGATGAACTTTCGGCAAGCACTAAGTTTGGCAATCGTACAAGACCTTTGGAAAAGTGTAGGTTTCTAGCGCTTCAAATCTTAATTTTTCATTTAGTCATTTGTTCAGAAAAAAAAAATTGTACCCAAATATTCTCCATGCTACAGCCACCATTCTTCATATTTCTTTCTTCATGTAATTATAAAATAGGAAATATATATTGGAACTCTTTAGAGTGGATTCTGATAGATGTTTGTCATAATCTACGTTTTCTTCATATATTTTTGGTTAGTGTTTGTTTTTGTTTAGGTTACTGAGCTGATGAAGAAATGTTCGGAGGTTCCTCGCTTTTATTGCAAAGTCGTCTGAAATCTCAGATTAGTAAGCCCTGTATTCATTCTTTTGTTGTACGTGTTACACAATGGCAAATATTAATAACTTGACTTGATTTATCTGGTTACTTAAAAATGAGGAAATCTTATTTTTTAACTCACCCTAATATTATAATTATAAATATTAAGCGACGGCTGGTCAATAAAAGATATATTTTTGACAAAATATCTTTACACGTCCTTATAATTTTAATGATAATTCTTAAAGTCATACCCTTTGAATGCAATGCAAATGTTCCAGTGTTTCTGCCAATGGTTCTGGAAACCATTTTTTGATAAGTCCTTCAGAAACACTACGTAGTTTTTACCACAGCTTCTGATGTTGGAAAATGGAAACAAGAAGGCATTTCTTCAATTTGGGGAAAAACGAAAAAGTTTCATTGGACTAAATCTGATTTTTTAAATATATTCAAAAAATTTGCGGTGTGTGGCCGTGCATTATCGTTTTATAGCATCCAGCTTGTTGCATGAAAATGTGATCTTTCGAGTACGACATGACCTTTCTGAGTTTTCAGGGCTTCATTGTCCAGGTACAGTTGTGCTTGCAGGTACCACATGCTGGTAAATCATTTCTTGTATATTGAGAAATGAGATAAGCATAAAGTTCCCAGCAGAAGCAACCAGTTTTACTTTTCTGATGTTGGTAATGATGGAGATTTCCACACAGAGCTTTGCTATTTACTCTCAGTATCGAAATGATGTAGTCAAGTTTCATCAGCAGTGATTTCCTTTGAAAGAAATTCCGCAACTTTGGGATATTTTTAAGGAAGGAAGCAGCAATTCCAGGCCTAAATTTCGTTTGTCATTTATGAGAACTGAGGAAAACCTGCGAAAACCCTCAGTTAAGGGTTTGTCCTGTTGGGAATCGAACTCCGGACCTCACGCTCACGAGTCCGTGCCTCAACGACCTCAGTCACCTTTGTTCGTGAATCAGCCTGCATTTGGAATTCACCGTACACACGTCTCATGTACAACTTTTCTGTTATCAACGTGTGGGTGGATCCCAGTGAAAATTTTAGAACTTTTAAAAATGTTTTTAATTTATTCCACGATCCTCTCACACAATGAACAATTTCTTCCTTACAGCATACACTGAAGCGACTGGTTCACCATGCTTTGAAATTGATTGCCTCTCCTATTTAAAGACTTTAACCCATCTTCCAGCTGTGCTACTGGAAAGAACAAACTCTCCATTGACCTCCTGTGATATTGCATAGCACCCCAGCTGAAGATTTTTTTGGATGAAAGCAAATTTCAAAGCAACATATTGTTCGTCGTGTGTCACCTCCATTACTGTAGGCGGAACTGAACATGTGTTAACTTGTATACCTCTCACAGGCGGGAACCCTGAGTAACTATATCTGGTGTCATTTCCTGTAAAAAGTTTGATTATTCTTTATTGAGCACTCACTGCTCGTAAAACTTTTTTTTATTTCCCCAAAATAATAAATAAATATATTAGAATAAAAATGTGCGTAATAAAATGATATCTAAACCTCCAACCACTATAAGTTAAATTTAAATTATTCAAACGCTACACTTAACTCTCTGCAACCAAGACAGATCGTTACCAATGTAACGGAAATATTGTGATAGGTATATTTAATATTGGAGAAGAAATGTGCTCGCAATTAAGTGATGTAACAGAACATAGAAATGCTGAAATTTATAGAGGGGAACTGCATGGAGTGTCATAAGTTATATACAAGACATGGATAACTAAAGACTCACTGCAGGACCAGAGAGTACTAACTATTTATATCATGGGACTTGAGGAGTACATTTGTTCTTTATTTTACTCTTGCACAAAACACATTTCCGAATAGAAACATGGATTAGCGAAGTGAGTTGGCCAGCCACTTTTTAATACGCTGAAAAATTAAGAAAACCATTACAAACTTTTCGCCCATTTTACTTTCAAATCCTACCAATTTCATGTAGCGCTGAATATTTAAATAAAAGAGAGCGTGAAACGACTGGAGGGAGGTAAAATGCTGGGAAAGCTTGGAGAAAGAAAGCAAGGAGGAGAAAAGAGATAGAGAAAGAGACTCTTAATGTGGTATATTGTTTTATCTCGGCGGGAACAGACTCGCCACATGTTGGCCTAATCAAACGAAACGACGATAGCCTTAAGGAATGTTCCCCCTTCTGCATGAAATGCAAATTAAGCATCGCGCTGGGTGGTGCTTCATACGTGTGTCGCCTATTAAAATATTTAAAGTGGGTTTCTTCAGCTTTTCCCTGAATCTGTCCTTAGACGAAAAGAAATCTTCCCATTCTTACATTTTTATAGTTGAGGAAAGTTCTGCTTTTCCCTAGTTTAACTAATCTTCTAACAACATCATAAGATATTGTCTTAAGCTATCTTTCTTTTCTCAAACTCCGTTATCTTAATGCTATTTAAATAATAATTAGTGAGTGTTTGCAAATATGCTACTCAAAAATTAAACAGAAAGGATGCATATTTTAAGCATATTCTACAAAATGTTTATTGAACGAATTTTAAATCTACAATCATCTTCGGTGCAATAGAGAGATTCGTCTTGTTTGAGGGAATTTAGATGACGGCGGCAACGTCCGGGAAATCTGTTCAAACATTCCTTGCAGGTACAACATGCGGTTCTAGAAGTTCTCAAGATAGCCGAAGTCCAAATAGGTGGGTAACATGACATGAGGTAAGGGAACATGTTGATTAATCTCTGCTTCAAGGTATCAGTTTGAATTTACATACCACAGGAAAAAGTTTATGAACTCTCAAACGATATCAACTTTGTTTTCTGTTGTTAACTAGCAGCTGTTACTCTAGCAGCCTACTATATGGGATGGAAGAGATGCTTCGGTTCCTCGACTTCGCTGTGGGCCTTTTGCACCAAACTTCCAGATCCGGAGATGGCAATTGGAACTTGCGGGGTCCCTAAGGTTTTCTAGATGACAAATATCAAAGGCCGACAGGCCTGCGAGAGCGAAGGCTGCAGCTTGAGGAGGTTACCAAATAAAATCGCCAGACGCCAAAACAGAAACTTCCCCCATGCAGCACAGCACCAGTCCAAGTCCCTTGGCTCTTTCTACTCTGCAACTAGAACTGTGAAATGAATTAGAAGAGAAAGAGAGAAAAAAAACTGTGGAAACGAAATAAATACCCGTCCCAGCATTTGATGAGTACCACGAAAAAACCCCCAATATCTGAATGAACGGTCCCAAGGAATTTAAGCCACTCCGTTCAGTATTAACTAAAGTAAGGTCATTCTAAAGTGCATGACAGAATGAACCAGGAATAGTTTTGGTTTATTCTCATCTTCTGTCTATCACCTCTTTATGTAACGTCTCACAGGTTTGTACACTGCTGATACAAAGAAATTAAAGTGAAATCATTAGGTATTTTGCACCGTTTTTTAAATGAAGGTGAAAACTCCCAGAGGTTTACTTGTTTCAATAGGTTTGTAATGCCTTTACAATAACATTTTAACAAAGTCAGGATTAAAACCAATTTCGATTACTTTATGATCATAGGCTCATGTGTAGTTTTCTTCAACTGCTAAAAAGACTGAATTTTATTTTTTAAAATAGCTGAATTATTAACCAATTTTATATGCCATCATGGAATTTTGAGACCTATTTTGACTGCGTCTGTAGGTGAGCGTAGCGCGCGCTGGGCCAAGGCCAAACAAGTCGCCGTCTTAATAAACGATAATTTTTGGTATTACAATAGCAAGCATTGTTTCCATCTTTGTGTTATATTTACTCAGTTTGTGGTTAAGATTTCAATATGTAGTTTGTGAGTTTTACGTACCATTATACGCTCTTGGTGCGCCAGTATTATTAATGATAGTATATTAGTGAAGTAAATATATTCGTAATGTAATGCATTAAAATAATATCATTTGAGCAAAGTAAATAAAGTCCACAGGAATAATCTCTATACTCGTACTTAGAAGAGCTCAAAGAAACTATCAGGTAAAAATTGGAAGAATTATGAAAGCGGCTAAATGCAAATTTATTAAAACATTTCGGAAATGTACTACCATAGATGAGCTCGTATAACACATGTTGTTATGTTATGAAATAAAAATAATATTATGTGCATGTAATTATTGATCAAAGTTGTGTAAAAATGCAAGGGAAACTTGACCTTGGCGGAACCGGCGATCCCCGTGACCTAGTTTCATTGCGCACGCAGATCAAAATTAACTCACTGTCCTTGTTTCCGCTAATTTATACTTTTCATAATTTGCTGATGCTTATAATGTAATAAGCTAATAACTAGTGATGGAACATTTGAAATCATCGAAATGAAGTTTACTTAGCAATACAACTATCCTGGACTCTGCTTAGAGGTTTTATGTAACCAACAGCACTTTCTGCATTCTAACCCATCCCTCTGACGTCGTGTACCCTAACTTGCGTCAGGTTTATGCTAATATCTTATTTCCGAAGGAATTGTTCCATCTCTAGCAAAAACTGCCCATTTGTTTAAGTGCGTTCCTTATTGATTTTTGTATTTTTGGTTATTTAATGAATTTTGTTATATTGATAAGGTATAGAAATATACTTTATCGTTTTTTTTAAATGAGCAGTTTTTTAAAATAATTTTGAACAACATGTTTTGTTCACGATGCAACATATGTGCTAAGTAATTGAAAAAGTATGTAAACAATTTTATCTCTCATAAAGTACCTAAGTTTAAGGAAACAAATTTGTTACGACGGCTATATGAAAGATATACAGACAGGCTCCTCATGAAGAGTGACGTTTAAAGACCTCTTATATTCTTTGCTTGTATAGAGTCCTTTACCCCTAACACAGCATTTATTTATTTGTGAATTTAGTATGTTTAAAGATATATTTAAACCAAACTATTGACTAGTCATATAAGTTTGTTTTTATCGTACGTGTTTGCGACTGGCCTTGGATGCATAGATTATACTTGAAAATATTATATATTATTTTGAATGTCCTTATGCTTAAGGAACATTTTATAAACTTCCATAAAAGTGCAAAAATGCTGCCAATAACAATGATGCATACTATACAAAATAAAATTTACTACACTGAGTAATAAGAATATAATATTTTGATTTGAAGAGGCGTGATTTTAAATTTTACTCGTTGTTATAGATGTACTGGAGGTGTGCATTGTTATCAGATGATGTTAGTGGTTAAAACATAAGGAGAAGAGAATGAATTTATCATATGTGAAAACTCTGGAGTCTTGAAACTACCAAATTTTAATGATTTTCTAAAGATTAGGAAATATCAGAAAGCTATAAATAGCTTGAGAGACACCTTAATGCAATATATTCTTTACTCTTTATTATACTTTCTATTTTTATGGTGAATTTTATGTGTATTAATGAGCTATCTTTCTCTCATAAATAGGGCTAATGATTGACTACAAGGAAATAAACAGTACTAAAGATTTTCTACAGAGGGGTTAGTTTTTGAATGACAATCAAGCAAATTCTATACAGGTGTACATAGGTAAAATTTCGCTTTATAAGCGAAAATATAACTATAAGCATTAGTTAAAAGTTACGTTTCAGGAATAAATTTTCTGTAAGCTATAGAAATAGTTTAACTGTAGCAAATGCTACTATTATTAAATTATTGAACACTATTTAAAACAATGTAGCCTTTAATTATAATTAATTAATTCGTTAAAATGTGCATTTTTCAGAATAATTTCACTTTTCATGATAAATGAATAACGTAATACAAGAAAATTCTGGTTATCGATCATTGGCATGAATCTTCAAATTAGTTTAACTTGGTTATTTTGCTTTACTTTAGCAAGTTCATCACACCGCAGAAAAAAATTATATAAAAAGTAAATTCTACCATCTTGTGGGGGGAAAAAATGTTCTAAAACTATAATTGGGTGCAATAAAATAGGAAACTAAATGAAATATGTAGAATGCATACCAGGAAAAAGTTGAAGCAATTAAATTATTCATCTGGTGTAACAAGGAAACTCTGTAGTAATATCTGCAAATGCAAAGTAACGGTGTTAGGAATCGATGTGTGGAAATTAAATATGTACAGTTCGTCAAAAATACTATAAAGTAAGGAAATTAAACTTTTCAGTAGCAATGCAATATGTACATCTAAAGACATATAAATTACAACAAAATAAAAATTCGTCACGCAGGAGCTGCGTAAACTTCATACTTTAAAAAAATACAAATTATGGCATTATTAATTACTAAAATGAAATAAGTTATGTCCTTACTGTGTGGTATTAGGTGAACAAAATTATAATTCTTGCAGTCTATAATTATCACAAATGAGAAACCACATTTTTACGATTATTATTATTATTATTATTGTTGTTGTTGTTGTTGTTGTTGTTAAGATTAAGTCACAAAAAGTAATGGTATACTATTAATTAATTAAATACATGACCATTGATAGACAAAACGATACTGTGTTGGTATTTTTAAACATTTTTCAATGTAACGTTGTTTATGAACTGAGTCCTTGATGTAATTGTTACATTCTCTAAAATAGAGAAAAATAACAGAAAGTTTTAAATTAGTTTGTGTATTTAAGAAAAAGATTCATGTTTGAATAAAACAAAATATTTTACTATATAAAAACAATTACAATTTACCAAGCAAATGCACACAATCAAAGATAAACAATGGAAAGTTTTGGGAATTTTTCTTGGCTATGAAATTTAATTGAAATGTTATTGTAGTAAAAACATGTAACTTTTTTTCCTGAAGATTATAACAGAGCGCCCTTAAATGCAAATACAATTCTTACATATTAGATTAATATTTCACATTTACTATCTTCACGACGATGTTTTTGTTAAATATAAAACATACGCACCGTTATAAATACAGTTTATTTGCTGAATTAATTGGTGCTTTTATAGGAAATTAAACGCACAAGCATTTTTTAAATTTCGTTTTTCAAGAATATCTCTACTCCTAATAATGCAATTTTTCCTAATTTATGAAAACCATTTTTCTTATTTTATTTAAATTGCATATACGAAATTTTGTTGTGAAGAAACAAGATTGGTACCGCTAGAGCGATTTTTAAAAATCCTCACTTTTAATGATCGAATTTCCTTGATTTTTAAGGAATTATTTCTCTTATATCATTTAAAAGGCATATGCAGTTTTGTTGTGAAAAAACAAATATTAGGCTGTTAGAGCCATTTTTAAATTTTGAGATTGAAATAAACTCCCATTTATAATCTCCCGATTATCCTGTTTTTCAGAAAATAATTTTCTTTTATTATTTAAATGGCATATATGGAGTTTCGTAGCAAAAAACCAAATATTAATGCAGCTAGAGCGATTTTAAAATTTTGGGTTTCAGGTTAAATCCAACCTACTTCCTAAAAGTCTGATTTAACTGATTTCCAGAAACTGTTTTTCTTAATGTATTTTAATGGCATATACCGAGTTTATTTTAATCAATTTTAAATTTCGCTTTAACCCCCAGTCGTTTTTCAGTTATATCCCCTTCTAATGGCCCGATTGCCTTGATTTTTGAAAACTACCTTTATAAACTTGTTTTAAAGAAACGTGTTGAGTTTCATTGTGAAAAAACGAACATTTCGGCAGCTAGAGTGATTTTTCATTTTTTAAAAAAATTTTGTTTTAGGTTAACATCCACCCCCAATGATCCAATTTTACAGGTTATCCAACTGAGTGAATTGTTTGTTAATTTATGGTTATATGCCGAGATTCCTTGATAAAAATAAAAATAAAAATAAAAACTGTTAGGGCGCTAACAGACACATGCATGCGCACATACACACACACACACACACACACACACACATATATATATATAAATAATATTAATGAAACATAAAAATAAAGAAACACTATTAACAATGTAACAAATTAACACTAATAATAAAAGTAGATAAAGATAAAACACAGAGAAAGAGTCACGCTTGAAATATAGCAATTTCAAGTGTGACTCTTTCTCTGTGTTTTATCTTTATCTACTTTTATTATTAGTGTTAATTTATATATATATACATATATATACATATATTGTTTTTTCATTGTCAATTTTTTTTTTTTTTTGCCTATTAGGCAATATCGATTTTTCACAATACGTTTAATGGATACAAGCGCAATATTCCTTCGGAATTCGCTAAAAGAGTTTTATTGTACATCGAGAGGGGGATGCTTTACTTTTGCTACTGTTTACATTATAATTTTTTAGTATTAACTGGTAAATAAGATATATCTTATAAGTATTTCAAAAAACATAACTAAATGAACATTTGCTTTATTTAAAACCTACGGTTTGTTTCTTCAAGGTGTGAACATTTTCTAACAGTTTATGTTCTTAATAAATATAATATAATAAATATAATTATGTATGCTATGTTAGTATTTTTGTCGTGTTAAATGACAATATTTCTTTGTTTAGTTTAATATTTCATTTATCTTCAATGGGAGGTCTTAACTAAATGTAAACATTCATTTATCTGTTATTACACATGCGTTCTTCTATGCTAAGTTGTACATTTTAGGACTGGAATACCAGAAACTGTTATATAATTGCGACATCTATGACGTAGGAAATGAAGACTGGGTACCGCACAGCCAATGAGCGGTCCAGGTACCGAGACCCGCCCGCTTGACGCCGACTTTTCTCCGATCCTGCACCTAAAATTAAAGATGCGGGCCACCCGCTCACGTGCGAACAGAAAATTGAGTCGTGAAACTAAAACACAGTCATTTCGGATGAAGGACACGGAGAGTATGCAAAGGAGGAAGAGACGCCGTGATAAAGGAAAAAGATGAAGAAAAAGAAATGGAGTTTCAAATGGAAGAAAAGCGGGGAGAGGGCTTAAAGAAACACAATTAAATAAATGAAAAAGGGGAAGAAGAATGTGTTAAAAGGATATTTTGTTGGAGAAAGAATAATGATGCCATTACCGTAAATAAAAAGAATAAGAGAACGTAGCTCAGGAAATAGGAGCAAAAGGACGGAATAAAGGGGGAAAGAAACAAACGAGAGTTGTTTCAGAATTTCTTGTGCAATAAAGGAAACCAGAAACTTCATGCCTGTGTGAGGTTACAACTGCTGAAGCGCGAGGAATTTTCATGGTTTTTAGCACTTAATGATGCGAATATACCAACTGGAACAAATGTATTAATTTATTCACGTAACAATAGAGCATGTGCTTTAAATAGTACATATTCAAAACTTCTACAGAGAGCACTTCATTGAAAAATTAAATATATATTTATGAAAGTTTTAGTTTAAATGAAGTTAAATACCATAGTCCATAAAATTTTACAAATTTCTGTTGCAAGTTTTAAAAGAGCTGGGAAAATTGGTTCCGAAGCACTACTGATAATATATTGCCAATTATTTCGGAGGAAACAAATATTTAAAAGTTGTTTTGATATAAAAACCGAAAGAAAAAGTTTGCAACAACTGGTACTTAAAATTCTATTTCATATTCTTATCTTGCGGCCTACCTCGTCCTCTTTTGAATTAACCTCTTTGCTCTTGTTTTAACAAATAAAATTTCTGCAATTAGTTTGAGACAAGCTCTAACTCTTTAAGAAGTATAGTTGTTCCAAAATAATATAGTACATTGATCTACATATGTACATGTGTATTTTAATTAAATACTATTAGAATATCATTAAACATTTCTTCATAGCCTTTAGTATAGCTATGATAGTGTCTATATAACTACCAATTATTATCTTAAGTTTTATGTATATAGTTTTTCAAGTAGCTTTCAATTTCAATTGACATTTTTTTGAGAAAACGCTCTGAACATGAACTCATATTTTGAAAGGAAATGTTTTTGAAAATTAACATTATAAGATCACTTTGGGGAACGATATAATATGCATATTATTTTTAAATTGCAATTCTTTTCTTTTACAAAATATCTGAAAGATAGTATTTTTAAAACTATTTACTAGGAGAACTCGCTCCTGTAAATTAATTTGGCACATTTCTGAGTTAAAAGTTTAGAGCAAGGCAAATTACATATCACAACTTTAGTTTAAACAATATTTTAAACTAAACATTTTGCTATTTTACAGTTCCACATAAGCTTTCATTAGATTCTACATAAATATAAAAAATATTTCAGTGAATACACCAAATTCGAAGCTTTGAACAAAACTTTACGCTCCAATTACGTATTTTCTGTGTCTATTAGTCTCCATCATATTCTCAGTTCCCTCATTTTCTATTAAAAGGTTATTGTATGCTGATTTCAACAAAAATGCCTAATCAAGGACTTATTTAATGAGCAATCTATTATGTCGTTGAGATAGTAGCATGCGCTTTCGTAAACAATGTCTTGCATAGCGGAACACAGAAATATGCTCTCCTTTAGCTCATATAAAAAGTGTAATATTTAAAATGTTTGCAACTGCATAATCCGCACAAGGACCATATAAATATTTTGATTGTTTCATAATTTTTTTTTCGAAAATGAAAATATTTCAAATTTTAAGACTGTGCATGTTCCAAGCACTTTCTCAAAGTTGTTTAATTTAACCTTTATTGAAGTTAAAACCTTTCTTTTGAAAAACATACTTGTGTAATCGTTATTTTCATTATTATCCTTTTGGAACTATTTTGTATAGCAAAATAAACAATTCTGGAATCAAACCAAAAATAAATGCGCAATTAACAAAATGTATGAGTCTGGAGTCTGTGTTTCAAAAATACTATGTTATTGCCATTTACATCAACGTAAGTATCTTGCCAACATATACAGCGTAAAATTCACTATCAACTTAACAGTGCACAGAATTACCAAGGATATTTCTTTCTGAAAGTAAATACAATGAGAAATGACATCGGTATACAAGCAATGCACATAAACATGTAAATAAATACCATAATAAAAGAGCTATAAACAACAAACATTTACCACTTATTTAAAAGTATTAGCAATTAAGCATGAAATAAAATATTTCGTGATATATAAAAACATTGATTTTAATAGAAAAAATAATTTAGAACATGTTACTTTTTATTCATTACAAATCAGTTTTCTTGCTAATAAAACCATATTAATGAGAACGCAGCAAAGATATAGCAACAATTATAGTGTAATTTAAGTGAATCATGTTTTCCTTTAAAAAGCAATTTGGGATATGGTGCAAGGGCAAGTCGAAAAGAACTAAAAGTAAGACACTTGAAGATATTTTTTAAAATGACACACAAAGAAAGAACAAATAAATAAAAATAAGAAAAAGTTCCATTAGTATAAACATTTTGATTTCGCAGTTTACAACAGGTAATGGGGTCTAATTGCTCTCCTACACTTCTCAGATAATATTACGATAACAAAGTTAAAAAGCGCTTGCTCTAAATTCCATTCTAATGGACTAAGGTATTCAACCTACTGGCTACTGCAACAGTGTTTGTGTTAAGAATAATTTATAGCTGTCTATATTAGACAAACAACATGTAAAACAACTTAATTTAAAATTCAGGAACTGTTAAAGCATGACTTGACTCATTGGTAATGAATGTTTTTTATTAGTTCCTCTTTAATAATAATAACAATAATGTTACTATCCTGTACTGGTAACTACCTGGGTTCTGTGGTTTTCATGAGTTTTTTTTTTTTTTATTCCAAGTTTCTTTATTTCCTCTCCTTTTTACTGATCTCTATATTTCACTCGATTTAACTCCGCAGTTGAACAAGTGCACTTGTAGGCAAAGAGGTTCTAACCACTGGCCCTAAACCAAAAGCCATTTGCTTAAAAACGCGCTAGTGCAAGGGAAAAACGAAAGGGAGTGTTAGCAGATAATGGCAAGGAGGCGAAGCCTTCAACGGAGCGTTGTGAGAGTTTTAGATTTTAACGGCAAGTTATAAAACTTGGCTGGCAAGGGGCGCTATATCCTGATTGTACTTAACTGGGCACGTGATTAGCTGGGTTTCTTATTGTTTCGTTGCTAATGTAGGTTAACATTGTTTAACAAAAAAGCAGTGTATTCTAAATATATTATCAAGTTCTACAAACATTTAAGAATTCTGACTAATCTAAGCGACCCAATGAACTATGAACCAATTACGATATCTTGCTGATAGGCAAGAGCGGCGATCGTTGCGGTCTGCAGGTATCGTAGAGTGACACGACCATAACTATATGAGAGCAGGCCATCTTCGTTTTCATACATTTTTTGGCACTTCTTTAAAAAATTAGCATTACTCGCTGTAGTTCCCGTTGAGTAATGCAGGGTTATTTTCTGGCGAATATTTTGTTTTAATTCTTCCAGGGCATAAGTGGGTTTAACTTGTATACGTTATTTTTAAATTTACCCCAGAAATAAAAGTCGCAAGGGGTTAGATCTCGTGGAAACGAGGAGGTCATAAATTCTTGCTAATAATTCAGTCATGAGGAGTTTATGAGTTTTGACACAGTCTTGTTGAAAAAAAAAAAAAGTGAAATCACGCTCCGTGTCGTTTAATTCTCTAAAAAAAAGACTCAATTGTAATCTTTTCCTTTTTCACGTATGCCACAGCTATTTTATATAGTTTTTCACTTTAACAATTTAGTCGCTTTCTGCAAAGAGACATAAGAAATGCCTATTTGTTGTAAAAAAAGACTTGTTATTTTTGCAGCAGAATTCGCAATGCCATCTAATGTTTCTACTTCAGAACTCTATGCTGTCTGTTAAGTTTCTTACACTGAACTCTGCCCTTGTTATGAAATGTGTTATAAAACTATGGATTGCTTTACGGTCTGGAACTTTCACACCCGGGAATCTTTCTTCAAAATGTCTTTGAACTTGGCCAACTGATTGAGGTAGCACATATGAATCATAATTATATAATTGCTGTGAAGTATAAAATATATATTGAATCATAATTCTTTTGCGATTAAATGCAGAACAAAACACACCATTCGAACTGATCTGAACTGATCTCGATCATTATCAGATTCTTACTGACAGTCAGAAACTGCGTGACTTTATTCCATTCATTTGATCGCTTCGTATATCAAGGGTGTGATTATTCCTTAAATAATTATTACATAAAAATTGCAAAAAGTAAAGGAAAAAAAGTAAAATTCTAATATTATAAAAAAGAAATAATAAAAATGCTATTATCTGAAAGTGAAAAAATCTTTAATATTTAACACATATATAGTTCCTCAAATTATTTACTATTAAATATATAAATAAAATGTAATAACTATATGGCTATGTTATTAGCATTAATTATATCGTTTGTTTTGTATAAACTTAAAGTGACAATGGCCATAATTTTCTATAAATTTCACTAATAAAAATATTTCATAAAATGAAATGTACTATGTACAGATTTATATTTATAAGACCTTTGTCATTCAGTTCTATTGCTATTAAACGCTTATTTTGAAAACTAACAAATGAATGCTGTTTTTGTTAAGATAATAGTGGGATGAGTATTAGATAGTGATAATTTAGAATTTATAACATTGTTTCAAAATTACCGAAACCAACTTTCAATAAAAAACGTATATACTTTTAAGGAACCATATCGTAAGCTGCATTCATGTTAGCCAACTATTTCTGGTCAAACCCTATCTGAAATGCAGATTATTCCGTAATATTTCTCCCAAATATCTTAAACCTTGAAACAGAACTGTTTCAGTAAAATAACACGGGACTTGTTTATGAAATCATATTACTTTTTTCTTTTTGATTTTGTATTTTAAATTACTAGGGGTTTCAAAATTTCTGCAAACTTGTAATTATAATCCCATACACTTTATGTTGTTTATTAGCTTAAACACAGCATAGATAAATGCAAAAACTTCAACTAAAAGTTATTTTAAAATTTTGTAATTTATAATAGCCATGGACAACTTAAAAGATTTTAAAAATATTTGGTATGCCTCACCTGCCCCTCAACTGTCATTTACATAATGTTAAAAGATATCTTCAAATTAGTAATGTAAATTACACCACCAATTAATGCATTTCATAAACATGTCTGCACCATAGCATTTGAGAAATGTATATCTCATTTATAAAATAAAAGTAATAAATCATTTTATATTATTCCATTTTATTTTATAATAAGTTTATACAATTGTTAGTATTCCATATTATAAATAAAGCAATATCTCTAACATAAATATTTATTTAATCATTTAAACATTTTAAATAAAATGTAAGTTTCAAGTCAAAATATATGTGCAGATTTGTTGGAAGAATATCAATACATTCTGAACAAACCTTAAACTATTTATTTAACATAAACATACACATATATGAATTATTTTAAAATATGCCTCTCTGCTATCCTTTTGAGTATTAATAGTAGCATTTGGTTGTATATTTTTGAGGTTCTGGTTTACATAAGCGTTTTTTGTTTCCGCTTTCGAAGCTATTACATTTTCACATATGATTAAGTTATTTGTTATTTTATAAGGGCGATGCAAACAAAAAAAGTTTAATAAAAACAAATGTGATAAAGAAAATGATTTTCATGGTAATATGTGTATATGGGAGCTGCTGAATTATGGGTACAAACTGTAAACATGCTTCGGATAATGGAAGTCGAAAATAACAATACACGATACAAGTTATATTGCAAAGCTGTTAGTTGATGAAAGACAGAAGAAAAAAACCTTCTATATGCCGACATGAGCACATCTTGGTGGAAATTTTCTACGAGTTCTTGGATCGTTTTCAAAGGAACAGGACTTTTTTTGTCAATATGTTTCTATTGAAGAAACTTGGGCTATTTACCACAGGAAGTGTCAAAATACGATATGTTGATTCCCCATCATTAAAAACGCCAAAAGCAGTCTTGTTTAGCCTAGAAATTTATACCTTCACTTTCTAGAGTGCTAGACAAATACTGTTCATTCATTGTCTTTAATACTAAATAATAATGCGAGTTAATACAAACTCAGATCAACTCAAGTTAATATTTTGTGAAAATGTTTTTATCGGAAAAGTTCACAATCAATCCTCAGAGAACTGCTTGTTGGAGTAAACTGTTATTTTGATGAAGCAAATTTAGGACTGGCATAAAATAAATATATTATTGCTAAAAAGTGTGCTGAAATTAAAGAGATAATATTAAAGAAAATAATTAATTCAGTTCTTGTTCCAACTGATAACAGATGCAACCCAACTCCCCATACAGTAAGAAAAGAGAACGTCAAATGTCCAAACTACCTAAAGTATAGTATTTATTAAATCTTCAGCAGTAAGTTCTGCATGTCTGCAGCACGTATTCATATGAGATTACTATCAGTTTTATCAACGGTTATTCATAGTAGTTGTAAACATCAATTACAGTATCCTTACTGGCATATATCGTCATGCTTCACTTCGCTTGACACTTTCGACTCTGAAGCAGTGCTTATGTAATGAAATTATAGAAAATTGAGAGCGGAAAGGTACTATCCATCGCAACATTCACCTAAGTACCCAGAATAAATCATGAACAACCCAAGGTGAAGGATTTGAAACCGTTTCTCCGATCCAGCCCAATAAAATATAATTATTATGTATATTTTTTGCAGACCTATCATCATACCTTGGCAGGTAATTAATAACATATGTGTCTGTGTCACAGGTTATACCTACATTGTAAACAGAAGCTTTCTTTGGTGTTTCCGTTTGTAGTAATTGGACTCACAAAAACATTTTCAAACATTTTATTACGGTCACACATGGCCTAATTCTCAAGTTTAAAGCTTTATTTTGCAGGAAAATAGCCTTGTCGATGAACATTTAAGCCGTCTAGGGGAGGGGGCGCTGACCCTTCCCGGCTGATGGTTCATTAGCTCTTTAAATGCTCCAATAATAATATAGTTTCACATATACGGAATGAAGTAGGTAGATAAAATTGAACCAGCCAATGAAAAAAGTGTGTTTCAACTTTTAAAGAAAGGCGCGAGGATGCGCGTCTTTTCTGGCGTCTCCTAGCTAACGAATTTTCATTTCGAATTTGATATATAAGGAGGCGGTCACCTAGCTGGGGCAGTCTACACATTCAATGGGATTAGTTCAAGAAATTAACGCCGTGCAATCAGTTAGTACTGAATTTGTTGCAGCAGTCCCCGTTTACGCAGTCATAGGCAACATAACTTAAATCGCCGTCAAACCAGACACTTAGAATTCAGCTGTACGTTTTCAGTCGACTTACTCTGTTCATTTCATTTCAGTGTGACTCAGTTAAGCAGTTCGCAGTACCCGTCTGAAAGTTTCGTAAGTAACTAAGTTTGTACTCAAAATAGTCCAGTCTATCAAATGCGAAAACACCAAAGGACGCAATAGAATTTTAAATTTAATAAACTACGCAATTATGTCCCATTGCGTGCTAATTTACACCTTTAAATTCCCCTCCCGGTCCTGTTGAGCCCCACTCAACGAAATAGTTGAATCACCCAGAGATATTGTTGCCGCTGGAAGGTCGGCAACAACCCCGAGTCAGTCCACAACCAATTCAAAAACCATTTCATAATTTGGTTCACCCGCGTGCGGCTTACATCAACACATCTTTCTCCCAGCAAACCGGATTTGACCTGGGGGCGTCCCTAATGCAATTTTCAAGTATTCCCTCCTGAACCATACCCCTTGATAAAAGAAAGCTTTACTACTCATTATTTCCATCATCTAATGTTGCTGTAGTAGAATATTAGTAAGCAAAGATATGGAAACATAATTTAAATACACTATCGAATATTTATAAATAATTCTAAAATAAGACTCAAAAATATATAAAATAAAAACTAAAGTTATTGTAAACCATAGATATAAAAATATAAACAAATGAAAAATTGAACGAACCAATTTAACAGTATTATTATTATTATTATTATTATTATTATATTGTTGTTATTATTAATATTATTTTATGTGCTTAAAATAAAGAGGAAAATTACATTATCCAAAATTAGTTTTATGAAGAAACTATTATTTAGTATAAATGTCTTAGAATAAGCAAGTTTGAACAAACATTAAATATATAGTTTATAACTAAATTTATTAAGTGCTTGTTAGAGTGGATCCTTCCAAAAGCAATTTTAGAAGCAAGGGAAATGTAGCTATACAAGTAAATCACAACAAAATCTGGACGAAAAGTAAAACAAACCATCAAGTGTAACGAGATAATATGAATATAGATGTAGGTAATTATAATATAGTAATATATTTTAATAAACTTTGTATTTAAACATTCGTGAAATCGCCTAAGAAAATTAAAGGAAGACTTCGAAGGACCCTTTGGAAGATAAAATGGAAATTACAAAATGCCTGAACTTTTAATCATCCAAGGAATTTGCACAAATAAAAGTAACGAATAGGTTCTTTAATTAAAAAACACTTAACAAAGCAAGCGTTTTGTTCAGTTAAAGGATAGCAGAGATAAATCAGTATTTAATGTTTGTTTAGAATGTATTGATATCTTTAAATCTATAAATATTTATATATTTATTTAATCTCCAAACTCAGTAGAGCCCTTTTCCATCTTATTGTATGTTAGGGTTATAGCTTTACATTATCATAGGAATATTAACAATATTATAATAGTATAAAATTATTATATTATAAAATTAAATAATATAAAATTATTATGTATTTTTATTTTATAAATATTAATTATAAATTTCTCAAATGCTATTGTGCATCAATGTTTGTGAAATGCATTAATTGGTGGTGTAATTTACATTAAACATTTGAAGATATCTTTTATGACAGTTGAAGAGTGGATGAGACGCCGTTTCTTCATATTTTCACATCAAGATGTAGAGTCATTGTGGTGTAGAATACCAAATAGTTTTAAAAGCTTTAAAATTGTCCATGACCATTATAAAACTGAGTAAAAACACATGCGAATTTGAAGAATTTTGCGTCCAATGGATGTAGGGCAGCAGTGAAAGTTCTATTTGCACTGTTTGTCCATGCTGGTTTCAATTGTGTATGTCCTTTTTAAGGGTGGCAGTCATAAGACTGTGATCGAGCAGGTTGTGTAGGAGATATCAAGATTTGATCTTGCGGAATGAATCACCTCTTTCGTTTCCCACGATTCCCGCATGTCCTTTAATCGAAGATAAGCAAATATGATTTGTACTTTCAGAAATATATATTCTTCCTTGAAAGACAGTAGTGTTAGATGCCATTCTAAATACTTTATGTAAAAATCTCTTTGTCGCTTTCTATGCAACGAATAAACAATCAAGAAGATGCGTGCCTGTATATTGGTTTGAAGAATTCATTATTTCCACAAATCTGATACACATAAGCAATCTATCCTCAGCCACGTTTCTATTATCTCTACTAAAGCGACCATGTTCCGTTTATAAACAGTATATTGTACTTATTAAGTGTTGAAAGGTACATATTCCGCATACGAGTGTGAAACCTCGGGTTTGCATTTCACGCGAAGATCGCAATGAGCTTTTGAACAAGTGTGTTACATACTGCCATATCGTAATGTTACTTATTTTTAAATAATTATAATTTATTTTCATTTTAAAATATAAAAATAACGAGAACTATAAGTATCGAATCGATTAGTATTTGTTCATGTGTTCGCGTTAGTGTTTTGTGTCGGTCCTGGTGGTGTAGTGGTTACCATACTTTCCTCCTGCACCCAAGAACGCGGGTTCGAACCCGGCCAGGACCGATGGATTTTTTCGGGCATAAAAATCCTAAGTATGGCTTCCTTCGGAAGGGAAGTATAGCCGTGGGTCCCGTGTCGTACATTTACGGCACGAAAAAGAACCTCAAGCGTGAAAGAGAGGCCTCTGAGCAAAGTTTGTCGGCCGTTTCACGCCCTGAGTTGAATGGGACGCTGATGACCTGAGATGTTAAAGAGCGTCCATAAATAAATCAATCAAAAAATAAAGTTAATGTTTTGTTAGTTATTGTTGATTTTTATTCAAACAAATTTAACAGCTCGATGATATGAAGGTTAATTGAAAATTGAAATGGAATTTGACGAAGGTGATAGAGATTTCGAAGGAATTCCACCCGAGATGGTTGAAGCAGCGTCTAGTATAAGAAGTGATTAGCTGACCGGGAAATCTGAAAAACGGTATGTGTCAAAAAGATTTTATCCACAGTGGTGCAAAAAGAAAAATGTCAGGAATTATTAGTGAAATTTAATGTTGGCGTATTTTCTGGAGAAATCCAAGGCATTGAAATCTCAAACATTATAATTTATTTCTGTATATTGCATTGCTTGAATAATTTTGTAAATGGATATATTCCACTAAATTGTGTGATATAGCAAGACTACTACTTTCAGTTATAATTTATAAAATAGTGGTACACACTAATGTCGCAAAGTAGAGATGAAAAGTTACTTTGCAGCACTAATCTTCAATTGTTTTCTTCCAAAGGTGCTAGACTGCTACTTTCAGTTCTAAAATTAGGTAGGCATTAGTTACATTACGATACAATGGTATAAAAAGCTGTATTATAATTTTTTTCCTGTAGATTTTTGCTAATAATTAAAATATTTGGAGAATTTTTTTCCAAATTAGGGATCCTTTTTTAAACAATCTGAAGACTACGTAATTTTACCAACTGGCAAGACACAGTGTTAAGTTGCAGTGGGATATAGGATATCTCTTCTCTCTGCAGCAGTTTTAAAGCCATCTTGATGCCAGGGTACAAGTGGAGGAACAGCTTTATCAGGGTAAGGGCTTGGGAGCATTCCCGTTAATGGCTGATTAGGCAGACGACGCTGGTACAGCAGTTAGGACCTGTAGTCTACCTCATACCGACGGGGGCTTGATGAAATGCAAATCCCCAGACATTACTCCGTACTGAACTTCCTCCTTGCCACCCTCTCAATCAACCTCCTTCCCTCTCTTCTTCTTTCTTGTCTAGTTTGCTTCTTATTTGGGTTAGGTTCTTCCTCGTGTAAATGTTTGTTGCCACTACGGTTTCCTGTCTCTCAACATTTCCACTCACAGCTGCAATCACGTCTGACAAGCAGCGAGCGGAAGTTCATGCATCCATTTCCTTCAAATAGAGCGACATGCAGGTAGTTTGAACATGGAGAATGTGGGTGACATCCAAAAATGACAGACATAACCTCTTGTCATAAAACTCTCTCTCTGAAACTCTGCTAGCAAAACTGTAATTGAATGTATACACGCTGCTAACCTACATTATGTTTTACATATTTAAATACAGTGAGTTTTTTAATTCGAACTCCAAGTGGATATAAAAAAATCGAATTTATCAGCATTCGAACTACCTAAAAATATACATAATTTAAACAAAAAATACTTTTCACAGAAATTTTCCTATTTTGTGTTGATTTATAGTGCAAGACAAAAATCCACTCACGATAATTAAGCTAGTAGTAAAGTAAACCATTTAATGCAGCAGGTTGATAATGCGTTCAGTAATGTTCCATAGTATTTGACGTTATCACATTTATTCCTTCTACATTTTCAGACTTATTTCCGTAACATTAACTCGCCACACTTCGATATTAGGAACAGCGTACTATACATAGACAAATCACAGAAAACAACTTAGGGTCCGTTGGGCACAAACTTCAGTACAGTTAATATTTTCACAAAAGTTTTGTTCTTACAAATATTAATGGATGAGGGGTTTAAAGGACAAACACCTGCATACAAAAAAGGTCAGGATGTAGCATAGTATTAGGGATAGGGTTAAAGTAGGATGCCTGCACACAAAACAGGTCAAACCCCCATACTATTGTGGAAAGTGTGAAAGCTGCAGGTGCAGTTCAAGGGGACGAAAGCTACTTCAACTGTAAACAATTTGAAATTGCTTTATTCTGTTTGCTGCACGACCGCTGCTAAATATCTTGGAAATACCCATTAACACAGCATAAATTTGAATTTGGAAAAGTACTATTGCTTTTTTAATAAATAAAATTCTGTCTTAGAAACATCGGGATAAATGGTTCGGAAATCGAATTAAATAGTAATTTCAAGGTAATAAGCTTCTGTTCGAATTATTTAATAAATCGAATTATCCAGGTTGGAATTAAAAAGTGTATTAATTTAACGACTGTTGTATAGAATCATCAAACGTAGCATTTTTCTTTTCTACCGACACTGTCCTTTTTCAATTTAAATATGCTTTTGTAAATCATACGTACTTTTAAATTAAATTAGCTTTGTATTTCCATACATCTGCAGTTTTGAATATGATACTGATACATTATTTTAAATCTTTTTCCTTGGTTTTGAGCAAATAATTTCTCTTTCACCACAAGCTTTAAATTTCATCATTTAATGGAATACTAATAAAAAAACGAATATTTGACAATATTCAAGTTTTTATTTCACTATTTCCCTCTTGTGGCGGCCTGTTGAAAGGCTGAATTATTTTCTCATTTTCAGAGTACAAGAGATTTAAATTCATAGTGGATCAGCCTGTAATTTTTTGAGTACGCACTCCACAATAACTGATAAAATTTTGATTTAATTTTAAAATAATAAAATATAAGCCCCGAGGAGTTACTGAGAGACTCTCCGTATTGGTGGTCAATCCAGGACCACCTGAAAAACATCACAGACACACAATTGATAGAGATAGAAAAAGATGAATGATGAAACGGAAGGCAAATCCCTGATAGAGAAACGTTAACCCGACATTTTCCCTTTAAGAAAATGGGGGGGGGGGGGGGAAACACCACGGAAAGCTTTAGTTAGGTTAGTCGGCCACAGAATTGAACCTGGGACCTTCCGAATACGAGTCTCAGACGATAAACCTAGGCCAACTCGTTCGTTTAGCTATGTGTTTAAATGTATGTAACAATATGTTTATCATTGTAATCTGACATTTCTCAAATATCTAACAAATAGATACATAAAATAGTTTAATAAGCTGCACCTTTTGCTAGCTAACCTGATTTTCTTTAAAAGGTTGTAATCTTTAGCAAGTACTCAAATGAAAGTTGTACTTCATTGTACTCAGCCTTTTTACTGACTTCATAGCATTTGAACTAAAGGGAATGATTCTTATCACGTATAGCGTTTATTTGACATAGAGTTAATTATAGTAATTAATTGAATTTTAATAGTATTTAATTCCAGTTTTTACTCAGCCTTTTTGCTCTTATCGCGTTCTTATCACCATAGCGTTTATTTTTACATAGAGTTAATTATAATAATTAATTGAATTTTTAATAGTATTTAATTCCAGTTTTTACTACTGAGGCACCAAAAGTGGTGGGCATTAATGATTCACGATTTGCGAGAGGATCTTTTTTTTTTTAAAGGAAGGAAGCCTAAGTTTAGGATACTTCTCCGGTATTTGCCATTTATGAAGACTGAGAAAAACCTAGAAAAAGTTTAGTCAGGGAAGACAGTTCTGACAGAAATCGGGTCCACATCTCCCGTTCACAAGTTTGGTCTTAACGACCTCGGCCACCTGGTTGGTAATGCAATTAAAGTATAACATATTACTGACATCGACCTTTTTTTAAGTGCACATTTCCTTCCAGTATCTTTGTGTTATTTTTCATGGCCTTCTGTAAATTCCACGAAAATAATTTATTTTCTTGCTTCGTTCTCTTTTAATATAATATCTTTAGACCCCCTGTGACAATTTTTGCTAGTAATGAAAATGTGATTTCAAAATACAATAAAATTTGTTTGAGCTCAATAGGGAAGCTCGATTCTTCAGCCATCTCTCAACCGAAATTGATGCTGCGACGTAACCGAATGCACGAAAGTATATTAAGTTATTTCAAAATGGAATATTGTGCTTATGTATAAAATAAAGTATTTAAATGGTCTCTATTTCAGAGAATTGATACCTATAGCAGGAATAACAACGATAATAATAATAATAATACAACAATAGTTCGTGCTGTACTTTGAAACACACGAGTTTATTACTGAGTTGTCATAACCTAACTCAAGGTGGCAAACAGCTGTTCCTCCATTTTGCCCTTATACCATGCCACTATAGCTGTTTATTAATACATTACATTCTTTCGTGGGACAAGAGGTTACAACTCCATATTTTAAAAGAACTTGCATTAATATACTATAATGATGTTTGATGTTCTATTGTTTGTACTGCCGCTAACTACAGAAATTATATGTTAAAAACGCAAGTCGCCATCTGTTGAACAGCTCTAAATGTCACTATCAAACAGATAGTTATCGAAATTTGAGATTTGAAATTTCGGAAAGATTATCGATGTGGTTAGAAGCATCGAAAACGCGCTAAAAATGTTGCTGCTGATATTGGTCCATTTTTGTCTAGAGAAATGAAAGGAATTCAGGTTATGAAGTTTTATGTTCCATCACTCGGCTGTTGAAGGGGAAAGATTTTAGCATAACTGCCAATAAAGAGGAAGTTACATTAAGTGATTTAGGTATTTCAAACATATTTCGCATTGCATTGCATTAAAAGGGCATTGACTGACAATAATGCTCTTAGTTATATAACTGAGAAATAGTTTTTTTTTTCCTAGACGATGTCCACTTTGAGATTAAGTAACGTCCTATTAATGGCAGCATACACATGTGCAATTATTTAATTAAGTCATTTTGGCTATAAGAAGAATGAAAAGACAAAGTATGCAATGCTAATTAATAATGATTGCCGGTTTATTGTGCATTTCTTAATTATTATTTAGTTATAAAATATTTTTAATTTGAATAAAAAATGGCGGTATTTATAAATTGTTTTCAGTTCATTGTGTGGCGTAACTTAAATGAACAACATAAATATAAACTATTTTAACGAGTAGACTACTATTTTCGTTAAAATGTATGCTTCTTTTTAAAACTATTTTTATATCATCAAAATCTGGGCCCTGCTGATCGATATGCTCGGTGTCCCGCCAGCCGCCATCGCATGACTTCCGAGATCAAAAGAAGGCCACTTCCGTATCGGGCACTCCTCTAGTTGTTCTCACGATACTGGGACCCCGTTTTATATCTTTCTAATTCAGACAATGTCCGAATAAACCCAAATAGAAAAAAATCGCAGCCAGCAACGCTAACCACTAGAAGTGAATGAGAAGTTAATATTGCATCAACAACAATGTCTGTCTTGTGCTAGCACTTAATGGTTTTGGCTACCTTTGAACCTTGAAACATTACTTCAGGCTATTTGGAAATTGACTCCATGAACATTTTTTTTTAAATAGGCTTCAAAATATTCTAACATTCTTAAGAGTGTTTTTCTGTTTTCTAGTGGATTTCCAAGTCGCCAATTTCTATATTCAGTACTGAAAGGTTATGACTCATGTCAGAGACTCTTCTCGTTCCATGCAATCAGAATGAAAACACATAAACTCTTTCTCTTCCATTTGTTTGTAATGTTGTACTTCAAGAAGAGTTACAAAACGAAAAGGAAGAATATAAAATTATAATCTATTCACAGGTGCAGCCGTAGTCTAAACCATTTGGCAAAAGTATCATCTGTTATCTCTCATTTGGTGCAACAAATTTTAGCATTTAACTCGACAGCCATTTTGTTGCTACGATTTAGTTACCTTATAATAGCAGTACATCGAGTGCACTAGTGCCTGTAATAACAAAATTAATATGTCCAAGTTATATGTTCATATAAACACAGATAAAATAGACAAACGTGATTAACGATTTTAAAGCTCATATGCTAGCCATGTTCTAAGCATACGTTTATTGGCAAGACTGCTACTGCTAAATGTGGAAGGTGTTCACTGGTCTCTTAGATGTGGTGCCTCCTAGTGATATTCACGTGTAAATTAGTTGCCACATAGTTATTATAGACTTGTTATTCAATTTCCAGTGATATTCACATTACAGACCTTCGATATAATCTTCTGGATTGAAGACTATACTCCAAGACCTCCCAATGCCGGTCAAGTCCCTCATAAAGGTAAGACGTTTGCGACGTAATTGCAGGTGATACTGGAGGAAACGTTGGTAGACCCAATTTGCTGACTTCTCCTGGTCTATAGTAAACACCCTGACCCCTCATGCACCTGTCCGATCGTTGTGCGCTTTTGTCCACTGGGTTTTTATCCAAGAACTAAGCCGCACAGCCACTCGCTGTACCGACTGCTGTCGGCACTACACACCTCGACACTGGCTCGGACTGCCATTATCCAAAGCTTTCCAACTCACGCTTGCCCCACGAAATTGTTGCCACTACTTTTAACTCCCATGTACAAATACTACTAAGGCAAAGAGTAAAATAGCAGGAATCCACTAATTCTTTTAATCGCAAAGCGCTTGCCAATGGTTTCTTATGGTAACTGTGATTGCCGGAAAAAAAAGCTCACTAACGTATCTGCTAACTAAATATAAAAGAACTAACAATAAACATTTTAACTATTTACTAATAAAAATGTTGAAATGTATCTTTTCACTCATGTCTAGTTGAATTCAAGAGTTTTTAATGGTGAATGTTCTAATGCTGGTCCAATAATATGTAACATATATTCTATAATCACACGACAAAATACCTTATTGTTTTTTTAAATTCGGTAGTGTTCGTCTTAATCGTAATCCGTTTATATGCCTTAAATTCACTTGATAAACATTCCCCTGAATATTTCCCTCAGAATTTTCGTCGAATATCTATTGAGTTTACATAACTCTGCTCTAAGGAATGAACCACAAGTAACACAATCGCGCAGTGTGGCAGCACTTACAGCATAAGTAATTCACCTCGCGCTTCTCGCGAATGCGGTAATGTCGACAAACACTATGTAATTTCTTAGCAAATCCCTTTTATATAGTTTTCATTTCGCTAGTTAATCAGATATTGATTTTTCCATCAGTAAATACTGAAAAGTAATTTTATTACTGCAAGGAAAGTAATGTTCCACGGCCCAAACTGTTTAGCACGTGGTTTTTCTATATTTTTAATCAATTGTAATAATTATATTTTACTCGCCTCAATTCATGATGTCTGACGGTATCTTGATTATTTGATTAACCAACGAAATGAATAGGCTTTTAAAGATAATATTGCCACAATTTCGTACCTTTAATTGTTCAAAAATTCAAATAAAAATATGAAAGACAAAGGTAAAATTGTTTAAATTGCTTATATTAAATGTTGCACCGTTTATTTATATTTTAACTCATATTATTTTCAAATAAATCGTTGTATGTTGTTAAACATTTATTTTATTTTATTTTATTTTATAATGATTTAGTTCTATATAGTTCTAACTTACAAATATAAGAAAAATGCATTTCGTAGTTTAATAAATATCTACTTAGAAATTTAATATTGTACATAATATTTCCGCTTCTTCTTGCGTTGCTTACAGAAATCCTCGGTTAGTTTTGAGACTGTTAGAGGAATATATCATACTCTTACGATGTGTGGAGAGAAGGGTAGAGAAGCAACAAGTAGTGAAGAACACACAAACACACACGTCCCCATGTACACAGAGTTTAGTCTGTATGCAGACTAGGTGCTCTGGATGGACAATTGACAATCCCCGCGATCTGCTGGCACGAGGGCGTTCCGCGGTGAATACGAAGCAGGTTCTAGTCGTTTACTTACACCGGGATGTGACCATTGCCAGTTAAGGGTGCGTGTCCCAATGAGACAGTCAACACGTGTGACGTTAGCACAACTGCAGTTCTAGCTGCCTCCTAAATAAGTTTTAGGAAGATTTACCTTGTTTCAAAGTAAAACATTTTTTGTTAAGCTGCAAGTGTTACACAGCATAAACACAAATTGTATTTATTCATACGTTCTAAATATTGGTCCACTTGTGTGACAACAATGCATTATTTATTTTTTTTATTTTCGTTATATTTAGCTATATTGCTCTTGACGAGTAACTTTATTTTTAATTATTGATTATTTTCTAATTTACTCATTCTCCGATCTTCCTAAAATGTCATAACTAAAATCAGAAGGCATGTATAGGAAAACTGTTAAAATACTTATAAATCTATGAAGATATATTTTGTCAGACACAGGGTTTTATTTGCAAAACTCCCCAATCTGAATAACTATCTAAATATAACTTTTTATTGAAACAAAAAACGCATGTTAATTTAGATATTTAGATAGTGAAACTTAGAAGCTAATGTGTTCAAAATGTTACGGTTCACTCCCATTTTTAAATGTCAAATTGCATTCCTACTTTATAAAAAGGTTGTTATATCATGTCTTTTATTTTCTATCTTTGCCTGGCAGCTTGTAATGTTGTTATTATTGTTTGAATTTTGCCACAATAAAGAATAAGTCATTTAGATCTAGGATGAAAACACAATTAATTGGGAAATATCACAATTTTACTAAATCAAACGTTTAAAATGTGCTATGACGTTGTCTAGAACTCCCGAATAATTTATTTACATCCTGTTCTTTCTTATGGGAGATACATTTTGAAACAATTTATTGTCAAAACACAACTATTTTTACATTAATTATGAACAACAACAATTCAAGTTGCAAGAAACAATAGAAAACAAAAGAAGTGATCTTAATAGAATCCTCCCTAAAATATAAAATGGTGTGACTGAGGACGATAGGGTGAAACCTAACTGTAAACACACTAATTTTAAGCTACCCCCAAATATCTGTTTTTGTTTAAATTAAATTTATTTTAAACAAGTACTTATTCAGAGTTTTTGAAATGAAAACACTGTATGTATAAAATATGATCGAAATTATGAAGATTTCTTAATTAATATGTCACAGTTTCTTATTGCTTATTTACTAGTCACATAAATACACGTTCAATTTGAAAAAGGTTAATGTAATAAACTGAAGTTAAAGGCGTACAGATGAAGTAACCTTTTCTTAATAAAATCAAAGAGCTATTAGGTGCCACTTTAATAAAAGAAACTTTCGATTAAATTCATCGCTATGATATGTGCAATAACTTCGTTATCATCTTGCACGTATCTATTGAAAAAGTATTGTTACCATATCCAAGGAGAAACGGAAAAAATACAAACTATTGAAACAAATTTCGTTAATTTAATATCTCAGATCATCAACGCATCCACTCGAAGCGACAATTTCTCCCGCCAGATGAAATGGTTGTAGTTTAATCATATTTTCTCTATTATAACTATTTAGCATCACAATTGCGGTTATAAGGCTGATAAAAGTGTCATAAAGTGTGCTAATCCAACTATTTAACTTAAACCTAACCTAATATACACATTTTATTTGTAGTGCACCACAAGTGAAATGAAGTTATGTTAGGTTTGGTTAATTTAGATTCAGATAAGCAATGAAATTATTATGAAAATAGTGCTCCATAAAAAAAGTCACTCAGTAAACATGTAGTTATTTTGGTTTGTTCCTTATATAATATTTAATAAATTATTTCCATTTTCCTTGAAAACGCGCTTTCCTATGTGATTATTCATTTCCATTAAATTACTATTCAGTCTATGTGCATTTAACACTTATTTCCCTAACACTCTTATACCCACTTACTCTTCCTTTCACCCCCTATATGTTAGGCAACATATCCTTCGCTATTCCATTAACTGCATGGACATTTTTAGAGCAAAGATGTCACAGATAATAAACAAGCCCCATTTAGGCATCAATTTCTAATTAATAGTTTTATTTATAAATTTAACTGATTCAAATTAAGTATCGACATTGTAATATGAATTACTTTCGTCTAACATTTTGTTTATGTTGTCGAATATGGTCTACCTTTAAACAACAGCATGAACTTAAAAACATCAGTTACTTGTAAATAAAACCGTGCTATACATTTTTCTTAAATTCAAATTTTATATTAGGTTTAAAAATTATTTCGTGACAACTTTTTTTCCATAAAATGTCCTTAATTTTAGCACTGTAAGGGCGTCATCTTTTATAATAAAAGATTAAAATGGCAGTTCGATTACAACAACTTAGTGAATTTGATGTTGATTGGGAGGGATTTAATTTCAAAACTTCTCAATTTAGATATTGAGGGGGAAGTGTAAAACCAATGTTGATTACATTCCAGGTGTTTCTGCTTAAATAAAATTATATTTAGATAGTTATTCAGATTGGAGAATTTGCAATTAAAATCCTGTGTTTGACAAAATTTGAAATGGCACCTATAGCTTTTATTGTTAAATTTAAAAGAGGGTACAAGTGTAATCACATCTTTTATTTGTTTGTTTTTATCGTTATCTGCAATCTGGATTGTAGCATTTCTGTTTGAATTTGGACAGAATAATGCTATAAACACTACTGAACATTTAACGTAATTGTGTTTCACTAATGAAGTATTTCAAAATGCTATACCTAACAAGAAAGAAAAGAATGTAAGTGAATAACTTAGGAGATTCGAAATTGCATTACTGTAATGTTAAAAATTACAGTTTTCCAAAATAATTTGTTTTCATTCTGCAACTAATTGATTAATTTTTTTTCATTCTATTCAATTTATAAAAAAAACATAATAACAATCCAGGTAACCAGGCAAAGGTAGAAAAAAGTGTGCTATAATTGAATTCTCTTTGCAATTTAAATATTAAAAGGAGTGATGCCATTTAAAATTTCAGTATGTGTTTGCTGGAGGTGAGAGGGTGAACTCTAAAATTTAATCAAAATTGGTTTTTATGTTACCCTTAATATATAAATTAAATTGTTTTTGTTTAAATTAAATAGGGAGTTATTCAGACTGGAAAGTTTTGAAATGAAAGTACAATGGCATGTCTAAGAGTGTCTTTTCTAGGAAACTCTTACTGTAAAGAGACAAGAATTAGAATTGTCTTTAGCCTCAGATCAAACATGAAACACCACTGGAAGAGGTTTGACTTTCAACAGACCTTTGACACCTTGCACTTAACCAGCCATTGCAGTTAAATATTAGCACGGATTAACCAGAGCATTGAGGAAGATACTTTCTGGGAGCATGCTCTATTTCTATTATTATTAAGTCGACACCAGAACCGCTTTTACCAGTATGTTGACACAGTATATTCTTCGGCAGAAAGATGTTGCCTCAGACTATAAAACTATAGACGATCTGTGAATCCCTAACAGATCTAAAGTAGATAATGATAAAGATGAATTGATAATTATAATAATGTCAATTTCTAAAATCTAACAGAGTATGTTTGGAATTTCCTTTAGATATGAGTTCATAATCATTTCACACATTAATAGAATCGGTGAACATGCAGAAATACTAGCCATAGTATTCAATGAATAAATTTATATTGCATTGAAAGCACGTCAGAGATAGTTCTATATTAACAAAAAATAACGAGTTGATAATAATATAAAATTGTCTATTTTCATTCCACAGGTTGCGGCAGCTACAATGACCCGTTTTAAATCGTGCGCTATTGTTGGTCACGGCTTCTTAGAGAGATGATGTTTGCACTTTTCATAGTTCAGTTCAAAGCATTTTCTGCACGCCATATTACATGACCTTGGCTGCTCGCTCCGCTGCATAGCACTACTTGGCAGTCAGTATAGAATGCAGGTCAAATCAACAAGGTGCGTTTGCAATTGAAACATTTTCAAATGTGGTGATTGAGTCATAAGAGCACAGCTTTTGTTTCGGCAACAAACAGAAGCCACCCGACGCATACTACTATCCGTTTTGTTAAGGGCTTGCGAATGCCGACGAGCAGATCGCGTTAAATTTTGTTCTGAAGCAGCTCTTACTGTTGCCATGTTTATGCGAATCATAGGTGACCTACCAGTTAGCTGCTTGTTTCAAGCAGATGTCATGAATTGCCCCTGATCCATCTCGTAATCGCCTTCTATGATGGAGCTTGTCCATTCCGACCGATGTTGAAATGTTGCTGAAACAAAAGCTGCATTCTTATGACACAATCATCACATTTGAAAAAAGTTTCAATTGCAAATGTTTATTTAACTTGCACCCGATACTGACTGCCAAGCATGTGCAGCATAGCGGGCGGTAAAGTATCTTCTTTTAGTGAAACATTTATCATAGAAGTCTTGCATCGAGATGTTACCCGTGAAAGAATTTCAATAAAACCAAAGCTTTTAAATATATAAACAAAAATATCAAAACCTTAAATCTATAATATATTATTTAAATATAAAACAGTCGTATAAATATAAAAAGGTAAGCTCGTTATAAAAGTCAATAATTGTTCCTTTTGCGTAGTAAAAAAATATTACTTCAGATAATGGTAGTAATATTGAAAGCATTATGGCCATTATTCAGATGACATGACCAAATTCTATTGCGTAATTCCAGATTTGCGTTTAAGTTATATAAGCGCCAGATTTTACATTGATTTTATTATTTTTTGTAATATTGCACTCGTGCTGAGAAATTTTCTCCGTTCAATTTTTGTTGTAGTTTAGTGTTCTCCCGTCAATAAGAATTATATTTTACAGGCATAATTTTTCGTGCTAAAATATAACTTTACAAAATTTTGTTAGCTTAATTGCTTAATGCACACCTAATACTAGTTTCATTTCTATCACTTTCTGTCCACCTGTGAGATATGTGCAAATTGAAACATGTTCAGTTCCCCCCAATGCAAAAGTGAGACGCGACGACTAATATGCTCTTCTGAAATTCTGCCGTCATCTCAACAAATTTTCGACTCAGGCACGTGCAATACTACAGAAGCCATAATCAGAGTTTGTGCTTCCATGTACCACAGCTCGAAATTGGTTTAAAATGTTTAAAAAGACGAGACAATCAATTCCAAAGGAAGATGGACCCGGGTTCCAGTTTGTGCTCTGACGGAAGAAAATGTTAATTCCACTGCTGTTCGTCAGAAAGAAGCGTCCAGTAACATTAAGAACACTTTTAGAAAATCTGAAAATTTCACTGGGTGTCACCCACATGTTGGTAACTGAAAATTTGCACATTAGACGTGATTGTGCGCTGAAGGTTCCAAGACCGCTGATTCCAGAACAAACCGATCAAGGTTTCTTTCAAAAGTGATCGATCACTGCTGATGAGATTTGGTTAAATCATTTCCATTCTGAGAACAAACAGCAAAGTTCTGTGTAATCACATGCATATGGCAAAAAACTTACTTTAGCTGGGAAATTTATGGTGATATATATTTTTTCCATATTCAAGATCATGTTAGATACAACAAGTTGAATGCTACAACAAACGTTGTTGCTTTATATCTCATATAAAACAATGTAAAGTGTGTTTTTCATCTACCTTCAGGCCCAGATTTAGTCTCACGTGACGTTTTTTCTTTTTCCCAAGTTGAAGAAAATCATTCGTGGGAGGCATTTTCCATTATCAGAGGCAGGGGTGAAGGCTGCGAACCTACCATTAACGGTTTCCAACATGTCTTTGAACTGTGCGACAGAGCGTTTCATCAAACTTGGACTACTTTGAGAAATATCATCAAATCATTCTTCATTGAACAAATCTCGTAGTTTTATTCTTATTATTGAAAATCAACTGTCTACTGTATCTTTCATTATACTCTCATGTGAGTTGCTGACCTATTAATAGCCATTAGATAAAATAAAGAAGGCTTGAATAGTGTGCAATATTCTTTTCTGGTCTCTAATAATAAATTGAATATTTAAAATGTCTATCGTTTAGAAAACCACGATAGCCTCCTGTACAAATGAGGTCTGCATATCTACAGTGAATAATTAGGTGCATACTTTATGGAGACCTTAAACAGTGAGCTGAAGTCTTGCGAGGTGTGCGTATAAAGATATGCAAGTGTTTGGATTCGACGTGCATTTTTTCAATTTATATCCTCACGTACTTTCATAACCTGCATGCCATGATTGCACTTTGTAAGGCTTTTAGTAATGGACAGAATATACGTTATATAGTATGTTTTTTTGCTTTTATTTTCTCCATACTATTTTCATTGCATAATTAAAATTTCATCAATGCATCATTAGCACATGTTCATTTTCTTCTCTGCTTATACAATTGTATTCAATACAATTTCTTTTAGCTGTTATGATTCTGACCTGCTGAATTTAGTGTAAATTCACGTTGATAAAGTATTTTTGCAATGGCTGAGTGAAACAGAAGGAACAATTTAAAAATATATAAACATAAATAATTAGAACTAGAACACTCTAGCAGTAATATATTAAGAATTACCACTAAAATAACCCTTTAAAATATTTCGAGCTATCCAGCTCTTCTTCATATATATTATGTATACAGAGGGTGCCAAAAATGTATACACACTTCAAGCAAAGAAAAAACTGTGTTAACATAACAAAACTGAATTCATACAAACAGAAAATGATGAGCACTAATCCTCTTAGACTTTTACAGTTACAACAGTTGCTCAAAATGCCCATCGTCGGGATCGATACAATTCTGGGTACGTTGATTTTTTTTTTTGATTGATTGATTTATTTATGGACGCTCTTTAACATCTCAGGTCGTCAGCGTCCCATTCAACTCAGGGCGTGAAACGGCCGACAAATTTTGCTCAGAGGCCTCTCTTTCAGGCTTGAGGTTCTTTTTCGTGCCGTAAATGGACGACACGGGACCCACGGCTTTACTTCCCTTCCGAAGGAAGCCATACTTAGGATTTTTACGCTCGAAAAAATCCCTCGATCCTGGCCGGGTTCGAACCCGCCATCTTGGATATAGGATGCAAGTATGGTAACCACTACACCACCAGGACCGACAAGCGTACGTTGAACTACTGATTGAACAACGTTTGCGAAAATGTGCTCAGCGATTGCAGCATATGCCGTTTCAATTTCTTCCCGAAGTGCTGCCAGTGTAGCTGGTTTTCTACGGTATACAACGTCCTTAAGAGTTCCCCAAAGGTAAAACTCCTAAGCAGTTACATCCGGAGAACGCGGTGGAAGCTCAATTGGAGCTCTTCGTCCTATCCAGTACCTTGGAAGATTGTTATCAATGTAGGCACGTACATCTCGGTGGTAATGTGTTGATCTGCCAGATCTGCACTTGTGAACATCGCATATAGTGCCATGAGTCTCAAATTTGTCTCGAATGCGTGCAATTGTTACTCCCGTTGGCGGTTCTGTTCTGTACACACGTCTCCATTGCCTTTCAAATTTAACACTTCAACAACATTCTCGGTTTTCCAATATCACTTCAAAATTGCTTTCCGCTGTTCAAACGATAACCTTGGCTCCATTTTGTTGTAGCAACGTTAGTATAACGTAAAGTGAATTACATCTCTTTACAGAACATGATACGACAATCTTGGCTTCAGTTGTTAATTGTTGATTTGCGACAATCTTGGCTTCGTTTATTCATATTCACGTAGCAACGCTACCTTAATGTAATGTAAGCCAAGTCTGTTTACAGAACATATACTACACATTACTGTTGTTTTTCGGTTCAAGTTTGAAATATATTAAATAAATATTTACTGTGAAAGTGTGTATACTTTTTTGCACCCTCGGCATACACATACACACACACACACACACACAACTGCTGCTGCTTTTACCCAACCCTTACAGGTAATTGCCTATTCCGGAAAATTATTTGGCGATTCTGAAACACCCTGTTTCCTGAATAGACAACCCTAATTACTCTGTAAGACTTGGGTAAATGCAACATTTAATTTATATATATATAATTTATATATATATATATATATATATATATAGTAAAAGCAACAGTTAATTTACACACACACACACACACACACACACACATATATATATATATATATATATATATATATAACTATTATCTCAAAATTACGCGAACCGATGACATACTGCCACAGGTGGCCGAGGTCGTGAGCGGGAGGTCTGGGGTTCGAATCCCGTCAGGACCATTCTCCCTGATTGAGAGTTTTTCCAGATTTTCCTAAGTGCTCATAACTGGCAAATGCCGGGGAGATAACCTAAAACTTAGGCCTGGAGTTTCTGATTTTTAAATGTGTATTTCTCAGTTTGGTTTATAAACAATGTATATAGTTTCTGTTTGTTAAAGTAATTCTGTCGATTTAATTTCTTTGTATAAATGTTGATTATTCATTAGTGTAGTATTTGGTGATTTGGTGCAGTAAGATTCTATGTATTGTTTAGTCAAGAAATAAACTGCCATTACTTCTGGTTGTAATTTCGGACTCCTTAAGAAAGTTCAAAATATAAATAAAATTTATATTATACGTATTGCATATTTTCAATTTTATATTATATGAATATTTCTGATTAATTTGGTTTATCATTTATCTTACACTTTTTAATGTCTCAAATGTTTTAATTTTAAATATGTATAGGTTGAGTGAAAATATAAACAAAGCAAATAAAACAAAATGACAGATTGAAAAGGCCACTTATCAAATGATTGTGCATACAGAGCCTTTACTCTTCAGCTTGGCTGCTCATGGTGCTGTATTACTGACAGCCGAGGCGTATGTTGTCCATCGCTTCTTCTGACGTTGTTTCTCCTGTGTTCATACAGAACCAGTAACGTACGTTATACTTAAATTTATGTGTGTAAAAGTGAGTTAAAATGTGTTATTAGTGCTTGTGTCATTACTGCCTTATTATGCTAAAGTAGAGTTATTCGTTACCAGAAGAAAATTATATATAATGAGTATGTTGATAAATTACTACGGAAAGGTTAAAAGGCGGTATTTTCTCACTCCAGCGAAGCTATACGGTTACTTGTAAACAAATTTAGGCACATGAGATCTACTCTCGATAAGAAGCAACGGATAGGATACATAACTGCAGCGAAACAAGACGAAATTGAAGAAAGATTAAAACGTAATCCTGTAAATTTCTTCTATTGCTTACATAGGAAACGCAAGTTCTGCAAACCATAATTTAGAAAGCTATAAAACTGTTAAAGTTGAAACTATATTCATAGTTGCTAAAGTCCAGAAATTGTAGCCAAATGAACAGAAACGTCAGTTAATATTCGTAATTATATTTAAAGATAATGCACTTAATCCAAGCTTTATATCCTTCACTCATGGGTTGACTTAAATGAGCATATTGCAGGTACAGGAACACAGAGAATTCTGAGTTTTTACATGAACTTTCTTGAATGATGAGGAAATAGTGTAATTAGAGGAAATTAATGCATCCCTGCAAAGGTCTTACTCACTGTGACGACGGCTTTAATTGTAATTTTATGTACTGACAATGTAACAATCCAGAGTCTGCCTCAAACGCGAGGTGCTACGTTTGCAGTCATCTACCGGCCAATCTCACACGCGAAGGCTCTGTATATCACAAAGAAAAAGAGGACTCAAAGCCCTTTATACGAACAAGGCATACAAAATATCAAATAGCAAAGATTTTATTATGAAGTAACGAAGGTGGGTTTTAGAACACGGATGAAAAGATTTTTGAGAAAGAATTCAGTTTAAGTTATCATTAACTAGACTTTATCTTCAAATATTTTCAAAAATACTCTCTTCCTCATTTAAGCTGGGTTTACTCTAGAAAAAACCCCGGAGTTGAAAATAAATATCGTTTTATTTTTTGAACCAAACATTAATGTAAAATGACTTTTAACTCTCGTAAAATACTTGATTGTTGCAAAGACATGACATCGTGTCATTTTGTTATACGTCTTTGAAGAACTTTTCTTTATATTCCACTTTCACACAAAGAACGCGTTTTATTGCGCAGCAAAAGACGAATGTATTTTGTGGCAGTTATTTTATCAAGGGATAAAGTCTCAGTATTAGAATTAATGGAGTCTGCCCTTCCACCCGTTTCATTAACCAAGAAGCGTAGGGAAGGTGGGCGGTTGTTGGGGTATATATATTGGTTTCACAAGGGTGGTCACCGGTATAAAGCACCATTTGGTCCATCCTCAGAACTTCCTTTCCCTGCAACCCCCTCCTCCTGAGCTCGTAACCACATCGTCCGCTTCTTCTTCGCAAATTATATTCAGTGACCCAAGAAAATCATGCTCTCCTACCATTCTTTTCCCCTTCCATTCCCTTTCCTTCCTCCTTCGCAAACTCTGCTTTGGCTTTTATAGAAAACATACTTCACTAGTGAATCCTCCGCTCCCCCTGCCCACGCTCTCGTTTCTTCCGTGCAAACTTATTACTTATGGATACTGATGACTTTCGTCAATGAACTGCAGCTTCTGCTAGCGCCTAGAGAATAAAAAATAAAGCTACGGAACCTTATGGAGCCAGAAGAAGGAGCTACTGTATAAGTAGGCTTTGGCCACTGTATAAAAGAGGTAAAGGATAATATTATACGTTACATTATAACGTTATTATACAGTCGGGGAGCGAGACAGAGAAAGACGCCATTTCTGGTCTCCGGGAAAACTTCTCCCAACGACTGCTCGGGAACCTGCAGCTGGAAGCATCTTCTCCAGCAAACTGAGTGTTGTCTGGAAAAAAACTTACTTTCTACTTAAATGCCCAGCCATTGTTCTCCGCAATAGTTCTTTGTCAATAATAAAACACCAGTACGTAATTATCGGCATCCATTGTAAAACATAATTATATTTTATCGAATTGTCACAGCAGGAATATTTGAGGAGCCCAGAAGTAGAATCATAAACTAATTATATGCATTTTTTTTTATAAAACTCAGATCTGCCTTGTTGCTCTATAGTTTTTGTAAGCAAAAACGATTATAGTTTTCTTTGTTTTTCAATTGATAACCGATAGTAGTCTGAAAGCAACCCCTACAATATTCTAATTGATAAATTAGAAGTATTTTATCATAATGTGAATATTGCTAGCATATATTGCTACCGCTATTGTTAACTACATTCTCGATTCTTGGCTATGTAGTAGATTCCAACCTTTTTTTTCAAATGGATAATAATGCTTGTTGTTGAATTGATTTATTTACGGACGCTCTTTAACAGCTCAGGTCATCAGCGTCCCATTCAAATCAGGGCGCGAAACGGCCGACAAATTTTGCTCAGAGGCTTCTTCTTTCAGGATTGAGGTTCTTTTTCGTACCGTGAATCTACGACACGGGATCCACGGCTTTACTTCTCTTCCGAAGGAAGGCATATTTAGGATTTTTACGCCCAGAAAAAATCCATCGATCCTGGCCGGGTTTGAATCCGCGACCTTGAACCTCGAAGGCAAGTATGGCTATCACCAGAGCCGACGACAATAATGCGTAGAACTATCTACGGTGATAGTGATGAAATTTTCCTAGCTATAATTAGAGGCCAGTGCCCCATAAATTAATCAGTTATATCAGCCACTTAGTGGCTCAATGAATACATTCGAGTGATTGCAGGGACTTTGGCTATGCTTTTCATAGTTAATTCAGAATTTGAATACTGCAGTTACAGTTATTATAATATTCATATGTAGCTAAAGAAGGGAGTAGATTTATGGCAAGTAAATGAACCTTAAGCCTGAAAGAGGGGGCCTCTGAGTAAAATTTATCGGCCGTTTCGCTACCTGAATTGAATGGGACGCTGAAGACCTGAGATGTTAAATAGCGTCCGTAAATAAACCAAATAAATAAATAAGAAACAAAATATGCTCTACTGTGGCAAGGTATTGTAATGTTCAGAGCGATTTTCATTACATTCAGTGCTTCAAGTAGCAACCCTGTGTTTTTACCATATCTTTCATAATTTAATTTTACAAAAACTCACAAAACGCTGAAAACAAAAATAATTGCAATTGCTTTTATATATTTCAGGCTTAAATCTTTTAGCCTTTTATGTTTCAATAAACTTCTACACACGATATCTTTAATCACTCTATATTTGAATTGTAATTTATTTTTTCCAAAATGTAATCGGTATTTAGCTCGTTTCTAATTTCAAAATTAACTAGGGGATTAAATAAATAACATACATCTTTTCTCTTCACAGTCCAATTCTTTAAACTGTGCATTAAAACTCATAACTATAATATTTTATTGCTGTCTTTTCTAGCCTCATGTCTCAATTTTATTTAAATTCCGATTATTCTGTTAAATTTATTATTTTTTCATGTTTATATGGCTCATTGATACTTGTGTTATTCTTTTTCATTGTTATTTTTGGCTTGGCATACTCTTTAGCCACAGAGTCTGGTTTCCTGGAATTTCCAAATTCAAGTTTTGTAAAATATACCTCTTAGTTTGAAGTGTTTCTTCGAATTAAGTTGCTTAATATAATTAATTAATTTCACTGGTTAGTGTTAATAATGCAAATGATAGTGAACAACCCTCTAACATTTTGTTTATAATTATGTAAAGTTCCCTATTGTTTAATATACATTCGTTAATATTTAGCATTCTATTTGTGAGCTTTGTTGCATCATCATGCATTCCGAAAATCCTCTGAATGAAAGATCGCATATTTAGAAACAAAACTATCTATTAATACAATATCAAAGGTATTTTTTATAATTGTTCACATTTATTGACTGAAACCCTATTTGACAAACGCACAGTGAGGTTTTAATTTTAAAATTAATATACAAAATGACTGAAACTAGCAAACTAGAAAGATAAAATACCAAAGACAGAAATATTTCGATATTGCAGTTTAACAAAGATAAGAACAAATGCATGAAATTTAAAGACTTATGAAGAGTGAAAATTAGACAAAATAATGGCTTAAGCAACTTTCTAATATACGGGGAAATCAGATTAATTTCCACCGCAAACTGGAATTTCTGATATTGGCTAGTTATACTTGTCTTGCTAGTCTCTTGTTTACCCAAAAACACATCACACCAGTCTCAACCTTCCTGTGTTGATGTAATAACTTAGACAATGACACCGAAACAATTTAACATCGAAATGTACATGCCCGGTAAGCAGTGTTAATAAATCTTAAATGGAAGTAGACGAAATCAGAATGCATACGCAAGTGTACACGTTCCAGAACATTAAACAGTCCAAGATCTTTTTAAAAATTCCAGGAGATATAAAAAGCGAAATACGGCGTATTATCCCCACTGAGAATAAATTCGATGACATTGGAAATCGCATTGAAAATTCCGTACAAAATAGCTTTGTCGCCTTTAGTTGTAAGAGTGTGGGGTTTCTTCGATTTTCCGCACTGACTTTTATCTCAAAGAAAGGCTCAAGTTAGAATTTACAACTCATGCTCTAGAAGAAGTGAAAAAAGCACATCCCAGGAAAAATTGTCTTTGTTTTTCATCACGTAAGTGTTGCCAAAATGCTCGTCTTGTAACAAATGGGCAAGATTTTTAGCATCTTCCCTTTTAATATGTGTGTGTGTGTAAATTACATTTTTATTATCTATATTTAGTAATGCTTTATATTATGGGTAGATAATTCGTTTTGGCTACACTGCACTGTTTCTGACTTCGACACATGACATCATGCGAAGCAAGAATTAAATTCCACTGCTTTGACAGGAATCATTAGATTTTATTTTTAACTTAACGTTAAAAAATGTAGCATTTAAATAAAAGTGTTCAACTGTTGCCATGTAATCAAAATAACGTCAGCTATTCGGGATTGTTCATGAGTACTTTAAAATAAGGTACAACTTTTCTGCTATGTACAGATAAAGGCCGTGGTAACCCATTGTGCTAATGCTGTGCTCTTATTCCGCTATGCATTCGGAGTTTGTATATACTTGTGGAAATCGGTTCATGGATGCGCGATTTTCAGTAAGACTGGAACTATAGTTACAATGAGCAGGCAATTGAGGTTGCTCAGTCGTTTTATCATTATTGTAGAAAGTGCTTGTTGCCTTTCTACGGTGCATTTGTGATTTTGTGCATTTATTAGGGGATGAAATATAACTTAGAACAAAGAATATTTCTATTTTATTATTATTTGAAAAGGAATCATACTGTAAGAGAGAATTTTGTGTTAAATTTCTATCAGTAACATCTCCATTGAAAAGTACAATTTACAGATTGGTGAACAAAACTAGAATCCAACGTGTTTCGTTCACAAGAAACATAGATCAAAAATTGGAATTTTAACAGAGGAGTTTTAACTTGTATTACTTCAAAACTTACATTGCAAAATCAACTTTAAAAAAAACCTTGGAGATTTTCATATTAATTCACTGTAATCCCTTCTTCACTACATATACTCTCCACTGCCACACTTCTGGAAGACGCAGCTGAATCGTGTACATCGCACGTCTCAGAAGTGTTATTGCATCTACAACGCTGTTGATCATCCACTTCCAGTAGTGGTTGGATTAAATCGCGTCCTTGTCGAAGGACTTGACACCTAATTGTCCACCGACAGATATTGCAAGGTTTCATTGCCATTGGCTTCTCGCGGACCTCCAAAACATTCCCTCGCGTTCCTATCACGTACCATCTAAATTTTAATTCATGTTACTCATTTTTGGACATCACTTTAAAGATGTCTAAATTTACATTATTATTTGACAGCTTCGTATTCACCCGTCTAGTGAACACACTAGTGAATGCAAGTGTGCTGAACAGCTGTGTTCTTCCTCTAGATGTTCTAACTACAACAACGCCCTCATAATGTGTTCATTAACAGCGTGACAACATTGATGCCACCATTTTTTTCCATCCGTAATATATTTAATTAAAGACCCCTCCCTTATTTTTAGTGTATAGAATTTGTGTTTATGGATTGTTATAAATTACGTCATTAGGACGCCAATTATACTACTTAAAATGGTGCGTAGTAAGTACATCACCAAAATAAGCTGATTTCGAACTTGTGCATATCATTTGATTTTGTTAGTTGTTAGATACTGTCCCCGCTTTTATTTGGGTAATATTTTATAGCATGTATTCCTTTCTTTGTGATTAAAAATAGCATGGCTAACTATTTAAACAGTTTGTAGTTTGGAGTTACCTAAGGAGAGCATTAATTCCATATCATAAGTATACCAAACTGTCGTTTATAACAAGAGAATGATACCTTGCAATTTCTCATACAGTTTCAATTCATAATACCGAAACATTACGAAGTATACAGTAATCTTTGCTACCAGCAGAATGGGAAAGAAAAAAGATATAGTTGGGTAGTTTATGCAGACAATATTGTTCCGTAAAATCTTGCTATTCTTTTCTTAGATACCTGTTGGTTTTGAACAATAACGACCAGTATACAGAATTAAGTGTTATAACTCTTTTATTTCCAGTGTTGTGCGTATTTCTTCGCCACTTGTTATAAATATTTCGTCCTAATTGTATTTTGGACTTTTACTTATTATGCAGAACCTTTTTTAAAGATGAATTTTCAATTATGTATTTGTGTTTTTACCAGTAACAGAAATTATGATCTATTGTTAATTTATAGTAAATACTTGTGGATACTTAGAAAATATCTAATTTTATTACAGTTAATGAAGTGAAGAGTAGGGATTTGTAATCGATTACAACTAGAGATTCACTTATGGAATGAAGCCAACCTTAAGTATTAGTTCTAATGGAGAAATTGATATCGCACAAATATGGTGTATATTTAATAACTCAAAATAATCTTATACCTGAAAATAAATGTTTTTGAAAATGGAACAGCTTAAATATGCCAAACTAAATAAGGATAAAACATATAAGTCTTAAAAGTTATGAAGTATTTTGTAACGTTATGCCATTTGCAGGATATATATTATGGTTTTTAGTTTTTATTTAAATTTGTCATCAAAAGTTACTTTTATCATCGCATTATCTTCTACTTCTTCTTGCATTTGTTTTGCTAGATATTTAACCTCATATTCTGTAGAACATTTCAATTTGAATTTTCAGTTGTAAAAGTATTTAACATTTGTCACTAATGAATGAGGCACAATGAGGAAGAAATTTTTGAGGAAAATGGCGCATTAGAAAGAATATAGCGCATTAATTATGGATAACTTAAAAATGAATGAAAGAAATTGAGAAATCTTCAGGTACAAAATTTCAGTGACTATTGCTTATAATCTTCTATTATTTATATCGTATTTATTATCACTGATTTGCACATTAAATGACAATGTAATTTTATTTACAGCCTCACAACTTCCAGTATCTTATTTCTAGGAGTCTTTCCGTCCGCCATTAATCACTTGTGCCATCCGTTTATACAAACGACGTAACCAACCACAAGAGATAAGGAGTCAGAGGCAAGAGATTTCTTCCGTTTCCAGAAGGATGAATGTGGCATCCTTACTCTTCCGACCAATCAACTGTCTCGAACAGCATCCCCCCGTCCCGTCCGTTCCACGGACCTCTACAACTATCTTTACTGTTGTTTCTTCTCCCCTGCTACATCTCCCCTACTCTCTTATATTTCTATCGTCTTTTGCAGTAATGGTAATATCATTCCATTATTTTTTATATTTATCTTTTTCCTGTCTCTTCAAATTACTCTGCGTTGTGTTCCTTTTTAGCCGCTCCTAGCCTTGGACCCTTACTTGAGCAGCCCCCCCCCCCAAGTCTTTTCTCTCTTTTTTTTATATATATATATCTCTTCCAGTTTCTGCCTTCTGTTTCTTTCTGTCATCACAATAATAATCACCATCATCACTTCCGTGCAGAACTTCTGGGATGGAATATGACAGTTTCTGGTTCCCTGCGCCCCAGAGTCTGCAGGAAATAGTCGGCGATAATTCTCTGAATGCGCCATCTTTCTGACTTATGGTGCCCTCTCAGTTTCTTCTTTTTATTTCTCTGCTAGAAATGAAGCATATACGTTTGACTTGAAAAACTCTCCATATGCACTCTTTCTGGTAACAGTTTTACACCATATTTGCTCGACTAAAATATAGCACGTGATGGGCATTATTGCATCCTGTTATAAGTACGGCTGAGATCTTATCATTTATCACTCCGGTGCTCTAAAATATAACTCTAGTTGAAATATTCCAGTGAGTTTAAATCGTAAGACCTCGAGTGTAGTTTTACCTGAAATGTTTGTTACTACCATAAAGAGTGGATAACTAGCATGAACGTGAAATCAATCTATGCACAATTATATTACTAGAAACTCGAATAATATTAAGACAAACTCTAAAATAGAAAATGGAAATTTTCAGAATTTAATTTTGGGGAAAACGAAATACAAAAAAAATATATTGCCCGCTAAAAAGTACATTTAAAACAAAAACTTCATAACTGCTTAATGTTCAACATTAAACATTTCAGAACAAGAGAAAACTTTGAGAAAACTTTTGCTTAATGCCGGCTAAATACTATTTGCTTGTTTACTGTAGGACCCAGGTTTAGATTAATGATTAATACTGGAAGAACATCAGATGGTTCTGTATTAATTCCTGCGTTTTATTGATTTTCGGATTGATTTCGTATATTTAAGGAAATGTGCAGTTATTTTGTATTATACTCTGATGATTGAAGTGCTAAGGGGTAACTGCGAAATGTAAAACGATTTTAAAGTTAGGTTAACTTGTATTTTTGTTTCCATGTTTCTGAAGCAATGAAATCGTAGTACGGAGTACTGCTGCGACTTATTTAGAAGAATCGTAGTTTTCTCTGCCTTCAAAGCAAGATAATCTAAAAACTCAAGATGGTTTCAAAATTCGCTGTAATTAACATTGCATATCATATATATCATATATATACAGAGAGTGCCAAAAATGTATACACATTTCAAGCAAAGAAAAAAAAACATTGTGTTAACATAGCAAAACTGAGTTCACATAAGCAGAAAATGATGAGCACTAATCATCTTGGACTTTTACAGTTAAAACAGTTACAGCAGTTGCTCAAAATGCCCACCATCGGCATCAATACCTTCAGAGTACGAAGGCCTCATCCTCTTTCACCATGTTCCGAAACCACTCACAGACTGCATTCTCCGATCAGGGTCATCTTCATTTAATGCATGCAAACGTCTTGGGATGAAAACTTTCAACTTTGCAGTTTTAATAATGCGACGTACTGTTCTGTTAAACCCAGTCTCACGTGCACATTGCTTTGTAGATTTCTGCGGTGAGTGCTCAAAACGTTCCAAAACCATACCCGAGGACGGGGCTTGTTGCTGTGCGAGTTCTCCCAGATCTGCCATTGTGAACATCGCATACGGTACCACGAGTCTCAAATTTGTCTCGAATGCATGCAATTATTACTCGCGTTGGCGGTTCTGTTCTGTAAACACGTCTCCATTGCCTTTGAGCTTCAACAACATTCTCAGTTTTCCATTACCACTTCAAAATTGCTTTTCGCTGTTCAAACGATAATCTTGGCTCCATTTTGTTGCAGCAACGCTATCATTATGTATGTGAGCCACGTCTCTTTACAGAACATCATACGATAATCTAGACTTCATTTGTTCATTTTTGATGTACGGTAATCCTGGTTTCATTTGTTCATTGTTGATTTATCTGTCACATAGCAACGTTATCATAATGTATCTAAGTCACGTCTGTTTACAGAACATCATACTACACGTTACTATTGTTTTTCGGTCCAACTTTGAAATATATTAAATAGATATTTACTATGAAAGTGTGTATACAATTTGGCCCTCTGTATGTCGGGTAATGTGAAAATGTAGGGTGAATATTCTTTATTATTATTATCATTATCATCATCATTATAATCATTATCATTACCACGAAACCTTTCTCAGGCTGTCATATTTGTTTTCCTCACATTACAACTGGCAGTAAAAAGAATTTGTTAAAATTGCAAAAATATTTTCTTTCGGAACTCTATAATAACTTCATATTTTTATAAACATAGAAAAAGAACTCTTATATTTCTTTAAACGTAACAAGAGCTTATTTCTTGTAGAGTAACAGAACACTTCCATTACTTTTCAACAGAGCAGTAACTAGCATACTGTCGTGGTATACCCGAGCATACCTTACTACCTTCATTTTCGGGTTTACCTCATTAATTGTAAAAACGTGGCTTATCATGTTTATCCTATCATGTAATTATACTTACCTATTTTTCTTTTAAAGAAACGGCTACACATTCCAAAGATGTTGGTAAACTATGAAAAATTCAACTAATTAAGGATAGACGCTTGTTACTGTTATAAAAATACGTTCTCAAACGGTTTTAATATCCCTTAAAATGCTATAAAACACATTGAAATTGTTCGGAAGAAATTATGATTCCACTAAAAATAGATATGTGGAAACAGTTTCAAACGAGAACATTTTAGTGCTCCCTTTTATGGAATGCTAAACAGAGAATCTTTATGCACTACACGCTAAAGAAAAAGAAAATATGCAATTTCATATTTAACACGTTATAGCATGAACAGTGTTCAATAGAAAACAATCACATTTAAAAAATTTGGACAAAAATGCATACACTGCCAAAAATATATATCATGGTTGCAAGTTTTTCTGGAATTTTGGTATTTGTTGAAAGAAAACTGTAACAGCACAGTTCATGCTTCATAGTCATTTTGTTTTAGCATTTTTTGCCACATAGTTGGTATTTTAACTGATTCTGATAGTAGAATTTTGTAACATATGAACATTTTGCTTTTCATTTAAAAACTAAAAGCATGCTGTTTAATTCTATCATTTGTTAATTTTAAGTTACGTCGCTTACTTTTATTAATGTTGAATTAGTTACATTCTTAAGGAAGTCAAAATTGATTGTAAAAATAATGTAATATGTAATGCAGCGCACTAAAAGTTCACTGCTCTATGTACAGCCAAGTTTTTCAATGTTCAAATTTATTTTGCCGGCAGGTGCAATATGCTAACTGAAAGTATTTGAATAAAGGTTGTTACAATTTGGAGAAGAATGCATACATTTTAAAGTTGCATTATAGTGTGGAAATACGGAGTAAATGTGTCTTTAATAATTGTAATTTAAATAATATTTATTTCATGTTCTGGCAGAAGTTTCTCTCTCACTTCATATGTGCAATGTGTTCGTAACATTTAAGTTTATGCTTTACAAGACGTGCGTGCTTAAGACTCAATTTTGGTTGCAGTTTTACTAATAACATTACATTTTCTTCTTAAACTTTTCCCTATCGTTGATTGAGTTTTTATATAGGTTTATAGAATGACTCAAATGTAATTTAAGCAGTGATGTCGTCCCTTTCCTCTGTTACACGACTAGGCAATGAGAATATCTAGGGAGCGCCTGAAGGCGAAAATCTTCATATGGCACAAAGTGCAAAGAAATAAGAAAAGACATGAAATCGGAGGATTCGCCCCTGAAAGAGGATTGAAGATGAAGTGAGAGAAGAATAGAAGTAGGAAAAGTTTTCTTTGCATCAGTGATAAGCAGAGAAGGTGTGCTTTCCTCCTCTTTTCTGCGCTCACGTTTTACTTGGGAAGATTACCGGAGACTCCAGATGGATGACGAGAGAAAGCGTCTTAAAGAAACAAAGCTTCCGAGAAGAGACTTGCTCTTGAGAACGGAAACAGTTCAGGGCATCTGTCCGAAAACTCAAGCGCAAAATGCCATACGTTTCTAAGAGATTTTCTGCATCCCAGAACTGAGCAATGAAGGCGCGTCTTTGTTAAATGCAGTAGCCTTTGAGAGCTCAATAGGATTAACCAGAAGCATTGCGAAAGGTCCTCGGGTTGGGGAATGTGACTCACTGGCACATATCGTCTCCTTTTATGGAACAGATAAAACTCCACCAATAAAATAAATGAACCTTTAGCTAATTCACCTTATGCTGCTATGACGAAGCAAATATTTATGCCTATTGTTACCATAGAAAGCAACAGCAGTTACTTTTCTACCAGGTACTTCTTTTTCGTGTAACTGGTAAGAAATTTAAAGTATTGTGTTTCTTGCACAACTGTCACAACTTTTAAAAAATAGTGCGAATTTATATATATTTTATAATGTGATTTTCAAATAATCCACAAATTACTAGATAAAATTTAAAATCCAAAGCAACTTGTACAATGATAGCCCTCGAGGTCTATACAGTACGAGGGTCAGACTGAAATCAGTGAGCAAATTTTTTTAAACCTCTTAATATTTCTTTTCTAGATAAACCAAGTACATCATACTACAGACTTTTCTCCCACTTTTCAACACAGTCTCCATTTCTTTGCACACATTTTTCCTCGTTCTGCAAGTTTGAAAATACCCTTACAATAGAACTCCGTTCCAGCTGCACGAAGACACTGACGCACTGCTTTCTGAATATCCTCCAGTGTCTCGTAGTGTTGGCCTCGCATCTGTTCCTTAACAGAACCAAAAAGAAAGTAGTCGGAGGGTACCAAGTCGGGACTGTAGGGAGAATGTGGAAGAGTTTCCCACCAAAATGTTCTGATCTTCTCCACTGCGACACGCGCACTGTGAGGACGCGCAATATCCTGTTACAGGAAGATTTTCTTTCCGGGGCGCCAAAGTGTCTGGATATAGCGAGCAGCATTTATGGTTTGTCCAGGCTCAACAAAATCAACCAGAATGCAACTCTGTGCATTCCAGAAGACGCTACCCATAACCTTCCCAGCATATAGCACTGTTTTCGTCTTCTTCTTCGATGGCAATAAATGGTGTCATTCCATACTCTAGGGTTTTGTTTCAGGCTCGTAATGATGGAACCAGCTTTCGTCGCCCGTCACAATACTCGTCAGTAAATCATCACCTTCATTTTGAAATCTCTGAAGATGGTTGTTGGTTATTCTCTGAATTTTGTGGTCTTCGGTCAATAAACGCGGGACCCAACGGGCACAAACTTTTCGATAACCTAAGCTTTTTATCATTTCTTGCACTGCACTGTGTTCTACTGCAAGTTTTGCAGCGATTTCATCCACATTCTTCTCTAATGAGCTCATCAACTCTTTCCTTGGTGCGTTCCGTGGAGGCAGTTCACGGACGACCGCTACGAGGCTCATCTTGGATACTCGTTTTCCAATCTTTGAAATGTTTCACCCATCTCCTAACACGGCTAGCACCCATGCGGACATCTCCATAAGCGAATTGAAGTCTGAAGTGAATTTCAGCAGCAGATTTTCCCTCTTTAACAAAGAATGCCATTACAATACGCTGTCGAAACGAAACATTGACGTTCCCCATTTTGGAAATACTGCCTGTGGTTACGTGATAGAAGCTAATGACGTCGCAATTTGGCAACATGTGGTGTAAAGTCTGTAGATTAAGATCCTGCAGTCCTTTTTGTTATATTGCTAGAATTTGAATTTTAACAATGGGTTGCTCACGATTTTCAGTTTGACCCTCGTTGAATTGACTTAGAGAGGAGAAGCTCAAGGTCGCGGCGGACAGATATAGAATTCTTATTCCGATATGCAACCAACAATTATTTTGCCGAGTCAAGTTACTGCATAAAGACCTCACCGCCTGTAGAAGGAAATCACGATGGGCGATAGTTACTAATAGTGCATTTTTTTAAGCTTCGTTATTTATTTTACTGGTATTCTTATTGTATTCACCATCATAGTAGATGCTTGAAGTGCCTGCCGCCTTCGTCCGTGAGAAAAGTCTAAATTATTTTGAGATTTTGAGTAACTTCCCCAATTCATCCTCCCGAACATTATAAAAAGTTTTCTAGAAATTTTGTTCTAGCGCTTCCACAGATTTTATTTTAGCTACACAAATAATTTTATATGGATGAAGATACAGCAGCTGAGTGAGTTTATACGCATTGCTGACAGATACACCAATCAGTTAAAAACTTTGGAAGCAACGTTTCTATTCAATAATCTGCTTCATATAGCTTCTCCTCTGTTAAGACCCGGTGTTTTGGTCTCAGCTTCTTGTCAATTCGAACTTTTTTGTAGCAAGAAACGCTCCCTTACCTAACAATAAGAAATAAAAATACAAAGGGTGCCAAAAATGTATACACACATCAAACAAAGAAAAAATAACTATGTTAATATATTCACACAAACAGAAAATGATGAGCACTAATCATCTTAGACTTTTACAGTTGCAACAATTGTTCAAAATGCCGAACATCGGCGTCTATACACTTCTGAGTACGTTGAACTACTGATTGAGCAACGTTTGCGAAAGTCCTCAGCGATTGCAGCATATGCCGTTTCAATTTCTTCCCGAAGTGCTGTCAGTGTAGCTGATTTTCTACGGTATACAACATCCTTAAGAGTTCCCCATAGGTAGAAGTCCAACGGAGTTAGATCCGGAGAACGCGGTGGAAACTTAATTGGACCTCTTCATCCTATCCAAAGCCTTGGAAGATTGTCATCAATGCACGCACGTACATCTGGGTGTTTATGTGGAGATGCACCAACTTGTTGGAAGTAAAATTGCTCATTTCCATAGAGTGTATGAATGACGTGTAAAATGGAATTGTTACTCGCGTTGGAGGTCCTGTTCTGTACACACGTCTCCATGCCTTTGAACTTCAACATTCTCGGTTTTCCAATACCACTTCAGATTTGCTTTCCACTGTTCACCTATCTTGACTCCATTTTATGTGAATCACATCTGTTTACAGAACATCATACTACACATTACTGATGTTTTTCTGTCCACTTTGAAATATATTAAATAGATATCTACTGTGAAAGTGTGTATACATTTTTGGCACCCTCGGTATATATATATATATATATATATATATATATATATATACATTGTCCATAGTCCATACACATACTATACATTTTAAAATTCAACCAACTTAACTATTTAACTATTAAATATAGGTGTATTATTCACTCCTTTAAACAATTATATTGCCTTGTCTTGTACAACAATTTGAAGGATAATATCAAGGATATTTTAAAACTAATAGAAAAAATGCACTCATGTTCACTTCATAAAATGACACCGTAAGTACAATGCACTACTAGAAAGACAGTACACAATGTTCACATTTTGTAGCTTCTCAGTTCACGTCTGCTGAGAAGTGATATCCAGTACATTTTGAAACATCTCTCTCTCTCTAAACAACCAGATGATATGTGAGTATTATTAAAATGAAGAATAAGTCTTCTTAGTGAGAATGCTATAATATACACGAGTAAATTACATATTCACCAAGAAAATAGTTTGTAGGAGTTATTAAAATAGAGATAGACCGCAAGTTTTAGCAGCATTGCATTTATATCAGTATGATTGAAAAATATAATTCCAACTCTAAAAGCATGAATATTAAAAAAATATTTCACAGCAAAGATTTAAATTAAAGTTTTTATTTGTAGAATATCCAGCATAAATTTTATGCAATTAAGGGGCTTTTTACCGTACGCTTCATACCACTACATGATTAATATTATAATGAAGGATTACTTTTCATTTCGATATTTGAATACTTTTGCGCATTTTTAAAGCAACAAATCTTTAAACATCCTGATGGTCAGCATTCTTAGGGAATAGTTCGAAAATGTGGATAATTTGAGTAAGCGGTTTGAAGACATGTGACTTTTACTATAGCAGTATAGAAGCAGATAAGCCATAGACAGGTTTGCTGTTAAACCATAAGTATCACCAATTAATCATCGACAGCAACAATCTTTTACATTTAGTGCAAAATATTGTCCATTTTATAAAACCGAGTTTCGTTTAACATGTTAAAATCTTCACACCGTCACATAGCACTGGGTTCATTAGAAAGCATCTATAAAGGATATAACATATTGTCAAGTTAGAAAAAGTAATCAAAATTTTCTACTTAGAATAGTGTTGTCACCATTCAAAGTTATATTCCTCTAAACTTAAGGTTCTACTGTTTACCCTAAAAATGGTAAATATCGTCAAAATGCAAAGTGGGAACATCATGCATTTCTTTTGTAAAAAAAAAAGATAATAATAAGAAACAGAAGTAGTAGTAGGGAAATATAGTTATCTGACTGATAAAACCAACTTCACAAATTATACAATTACAAAAAGGCAGAAACAGACAAAACAGACTAAAAGACTACAGTCCACAAATATAGGCTGAAAGACTGAAGAATTAAGGCATCTAGTGTAAAGCAGAGCAAAATAAAATAAAATATACTACGATAAATAATAAAAGATTTCTCTGAGCTTCCAAAGAAGGCCATAAATTCATAACTAATAAAAGTTAATGGTAAAGTAGCGAACATCCAGTTCTCCATAAATGTTGCCTTAGGTTACTGTCAATGTAAATCTTTTCATGTTCCACATTATTTCGCCGTTTATTTTGCTGTTATATGACGGTTGTTTATATCATTTGATGTGTTGCTCCTCCTACATCTATCTGATTGGTTGCGCGTGATTTCCGCGAAACTCAACCTCTGATTTAGTTCGAATTGTTATGGGGTGAAACTTAAAGAAAAAAATTAGAGTATTTTTCTGTTTTCATCTCATTACGGGCATTATAGAGTGAATTTATTGTGATAGAAATCGAAATTATTATACTGTATAAAAAAGTTTAATAAAATGCACTGCCGAAGAAAGTTTATTTTTTGTTCTTTTGTTCATTAAAATATCAAAGTGAAGACACTAACGATTAGTCATAGAAAATGTCCCATAATTTTCCCCACCTTTCTAAGAGAAAGGCAAATTAATAATATTATTTTATCCCTTAAATGTAATCCACAATGGAAAAATTCAAAAAGATTATGTGGTAAGGGGACAGTTCAAAGATTTATATTACATAAAGAATGGTTATATGATCACTATTTAGCTGTGATTTAAAACTCTCATTTGATTGCTAGACTCGATAATTTATTTTAAAGTAAAATACTAATAATAAGGCGACTAGATTTCACATTTTTATACGTGACATTTATTATTTTAAGCGTATATAGTAAATGTTCTAGTATATAACTGTATATAGTCTAGCAGAAGTTTTAATTCAAATGGACTTTTTTCAGCAATATTTCATTTACAATTACCGTACAACAGTGTTCCATATTTATAAATACTTTCAAATATTACTTTTGAGTAGTAAAATTTAAAGGAATGTTGTTATAAATGCTCACAACAAATAGGTATACTGCTCATGTAAATATATATGTATGTATGTGTATATGTGTGTATATATATATATACACACACATGAGCTTGTCAATTCAATTCAGAATCTAAGAACATACCTAAAGTTTGGCATTAATCAGTAGTCAAATTTTCTTGAATGTTTAAGATTTAAATAATAGGTATCTTATCTATATTTCCTGAAATATATCCACAAATATCATTAACTAAATATTTATTAAGAATTTCAATATTAGTATATATCATTAAGAATATTGAGTCATCTATATATAATACTCACTTCAAATATGTTACAAAGCAAATCTTTTACCATTGTGAGGACACTAGATTAGATATACAGATTAACAAAGAAATTTAAAGCAACGGATATATATTAGAAATAAGTAAAAGAGGAAAACAACACATTTCAATAAAGGAATACTTAAAGAGTTTAAGCTAGCGCTTTAAAAACAGGCGAGGGTGGCAAAATCTTTCCCTTGAAATGATAGAAAACTTTTTTCACTATCAATTTTTATACGGAGTTTCAATTATTCGTTGGAATTATCTATATCTTGTTAATTTTCTATTACGACAAGGAGGGGTTTCACTGTACTGGGTACGTTAACAAGCAAATCATCCTTATTGTAGTGCCGAAAATCTGCAGCAAATATTTGATGATACAAGAGCGATTCATTAAGTATTTGGTAATCGAATAGCCTAGTGTTTGTTGGTATCCTAGATCCCCATTACAAATCTAAGCGATTTGCGAAAAGCTCAAAGACAAAGAGTATCAAAATGAACCTCATATCTCAGACGAACTGAAATAAAATATCAGAATAAAAAGGTATAGACTAACTTTTTTTTTTAATGGTATATAACGCCCATTTTTACTTTGAGGTACCATAGGCGGTGGACACTGATGATGCATGAGATGAAATGTTAAATGGAGAAAGGATTTTTTAAGGAATAAAACGTTCCAGGCCTAAATTTAGAGTACCTCCCAGGCACTTGCCATTTATGAGAACTGAGGAAAACCTGTAAAAAAACTCAGTAAGGGATGAACCACATCGCATTCCCAAAACATGTTTCGAAGAATGGATTACGTATAACGGCACAGAATGAACATTTTGGGAACATAAGGTTATGTACATGTTTACTTTTGAGCGTCGATGCGCGGTAAAACTAAGCGACGACGTCTGCTATGTTATAACCGGAAAAGGCTGTAGGAGTAGCGGAGACCAGTGCCACAGTAAAATACCTCCCTGAATTCTCCATTTGTATCTGAGCCACAATGATGACGTGACAGATTCAAATGAATAAATCGAAGGTGATAGAAATGTTCATAAACAGTAATGGAACACACAGCCTTTCAAGAGAAAATGCAGTTTACGAATCTGTAAACAAAAACCTACACTTACGTGTGTCTGCATAATAACAAAAGGATGTATATTTTTTGTACTAAAAACCCTTTATGTCAATAACATGCAAAATTCCGCTATCATTACAAAATTTCTATAAAATGTCTGGTACATAATCTAATATACGTTTACATAGAGCTATAATTATTAATTTAGGTAACATTGCTCTATTTAGGAAAAAAATGTAATGATAAAATTTCATTATTATTTTACATAATTATTAATAATACTTTTTCCGCAACCGTACCTGTGCTATATCTGCCTACTAATCAGCGGGTCTCAGAGTTTCATTCCCTGGTTTCCTGAGCAATTTTCCAAAAATTCTGGGTCCACTTAACCTCGCTGGCTGACTGAAAAGCAACCATAAAAAAATAAAGAACAGAAATAGCGTGTCCGGTCTAGTTAACCGGGATTACGGTTATCAGCATTGCACTGATCACTTGAACCCTCAGGCTAAGCAGTTGTGCCCGAAAGATTTTATATGATTGTTAAAGTTCTTTGCAATATTTTTGCACTCCATTTGTTTCTATTTGCTAAAAACTTGATTGAAATTTTCACCATGGCTTTAAGCAAGTTCTTTTGTGCCATTTGTGTTAGTTAAAATATGAAAAGAAAAAGATAATAAAATTAAAAGTTTGAAAAACTGCGCAATTTATATATATATATATATTCTCTCAGCTAAATTATATACTTATTAAGAAATAATGTGCGATTTCACCTGATAATAATGGCATGTCAATAGAGGCTGAGTTTAGCAAGCCAATCGAACTGATATTAAATAAAATATCTGTTCTATTGTTCCGTAATTCTGCAAAAAGTGTTGCAAAATTTTAACAATCCAGAAAAGGGTGTTATACAAAAGTTATCTAAACGAATTAATTAAGCTCTAAAAAGGAAAGTAAACACAGATTGAATCCCATAATAAAATGAACAATTGATTGTAGAAGAAATTGTTTGATTTTCAGATAAGTTAGAAAGAAGAATTTGTGAAAGGCTCAGATTTTATTGGTAAGAAAACCTAAAGTTAGCTAAACACTAAGAAATCAATTAAAATATTACAAATATTATGTTCACGCCAATAACTAATGTCAATTTTATGTCAGAGGATATTCCTCCATTGATTATCGCCATGGAGACCGACAATTTAAGTCTGTAGTAAGATTCGAACTCTGACTGAAGCATGAAATTCGATGTCTGCAAGCATTAGTAAAAATCTCAGCGAATCTCATACTTGGTAGCCTTTGAGCACCATAACTTCGAAAACGACCTGTAAATGCAAGAAAAGATCATAATTGAAAACGTTCATCTCGTTATTCATAATAAAAAAAAATCATATCCTCGTTAAGAAATTGCAGTATTAAATTAGTTATATGCCTTTCGTTTATATTAACGCCCCACCTCCCATGATGTACCAACTTTGCACTTGTTTGAAGCTTCATAACTTACTTGAACCTCTTAAAGCGTACTTGAGTTTGAAGATGCAGATGAAGGGTAAAATGTATTTCTAATAGCCTTAATATATGAGCAAATGGTTTCTATGTTGCAAGAATACACAAGTTAGTTGAACTGTTCTAGAAACAGTTTGTTGTAATGTGAGATGATTTATTCTGAAATATAGTTTGTGTGCGTTTGTTCTGGATTAAATAAGTCAATATGTATGTCTAATAACAAGTTAAATCATGTCCATATTTGACACTAATAAAGGTTTCTATAATTATTGCATTTCCCGATAAATAAATCTTAAGTTCATATATATTGTCGCGTAACTTCTTTGGAGGCCCCGAGCCTTTGCCCAACAAAAAATATTTTTAAAGGCTTAAATTATGAAATCAAGTAGCCTCTTAGGAATCTTTGTAACATTAACAATTCTAAATAACATGCCTGCTTAAATAGGGATATTAAAGTTGGGATGTAGTTCAAAGTATTGCTTAGAGATTTGTTGGTGTTCAAAGTCGAGGAGCTTTCAAAGGCTTGGTAAACGAACCAGGGACCTAAACTCAGCTTCTACAGCAGATCTCTTTCTATTACATATTTATAATTTGCTTTATTGCTTGGCTATATCCTGGCATATTTATAAGCTTTTGTTTATTACGAATGTAATGTACTCCAATGTGTATTTTCTCTTTTGCCTTTTTTTTTCTGTTCCTAAATTCCTGAGTTGAACTACTCATACCTGTCTGTAATGTTTGTCACCCAATAATGCTACAATATGCATTTAGCAATTTAATATAATTTCCTCCAAACTATTAATAGAAATTACTTTGGAGATGGGAATAATGGTGTCTGCGATTTTGTTCCCCTTTCATTTAAAATTATGAGTAAATACCACCTCTAGATAGATTAAAGTTATTAACCGTATTGGTAATTAAACATGAAGAAATGTTACAACTTTCAGAAAAAAATATATAACCATCTAAAATTATCCTAAACGACGTTTGTGAACTTATTGTAAAGATAGAGAATTTAAGGCATATTAACGGATTGTAATGCTTACAAAATATTGTAATTATATTGAAAAACCAAAATCAGAGATGGATAGAAGCAGAAGAAGAAAGAAAAATTTAAAACGGGGATGAAGATAATAAATGAAGAGAAGTGTTGATGAAACTGAAAGTAGAAGTGAAACAGAATGAAAATACAATTAATAGTGTCCATGGGTGCGATTGTAACTGCTGCTAAATCACATAACATAATAAAATAGTGAAGTGATTGTTGTATTGGCAGTAGCATGGTGGTGCAACATGCAGTAGTGTGTTTAGGAGCTGTAAAAGTGGAAGTTCAGAGTCTGTTGTGTTAGTAGTGTGATCATTGCAATGAAGATGGAGACATGGTTCTGTCGTTTGAGGGTGATGAAAGTAGTGGTAGTGGTTGTGGTGGAAAAGGTTATAGTTATGGTTATGGTTATGGTTATGATAGTGGTTGTGGTGGTCGCGGTTTTGGCTGCGGTGGTGGTAGTGGCTATAGTGGTGCTCGTAGTGATGGTGGTTTGACATTAACAGCTATGGTTACAGAGGTACTTGTAATTTTGGTTTTGTTGATGGTGGTTTTGATAGTGGTTGCGGTACGAGTGATGGTGGTGTAATACTGTGTTCCTAGTACTGATGGTGGTTGTGGTTTTGGCTGCGGTGATGGTGGTGGTAGTGTTAGTGGTTGTAGTGGTGGTGAATACTTGTAATAAAGGTGAATTTGGTGGTGATAGTTGTTGTGGTGGAGGTAGGTGGTCATGATTGTGTTAGTGGCAGTGATGGTGCTCGCGTTTTGGTTTTGGTGGTAGTGTCGTTGCGATGGCAGTGATTGTGGTGTAATACTGTGTTCCTGATAGTAGTGATGGTTGTGATTTTGTCTGTGGAGGTGGTTGTGGTTTTTGCAACTGTGGTGGTTGCGGTGCAGTGTGTTGGTTGTAATTATTTATGATGCTTGTGATTTTGACTGTGGTTATGGTAGTCATTGCGGTATGTTTTTATTTAATTTATTTACTGATGCCCTTTAACATCTCAGGGCATCAGCGTCCCATTCAATTCAGGGCGTAAAATGGCCGACAAATTTTGTCCAGAGGCCTCTTCTTTCGGGCTTGAGGTTCTTTATCGTGCCGTAAATGTAGGACACGGGACCCATGGCTTTACTTGCCTTCGGAAGGAAGCCATACTTGGGATTTTTACGCCCAAAAAAATTCATCGGTCCTGGCCGAGATGGAACCCGCGATCTTGGGTTTAGGTTACCACTACACCACCAGGACCGACATGCGGTATTGTGATTGTGATGAATGTGATAATGGTCGTGGTAGTGGTGAATTATAATTGTGATAGAGCTTGCTGTGAATGTGGTAATGTTTGGTACTAGTTGTGGTTGTTAGTGGTTATAGTGACGGAGGTAATTGTGATAGTGAGGTTGCGTTAATGGAAGTAGGAATGGTTAAGCTTTAAAGCAAAATATCATGTTGGCGATAACGGAGGTGGGATCGCAGTAACAGAAAAAATGATGATGTTTGTAATCGCAATGAAGAAATCGATCATTGTTGTGCGACAAGGTAATGGTGATCAGATACACCTGTAGTACAGAATCTCTGATAGTTCGCTGTTAACCGGTTTGTTGCTCGTGGCCCCCAACTGGTTCATGCGCCAAGTTGTTAGCTACACTGAAGGTACCGCCTGCAGAACGTCGAGGTTCTGTAATGAAATGCAGGGTGCCTCTACTTGAGCGCTGACGCGAGTATCCATCCATATATGTATTATCATTATTTTATATTCAGATTTGGATATTATTCAGCTGGCAGCCAGCACCGGCTCTCGTTCTCTCTCTTTCCTCTCTCTTTCTCTCGCTCCACGGCTAAAATGAATGAATGTATAAATGAATATGTTTTGGCATGGCCGCCCCTCTCTTCTTCTCCTCTGCCCCGCCTTGTCGACCAAAGGTGGGCAGCCGTTCTTGTCAATGCATGAAAGCAGCACATACGCCATGCATCGACCAAAGAATGATCCCTTCTGCCATACAGTTTCCTGATACGAACGAAGAGAAGGAACGAAATGTATGTACGAGATGTGTGTATGGGGAAGGGGGAGAGAAGAATTTGAAATTCTTAATGCTAAGGGTCTTTATTATTTTTTTTTTTATCCTTGGTCTTTCCATGCCCCACCACTTCCCGTCGCCATACAACAAACCTCCAGTAAACTAGCAAACACTCGAATCAAAATTCCTACCATGTTGGCACCTAGCGGAATCTAAACATCTCACCATCCACCCCCCCGTCCGCGTGCCCTCCTCTAAGACACTTTCCCGCCCCCACCTTTCGTCCTTCTATCTCCTGCATAATCCTTCCTTCTTTAGCCTTCCCATCCTTTCAGCACCTCCTCCTTGCTCCTCCCTCCTCCCCTTGTTGAATAACGGCACTTTAAATTGTATGAAAGTTGCATGAGCAAACGTCTGGGTATATGTGCCATGCCTTGCATGCCGCCTGCTGGAAGACTATATACACTTCCCTGGAATATACCAAGCTGGTTAGTTTACAAATGAATACAGCGATTGAAGCAACTTATAATATCAATGTAGTAGCCCCATCTCGCTCGCACTTGATATAAGGATCAATGTAGCTATCTCTGTCTATCACTGCTGGCTCCAAACCAAAACCTCCCCCTCCTCCCTCTCTCTTTATACTATAGAAAGCCTCTACTGCTTCCCCATACAGAATGGCCATATTAACTTGATAATTAGCTCTGTTATAGGACTTGCAGATGAGTAGAGGAGACTTGCCTGCCTGCCTGCCACTGCTTCCAGCCTGATGGGAAAAAAAAGGTTTTCCCTCCTTCCTCTTTTACCCCTCCCCCTCCTCTTCGTCGGTTCCTCCAGCTTGTGACTTACATATAAAATTGGGATGGGACGTTGGTGATGGTTGCATTCTTGTTCCAGACAACGTCAAGTGAAGATCTCCTGGTGCGCGTGCCGTTGTGGTGAAGGTAGCTGGGGATCTGCATCCTCGCAAGGGCGCAGCCCTGAGAAGATCTTGAGAAGACCTCGCTGTGGAGGTCCTGCCGCGACAGCTGTCCCCTGATTGAAAACCGGAGCAATGGCAGCAGTTCAACAGCCACCTCCAGCAAAGCAACCACCGGTTGTTTTCTTTTCTCCTCTTTAGTCATCTTCCCAGATCCTAATTCCTTAATGGGAGCGTATTAAAACTTTTTTTTCCCGTTGTAAAATCTTCTTAGATTGATGGTCTCAACCGATTCGTTCCTCTTTCAGCTTCTGGCCACTTCTCAAGAATGTTCCCCAGCAACTGAAAGTCATTTCTGCAAAGTATCACCAATCTTTTTGGCAACAAAAAGTGTTCAGTATTAATCTACTCTGATGTGCAGCATCTAATTGTTCTTTTAAAATATTTTAAGGTATTCATCGCTTAATTCTTCTCTCAGATATTTTGAACGAAATGAAAGCATGTTCAGCCTGCAAGACTGAACATTTATTCTTCATTCTGCTGATCAAAAGATGATATTTCTAAGACAGTATTGTATCTGAGTAATAGAATCCCTATACACTTTCAAGTTTTAATATGTTTTCCTGAACAATACGACCAATCTGCCTCATAGATCGTCGCTTTTATCATGAAGAACCAGATCATGAAGGTCACCCTATTTGGAGGTCATATTTAACTACTCTTTAAAAAGCGGCATACCATCATTTGGCCAAATAACATTTTTGATGCATCTTATCATGAAATATTTGCTGATTTTCTCTGACTTACGTCACTTAATGCTATTTTTAAGCAATCCTGAGTATTTCTGAGAAAGTTTTATTTCATATGTAACGGAGATTTTATGGAAAGAAAAACCACTCAACAAGAATAAAGCAAGGATTTAGAAGTCTCTTTCAGTGGTACATTTTCCAGGATAATGAAGGTATTTTGATTTTTCTGATTGTTAAATACATATTGGAAGTACTTGTACACAATTATTATTGAGTGTATTATCCCATGAATGAGAATCAAACTTAATTTTAAATAATCCATACATTCTATTTTTCTTTCATTATTTTATATTCTTCGCTTCTACTGCTTAAAATATATCCTTTTAATATTCGAATGTTTTGATTATGTCAGACTACCTTCTGCAAGAAGTTGATGCTCCAGGAGTTGCTGTTGGTGGTGGACTTCCTGGAAGAGCAAGTGTTTGTAGCCAAAGGTATTCGCTAGTGTCAAGTTGAAGCAACTAAGCAGCAGTGTTGATGTGTTCTGTGCCCGTCCCACAACAGTGGTAGTGTCAGTGCTTCTGCCAAAAGAAAAGAGTGTTGCGGGTGCGATGAAGAGAGTGAAAGGCGATCCCGTGTGCAGTGCTTTCTCAGCAGATCTTCTTGGAGACAGGTGCTCATCAATCCCAGTATAGGTCAGAGGCATGCATGAGGGGAGAGTGAGGATTCTTTGGTGGTGGGGATAGGAGGGGAGTGGCGGAGGGATGAAATGTGTATTATCAGCTGTTTATCTGTCAGACCTTTCTGAAAGGAAATGAGTTGATGCTATTAGCGTTATGTTTATTCTTTAGTACTGGAGAAATTTCGTATTAAAATTGCATTTGGAAATTTTCTCACGTAATTTAAGAGATGCTGTCGCATATAGAGAGGCGAGTTGTATTTATTTTAAACAAAGTTTTTATTTGTGTGGAAGCAGGGATTGCACGATGTTTGGTGAATAATTAATGTGTTTTGAGGTTCTATACCCTTCCAAACAATATAAATATGCCGTTTAAATAGAGCACATTTATCTACTAAACCCCACCTTGTATAGAGCATTTTAAAACGGATACCATATATTTTACTTGGTAAATTGCTGAAATCTTGTCCATTAATTATGATAAACCAAAGAGCTAATAAATAAAGAATAACCGCAATCTTAAATATCAATTAAGTTTACTTATTACAATTAATATACTAATATTCCACCAATTTCACAACTTACCACACTCCATGAAATACTTTGCAATTGTTGTTCAGCTATTTCGTCAGCTTTGGTGATTACTACATTTTATCTTTTTTACCTCCGTCCATATTTAATTTAATGTAGCTATTCAATGCATGTTATATTATATCCTACTTCTTTAAGTATGTTTATTTAACTAAGCAGGCAATTTCTATAATATTTCTCCTGTTCTACATTAGTAAGCCAACATAAGGTGTCAAGTAATTCCTTGGCTTAGGTTTCATCTGTAAATTTAGGATTTTGGTTTCTTATTTTCTATGTTATTTATTTATTTGTTTATTTAAATTTAATGACAACACAAATGAGCCCAGAAATCTATAATCTATAATGTTTTAGCTTACACTTTCCTTTTAGACAGAGAAAGGAATACTGACCGCGCAGACGGCACACCGTCAACATTTGTAACAATAGGAAAGGTGTTAAACCATAACTTACCCAGGATGTATAACAATAGGCCGTGACTGATGAGAGATACTGCTAGATAAGAAAAGTAGAAAAAGTGACAACTTAAACGTCAGAGACTTTAAAGCACTAAAGCTACCTGATATTCATTTTAAGGTCTGAGGAAAACCCCTGAATGAAACCATTTGATCCAACCAGGATTTGACTCTGGAGCCATAGCGTTAGAGGAAAGCATGTTACAGCGCCGCGGTGGCACGATTCTAACCTTATCTCGACTTTAATGCATTGTATTTATTTATTTATTTATTTTTCTCTCTTCAGAGACTTTGCCTCCCCCATAATACACAGAGAAATACATAATAGTGAATTTAATTAAAATATGAAACCAGAATATTGTCACGTAATATCTATTTGAAGCTCTTAAGTTCTAGAATTTCTAAAACCACATAAAAACTATAGTCCTTCCTACTACTTCTCCAGTTTTTTTATATAAATAGTTTGTTTTGACTTCATACATAGCAACTATCCTTTAGAGTTTCTGTGTTTGAAAATGTTTTAGGTAGAAACATTTCATCAAATTCTTACTAGGGATAGACCTAAAGGACACCACATCGCCGGGCATTGTGAACTGAGAAGGCTAAATTTGTTGTACTAGAGGCATGTAAAGTGAAGTCTTTCTTCCATTAGCATAAGAGATACAATTGAGCAAAAAATGTTTTCTTACGTTTTGAATTATAGCAGTAGAAACATAGCTAAAAGCATTAATTATATATTTTATTAATTATATGTTATTACTCAGACAATAAATTAATGTATTTAGTAACAAAGACGTCTTTCTAAATGCCTTAATTAAAAGGACACAATCATATCGCAATAATAAATGAAATTAAAATAAAAGTAGGTACTTGAGTACTAGCGTGTAGTACTTGGATGCACACAAATACTATAGAAATGGTTATTTAATTAAAATTTACTGATTAAATATAGTTATAATAGTTTAAAAACATTATAATTTTACACTCGGAATACTCAAAGTATATTCTCGAGTGTTTAGATAAAATTACATCTATTGGAAAACAGCCCCTATCATAGTATCTTGCTCTTCTTTCCTCTCTCTTCCCACGAAGAATGAAGCCAGTCTCATTTGTTTCAAGTGGTAGTCCATCATTCTCTCAATTATCATCAACAATACCTCCTGGTTCCTACGATGACAATGACATGATGGTGATCATTCCATAACTCACGAGCTCTCATCTATCTCCAGAAAATGTCACCAATGTCATTCATATCTTCCTGAAAGTTAAAAAATTTATGGCCGATTTCTGCCATTGAATTAAAACTGTGTTACAAACCTCAATGCAATCACATAAAAACTTACATATTTTGTTTCCAAGAGATAGGGAAATGCATTTTAGCACAAGCCCCTCAATTCAGAAGATAACATACAATGAGGCGGTTAAAAGGTACTTTATGGGTACCCTGGTACCTGCATGCCTTGATTATTTGCAACACCTTAACTTTTAATTTTATTGACATTACGAAGAAGATCTGTTATCACTGCTAAATATTATAAAATACAAATATTTCTATTTGTCATACTTCACTTCAAATATGACCCAGAAACTATGAAAGAAAGTTAACAAACTTGGTCGCTATTTGCAGTCCGAGAGGAAGATATTTTGTTCAAAGTTTTTCACCCACTAGGGAGGTCCATACGTGTCTTGCTAATTTAAAAACCAAGCGACCATTTTGAAATAAATTTAAATATGTCCATTAGATATAAACTCTAATAACATTTATTTCCGTAACATATGTTGAGACTTGCTACGCCTAAAGTTGATAATGTTATTTAGAAGTCCACGATACTTGTCATTCTTTAGCCCAAAAAATATGTACTTCTCAAAATGTACCAGAATTCAACGGTTATATTATTAGTTTTTTTTGTTAATATTGTAGAATTTTATAAAGAGAGGCAATTATTATAGTTATTTTAAAATCTCTAAAACAAAATTACAAGTCTATTTTAGGAAAAAATTGTATTAATACTTTTGTTTAACAACTAACCTCAGATTTTTTGAGATTTAAAACAGTGTATGAAAAAGCTCAGATTAAAAAAAGTGGATGGCTAGACAAAAGATGATAAAAAATAGGAAAGTTAATATTGCCAACTACATTTTATGTAATATGAGTGTTAATGGTACATATAGTATAAATAAAATAACTAGAAGCTAAAAAGAGCTCTGTGCGTTCTGGTATATTCTGAAAGCGCTTCGCTAGACTAACGTTCCCCTTCCTTCAGAGGGAATTCACATTTAAACGATGGCTAGAGACAATACAAACATAAGATTCACAAGAGAGAAACACTGGAAGAATGTGGCAGTCAAGTTTGTTCATGTTTTGGATGTGAAATCTCGGCTGGTTTACTACAGAAAAGACCTGCCTTAGATCCTGTTACGCTATAAAAGAGTTCTTCAAGTTAGCAGGGAAAGCATATTTGTAATTTCGTTCACTCATATTATTTAAATCGTTGTTCTAGTTGTTTATGTTAACAAGATCCTTGATCAGTGTCATCCTTTGGCGATTGATTCGTGACGAAATTAAGCATGCAATAATAACTGCCAACGGTGCAAGTCACTGCCAGATCTACATCTATTTTGAGAAATACTTGAAAAAAGTTAAAAAATCAATAAAGTTCCTCTGTTTTACTTGAAGACGTATAACCCTCTACGGCTTCATTCAACGTTCTCAAATATTGTTCACAGTCCATATATGAACGTTCATATGTATGGCTATTATAGAATTCGTTATTCATACATGAACGATTTTTAATTTAGTATCCATTACTCATTAAGGCGGCACTGATGCAAATATTTAAAGAAACGAAATATATTTTCTGAAGCTTAATTCTCATACTTTTTTTTAATGGTGTTTAACGCTCGTTTTCACTACTAAGGCTTCACAGACGGTGGGCACTGATGATGCATGAGATAAATTATAAATAGGGAAAGGCTTTTTTTAAGGAAGGAAGCGTTCCTGGCCTAATTTTGGGGTAGGCTTGCCATTTACCTGAAAATAACCTCAGTTAGGGAGGATGGTCCAGGTAGGAACCTCAGGAACCCCAGTCGAACCCCAGATATCCCGCACACGAGTCCGCGCCTTAACAACCTCGGCCACCCGCCACGGTACACATATCTTAGCAGCATTTCTTGAATAAGAATAGAGAAATGTGCTGAGAAATTTACGAAGCAGGAAAGCATTACAAAAAATAACAAATATATAACCTTAAAGCAGCTTTGTTTATATTTTAGTACAATGACAAGTTTCCAAGCACATTCTTGACTGATTTTTCACTCCATGTCTCAACAAAAAATGTTTAAAAACAGAAGTAAATGAATTAAAATTTCAGAGAGTTTGTAGCATTAAAATTTAAAGTTAGAGAATATTTTGGAATTAAAATAAAAAGTACAATAAATATTTAAATTAGCAAGTATGTGCAAAATGATCCTCCGCACAGGAAAGTAGCAATACAAGGTTCAAAATACTCATCTAATTCATAATTTTTTAAAATGCCTATTCTATTAAAAATAACACAATTTACGCATGAAAAATATTGTTTTATCTATGCATTATTTTGAAAATAAAATTGATTATCAATTTTTTCGTGTTTCTTTTTTTGCGTTTCAACTATGGTAAGAGGTTTCTTGCTGACTCTTGTTTTGGCGAGAAACGTTGTTCAGTCTGGTTACGTAATTCCTATGAATGTCTTCAGCTCTGAATCCACCTTACAAATACGTTTGATGATCAGCAATTTTTTGCCTACTAAAAAGTATTATTCGGGATCTACCTTCATCTTTGTACACCAAATTATACTTTTTTCCCTCGTACACATACTGTATTTACCTTCCACTTTCCAACGTTATGGTGTTGTCTGAAGTATGGACTTTGTAGAACGAAGCAGGAAAAAATTTCCCGGAATAATTGCAAGGTAGGGAAAATTACTTCGCAGTCTCGAATTGGCTTACGCAACTAATACAATCCACCTGATATTAAGAACAGGAGCAAGAGTTGATATCATATCTGTGGCCTTCATTTTCCTCTCCAATAATTATTTTTAAACTACGATAGATGTGTTCAAAGATGAAACAAGCTTTGTCCGGCTGACATTTAAAGAAATAGCGATTCATTTTGAGACTACTTATTTAGGTTAGGTTAGGTTAGGTTAGGTTAGGTTAGGTTAGGTTTGGTACATACTTCTTAAACTTTCGTACTAATTAAACATATATAATTTTTTCATGGTTCTTCAACAGCTGTTCATTTCTTTCTCATGCCGTTTTCTTAACTGCTATCGTATTACAGCGAACTTCACTCTGTGAGATATTACTTTGCATTTATGTTCTGATGTACCTGAGAGCGATACGTAAACAACTATGACTCTATCTGTTTAATATTGCATATGCTCATTTGCCTTATTTTTACTGAGTGGGCTCTTATTTTCTTGAGCGCTATTTTCTGTAAGAGTGAATATTCAAGGATACTTCTTCACAGTAGCTTACACCTACAAGTATATCATACACAAATGATAAATAAATAAAAATAATAGTAGCTCGTTACAATTGAAATAAATTAATATTTAATAGTTTTTAAAATCGTGGCTTTACAGTTTTGTTGTTAACTAGAACTATTATTGGAAAGAACTGTTTTACAACAATTCGTTTCGAAAACTGTAATTTTAAGATTATTCTGGATTCAAAGCACATACAGCTCAGGGTATTGTCTCTGTATATAAACTTTAAAATAATTTTGTAGAACATTTTTTTTTCCAATTTTAAATTTTATTTTTATATTTATTTGATATTTTAATAACTCTTATAGCTCAACAAGAAAATGTATAAATTCACTATAAAGAAACCCTTTGAACTTCCGAAATATTAAAAGCTGTCCTCAGATTTCATTAAACGCATTAAATAATTATCAGATCAATACTTTCAGAATAAAGCTCGTTTGCAATGAACTGATTTAATTCATTCTTATGAAACAGCGAATAACAAAGTCGAAAACTACGCGATAATTTAAAAAGCAAAGTGCCGTATATGTTGACGTGCAGAGTTCATACATGTTGGTTGTGTAGGTCCATTAAGCGATTTTTATTGTGAAATAAGATTTCATTCTTTTATGGATAAAAAACTTCTAAAGTGGGCAATTTTTTGACATCCTAAGAAAGAAATTGCGCTGTAATTTTCCATTTTTGTCACCTAAACTTTTATAAAAAGGAATTTCACAATAAAACTTAAGTTTTAGTTAAATTGGAGGATTCCTTCTAAATTGTAATACTTTTTCGCCGTACTTTTCAAATTGTATCTCTCATATTTTTTACAATTAAACATAGTTACAAGTGCGTTTAGTTTTTCATTCCTTTTTTTAAATTTGTTTTGTTGTTGTTTTTGTTTGTTTGTTACATAAACTTCAAAAGCTGTCATTACCGCTGATTTTTCCAAGATATACCCTGTTTGTAACAGACGTTAATAATGCAATATTCAATACTTTCTACAATACTATGGACAAAATGCACGTTAAGTTGTATAAACCAAATAGAGCTTATGTACTACTTCACAGCAATTTAAGCATGAAAAATCTACACTAAAATGCTTAAATGTGCACACCTTACTTCAACATCTAAAATGTTTATCAGCAATTACTTATTAAATCTGAAATGTACATCTATTTTCTTATTTTATGTTTCGGAAATATATTATAGATATTCAATTAACAGTCAAGTATAGGTTTTGGAATTTTTCATACATAAATTAGAAAGGAATACCATAAGAGGTTTTAACAATACAACATTTGCAATTTTCATACTTATCGTGTAAAGTCAAATCCAAAATATTTTCGATGTTGTTTAAATATTAGAAACTATCAAGTAAACTACTAAATCTAATGTGGGTAGTTCAATAGTAAAAGGTAATTTGAGAAATATATGGTACGAAGTAAAAATTAACAGAATTATTTATGTATATTGATTTTCCAAACTTTGTGACAAAAAAAAAAATTAAATTTTGATATTTTCTCAGTCTCTTCAAAGTATTTTGAGAATAAATTATAAAAGGGTGCATTAAAGCGAATAGGATCTAGGAGACAAAAAGTTTTATTGTTTTATGCAGCTGGAAACATTTCATGCTTATTTTTAAAAGCAATTTTTAAATGTTCTTAAAGAAAATAAGTAAGTACGTGTTATTTTCTCTAAATTGTGTATACTTTTTTTTTCAAACGAAATTTATGTACAGATTATCTCCATAAAATTGATTTTCATTTTAAAACTAACAGAATATTATTAAATGTTTATCAAAGTAAAACGAGGTGTAAGATATTTATTTAATGCTATAACTTGGTCTCTCTCACGCTTAAAATCACAAGAAAAACCATCTTGATTGAAGAGAATAAAAAAATTGTGATGCATTGTTTTTAATCAATAAATTTTAAAACCCATTTACGTTTAGGCTTCTTTGTGAAATATTACCAAAAAATATATTGCATATGTATAAACACGCAAATGATGACTAGTAAAATTTAGGTTTATTCTTTCCTTAAAGAATAACTCGTTTCTATCATACACCATAAGAAAGAGTATTAACTTCAAATAACCGTGAAGAGAATCATACAATTTTACAGTAAACTTATACAAGTTGGTCACTTTTAAATATTGTACATTTTTCATTTGGTATTAAAGCAACGGTCGTTTCTGATTTTAATCTTTAAATAGGGGTATCGAATTTTTTGCAGTTTAGGGTTAAAATACTGCAATAAATATAATGCATTTAACATATTTAGTACTTCAGGTCCCTACTTGTTATACCTCTCTTTAAATTAATGTATTAGTATTGTTTTCTGCTGCTCCAAAATATTTAAAACATAAAGAACATATAGAATTTATTTCAGAGACTTTTTCAAATTATAAGAAACTAAATATTCTGTAAACCTTTTAAGGTATTAGCTTTGTATTTAACTAATATTTTAGTAAAATATAAGCTGTTTTCATTTATAGCATCTTCCTTCAATTTCTCTGGCAGTTATTTTACCTTCACACATAGAAATGAACAATTAATAAAACGTTTTACTACATTTTATTTATTGCAAAAGTTGAACGGTTGCTGATAGGAACATTTTATTCGCCTTATAACGTCCACAAGATCTCTGTTACCAGAGTTTAATTTCCTGTAAAACAGAGATGTTGGGTGCCCATTACAAGAAAGCTCGCTGCTCATATTAAGGCAGACAGCTGATGTGTGATAACAGACCTTAATGCTTTACAAGACTTCGAGTAGACATGCAAGCTCACAAGGTGCTGTGAACTTGTGTTAAATTTAAATGCCTCAGCTGTTAAAAACCAAGCGTCGTAAATTAATAGTACGTTTTGGTCTGTCCAATCTTTCTTACACCCACTGTGATTAACAGTAAATATTTACGTAATAAACTGTCGTTTTAATTAATTTATTTTTATATTTAAGTGTTTATTCTATAATTATATTAAAAATTAATGTTTTAGGAGATCAAGTATTAAAGATACATATTTAATTTAAAATCAGGTTATGTAATTACATTTAAAAAGATTTGAAAAAAGCGTTCTTTCATCCGGAATATAAGCTGAAATTCTCATAGCATAATATAAAAATGACTATCTTCAAATTAAGAATTAAAATGTCTCTAAAGTATTCGAAACATACCTACGTTCATAAATCAAAGTATGTTGTAAGAGATATTTGGTTGGCAGAGATAAAACTTTTAAGAAGTGTAAAATATTCTTAAAAATACTGCATAAAAATTGAACGAATTATTTATTGAACCAATACAAGAAAAGTATCCTATGAGAATGAAAAAGAGCAGGTTTCTTTGGAAAAAATAAATAAATAATGTTTTAAATTCTTGTGAATAAACGGTTTCAAATTTCAAAAAAGTTTCCTATTACATTGCATTGTTTTAATATAATGCTTTATAACTGTTATGTAATTCAAGAAATTTAGGGTTCGTCAATAAGGAGTGTTTTAAAATATACAAAAATAAAATGACTGAAAATTATCAATAATTACCATGTCGATTATTTATAAAACCATTAAGTGCATTAAAAACCAGGCTATTTGGTACAGTAGCATAAAATAAAACTAGTCATAGCATAGCACAAGGATCTCGAAAACATTTACAAATGAATGTTCCCTTTTTTATTATGTTTTTTCTGAGAATGCTCCTTCGTTTTTTTTTTATTTCACTTTTTATTGGAAGAACCTCTATTTTCAATCATTTCTTATAGGTTTGTAGGATTCTGGAATTTATAGAATTTGTGATAAGCAACTTCTTGACAAAAGTGAAGTTTGGTTTATCGGAATATTTCTCTTTATTTACATAGCTCACTTAATTGTACTATTAATATACATTGTTTCTATTTTATCTAATAATTTAAAATAATATCGCCATTTTAACCCTTACGTTAATAATACTACATAATTTGGTTATTTTTATTGTTTTGATTTTAAATTTTGTCGCTCGCTGGTGTTTTTTGTTTGGTTTTAATATTTTTTTAATACCGCATTCATCCCCCGTTTTTTTAAAAAAAACAAAAGTGAATCAAACAAGGAGCCTAGTATTTTTCTAAGGATATAATTGAAAAAGTATCGCTTATATTACATACATTATTCATATGGTCCGAGCTTATTTCAACAGCGCTTGTTATAGAGCCGTATAACTTAAATACTAGAAGTAAGGCGGAGATTCTTTTAAAATAGAACCACAAAATAATAAAGCAAAGGGATATTTACAATACGCTACGATTGAGAGACCTAGTTTGTGGTTTGGTTTCTTTCTTCGTAATTACATTAGGGAGGTTTGCATATTTTATCCCACCCAAAAGGCAACTAACCCGGGCATTGTTATGCAAGTCCCAGAGGATGTAAGCCCTATATATGGAGGAGAGAGAAGATTACGTACTATATTTTATATATCTATTTTTATTTTATAGATTAAAATGACAATTGTCTTATTTTATCACATGGTCTGTGCTACACTTTATTTTCATTGTTTTGACCTAGCGTGTATTTAACCTTTGGTATACTATTTTAATTACATTGCATTTGTCTTTCTTTAAATAAAAATAAAATAAACAATATTTCTTAGGGATAAAACGGAGAAAATATCGATCGTGTTTGATATCGGCAATGTTACAATGCCGATAATGTTTCGGTATCAATTGAACACGGGTCTAAAGTCACACAATGCAAATCCTAAAGGTAAGTCGGAGGTGTGTCAAAATAAGAACCAGAAAATAATGCAGCATGGGATTTGCACTGTGGTCATAAGGCGAAACAAATCCTGCTCAGATGAGAGAGCACCAACCGGGTCGGGCCGCTAGTTAGCATCAGCACCCCCCTTCTCTACCGCGTAGCCTTTTGCATGCACCAATCCTTCACCGTCTCATGTAATTAGGGAGGCGAAATGAAAAGGCGGGAGGGTGGGAGCGAGAGAGAGACAGTTAATTACGTATAATTACCTACACGCATGCAACAGGGTGGAACTTTGCTCGCAGTGCATGCCGGGACACGCCGGAACGCGACAGTAATTGTTTTACTAATTACGTGTTACACATACACAGACACAAATATGTGCAAGTCCTCGGTCTATGCACTCCTGCTTTCCTTTTGTTGCTTGTCCCTACCTGAGATGTAGCTTGGAGGATCACGTCGTATCAGTGAGGCTCAGTTGTTTTAGCTCCAAAAAATGACACGAAAAATGATGCACAATATTCATATGGAATAAAAGTGTCAGCACTTTCTTTCCGTTATTCTGTTTCTGTTGCAAGAGTTACGTTCATTTTAAAGTGTAAAAATCCCACCAATTTCAACTGTCCTGTGTTTTATTTCTACTGCTCATACGAAGAATTAAAGAAAAATTAAAAAGGTACCTCATTTTGGCAGAAAAGCTACTAATTATCATCAAGACGAATTTAGAAGTTCATGGCAATCATTAAAGAGCGCCTGCGTTTAGTAGGTTAGTGGGCGAGAACTTGTTTTTTCGGATTCATAAGTTTCAGTAATTATTCCTTCTTTTTTGTATTTTAAAGTTTTTTAATGTTAACGTAAAAATCTTAAATTCATTTGCACAAAACAAATAATTGATTTATTTGCGAACAAAGTTGTTTCATTTTGTAAGTTATGAAAAAATAAAATGATTGTAAGCAAAATACTCTCAACCCTTAATATCATCAGCATTTTCAAAAGTTTTCTTCAATCTCTTATTTTTTTAACCTTCTATGCTCTTTTGTCTGTGCTATTTTATATCTTGGCATCTATTCTATAAAATATTTCCTGTTTTCTATTTCAAAATTAAATATTTGTTTTCAGTCGTATCCTTATTTATTCATTTATTTGTTTAAATCTAATAGTGTATACCTGCTACATATTTGTTAAGTGTCTATTTATAGAGGAGCAAGCATTGCCATCGCCTTATGGAATTTAAGAAGTTACAAACTTATCATTCATTGTAATACAATTCAAATATTACCTTTTTTGACTAGTTTTCAGTTTTTATTTATATTAGATAAATTGTTTTCTTTTTTTCATATCTATGTTACTTGTTACTAAACTTAGTTTGCAGACAGCCTCGTGTTACGTATTGTCTGACAAAACAGAAAATAGAATTCTAATAATATCAAAATTATTAATAGTAAATTGAATTGCATCTGTCATATAAATATGTAGTTATATCATTAAATAGAGGATGTTAAAAACCTCTTTCTTAAATTTTAATAGAATTTGTGAAATATTACGATTTACTTTGTCAAAAGCATGCTAACAACCAACGAAAGCAAGATATGTTGGCAAATTGAACTCTATTCATTAGTCAGCTGACTGTCACATCGGATATGCTATAATTCTTGCAGTTATATATATTACCTTTGCAAATAATTGGACATATATGAGCCGTGTTACATTCCTGTTACTTATATGTTTAGGACAATATATTTTCTGTTTTTCTGAAGCATTTTAACAATTAGGATCGCTGCATTTCACTTAATTCCATCAGCCTTCCTATTGCATTGTTTGATAGAGTTGTTTATAAATTTTTAAATGCTACAAAAACAGTATAAAATATGACTGCATTTGAAGCTTATGTATCTGGCCGAAGTATTTCGATATAATAAGTTATATTTCAAATATGTGAAACTACCATTTATTTTGTTATCAGATATTCTTTTACTCGTCACATATATCTTTCCTGGCTCAATAACATTTCGAAATACGACAATTTAAGTGATCCACATACATTTTGTTCATTAATTTGTCCTTTGGTACTCAATAAGACTTCGCGATTTCATTCTGAATTTTATCTCGTATTTTACATCAGACTTCCACATTCCAAAAGGACTCTTCAAATGCGACTTCTCGCTTTCATAAGGCTACAAAACAGTACATTTATTTTATATTTTTTATCAATGCCTCTGTTCTTGTGAGATTGTCATATACATTTCATTTTTAGTTTGTAAAAATGAGTATTCACTTTAGAATTTTCATATCTAAAATTATTTTGAATTTCTATAAAACTATAAATTTGTAAAATAAATTATCCGCTATCTTTTGTTTTAGAAAAAAAAAAGTTAAAACGTTCTATGACTCATAACGGAGATGAAGGGGAACTGATTAAGTGCTTGGCCGTGCCTAAACAATAAGACAACTTGGGACACTTTCTGAGGGTGACGCAATTGCCTGGATTAGTATTTTTAAGCGAAGCGTGTCCCACGATCACCGACCCGGGGGAATTATATAGCCGAAGAAGGAAAGTATTTAGCGTGCAGCCCCCTATTCGGACTTGCCCACCCCTTCCTAACACAGTATAGCTCAATTAGGTTCAGTTCGCGTGTTATCCCTAGGGAAAGGGGAAGGATACGGCCTGTTAAATGAGATCTCCAAGCGGCGACTCCAGCTAGATGTACATGTGTTATAGTTTTGGAAATGACACTTTTTGGGGGTCTTATCCTTTTATCTCAGAAAGTTTTTACGATAACCCAATTTTACTGACTGCAGTTGCTTCGTTATCTATACCAGTTCCTTATTATTAAAAAGATAACGTTAGTCCCAAGACTGTGCAAGCCGACAAATAAATTGTAGTACAATTCCAGATTAAATCGGTAGCATTTTAACTAAAGCCTTAGCAAAATAAAGTTAAAAATAAAAACGGAATAAATACTTGCGTTTTTTTTTTTTTTTTTTTTTTTTTTTTTAGTGTGAAGAAAATTATTGACGAATTTGAGGGTTCTTATTTTAATGGGTTCATTTTTAAAGTATTTTAAATAAATTTCACAACATCAGTAGATCACTCCATCACTTTAAATATTTCTATACATTTAAATTTTCTGTGTGTTTCACCAAATTTACCCCTTTACCACTAAGTTTCATTCCAGCTCAATCTACATCTAATATTAACTAATCCTGCCTCCATTTTGAAAGATTATTTTCATACAATTTGAAGAAGTGAAATTAATAGTTATGTAAGCTATCCAGTTGATTGATCATTGACAGAAAGTTTTATATTTTTGATAAAAAGAAATACACTATTTCAATAGCTAGATTTCGCAATTTTTTATTTCATAGTTTTATAAACTGATGTTGCATTTTGGTTTTGTACAATTGCAGGCAAGTTGCACGCCCGATTCAGTCTCCAAACACTTCATTTGTCTTCAGTCTGTATTCTGGTGTGCGGCCCAGCGCTCGTTTAGAATATTTTTTCACGAGTGATTTTCCTTTTGTGTATCGAGCTTTAACTTTTCATTTTGGTTGATTCTACTCCCATTTTTATTCCCTAATATGATATTCTACAGGAATTGCACTGCTCTTATGTTTCAATTTTATCCTTTCTAAAATGCTATTACATCTGTCGAGTTCCTATGTGCTAATTTCATTTATGTGTTTGGGATTATTTCGTCAGCAAATTATAATGTATTCTAAATATGAATTCCTTTATAAGGTGTCTGCACAACTCTTACATTTTAGTTTGGTTTTGTTTAGTATTCTATAATTTCACAGAATTTGGAACTATAGGCAGTCAATTTAAAATATATTTAATAATGCAAGTACAGTGCAAGTAATAAAATATAAAAGAAGTCACACATAATTTATATATATATATAAAAATTAAATATATATACAAATTAAAAATAATATAACACTTAAAATGTAACTAAAGTAACAGTAACTAGAAAAACAGAAAAGGATAAAACACCAAGAAAAAGTTACAGATTTATAATCATTATATGTTGAACTACTAGAGTTCTATGGCAAGAAGACAAGTGGACCTAATTATATACATAATCAATGTTCACTAAAATTGCATTCGATTGAAAAATATTGCTTGTTATGCACACACTTTCTAGAAAATATCTAAATAATATTTCATTAATACTTAATACTTTAATAAACTCTGTTATCTATGAAATATTTTGAATAAATATATTAAGTTCTTTTTGATAATATGTTAAGACAGCGGACAGTAAAAGTAAATTTATTTTTCTATGTTATAAGATTGTAGATTATTATAAATTGCCTTAATTTTTTTATAAGTCACACTTAATGACTTAAGTCGTCCAAATTGCCTAACAAGAAATTTGATTGCAGTATTTTCATTATTAAATGCACATAATTATTTTTCTCTGTGGAGCAAGAGACTTGACGACTAATAAAAATAAATTTAAAATAGTTATTTTACTTAAATTAATAGTATTGTTATTCATTTATGCCATATAAAACTAAAGTATATGCTTGTAAACGAAGACACAAGACAAGGATATAGAAATAATTCCTATTAAAAAGTATTTTAGCCTTAGTCAAGTTTTTAATATTTCACATTATTATGTAAAGACAAAATATTTTTAATTTAATCTCTCCACAACAATTCACAGCGTTTTATAAGCCTAACATTTGCTGTAACAATTTACCTTCTACTTTAGCATATTGTCCTTCAGTATATTACGTAAAATACGTTTTCATGTAATATTTGTAAGTTTTAAAGAGAATTTAAGGTGTTAAACTGGCGTATATATTTTAGCCATGTTACTAAATTCTTCCCTAATAAGAATCAAGCGCTAATTCATATTTAGTGTTAACTACATAAGTTTTTTAGCTGAAAACGAACGGTTTTATGTAACAAGTTGTAGCAATATAAACGTCTCACTTCTAAAAACTAAGATACATTGTGAGTCGTTTACTAAAACTAGGTACTGTGACGATAAGAGAGCTTTTCTTGTAATGCGTAAACTTTTAGAGCAGTGATTCTCAACGTTTCCAAGTGACACCATTAGTTCAAAGAAGCATATTATATGTACCAGTAAGCAAATGCGTATTTTGTTGTACAAATATCAAAATAAGCGTTGCAGTGCATTTATAGCAATACTAAGGATTTATTTAAATATTTCTTATATATAGCATTTAGAATTAGATTTTTATTGAAAAAAAACTGTTAAATCTATTCCTATTCGCTGTATTTTTCTGCCGAATGTCTTAAAATTAATTTGGTTAAGGTTAAAATATGACTGAATACATAAACCAACTTCCAGATATTAGCACTCAACCTACAGTCAGTAAAAGTTATTAACTTTACAATTTTAACTCATTAATGACTCATATTTTTGTTTCAGTGTCAAGGTTGTGTTTGTTTAGCTTAACGCAGTTCTTTAATGTTTGGTTTCAACTTTTTAGTCATCCAACTTATTTCTGTCCTTGTTTATAAATATATACATATAACAAATTAACAGTAATTATAACAGCAGAAAAGGGTAAAACACTAAGAAAAAGTCACACTTGAGATCGCTATATTTCGGACTCGTGGAGTCCTTCTATGGCAAGAAGACAAGTGACGGTGATAAAAATAAATATTAAGTATCGAAGGTAACGTTATGCACGGAAACAGATGAAACTAGAAATGAGAGTGTGAGGGGGGGGGGACTAATACCTAAGATTTAAACTAGGTGGTATACGCGCTTTATGTAAAAATATAGCTGCCATTTCTATATATCTGAGTAACCTTTCAGAGCATTGTGTAGGTAAAGCATCAATAAGTGTCAGATTAAAAGAATCATCAAAATCCTTACAGTGATCAAAATATTTATCTAAAGATCTATTCCTTTTCTCTTTCAATCTGTGGTCATCGTCTTTGTAACAACTTTTCATCTCTTGACAAGCATATTAAAAACGTAGCTAAAAAGTTCCAAGACCCAAATTATCCTTCCGCTCTTTTAAATTCCCGTAAAATCCCAGCGCACAAAACTTTCCAATGCAAACCTGAAACTTCTAATAAGAACTTCATTAACCTTGTTACTACTTACGTGCCTGGAATTGAAAGCATCAAACCTATTTTGAAAGAATGTCACCATACTTTGTTAATGCACTCATCTTTAAATGATTTTTCTAAATTTGTACCCCGCCTTACTTTTAGAACACTCCCTAATTTTAAAAGTATATTTCGCCGAAACCTTTCTCCTCCGAATTTACCACGTCCCTTTGCTGGCTCATATCCTTGCCAATGCTCTAAATGTAAAACCTGTGCGCTAATTATGCCTAGCCATACATTCCACAGCTCTAATTTATCCAGAGAATTTAACATTTCTTCATTTGCTACTTGTTCTTCCAAGAACGTCGTATATATGTTATCTTGTAAGCTTTGCAAAGCATTTTATATTGGTTTAACTTCTACTGTTGTTTCGCTACGTATGAATAATCATAGACGTTCTGTTAAAACCAAATCTCCCTTGCCGGTTGCCCAACATGCCTTATCTCACTGTAAGGATTTTGATGATTCTTTTAATTTAACACTTTTTGATGCGTTACCTATACAATGCTCTGAAAGTTTACTCAGAAATAGAGAAATGGCGGCTATATTTTTACATAAAGCTCGTATACCACCTGGTTTAAATCTTACGTATTAATCCTCCCCCACACTCTCATTTCTAGTTTCATCTGTTTCCATGCATAGCGTTACCTTCGATACTTAATATTTATTTTTATCACTGTCACTTGTCTTCTTGTCATAGAAGGACTCCACGAGTCCGAAATATAGCGATCTCAAGTGTGACTTTATCTTAGTGTTTTATCCTTTTCTGCTGTTATAATTACTGTTAATTTGTTACATTGTTAATAGTGTTACTTTATTTTTATTTTTATTTTATATTATATATATATATATAAATTAGAGAATAAAATACATATTCACCAAACTAAATAAAAACACCAACAAAAATCTTTAATTTTTTTTTAGATAATTGGATATTGGTTTTTTCTTGTCAACCAGAAGTCTGTTAAGCCCATTTTCTTGATCATTTGTGTGAGACTTCCGTCACACGATAGCTCCATCAATAATTCTCTCGGAAGCAGTTGATGCTTTTGGTATGGTGTCAGGCAAAATTTTGAATCCAGGTTTTCAGGGAAGTATACACTGAAATCTGAGATAAGACGCCAAGGTCTGCTTAATATTCACTGCTAATTAACAACGAAGAGAAAATTCGTTTTCATTTAAGAATGCATGCAACAATGGAAAGGAAGACATGTTTCCAATATTATGTTAACAAGAACCCTAATTTTCCTTAAGAGTCGCAACTCCACTGCTTGCCTAACTGGGAGTTTCGCAGCTAAACAAAGGACAGAAGGTATCCCATTGTTGTCTGATCAAATATATTCGAGTTGCGCTCTGTTATTGTAGTAGGAAGTGTCATATTATTTTTGTACAGTATTACACAAAAGTTATTTAATAAATATATATATATATATATATATATATATATGCTAAAATATTTATGTACCTTCGGGCAATAGCTCACGTACCAAGAATGGTACGCGTACCATAGGTTGAAAAACCCCTACCTTAGAGAAATTGTAGGATTTAAGTTTGTTTAGGCTTCCAGTTAACGTTTGTAATTTTGAAAATATTGAAGTTAATTACCGCTATGCTCATCTGTTGTCATTTTAGTGCTTTAAAGGCTTGCCCATCTAGTATTTGTAATTGGAGGTGATGCTGATTTCTTGTTATGAAGCATCCTAGATTTTGTTTTGCCATTTTTATCTTTCATTTATTTGATGAAAAAGGAAATCAGAGAAGTGCAGATTAAATAGTCAAATAACTTCCTATAGAGCTGTAAAAATAAAGCTACCAAAGCGTTAATTTTACAAAATATTTCTTATTTCCCTTTTTTGGTTGTTAAAGCTTTAAAAGCATACATTTTATTACAGTTTAAGATTTATAAGCGAGTACAATATCACTATTTTGGTATTTATATTTGCTTTGCATTTGATTTGGTATTAAACTTCAGTTCAGCAGCTCTTAATCTTCCTCAGAACTGCGTACAACGAAAAGTGTGTTCTATTTAAGCTATAAATATAATCTGACAAAATTCATGCCGCATGTGGCATATTAAATAACAATATATTATTAAAATAAGTATATAAAACGAAAAATCATTTTCTCGCCTGTGCCTAACTATAATAAGGATATCACAATTTCACCTAAAGTAATTTATTTGCTAAAAACCGGAGCATAACAAGAAACATATTTTATTGTTGTTTTCTGCTTCGTATTTATTCATTTTTGTGATACACATATCAATATCTGGCTAATATTTTTGCCAAATCATAGATTTCAAACCTATCCAATAACATTAATAGCTTAAAGATACTGTTCTTACTACCTTCTACGCAGTCGACAGAAAAGTGTTTTGTTTACGCGATGCTTTTGTGTCTGTTAGTATGCCGTATCAATTGTGTAACCCGCTTAAAATTTTCATTGTGTGAATGATGCATATTTGTAGTTATGGTATTCCTGCTTGGAATGTGGCAAGTTAACTCATCACAGCAGCGTTAGTTTAAATAGCAACACTTGCTCAATATCTTGCCTTGTTTGTAAAGCTGCAGCAGGTCATACATTTCCCGAATTCTAATTCTAAAAGGTTCTCGAGTATTTCGAAAATTTCCCAAATACTTTAGCTCAAGTTCCTCAACATTTTAAAATCTTCATATTCTTGATCGATCATCTTTGCAAATCATTCGTTGACTAATCTAGTAAATTTTTTAATCTTTTGTATTTTCTCGTTTTATTGAGGGTGCTTGGAAAGAACTTTGTTTTCCATAAGATGCTGCCGAACTAAACTAAAATTTGAACTAATTGATTCAGGACTCTCAACACCAGCTGGGTTAACTGTGCCATCATTTCTTCGAGAAACAGCTCTAACTCTTGAACTTGTTTTTACTTCTTGAAATTTGGGATAAATATTTGGTTATAAATTTTTCCACTTTGCTAAAGTAGAATATGACCCTTCTCCTATGTGTGTTTTTGTAGAACATAGATTACAGTTCGCTATTTATAAAGAATTCCAAATATTAGATATCCTAGTTGCAGAATATAGAAGATGCGCTAGTTGTGTAAGCGGCACAAGATAAACCACTTCTAAGTATATGTAAATGTTGCAGTTATCGATAGACACCAGACAGGAAAAACGCCAAGAGTGAAACAAAAATACACAGCATGAGACGCTACGAAGAGTTCAGTAGAACTAGAAACGAATAGCACTGAGCAGATAACTGCGTCACGTGCGCTACTTTGGAAAAATTAGTTGCTAGAAACCTCCAGAACTATAGAGAACTACTTCCAAGAAATGCCTAGAGAGCGCAGCGCACGCACTCTCATTAGAAAAGATTCCGTTAAATGGCATACTGAAAACCCCGTGGCACTAAGAGCTGCACAAGGAAAAATTGCTGAATCGGGCACAACCAAAATCACAACAATCGCTATTTGTTTGTTTATGTTTTGTTTGTTTAGTTGATGGACGTCAATGAAATAGGTTAAGATTTGAAAGATAAAAACAACGAAAAAAAAAATAGCGCGAAAATTACAGTTTTTGAAAATCGAATCTTTTTCAAAATTCGTAAGATTCGAGAATATGAAAGTCCCACCCTAAATATTTTGCTACACTGTACGAAAGATTAAATGTGTATATTTAATGCATTAAATATTAATATTGTTGAAAAATACCACGTAAATGTTTTTGTACAATCTTAAAGAATTTCAAAGAAAACAATAGTAGACAGTGCCAAATTCTTTGATACTCCAGAAGAGCTCATAGGTGTGTATAACATATATCCTTTTCATTTTAATTCTTTGGCACTAGAAATGAGTTCTTCATTCACTCGATATTCAAAAGGGTTCTATATCAAACGAGACGCTGTACACGAGACCGAAACTTTTCCGATACTTTGTTAATAGTTGAAAAAAATTAATTGATATTGCCACAAGTAGCACATTTGAAAGCAATCGCAATAAAAATGTGCCTCATTCATATGCTTCTAAATTCCAGGTATAAGGTACAAAAAAATTATATGCGCCCCCCTTCCTTATATTTCTACACAGTACATTGAGCTATAGAGTTCTTTAAAAATTACGAACAAGAACAATAAAAACTTTTTTCCTAAATTCTGAGTTTGACCAATAATAAAACAAACGTTTTGTAAATAATCCTGTTATTTGATCTCAGGTAGCTTATTGTAAGAATATTCTACTTTACTGTCTTTAGCATGAAAGCTGGTTTTACACTACTGCTTAATGATTGTTTTGAAATGACAGAATCGTTGCGTCTATGCTTTTTGGATATTATGAATGACTTTATAATAATTTTCATTTATATCTTGTGAGTGCCACCGCACAATTTACCATTTAATAATTTAAAAATTATATTTATTTATTATAGGATTGCATCAATATACTTTTAAAGATGTTTAAGCATCTCATAAAAATACACTCAGTAAGGAAATTCAAACGTTTTTGTTTGGTATTTTAATAGTTTCAAAATAACAAAATGAAAATGTATTTTATTTCATAAAAATACGAATAATCGAATATCGAGAAAATTTACTATCTGCTCATTTCTATTTAGCACTAAATACAGGCTAAAGTGAGAGAAACTAAGTCAGAATAGTTCTATGGTGAATTCTGCGATAATATTTCTGCATTTCATTCACTGAATTTCTACCAACAGCATAAAAAATAATTGCTATATTCATTAATTTCACTTTATGTACAAATAAAGTTTTAAATATGTACAGACCGATGAGGTTCCGCTTTGAACAAGTTTAGAAATTCTTTGCACATTTCATTCAGTTAATCTCCAGTCTTCGAGGCATCACAGAAAGATTTTTTGTTACATTCGCATGTACCCGTAAGTATAACAACATTGAACATTATTTTATGACTAACAGAGACAGAGGAATGTATTTAGTTAAAGGTTCACTAAATGACAAAGTAAAGAAGTTAGGAGCTTGTGAATGCATAATTCGTCAGCAATTGTGTGGGGAGCATTTTGCTAGCTGCGGGGTATCACGTGCTTGGAGATCATGAAATTAAAGGTGGGGGAGTTATCGCCGCGATGGCTGTCTGTCCCCTCTCTAAGTGATTCACTTTAATCGGCCACGTCTGCCTTGAGCTATTCAATTTAACGTACCACACTCTCAGTGATTCATGTCTCTAACTGCCGAGCCAACTGGAACAAAAATACGCAGTGGCATTCCTTTCCTTTTGTATATTTCTTGTCCAGTTAATTCCTGGCCCTCACATTCAGAAACGTATAATTTTACAAGTTAACGTTCCAAGGAATCAGTGATCGGAATGAAAAAGAAATATCGTAGAAAGATTATGCAGATCGAAATATGATGACCAATAATTAATTACGCTGAAAAAAGTGAAAGTTGAACTTTGATAATTTGTAAATATTTTTAAATATTTCTAGGTGTTTTTTTATAACTTACACAAAACAATACATTGCGATTTTAAATCAACTACGAATACACTTCTGAGAACATGATGCACACAATGTAAATAAGATGGACGATAATATAAATAAAATAACCTGAATTTCTTCCGTAGCAGGAAAATATTAGCCGGGATAAATGCTCCCAATAGTGAAATATCGGGGAGGCCAGAAGGAAAAAACGTACCCATTCTCAAATCGGCCGCAGAGAAAAGTGACCCATTTTCATCATCTCGCCGCGTGTTTCGAAGTTGTACGCTGTGGTTCTTTGTTTATTTAAACTCTTTTTTTTTATTTACAATAACATTACAATACAAAAGGCTACAAAGTGCGTAGTTTGAAACATTTGTCTATACATTTTAATTTTTTTTTTTTTTTTAGGTCATGTGTTACACTACTCAGGTATTTTCAAGGGCCTTTGGTGTTGTGGTTAGGTTAGGTTAGGTTAGGTTAGGTTAGGATTGAGCAGTTTATCTCAACCTGAGTCGCGACCCCTTGGGAGGCCGCGAGATGTTATCTGGGGAGTTACGGTGGATATTTGAAATTATTAATAAATCATTCTTCTTTTTATAACAATGTGAAAAGATATAATTCATTTTTTATTTTTAAGAAACGTAAAAACCCTTCTATTTAGCAAAAGTGTACAGAATATATGTAAACTATGACACTAAAACTAAAATGAATACTGTTTGCCATTCATTGATCGTTCAATTTCTGATTATATGTTACTTACACATATTATAAAGCCACTTTATAACTACAGTTATTTTGTAGGTTTAGTTTTGACGTGAGATATGAGGTATAACCACTTTCAGCGTACTCACTCATTCTGGCTAACCGGCATTAATCCACGTCTTCCTTCTGAATGGTCAGCTTTAAAATTTAATGTAAAGAAAGCTGAATTAACTTTTCATGCAATTTTATTTGAAATCTGCAGTTTCAACTGCTGTTTCATTAAATAGTTGATTCATACGTTTTGTAAGTGTATTGTAATTTAGTCTAATTATAATTTTAAACTTATTTTACATTTCCAAATTCTGACAATGAATCAATAAACTTAGATAGTGATGCGTTATTATCAAAATCTCCATTTTGAGTATCATTGTTTTATATTTTAATTTTTCTGCTGAAGACGTTGATTTTTAAATTGTGCATGAAGAATTTTTTTTTTATTTCTTCCCTGTAAACCAGCATTTAGTTCGTTTAGATCAATAAATAAATTGTGCAAATAGGCTAATCGTGACAGTCAAAAATGATTTGTTAAAATTTTGCCAAACTTGGGATTAGCGGATTCAAAACACTTCAGACCTTAGCTCAAACAGTCTGGTTAACATTTTACCGCGCGAAAGCCAAAGGGCCTAGCTATGCAAGAAGAATTAGGGCAATGCCGCAATTCCTTCACGGGATTTGTAGCAACCAAATTTTAAAAAAATAAATAATTTTCATAGCAATGAAATTTTTAATTTTTATTGCCAAAAAACTTGGGATGAACTAAATAGAATTTGGTTAATATTAAATTTGAGCTGTTTAACAAAACCACTGGTTTTACCAACAAAACTTTGCTCCATTAAGATGTATATCAATACATTTTTTCCATTTACTTTCTAAGGTTTGCGTATTTTTAATAAAAGTGTCATATAAACACTTACAACTACTGTCACCAGTTAGATAAGGGTTTTAAAAGCATAATATCCTCTTTTGTTGACCCTTCTGATTCATACTTTACAAAACAAAAATAAAAAAAAATAAAAAAAAAAAAACCTGCACAAAATGCCTCACCTTATTGAAATTGTCATATTGTATTGATGTAAATTAACCCTGTGTTTTTATATTAACGGTTCATGAACATTTCAGCCATTTCATCAATTCTCTTGGGACTGAGTTATGGAACAGTTCTTTGGGAAGCAAGATATCAGCATAAGCCTCGCGCAAGTTAGGTTGCACTACATCAGAGGGAGGAGGTTATAGTTAATTGGACTGTTAAGCAGAGTTCAGTGTCAGCTAAACTATATGGTTGATGCTAAGGCAACTTCACATCCATGGTAGAAAATGTTTTATCACTAGTTATTAGAAAATAGTATTTTTTTTTTTAATTCTGAGAGCCGAATATTGTTGACATATCAATTGCTGACGGAAGTAGTAATGGTTCAGCTACTCTTGGTAGAGGGATTGTGCTGCCTTGAAATATTCGTCTTCTTATAGTTGAGAAAATTCTAAAACGAATAAATGTTCGTTAATAAGATGCCTAATGAGCTTAGAAACGTTCATGCTCTGCTTATAATACTTCACAGCATTGAGGTTAACTTATCAATGAGAAACCAAATTGTAAATAACTTTCAAAATATTTAAGAGATTATGTTTTCTTCGATCTTGAGGAGCTGTTGCAAGCAGAAACAATACATTTATTAAGAATTTTTCATCATTACATCCATATTGTTAAGAATGCATAATTTACTGTTGCAGAGAGCAGTTATATAGCAGCACAGCGATGGTACATAGCTGCTAGTATAATTATTACATTGATAAAACTTGCAGATTAAACAGTGAAGTAAATAAAAGGGTTCACCAATAATTTCATCCCTGAAAAGGGGTCATGTGTGCAAAAAGTTTGGTAACAGCTGGTGTAGAGGAACAGGCAATACGAAAATAAATGCGATTCTATTACACTTTCCCAGTGGGGAATTCATTATGCTATACCTACACCATATTCTGTATAGTCACTGCGTAAGGTCAATACATTGAAGAAACTGCTTGATTACAGTTGTCTCGTTTGGCGCTTTAAACAATCGACCAAAAGATTACGAGTATATAATTTCTAATGTATGTTGTAATACAGCATAGTATTCTGCGCTAATTTCTCATTTATGTAACATTATACAGGCTATACGCTGCTTAGCATTATCATGCTTTCGACTCTGCCGCGCGTCGGTTACGTAAGTCTTCTTGTCAACAATTACACTAGTGACTTCACTCTTAGGGGTAAAGTTACCTGAAACGGATAATATCTGGGTACTTTTTTCCTTATTGTCTTTAAGTGTGGGCTATATTTAGATAAGTTTTCCTACTTTCATAGGGTGGGTGGCCTTTGAAAAATTGTAAATAAATAAAATAGTATCACAGAGGGAACTTGTATCTTCTGAGGTAAATCCCTCGCAGGTTCGTTTTTTGAGGGCACTGTATTTTATTCATAACTGTGATTAACCATGAAGCATTTCACAGACTCAATCTTACAAAGCCTTAGCAATCCTGCCACATGTCTATAGACGATCATTCCATATTTAGAAATAAATTGAAGTATTTCAAAATGTAGTTAAATTACCTTAGTCGATCACTGGTAAGTAGACGAAAACTTTTGTGTGTACGGTCCGAAATATTCTGCAAGTTAACACGTAGAAGACTTCTGTTGGTAGTAAAACATCCAATGACACCAGAGGTGTTTTGGATTATTTGGCAAAGTAACAGTTGTAATTTTTTTTTTTCAGAACGTGAGGCATAAATTCTCTTTCTGAAATTTTCAAGAAACTTAATCATCGCGTATTTTTGGTTGAAAATGTACTCGAGGCGCTAAACGAATTAATGACATGCTTTTTGGAAATAGTTCGTTACGATTCGTTTTGTCTGTTTGGAAAATTTCAAGCCACATCTTTGCAGGATCTGTTGCTTTTAACATGTTACAGTAGCATATCCTTTCATTATTTTCGTAGTAGGATCTGATTCCTTGGACAAAGTAAAAATATGAATGAATTTAAATTGCATGTAACGCAGAAAAAATTCATTCATATTTGTAAACTTCCAATTTTTAATGTTAATTTTGCATTCATGCACCTATTCCTGATTGTCATTACATGTCAGAATTTTTATATGAAAGATGACTGACCCTCGCTTGTACTTGATTGCCTCTTTTAAATAGAGGAAAGTTTAACGAGTTTTACTACCCAAATTTGGTAGCTCATTATTAATCAAGCGACGTAGTATTTGAGCTAAATATTTTCTTTATATTGCTATAGTTACCAAACCTTTTATATTACTTTAAAATTCTTAATACGTAAGTATGATTACAACATTTATTTAAACTATAAAATTTAGCTCAATGCTTAGAAACACCTTATATCTTCCTCACTTCGTCGGAGAGTCGTATTTTATACACTGTAGAATAAAGAATGTTGTTGAATATAAGTTAACTTAAATTTTATTAAACTTTTACATTATTCATTCTATTTTACCATCTTTCAAATATAAAGGTATCTCGTTTTCGTAAGATTAGCCAACGCATCTTCTTGCTCGACGTATATAGTGAAAGTTTGTCTAGACCGTCTTAGAATTTGCTATGTTGCGCCTAGTTTGGCCCATATTTTAATTAATTATATTTTCTGTTGTATCCTTATTCTTTTTTAAATCCAAACAACTGCACAAAATACAATTTTGAATTATAAACCACTCTGTCAGCTATTTGAGGCCTGAAACTAAATAATTAGTGGATTTGTAATGCTATAATATAAAAATACTTCATGAACAATACATTGCTTCAATTAAATTTCAGGGCAAGGATTTTTGAGAAAACACCCGGAATGTAAATTTAATTTTTTGATATTATTATGATGTCATTAATATTATATGGCACTTCGTTTTTTATTTCTTTTGTTTGAAACATAATAACTTCAAAAATGTAAAACACTTAACCCGTTTACTTGAATTTAGCATTTTCCGATTTTTTAACGCCCGTTTTTACTACTGAGGCACCACAGGCGGTGAACACATACGTAATAAAATTATAAATTGTGAAACGATTTTTAAGGAAGGAAACGTTCCAGGCCTAAGTTTAGGGTACCTCCCCGACATTTGCCATTTATGAGGACTGAGGAAAACCTGGAAAAAACCTCAGTCAGGAAAGACTATCTTGGCGAGATTCGAATCCCACACCTTCCGCTCACAACTTATTGACCTCGGCCACCCGTGGCGATTCGAATTTGTTGAAATTAGTATCAACTCGTCTCAGTAATATAGGCTTCATTTTAAATGTTTCTTAATGAAATACATTTCCTTTCAGTTTACGTGAAAGAAGGAATGAGTTGTCATTTAGCATTTATTGCTCAAAGATGATATAAACCATACATAATTTAGAATTTAATGTTCATAAAAAACTCCTCCGTTAGATTTCGGTTGAAAGTATGCGCTACTTATGAAAACTTCCGTAGAATCTCTAATATAAGTAAAAGCGCATAATTTCCATCTTTTTGATTTGATATTTATATATATTTTTGTTTCAAAACGTGCCTGTCTGAACACTGTATATTTAAACAATCAATGTGTAATTTAGATATAAAGAAGAAAGATTAAAACCAATGTTGATTACATGTTACGTTTCCCTACCTGATCCCCAGAAAACCCCACTTTGAAATTTTAAAATGGTATTCCTACCTTATAATACTTAAATTTTTATAGAGGATTTAATTTTGTTATCGCACCTTTTGTTTTCTACCGTTGCACATAACCTGAATTGTTGTTATGTTGTTTGAATTTGTACATAATATAATAGTTGTGTTTTAATAACAAATTGTTTCAAGAAAGAACAGAATATAAACAAATTAGATACTAGTTTCGGAACAGGCTGTCTCTCAACACATTTTTCATTTTGTTAAAAAGTTTAATGGCGAATAAGAAGCTTAAACATTAACAAATTTGAAAAACATACAGTGAGGTTATTTCAGTAACGGACCACCTGAACTGGGAGTTACTGGGAAATCGCAGGCTCCCCAACAGGAAAACGGGAGATAGAGTCACCGCGCATAAAGTTAGTATTTTTATTTTAATATTTATATTTTACTGTAAGCATGATATTGTATTTACAATTAGCAATAATAAAAACAATAAGTACTAATCTGTATTATAAGATATGTTGAAAACGATGTCCCTCAGCTGCAATACATTGTGACTGACATCTGTATAGGAAATTCCTTCATTTCTTCTACATTTTCTTCTTTAAAAACACGTCCTTTCGGAACACATTTCTTGTCATTGAGAAATCTTAACTCTTGTTACTTTTTAGCAACTTGGTGAACGCTTTTTATACCTGGAACTTTTTTTTTGTGAAAATCTCTTTACAACTTCTCGTTTTCACACACACACACACACACACACACACACACACACACACACACACACACATATATATATATATATATATATATATATATCGTACATTAAAATGCTTTCAAGATCATAACTATGTACTGGCAAAACTAATAAAGAGCAGTAATTAGCACATAGTTCACAAAGGCACCGAGTAACACACAAATGTACAACCATTTGCAGCCGAAGTCTCTCTCAAACTATAAGGCTGCTACCTGCACATGTATCATATGGCCTTGACGACTGCCTTCTCCCAGTACGGAGTCGAGCTCTACCGCCCCATAATTCCAACTATCCTAGTGTATATTTCAAAGCACATCTAAATTAACAAGTGTTTGAATAATGTTTTACCACCTAAGTTCTTTAGTTATTTCGAACTTTTGCAGTGACTGCTTTATGCGCTAAATAAATAAATTATTTCTTCACATCTACTAACATGGATTTATTCTCTTTATTGTTAATATTTATTTGTGAGACAAATTTGTTTTTGTTTTTGTTTTTTGTTTTTTATTATGCAATCTTTATAATTACTTTAAAAATTGTCGTATTTATTTTATTGGAACGCAAGTGGGCTGGAATATTGTTTAAGACGATGTAAATATTATTGATTCCCTGTCACTGTTTAAAAACAAAAGGGAACACGATGAAAATTGGAGCTGGAAAAGGAAACTGGTTCCCTTGTTCTCCCCACCCTCCCGCCTCTGTTCTACTTTCCTATCTCTTACCAGCCCTGGTTTGTTCATTTTGACATGCCGTTGATTTATGCCTCGCTTCCACACAGTGCTTTGCTATACAAGAAGCACTTCAATGGAACAAGTACATGCACAGCTGTTTTTAACAAAAGACAAATTTTTCCAGTTAAACAAATTGTATATTATTCATATGTTGGGGTTTGCTACAAAATTAAAACATAAACTTTGTTATAATATTCGTTTGATTTCTACCTGAAAAATATTGTTAATTTCCTCAAGGTCATATAAAAATTTCTGCATATAACATTCCAAGTGACCTGCTTCTCTAGTAGAGGAAACTTTTAATTTTTAAAATGAATGCAATATACGGCTACTGTTGAAGTCACTATCACTGTTCAAGTGAAAATCTTATGAATGCTCTTGTGCAACGCTAAGAAACAAAGATTTCATTATTATTTCATGTAAAAGTGTGCTAATATTACATTATTATGTAAATAATATTATAAGCATGAAAAAATATATTATATTCACGTAAGGGGACACGAAAAACTTCAATATTTCTAACATCAGTCTGCATAGATTAGATTATTCCTAACAACTGCTAAAGGGGACGTTTTATCAAAAAATAAAAATACAAAAATTCCAGTTTACTCAGTACGCTACACGTTTTCTTTGTTGCAACAATTCCTGATTTGCCCACATACTTGCTTAAATAAATTATATCCCAGTTGGTGAGATGCTGACAATATGAGGTGATGCACCGTTGCGTACGAACAACAAGTGTTGCACCACAGCAACTGAAGATCAGTGCAACAGATACATAGATCATTTACAAGTCTCAAATTTATCAGTTCATTTATGCGTACACTCATTAGGTTCCCCAAAATAGTTCAAGTTTTAGTCATTTCAGATTAAGTTGTTATAGCAATATATTTATCATAAAATTTATTTTCTATATTAGACAATATTTTAAATGAACTTTAAACATACTTTTATTTATAATTGTTTGAACCTTAAAAATCTGTTTTTAAGAATGTTCCGGTGCTCGAAACACAAATAGCACTGTAATACACCAGAGTATCAAAATACACTTGAATTAAAATTATTCTCATCTTTATTGCTATTTAGTTACAGACTTTCAAAGCCAATAGCCAACCACTTTTAAAAGCACTCGCTGAATCTCTTTGACAGTTCATTCAGTTTACCTGAAACCAGCATTACTCTATTACGATAACCATGAGGAAACAGGTGGAAGCTACAAGGCGTTAGATTCGGTGAATAAGGCGGATGTACTATTTCTCCGGCGCCTAACTTGATCTTATCTTTACAAGTTCTGCTTCTCAAATCATTGCGGGTGGCGTTTTTGACTGGTCCATTCAAAATGTTAATGACATCTGTAAATTTTACTGTTATTGAATGACAAGATCTTCATCACCTTTATCTTTCATAAAACTTTAACTCTTAAAAGCTTGCTATAACAATTCCAGTGTGGGAAAAATAAAAAAAAAAAATTATATGTGAACCAACAGCAATTTTAAGTCCATAATAAGTATTTCTAGTTTATCTTTTCAAATAACAAAATAGTTTTCTAATTGAGGCATGAATCTGTTCATGTTACTCCAGACCACTCCCTGTTACAAAAACATTGAAAAGCTCTGTTTATGTCAGCATTATAAATGCTATTTTATACCTCTCATGTTTTTACATTTAATATTTACAGCTTACGACATCACTATATAGCTGGTTGCATTGTAAACCTTCCTACTGATTCATCTATTTCTTTTGGACATTCTAAACAGCTGGATAACAATGGTATTTCCTTTTAAAGTTAAAACAGTTAACATCCCCCGGGTTGTTTTGCGTGTTCCGAAGGAGCAATACTGTTGTCTTGTTAACAGTTAGGTGTTATTCATCGTCCACTGAAGATGCCAACCCTAGTAGTTGGTGAAAGCTATGGTAGTAATTTAAACCATGGACCACGACAAAACAGTCCGGTAGAGCTTAATTGTTTTAACTATAACACCGGCCGTGAAGGCCTAAGAAGTACAAATGGTATTTCCTTTAAGCCTTTCAATAGTTGTTCAATAAAGAATGAAAATACTATTTTTGACAACATGCCTTTGCTCATTCTCATAATTTTTATGATCTTTCTTGAGTTATTCCCCATATCAGAGTTTCTGCCAGTTTTAAGTCGAAACCATTTTTCTGCCATCCTTAAAGACAGCCTCCGCAGCCTTCATTACTGCTTCTGATGATGCAAAATGCGTTCCACGAAAATCCTTCATTAATTTGGGGAAAAGGGAAAAGTCACACGAATTAATGCTAAATTATAGAGAGAGTAAGGAAGTCTCCATTGGATTTTGTGAAATTTTTATAGCAACAACAATGGCGACGCGTGGCCGGGCATTATTATGGTACAGTCTGCAGCTTGTTGTATGTAAATGTGACATTTTGTATGTTTGCGGCTTTGCTGGATTTTCAGAAAATCTGTGTGGTAATGTCTCCAGTTACAATCGTGACATGTTCTTGAATATCATAAAAAAGAGATCACCATATCTTTCCCAGCAGAAGCAATCACTTTTGCTTTTTATTGGCAAGGATTTGTGATTACATTTGAAAGACACTGCACATCTTCCTCTAACATCAACTTCAACTATATACAAACCCGCACGCGAACGTCCAGCAGTCTTGGAATCCACCGCGAGCAGACACATCTCATGTGCAAATTTTCAGTTACCAGTGGGTGGCATCCAGCTGCTTTTTGCAGAATTTCTGAATTTGTCATTTATGTTATTCGACGATTCTCTCTCACAATGACACCACCGGAGTAAACGTTTTCTTCTGTTAAAGCACAAAATGGACTGTCGAGTCCACCTTCCTTTGAAATTTAACATTTCAAATGAACATTCTTTAAACATTTTTATATCATCTTCGAGCTGTAGGGAAGAAGAAACGGTCCATAGGACTCGGCTGCAGGGATGTTGAGAGGAAAGCAGAATTTCAAAGATGCATATTATTAGCCACTTGTAAACCGCCAATTTACTGTAGGCGGCATGGGCATACCTCAACTTGAATAACTCTCACAGGCAGGAACCGGAAGTGAAAGATTAAAATAGTACCACGTGTACGTTATGCGTTAGATAAGCTAAAAACATTTTGAATAGCTAAATTTTAGCGTTAGAAATTATGCCTGTACAATTATGACAATTATTTATTTGACAGCCCTCGTAGTTTATATATATAATATATATATATGTGTGTGTGTATGTAAATATATAAATAAATTAAGAATGGAAAAAATATCACATCCTGTTAGGTACTTAAAAAAAAAGCTTAAACACTTATGTAATCGCTCTGAAATATTTGTCAACCTGAGAAGGTCACATGTATTCTTTCTTATTGATATTTCCTTCCCGGCTTTGTTCTCTGCTTTACGTGAACTCCGTGACTTTAGAGACGGATGTCTATATATAGCGCTAACAATGGGTTCGCACCGAAATGGTTGGTGCTAACTCATCCCAGCTCGTGAACAAACTCGTCATGGAATGCATGTACGTGATTGGTCATTTCACGCGGGCTGATGCGCGGTTGTTTTACTTGATCCAATCCGAAGATGCGTCACTGCTGCATCCTACGGCCATTATCATGGAATTTAAACGTGACCAAAAATAGCACACACTTTTTCATTTTCAATAATTTTTAGTTTTTAGTTCCATGTCAAATGTGGGATCTTAAAAACTATGAACCATTATGTGTGAATTAGAGGAATTCGGGATTCAATGTTGTCACTATTAACCAACCTTTTTTTATAATTAGAAATAACAAGGGGTTAATCTTAGGCTGACAACAAATAGGTTCTATCATAATAAATGTAGGTGTTTACCTTTGATCTTTCGTAAGATTTTAATGGTTTTTCTTTCGTTTGGCTGTTATTTACAGCATGCCCTGGTTATTATTATGTGTATTGTGACCACTATATGTCAGCCATTAATACACAATATAAAATGGAGATTACAACTTTTGAATATAGTGTTCTAATGTATTACTGAAAACAAGATTATAAAGCTGCTCGAAGAAAATATAAATGGACGGTGAATGTATCTTTAGTGATCTAGCACACAATGTTTCCAGCGTTTCAATAACGAGAAAAAAGCATTCTATTTCATTATTAACATTTCACAATCATGCTTAGTTTTGTAGGAATAAGAAAGGATATTTTATATATTTAGCTAGTTTACAGTAAATATGTTAGATTCTATTTTTCCTAAATGTTGAAATTTAAATTCAAAATACATAATTAAATATGTGGAATCGTTTACAAAATCTTGGAGAACAAATTGGAATAAAAGTTAAAGAGTCTATCAAATATTATCGTTTCATATTAACGGAACCAAATTAAAATGAATATGACATGACTAAAGATAGGAAAAATTATATTTTAATGCAGTTACAAATAGTATAAGCATCCAGAGAATAGAGTAAATTGAGTAACATAGGAAGTAAAGCATATTGGAAAACCAACATAAATTAGTTCAAGCATTATAACGTTTATTAGTATTTCCATAAAATAAAATGTTACATTTTGGAAATAAAGATAAATGTTTCTAATTCATTTTTGTTTTGGCAGTGTGCAATATTCATTAACCTGTTCAAATATGCAGTATATTGCTACACAATAATATTTTTATGAACTGAGCAATGCTATGGATAAAATAAACATGTTCATTGCCTCTGCAAAGTTATAGCCCCTTTCACTTGTTTACTTGTGTACTTCTTGATCTGCGTGACTTCAACTATTGTAAACCAATGAGACAGGCTAAATTTAAACCTTGGCAGTCTATAACACATTGAAAAGCAATTTTTAATACGAAATCAGTCGGAAATGGAGAAATCTAAGTATTTTTTGACTAAAAATGAGGCTGGAGTTGAAAAAAAAAAAGACGAAAACTAAACTTTTCCGTAACAGTAGAATACAAAATTATCCATTTTCTTATTAGTTGCAATCCGAAGCACTGGAAATCATATTTATAAGGTAATAAAATTGCCTATAGCCTATTATATCAGATAGGTTGAAATGTGTAGCATTTGTTTTTACATTCACTAGTGAATTTATTGTTGAATTTCTAACTTTTATCACTTCTGGTACCCATGGTCGTTGCGAAGCAAAGTTCGAGTCTTACTTCAAGCGAGGGAGATTTTAATACGTTTGTCCGTTGTTTAATGGTGTGCTTGTTACCTTAAAAATAGAACTGTGTCCCACACCTGTACTTGTTTCTAGTATGGTACACATCCTCATGAAAACCTTTGTTTGTGATCTTGCGCATCTTTTCACAAAGTCCATTTTGATTCTATTGCAATACACTGTATAAGTATGAATTGAAGTGAATTTATTTCCACTTAATAATAAAATAAGTTTCCACAGTACTCTTTTACAATCACTCACTCATACAAATGCAAACTACAAGGGACCTCCATCTATCTATCCCAGGCCATTTTAGGTGTACCCCTCATAAGAGTACTGTAGAAACTTGTAATATTAAGTGGAAATAAATATTCAATCCAGATTAATAGAAACACAATTAGTTGTCAGCATACTCCTCGATGATTCGGAGGTCTTCGGTTCATTCCGGCACTTTTGAAGAAGTTCCTCGAAGCAAATTGTTCTGAAACATATAAACCCAGCCTTCTGAGGATAATTAGGTAACTATGTGATGCAACAAATGTCTTATCCGGTCTGGAAAGCTGAGGTTAACTTGACTGTGTACTGGATTCCTATTCAAATTAAATTCAGTAACCTCTAATACACATCTAAAACATATTGAAATAATTACAAAATTAACAGAATTTTAACCGCTTCCGTAGCCTAGTGGTAGCATTTACGACTGTAGGTCAAGCTGTGAGGGTAATTTTTTTTCCAGTTTTTCCTTATCCTGAGAAGATGCATCCTAGATAGCTTTGCTTAGAACTCCGAGCTCATTTGCGCTATCATTAATTAATTTTATTCATTCATATAGACAACAACATTGATTTAAGGACTCTCCTTGTGCACCATACTCATCATCTTCATCTTGATTTCCACTGGTATAATTTAGAGAGAAATCTGCTACAATATCAACACGTCAGCGGGGAGTTCATGAGGCCACTGGCTGGGACTGGAAAGAAATTAAATTAAAAAATATAATACTTTTTTGGCTTACAAAATTGAATCTAAAAACTGTCCTCCAACTTATTCTTGCTAATGGAACTAGTAATAGAAATCTTAAATTAGTAATAGCACAGGAATCATTCTGTGGTTTTTAAATTAATTTCTTGGCACTATGGAATGACCAGAAAGGAATTTGATCGGATCGTACTATAAACGAGCCCGTTGTAATATTTGTAAGTCTTTGACAAGCACAAGAAATTTTTTTTTTTAATATTCTTTATGGAAACATAAAAGTTTTGCGTACTTAACGATCTTAAATATAAAACAGGATGTATTAGAACAACTTATCAAGAAACAATTTGATTCAGCTTCACGTTTTTCCCTATTCTTGCCGGAAAATGTTTTATAAAGTCAATATACTGCAGGTGAGAAATTATATCGGAAACCGAGTGTCAGACGATAATTTAATTCACAAAGCGTTTGCCTTTTGTTGGCGAGCTGAAGGCAAACGCTTTGGAAGAATAGCGCCTAAAACAAGTAAAAAGGAAATGCAAAGCAAATACAAAAGCTGAAGGGCAGTGTAGCCGGGTGGCGGGTCCTTGTATGGAAATGAACGATCAGGACTTGAGATATCAGCTTATTTGTGTCTCCTCTTGCGCAGACCGCACTCAACCGCCTTGTAAAAAAAAATAAATAAATAAAAAATAAAACGAAATCTTAAACCGACCTCGTAATTCAGGAGTTCTCTTAAACGTGCTAATTTAAATATAGACACTGCGTGCGAAGAAAAGTGCAACAATGCTGTTATCTCCCTTTAGGATATTAATGTAGAAAGGAAATAGAGATCACAAAATCATTTTAAGAAAGACTTTTTGTCAGTATATGACAGCAGCATAACAGAGAGCTGTTTTTAACGCATGAAAAAAATTATAGAACGCTAATAAAGACATTCAAATATTCCAAAAAATTCAAATAAAGACATACTGGCTATTGCTTGTCCCTTATCCATAAAGGAGGCAATCTATATATTATTTAAATATTCTGTCTTCGTAGTTTTGTTTGCTTAAATATTTCTAAAATGTACACATTTGTAATGAATAATTGAGTTAGTAATTCAATAGTTTACTTGATATCAGAAGTCGATTATTATTTCTATTATTCCTCAATTTGTCTTTATTTCTAGTCATAATACACTGAAGATTTTGCCAACACTGTAGAAAGTTTAAAATGTTCACTTCTTTAATTTGGTGCGGAGGAAACTATTTCGAACTTATTTTGTTTTCCATCTAGGTTTTGACCATCGGGCCATCTTGCAGGTTGCCTCCTTGATCTAATGGCTAACATTGCTGATTGCTGGCCAATCCTATCCCTGGTACCTGCTTAGAAAAACTGTTAAGTTAGGGAGGTCTGCAACGGGGTCAACCCAGTCTCTTGAGGAGCTGTCTGATAGAGAGGTATCGATATTTGGTCCTGAAGTCACGTGATGGCAATTGGGGGATGTTGAAGGGCTGATCATAAGCTCTCTTGCAGTACTGCCCTCTACCAGTGATATAGACGGAGATAGAGAACGCAGCGGTCGCTGCGGTAGTCTAAAGCCCTTGATGGCTGACACATAAATGCTCTGTTTTTTTATAATGATTTGTCGCTATTTTTTTCTATTATTAAAGTAGACATTGATAATACACTAGAAGAAATTATAAATTGGAAAAGAAATTTTGGAAGGAATCGTTTCTGGCCAATTTTAGGGTACCAAATTGGTATTTGATATTATTGATGACTAAAAAGAACCTGAAAGATACCTCGAGTGCCTTAGTAACCTCGGCCAGCCGTGTCTGTGTTCTGATTCGTGTTATTCAAACGTTAAGCCTAAGAGATATTTATCATGTGAAATGTTATATTATAATGCTATTTTATAAAGTTTGAATACTGCAGTTCATTTTCTGTGATGGTCTGTACCATTTGTTACCTACAAAATTACCATTTTACTTTTTACCACCTTTTTTGTAAAAGATTGGTATATGTTTTAACAATTTTAGGTTGACATACACGCATATTAAATAATGTAAGTGATGAACATTCTAAAAACAGCAGAGCTAATGTTTTTATTACGGCTATGTTTAATATAACATGGCGTTAGTATGCAGTAATATAACTGCTATGCGACGGATGGCAATATTGTTAATTACATGTACCTAATACTTTTTCACATTGGGGAGCCAATTATTTTATGACAATGATTTCAATATTATAAATTGGAATATGACAACCGAGTTATTTCTCAAGAAAGAAAGGCCACCTAGACATGAAATAAAGTTTTCAGATAAATAAATCATAAAGTCCCCCTAGAGCAAAGATAATTTTGATATGACAGGAGATGGGTTGCAGGAAAATACACTTAAACTTTCTGAATGACAATCTATGATTTTGCACCTTTATGAACTTTCTCAATCGAAACACATATGATTACTAAAAAGATGGATTATCGATTCAGAAAAAGTTCAAACCATAAACACCCGATATTTTGTATTCAAAACCCCTGTCTCTTGAAGAAAAATGTTTTTAAGTATAGTTGTCATATATGAGAGTGTTTTTAATATACTTCCTCAAAGGAAGACATTTTCATTATGAAACAGAAACCTCTAATGACCAGATAATTAATTATCCTCTTTATCTTATTCTTCCCAAGATTTAATCCTTAAGACCTGTTTTGAGTAATTCCTATTGGTCACTCCATCCTATTTATTCAGCTCTCTTTTTAAAATAAAGCTTGCCTTGGATACCTTGGAAGGGTCCTTTCATTAATGTGTTTTATATTCTTCTATTATTTATTTTTCACTTAGATCAATTCATAAGTCTGTTTTTTTTAATTTTGTGTTATTTTATCTTAACAGAATAATATATTAATACTGAAAATATTTATAAGTTTCCACTTGGCCAAAAATCTGAAGTACTAGTCAGTCCGATACGCACAACAAGCGGCTTATTTACAATATCTCTAATATGTGATTTTAGTTATAAACCTTGTCCACTTATGCGAGGATATGTCTCGATTATTGGATGTGCTGAGCCGGCGGTGCCCATATTTCACTTTCCTTTCCTTTATAGCTTTCTTGAAAGTCGCTTTCTGATACTGTTCCCTACCGGCTTTCATAGCACTATACAACAATTCCTGAAGATGGTTAGACAGTCGAATCTCGAGCAACATATTTGAAATACAAATCAGCTTGTTTTGTGCGGACGGAATTTACTCAGAATTTTAGCGATGTATTGCCTCCTTTCAGAACTACAATTCATAATATTGAATATATTACTTCAGTACAAAACAAAAAAGGAATGAATAAAATGAAACAAGTTTAACTGTAGGAAAAACTAAATGGACCTGGAGCAAATTTGAACATTTGCCAAAAAAAAATCACTCCCAAAATTAGCCCAAATGGGGATTCCGGAATGTAAAGGAAAACAAATTAGAAACGTTACAAGGCCGAATTTAATCTGCCATTCAGAATATGGTTTCCTAATAAAATTAACGGTTATTTACCTGAAGCATTACAATAATTCCAGCCTCTTCATCGCTTAAAGGGACAAGGTTTATTACTAGAGTGGTAAATTATTACACCAAACTCCAGCAACATTTGTTGCTGCTAAACACCATATCGAGTGTGTTCCCTTTTAAGTGTTTCGCCCATATAGTGATGAGAAAAACTTCAAAAACAAAACACGAGACCATCTTTCCAAAATTCCAGCTGTGCAAGTCCATAGATTTTTTGTTTGTTTATTTACAAGCGCTCGTTAACATCTCAGGTCATCAGCGTCCCATTCAATTCAAGGCATGAAACAGCCGATACATTTTGCTCAGATGCCTCTTTTTTCAGGCTTGAGGTTCTTTTTCGTGCCGTAAATGTACGACACGGGACCCACGGCTTTACTTCCTTTCCGAAGGAAGCCATACTTAGGATTTTTACGCCCGAAAAATTAGGATTTTTGGGAGGAAAGTATGGTTACCACTACACCACCAGGAGCAATACAGGTCTATAGATATAGCACAACAAAAGTTATCTTCTTATTAATGCGATGAATTTTGTTGTCCCTTTCTGGTTTATCTTTATTAAATTAAACGTTTTATATTATAATTTACGTAGAATTAATATTATTGTGAAAGTGTTTTTGCATAATAAAAGACAGTAAAAATTGTAAAAACATGTTTTATATTGGATATTCCACCTACTCATTAAAAGTGACATTTAAAAATAAATTACTTTTAGTATTTAATAACACATTATCTTGTAAAAGAATAAAATACAAATCAAATTATTGTTGTCGTTCTTTCTGTGATGCACTTGTATGACATCGGTGCTCTACTGAAAATATTTTGTAACTAGTTTAGAAATGCAGAATATTCTGCTATTTTTTTTAATTAACATTTCATATTTCGCTTCTAAAAAAATTGGACTAGCTTATTTGCCACACTTTGAAAGTAGTTTCATAAGGGAAAGAAAAAGAGCACATACGCTTAAAGGTGAAGATCTAATGATAATAAAGAATGTGGTCGTTCCCAAAGCAGTAAGGTGGACTGCGGGCCGGGCCGTCTGCGACAGCCGGCAAGTAGACGTGTGTGTGTGCGGTAGCGGTTCTCCACAAGAAGGCCGGCTGCGACAGGTCGCAGATTGATAGACATGCCCGGACAGGTATCGGAGACGTAGAGGTCCGTCCTGCACTGCAGATTGATGGCTATGCATACAGATAGAATTCTCATTTTCTCAGAATGAGCGGACTGGGCCTTCATCTGATTTGTAATTCCTTTCGGGAACTGTCCCAAAGTGTGGGTTTCCCTAAGAAATATTGTAGACTCTCAGAGGCAGGTGGTTTTGTAAAAAACAGTATAAGTTTAAATATTTAATTGTCTGTGCTATGATGGTTTACACCTGATTTTGTGGTTGTAATATTCTGTGCGTAGGACAAAAATTATGTCAATTTTTGTTGTTGTCTATAACCTCAATATACCTAATTATGTATCACTTATTGGAAAATTCAGTCAATAAATAACTTGAGAAGTGGCATTCTGCATTGCAAAAGGCATTCTGTATTCGTCACAGGACTAAAACTGAACGATTTTGTTTAATTAATAATTAAAATTCGTTGTCATATTTTGCATTTCGTCTGAAATGTTATTCTATGCGAGTATGTATTATATTCATTCAACCAGTCAAAGCCGATGAAGATGAGAAAAATTTATGAAAATTCTCTGCCAAACAAAGTATAAAAATATTTTTTCCTTGCTTGGTTTTAAATATCACACATTTTTGGTTTATTTCTAGGCTAAATTAAAAATTTAAATAAATTATAAAAAGGTATTAAAGTTATCCTGTTAAACATTGCCATCTAGAATATCTGTAGTGAAATTCCTGGAAGCAAATGACAGAAACTAATTAAGATGAATTTTAGCAGACACAAAAATACTTAGAAACTTCTGCGTGATTTTTAACTGATCAGTTTGTGATTCATTAAATGCTAATTCAAACCCAACTATCAGTAGTACAAAAAAAAAAAAATACTTTTTCTCTCCAAGTCTCAAAATATCTAGTAATTGAATTGATAAATTTATGAAAAGCATTCTCCAATTTTATTAAACTAAGCAAAATAGAACCGTTTAAAAACTCTTATTTTTCAAAAGTTAATTTGTTTTCTTACTAATAGGATAAAGGATACACTTTAAAAATACTTTTTTTCTCAGTGAGATACTACAACTAAATGGAAAACTGCTCTATGAAATATGCAGAACAGGTCTTCTAGTACTTAAAATTAGCCATTTAAACACATCCTGTTAACACTTTTTACAATCTGTCAGCGAAAACATGTTAGAATCTCATTATCGCGCTAATTTTGCTGTTTTTCAAAGACTGTCATTGAATTTGTAAAAAATTAACATCTTGCTATCCAACTACTGTTTATTCCACCAGCAAGTGAAATCATTGAAGTTATGACCGTTACTATTGTGACAGAAGGACCCATTTAAAAAGGAACAATAACTAATTTTAAAAATACCAAAATAAATTAGTACTCTCCAATAACTATGAAATTAAAAGTTTAAAGCAGTATGTGCATTTTTAATCTGACAGAATAACTGCCTATAAAGTTAAGACATTTTGAATTTCTTGAATCAAATATAATCATTAAATATAACTTTTAATACTACAGAAACTTTTAATTAAACGTTTTGCTATTATTGAAATGAAAATTGTGATTTTATATTATTATAGTGATATAGTAAAGACTGCAGGAGCAACTGGTATTAGCACAATATTATATATTTACCTCTGATGAATATTGACATTTATTTTAATAATATTTCTCCTAGTAAAATATAATCCACTATATAATTGTATCAGAATTATGTGTATATAAAACTTTTACTAAAAGCATTATATCTGTTATTATACATTTTTAAATTAGTCCCTTTCAATTATTTATTTACATAAATTTATATAAAGTTTAATGATAATATTTTTTAAAATACGAAATTTATAATTTTATATATAAATTAATTATATTAATTTTAAAATGTTCATACTTTTATTTAAAGAAAATTCATATAAAATGAGATCAAGTTTTACAGTTAAATCTAGTAAAGTGTACTTTCGTTACTGCCTTAAATTTTCGAAAAAAAAGCGTATAATATTGCTAAAATATTATTGTGATTTGCTATTAAACAGTATTATTAGTCAAATTTCTATACCAAGTAAATGATAGATCTATAATATTTAGATGTCACCCCATATTGCCTCAGAGTGTTAAAAGTAGGATGACAAAACATATTCATTACAAAGCAGTTAAAGCGTCTGTTTTAACTTTATCGCATCATCTGCATTTGTAACTTTTCAAAAATGGAAGTCCAGTCTGTAGAAATGACTTTATTGTTTATATTTTTAACGATTGATAAATTGATAAGTATTTGTTCGTGTACACTTACCACATTTAATAATAAAAATAAAGGAAATTTAGTCCCAAGTATTTTAATACTTTTTGTGACTATAAAAAGATGCTTGAGGTGGATAAATTCAAATAATTATGACGACGATGGTTATGATGATGATGATGATGATAATAATAATAAATTAATTAATTGGGTATATAAATATTACACTATTTGAAAAAAAATTAATGTAAGGATTTAAATGTTGCTTAGTATGAAGCCGTTAATATATTATAAACATTTAATGCGCAATATTTATTTTTATCTTATGTATGTTGTAAAAGTCGTTTGCATTATATTAATTTTTACCATTGGTTCTGACTTTGTTTTAGATTGCCTTGATTTCTCCTTCCATTTATATTCTTTGTATATGGTCATTATTTAATACATAAGATTGTTGCTTAAGAACCTGTAAATGTCTTACCGTTAACTATCAAAATGTAAGAAAATGTGATTTGCTTATAAAAATCAAAGTAATTAGAAATGAACTTGTGTTGGAAACAGTAAAGCATGAGAAAATAAAATTTTATTTTTTTAGTAAATGTAAACAAATCTGGTCGGAATTGGAGAATCAGTGACTTTGACCAATGACAACAATATGGGAAATTAGAAGATCGAATACTAAATCCTTGAGAATCTCCCCAGTATCGAATTTGATGAAATACAGGAATCCTGAGAAAATTTGGAATAGCTGATGGGCTTAGAAGTCAAAATCTTATGTATTTTAACAAATTATTTATGTTTATGTTTATATTTATAAATTATATATTTATTATTTGAAGCTCATATTATCAGCAAAGAACTTCAACAGCCATTTAAGATTAAAGACTGAAACTTATTTTAAAAACGAGAAACGAATAGCTGCCCTTCAGTAGACTCTAATATCCTAACCCCTTCCACTGTATCAACAGTCTCATGGGAAAAGTCTGCTGCTCTGTTAAAGGCACTTCACTACTGTGATGCTTCAACAAACAATAATTTTCTCTGTGAGCCGTGTCATTGCTTAGGATATAATGATATGATTGAAAGAGCAGCTACGGAATCGTGCCACCCTTTCTGCATGGATATGAACTGAATTACCGTCCTTAATGAATAGGCTACTTTTTTGCTTCCCTGGAGGAAACTGGGCCAGAAGTGCTGTGGGAAGAATAACGAGGAATCGGAGGAAAATTGTGAAATCTCCAAGAGAACGAAAGTTAGATAGAAAGATCATCACGAATTCTTATTGGTTATTAAATCTTGTTTGTTTTGTGCGGGTTACAGAGCGTAAAATTACAGTGGCTAGCACAATTCGTGTACTGTAGAAAATACCGTGCTGCCGAACCAACCGTAACATCGTGTTTCTGTTCTCATCGGATTCTACGAAAGGGAAACCGGTGATTTTTTAAAGTAAAATTCTCATTATTCCTATTTATATTATTACTAATTGCTCTTGAGTGCGCTGTAATAAGGTTTTTAACAAAATATTAACAATTATTCTCAGAGTACCTTACAAATGTTATGATAGTTCGTTTTTTCCAAATAATCTGCCTGCTTTTGTATTTTGTTCCTCCATGTATACAATTCTACATCCATCCTTTCTTCTAGTTCTTTAGTATTTTTTTGTTCTTCTCTTATATTTAGCAAATAATTAGCCACCTTTATACTACTCCAGATAGAGCTTTCTTTCCATATTTTAGTACGGTCTTCTAGCACCTGTTTCAGCTGCCTTATAATGTTCTCTTTCCACATCTCTTTTCTTTTAACATTAAAGCTAGAAAACATGAAAAACAAATACCCCACGTAACATGAAGAATGGCTAGTGCATTAACGCTCAATAACTTTTCGATATTGGCTCATTGGTCTTATAGATAGTTATTGTTTATACATGGGCATGAAAGCTTACTTGAGGCTACAGAAGGAGGTTTTCAGGCATTATTGATACCTATACATTTTCTGTACCCAAATATATTTAAAAATACTCAAAACACTGGAGATATATAATCAAAATATCCTGGTATGCTAGCAATAAAACATGAATATACTCATTCATGACATTAAAAATTGGCAATGTCTTGATCCAGAATAAAATAAAATTAATGCATGTACCAGAACAGTATGGAAATATCAATAATTTAAACATAAGGCTATTATAATTTACTAAACTTGTTTCATAGAGTATATTTAAGACTATTTTAAGTGATAACGCCGCTTTATATATTAAATATTTAAATATATGAAATATTCGTGTTGGTTTTCAGCAAAATTTAGAAAATATTTACATTTAGGGTGTTATATTTTAATATAAATAAAGTTTAGTGATTTTTCATTAATAGGGGGCAATAAGATCTGATTAATGTCTAGCAATTCAAGCCAGAGGCAGTAGGTTTGTTATAGAAGCAATTGTCGAACTTAATATGATTATTTTTAACAGTAAGACACTTTATTATTGTAAACGAAGGGAGTGGGCATATAAAGTAATGAAGCAGCAAACAAGTTGACAAACAAGGAGCCAAGATTAATTTCATAGAACCAGGATATTTCAGCGGCAAGTAAGAAAACTGCAAGAATCGCAGTATATCCATAGACCGAGAAAAAGCATCAGATAAGATGGAAGAACTTTCTCAGTCAAGAACGTGTAAAATTCTTGTCGAAAAATCCGACATTACTCTAAGGGCCAATTGGAGCAAATCTTCTTGGAATGATTACTGAACATTTGCCATTCCAGAAACACTTACGGACAACGAGACTCTTAAGGCCCCATTCACAATGAAAATTAAACGTAAACATAATGAAATAAGACGTAACACATTAACTTAATAGTATGTAGACATTCACAGTGAAAGACGCAAACGTACATATTAGGCAATCAAAAATAAGAACAAGTGAAGATCAACTAACAGCTGATTGAAAATGGCTTTCTTATAATACAATTAATATTTTGTCCATTGACGCCATTCTGTCTAGAGTCACTGATCTTCAGCTACCTCTACCATAACTAGCCCTTACACGGAGCACAGAAATCAAGTGCAACTCCTGCTGCTAGCTGCTGCAAGTCCCGAGCTACAGCGAGAGAACCGAAGTTCGTGTCCGCATTGTAAACGTTGTATGTATTATTATTTATTTTTTTTTTTTGTCAAACATGATGTAATCATGCGTTGTCCTCCATAACTTTTTAATATAAATTGATGGGGGATCGTTAGGCGGGTAAAATATTATAACGGTGGCAAATCTGCTCTTATTGGAATTTGCAATTAATTCATTTCGTATATATAATACTAGCGCAACCTCGGGTAAATTCTATAAACGGATGAATCCGTGGTTTTCATAAATATAAATTCATTGGGGCAGAAAAATCTCTTTTGGTTGCAGCAGGAAAAAAATCATAAACATCAATTTGTAGCGCATTCTGTACGTGGTACTTAACTATTCGCTTGAAAATCTCATTATCTAGTTATATATGTATATAGCTATATATTCGGCTCTCTCCGCCGTTGCTCGGGACTTGCAGCAGCAGGCAGCAAAAGTTGCATTTGATTTCCATGCTCCGTGTATGTATAAATTCTATCATAGAGCTCTACAAACAGAGCAGCTATGTTCTGATTGGCTGATTTCTTAAGTTTAAGTTAGACCTGGAAGTGAAACTTTGGACCTTGCAAGCTTCTAAGTTCACGTCTAATTGTAATTTTATTTTTATGTTTACGTGATTCATTGTGAATGGTTCCATTTCAATCATAATATCTGGCTTTTACCTATTACTGTATACTCCAACGCCAATTAAATAGAATGAAACCAAACTATAAGCGTGTAGTTTTAAACCTGTTTCCAAAGTAGTTAAATAAAACGCCTATCTATTGATCCAATGTTTTAAGATAATGCTCGAATGTTTCAAGATATATGAATACGGCAGGTTTAAGCTATATGTTGTAATAAAGTAATTTCGAAGCTGTTTGTTCTCAACACTGCTGACAATCACAAACGATGCAATAAAACGTACTTTCCTGTGGAAGCAAAAAGAACACAAATGGTTCTTCATGAAGGTTACTGAAGAGAGCTTGAGGAACAAAGCATTGTACGGTCAAGCGACCTTCCTCCTGCGCGCGCATGTATACATTACATTTGATGGTCACGACCTTTTTATGATTCCCATACCTTGAATGTTTCCCATCAGAAACGTTAGCCAGTAACAGTGCATTATGTATCTCAACAAAGATACATTACTCATTAGGGTTGCTTCATATATTTTATACCTTCTCTAATGTCTTCCTTTATTTTGTGGATTAAGAAATCTTCCTGTGTAACACTAGAAGGTAATACTGAAACTATCGACATAACAGAAGTTTATCGTACTTGACTTATGTCTCTATTCTTTCTAATTTGTTCATTATTTTGGTTGAAGTTTTAATCTCCAATGGTTTTGGTAGCAAAATGTGTATACTATTGTACGATTATAACTTAGTAAATTTGTATTAGTGGTTAAACTATAAATCTGACAACAATATAACTCCCTTCATTTGAAAGAGGGACGTTCTAAAACCAAGCGTAACAGTGTTAAGTTATTTTTGTGCGATTGTAGTATTTGGAAACGCAGTCGTTGTCGCACATGCAGGCAAATTTAAAGTAACTCTCAAGAAGTGATTATTATACTTTCAAAAGTATGTTAACTACAGAGCAATGCCACGAATTTTTGGTGACAGTTTTTCTTAATTTTGGAAATTTATTTCTGAAGTACCAAAGAGGTCAGGAATCTCTGTAGGTAAAAGGCTATTTTTTCAAGTTATCTTTTTTGTTTGCTTTCACGAATTATTCATGTATTTATAAAATAAAATTAAAAATATTGTAAATATATTCTCTAAAATTAATTAAAATTAAGAATGAATATGGTTAAATGTAAAATAATACGAGAAAAAAATGAATAAATGAAAGAGGCGAGGTCTAAAATATTTCCGTATTTTTCTTAAATGCGTTAACTTAATTAGAATATTATTTTAGAGGTTCAGTTAATGATAACGTGTTATCAATTACTTAAAATGGTTGAGAACCATTAGTCTACTTTTATTATATTATAATAAAACATAACGAATCCATTTCGCTAATGCCCGTCTCCCTCTCTCAAAAGATAAAGCTGGTTGTGTGAACAGTTGCTTCATCATGGTATCATACGCCCCTTCAAAGTATGACGCTATTTTATGGCTTCGCGAGACTGCCCGATGAGACAGCCTTCCATTAATCCTTTCCGCATAACCGTCTTAAATAGCTTAAAAACGGTTATCATCTGTGACGAGACATCAAGTGAAACAATTTACCACAAAAGAAGACGGAAGTGAAGAAACCTTACATTAAATTAAAATATCTTGCAAACGTATCGCTCTGTAGTGAAGGTGGTGGTTGAACTCATGTAAATTCATTGCCCTGCGCAATCTCTCCGTGGGATCTCCACCGTCTTCCAGATGTCACCTGAATTTATTCCAGGGGGGCATGTCGACACATGCAAGTGGAACCTCACTCCCTTTTCCGCACCACACAATACAGAAGGCGCTGGATTCAAACTTGGGCCTTGCCGCTGTAAATTTCTCCAAGGTTCCAGGTGCAACTTATTCCTGAACACCTCTCTCTCTCTCTCTCTCTCTCTCTCTCTCTCTCTCTCTCTCTGATATATTTCCTGTAACAACTGCGCGCCAAGTCGGTTAAAATTATAATTTTGTGGAACAATAACAATTGTTCCTTGTTTATGGCCCTGGCAGAATGCGGACAGCTTGGATGTTGGGGGATGGGGTGGGCAATGTTACCAGTGCTAACCAGTGGGTCTATGTTTAACTCCAAAACTTCTAAAGCATGACATTTGAAAAAAATATTTCCTAATGTGAAACGAATTACTTTATAAAACTGAGTTTTCGAAAGTACAAAACTGCTTGTATTAGTATTACGATTGTTAACGATTTATTTTCTATATTTATCATTAAACGTTCATTAAATATAACCAAACCTTGTAGAACTGCTTTTAGTAGATTTGAATTTATAATATCAGATTATGAAAAAAGTATCAGCCCTTCTGAGTCCAGTATCGAAGCAGGAACAGAAAAAATAAAAAAAAATATTCACAATGTATTTAACTTCAAATTTTTAATTATAAAGCTTTTGGAAAGCGATTTTTGGCTTTTTATTGTTGAAAGGTAGTAGAGTTTAAGACATGCGCAAGTTTAAGGAAAAGAAAGCAGCTAATGGTTATCTCTAAAAGGAACTTTTCAGAATGTTCTAAAAAGTAGAAGAGAAGTTGGGATAAGTGTAAGGGGAGTACTTGAATGGGCGACTGAGCTGATAATATTGATATTAAACTACTGGGTATCCTGCAAGTCAATTTCTTGGTGGAACAAACGATTTTAAAATATTTGTACTACTGGGAGGAGTAGATCAAACAAAATATACTAAAGTAGGGAGTCAAAAATAAAAATAAAACAAATATTAGAAGATTTAAGGACAACAACTTGGAATACATAAAATAGCAAACGATTAGTGTTTTAGGTGCTAAGCTGTCATGATAACCAGTGAACAGGTTAAAAAAAAAGCTCTAGTTTGAAGAGCAAAGCAGAATTTGCACTAGACATGTGTTCAAGTGGGGTTAGTTTAGCAAAACAATAATACATTAAAATAATAGTAATTAACATTATCTCCAAAACAAAAATCTACTTCTAGAAAATGCCAAATCAAACACTAAATTATAAACTAGAGGAAGTTCTTTGATTCAATGATTCTTTGTACAACAGGAAAGAATAAAACATCAGAGTTGGGTACATGGGTCTGTAACGACTAAAAGAAGTAATTGTTTAAATAGTCTACAATGATAATTAATCCAATTCGTGCGATATTTCGTAGAGTTTAATAAATTTTACTTCGTTGCTTATATGTCATTCAAAACTGTTAGTTTAACCCTTCCTAGTAAATTAAAAAAATCTTTCATCCGAAGAAAATGTCTAGTGAAATTACTGTCATTCATTATTAATATTGCTTAAAGAACATTAAAATATCTGGGTCTTTATTCTTAGAAATACAGTTAGTCGAAGGAAGGATTTATAACCCTTTTACTGGATTACATATGTTCCTCTGCGTAACTTGATTTATAATTAGACAGTTAAGTTATCAGTTGATATACAAATTAAAAAAACCTTAGCTGGAGATCAGTGCATATTAAAAGTTGCTTATAATGTGTATGTTAACATGAACAACGATAAGTATAGATAATACACTTTCACTTCATGTGAGGCGTAAGTAAATACCTATATAGCATGGCTAATAAAACTAAACAGGAAAACTCAAAACGGCGTGCTTCAAATACGGGCAACCGATTTAAAAATTAGAAAATGCTTTACAGTAGATTAAGCTTTAGAGATAAAATAAAAGTTAATTTAATGCGTAGTATATAGTATTTATTTCTCATGCGTCAACATTTTTAACAAAATAAACAAAAATAAAAAACATTACTTTTAAAAATAACAATTAGGAACAGTGCCTTCGGCAATTCTCGAGGGCACTAACTCCAATCAAAATTTATTCAAATTTGATTGGCTCTGCCCCCCAGTCCCTGGTTCATCAGCAGCTACCTACTGGAATATCCAGGGAACATGGCTCCGATCCAACCAAAAACAAAACACAACATTAAAAGTAATATATACATTCAATACAATATTATGTTATATTTCCTACAGCACTAAACCTTCCTTCTTTTTTAATTAAACCCATTCGGCCAAACTTCTATCCTTGAGAGTTGCTTATTCCTTAGCAGCTTACACACACTATCATCCTGGTTTAATTTAATATATATTTCTCTGACAATTACTTTGGAGAAGTAGGACAATTTCTCATAGTATCTACTATAATTACTATTGAGTTAGGACTTATTTAGTTTATATTTTAATAGTTAATATAAAAATGTTTTATTCCTTCGATACTCCCAAAGTCAGAAGTTTAAAATATTAATCCTACATTGAATAATGCCACCTTATATACCATTAACTAGGTAATTATATTTTCAGAACTGAAATATATGATATTTCGTATTAAACATGAAAATTACTCTCTTAATATTCAGTGCATAATGAATACTCCAATACCGAAATTCAGTTTAATGAAATGTTGTTTGCTTTAACTTATATATTAAAATTTATATTTTAATTATTTATTTTTTTTTAAAAAAAATACACTCTTCATTTCCTTAATAACTTTATAAGGATTACCTCCTTTCCTAGGATTTTTCTCTAAAAATATTTGTTACAAATTGAACCGGTGTGGGCAAATTATCAACTTTTATCAATTTTGTTTTTTCACGTACTCCAAAGTCGGTCATTATGATAAAACTTCTAACAGATTGTTAAGTCAGTTGTATTCTTACAAAAAATATTCAATTGATGGCACTTACTTTTTGGAATATTTACATTTTTCCTTCGGCATAAATGTAGTTTCAGTTGCAATAATATTTAATAGAGATGAAATTTCATATGATGAATACAATGTCTTTCTATTTTTTTAACAATCTTCTGCATTTGTATATCACCTTTCTAAAGAGCCCAGGGTTTTCTGTCTTGACTTCTTATATATCTGATTGTATCTTCTACAAGAACTTATTTCGTTAAAAGGATAATCATTTCTAAATTAATAATAGCATGCTGTAGCTGTGCTTTACGTTTTGTTTAAAATGTTCATCTTAAAACAAAAATTTCAGATTTTAAAATTTCTTTTCAGTGTACATAGTAGTAAATAAGAAGAACGTGATCATCAAAATGCTATTGACAAATTGCCTTTGGAAAAATGCAGTTATTTATGCATTACATTTAAAATATGGAATCAATTTTTTCCATTTCTTCAGCTACTCCATATAAATAAGTCATTTGGGTTTGTATTCCCATTACATGAGAGCCATAAATGTAAACCCATAAAATTTGGGCTGTTGGCTTAAAGATAATCATCTGTAAATCGGCAATATGGCGCTCTATAATTCCTTCAATATAAAATTGTTTCTACTTATTCACAGCAACTGTAACTTTAGACTTCCTCTCGATAGAATTACACATCAGTTCAGCTTTTATGTTATATGAAGTCCCTGCCAATGTACTATCTCGATATATCTCTTGAGTACCTCGAGAGTTGCTGTTATACACAGAAATGAAAGATTCTCCTTTTTTGCCGCACACATAGATTTATTTCTTGAATATTCCCTTAGTTACAAAAAGCCTTATTTCTTCCATTACTTTTTTAACAACCCACTTTCTTTCTGATGTTGCAAATAACCCTGCTCAGCGTTGTAATTTGAATATTTTAATGTATATATTTTCATAATAAATAAAAGCATGTCATATTTGACAAATGCTGAATGAAGGTTCTATTATTATCTGTTGATTTTCCCGTTTCTTAATGTTATTTGTGCAATAACAATAAAATAAATAAAATAACAAGTGAAGAATGGATTTAATAAAATAAAAGTTAATGCTCTTCTCGAGAAATTCCCTAATAATATTTGCAATTCTGTGTTATAGAGCCATGGTTTTAATTCCACTACATTCAAATCGAATTTCAACAAAACTTACTACATAGTACATTCGCTAACAACATGCGTTTGATATTTTATTTGTCTTGGGAGTTGCATATTTAGGTATATGTATTTATGAAATAAAGAGTTAGTTACTGAGACGATTGAAAAGCCTTGGTATGAAACAATATGTTAAAATACTTACATATTTGTATTAATAATTAATGACTGCTGTACAACAAAAATATTTACTACTCATTCACTCAGTATTTAATGTTTATTTATAAGTAAAAATGTTGATTGTTGCCTGTTATATAATTATTTTGCATACTAAATCTTAAACATAATTTTAACAATCATATAGGTATAGGCTAATGGAAAGAATAGACATCGTTTTATATTTAACAAGTTAACTCAATTAAATTGTTTCACAAGTTGTTTTCAATTACAGTTTGCCTTTAGTTTTATTATTCTTTTAATCTGTCATTTAAGTTTGGTTTTATGTTTTATATTTTAGGCACCATAGTTGTATAATAAATACTAATCAAAATAATAATAATAATAATAATAATAATAATATAACAATTTCATAAGACGAATATAAAATATTGCATTCTTAGTAACTTTTTTTTTGCAAAAAGGAATAGCAATTGTATGAAATACATATATCTATGATCAATGTATAGTCAAAGTGATTTAAGTTAGACTCTATCACTATGTTATTAAGCTAATAGTTATTTGAAAGCACATAATTAATATAATGCCATTTAATAATGTAAAACAAAATAATTTATTTTATTTGTAAACACTTAGATGCCTTCTGCAATTTCTCTGGAAAGGTACAGAACATTTTGCTTATTTTCATGAAGTGATGTTTCAATTATTTCATAAGCATGAACGATGGATATGCTACAGTCTAATGCACAGGTGTTTACTTGCAGGTTGGAGAGATCAGCAGCTGAGACCAAAGTCTGCGGACAAGTGTACACGGCGCTTGCAACAAGAGATCCTACAGAGCTGTATGGATAAAACTATAAGTAAGCTCATAGGACGAAATGCTGTACTTCAAAAACTAACTGAGATATATAATAATATTTCTTTATTGTTACTTTTTCGTTCTTGTTTTAAAACATGGAGTATTTTAAAATACTATAAGACTAATAATCATTTTAAATAATAAATATAAAGTAATAGATTAAATTTGTATACGGCTAAATGCTATAATGTAAGATAATTTTAAAAATTGTTACAAAGCCAAAACTGATTGTTAAAATAATAATGTTGCTATGTTGCAATTTTTGCCCTTACTACATATATTACATTAACTGACACTACTATAGTTCTGGAGTCGCCCTCGATTCATCTAGAAAACTCCATTGATCGGACTTGTCTTTGTCAAGCAATATTAAAAACAATAATTAACATCTTGGTTTGACTGTATTACCCTGCCGTCCCTTAAATGCAAGCCTTCTTTCCATTTCTGTCTTGATCTTGCTATTTTTCTTCTATTTTTTTGTATTGTAAAACATTTTAATTGTACAAAATTATTAATTCATGTTGAACGGATTACACATTCTCAATTAGCATATACAGACAAACTGCTTTGTTGCGGCTTTCTCTCTCTCTCTCTCTCTCTCTCTCTCTCTGTCTCTGTCTCTGTCTTTCCTTTTATATAATAGTATTCCGGCTACTAACCTTATAACGTTAAAACATACACCACTCTGGGGCCGACATAATGAATGCCTTTCTCCATTAATATAGACATCTCTAATGTTGTCTAATGTTTAAGAAAAATACCTTTACTGAAAGTCAAATATTCAGCGCATAGTGTGCAATTTATGAAATATGTTTGCTAAACATTATGAGATGTGCAGATACTCGTAAAAACAAGGCTATAAATGCAAAATTAGACTCTTTAAACATAGGTACTTTAGTGTTATTAATTGCAATAAATAACATAAGAAGGTGAATTTAAGAAAATTGCCGTCATTTTTATTATAAATATACGTATTATACATCATTATTAATGTACTCATTTAATAATCACATAATGATCAAATATAGGGTGCATGCCTTGATTTTCAAATATTATACCAAAAAAACTGCAAAATGGTATCGAAAACATGCATTATTTCTTCTTAGCAACCTGTTAAATCTTTACTGTGTTTGGGCATCTTGTTCTTGTGGTTAATATACACTAAACATACGAAATATTGTCTCTTTTGTGTTCTAGTTTCCTTTACTTTGTGCACCTTGTTATTAATACAATTTTCATAATTACTGGAATATCAGACATATAACGTTAGATGTGTAGCATGGAGTGGCCCAGTCTGTCCTGGTGGTGTAGTGGTAACCATGCTTGCCTTCTAAATCCAAGATCACGGGTTCAAACCCGCCCAGGATCGATGGATTTTTTTGGGCGTAAAAATCCTGAGTATGGCTTCCTTCGGAAGGGAAGTAAAGCCGTGGGTCCCGTGTCGTACATTTACGGCACGAAAAGGAACCTCAAGCCTGAAAGAGAGGCCTCTGAGCAAAAATTTTCGGCCGTTTTACGCCTGGGGTTGAGTGGCACGCTGATGACCTGAGATGTTAAAGAGCGTCCATAAATCAATCAATCAACCAATCAAAAAAAAAAAAAAAAAAAGAGTGGCCCAAAAAGAAGAAACCGAAATACTTCAGTACAATTTTATACAAAGTGATTTTCTCGTGCATGTTTTCCACCATTATATATGACGTGTTCAATACGGTTTACCATCCTAATGAACATAGCACCTCACTGCTCCCCTGTTACCTGTGCAGAACTGTTTCTGTGTTTTCACAGTTCTTCTAGACTACGAGATGTGTATGAAGAACTGTTCTTTCAGTATCCTCCATAAAAAACGACAAATCGAGAAGGATATGAAATATCTGAGTGTCTAGAAATTAACCCACCGCAAAGCAGCTATTGGAGTAGGCGCCTTGTATGGGAGGTTGTTCCATCCTGTTGTGACACTTGTTTCAAGATTGTGTTAAAATGCCTCAGAAAAGATTCAATAACTTGCTTCTTGTTCACTTCTAATGTGACATTAATTTTGTTTCAATGTGCGTCCTCGATGAAGTATGAACCAATGATGTAGTCGGAAGACATTTTTTCCAAATGTAATGGGTCTCTGGGTATAGTTATCCGGTTTTGATAATTTTGCTTAGTGACATGGCCACTCAATAGCACGCTACATTCGTCAAACCACCATCAGTTATGGAGATAATCAGGATTTTGATACGTAACACATGCACAATATGAAGTCTGGTTGCTTCAGCTCATGTATGACGTTTTCTTTTGTGGGAATCATTTTGCATAATATCTTCGTCACTTTTTTGCCACCCTGTATAAAAGTATGAATTGTGATGCAATTGAGCAATGTAAAAATTTTCTTTTTCTTCTTCCACGATGCTACCATAGCCCATTTAGAGCCAGGACCCCTTCTCTAAGAGGAACAACAGGAATTTAGGTACGTTTATTTTCCTACAAAGGGCAGAGGGATAAGTGATCAACGCATCGCTTCCATAGCCATCTAGTAGGGAATTAAGATATTACTTGGACGTAAAACGGCCGATTATTGTGACCAGGGACCTCTTTTTCAGGTATCTACAATATGGGACTTAAAAGTCCCTCCTAGAGGGCTGGATTTTTATATCCTAGAAAGTCCTTCTACCTCAGCAGGGGTTGAGCAGCGAATCGTAGGTCTTCAGGCAAGCGCGTTACCCCAAGATCATGTTAATAATATTATAATTTAAAAACGTTAACACCTGAATTATTACATTTTTTTAACAAGCGTGATATCCTGGAAATTTGGTGACAGTAAGAAAATGTTAAATCACAAAGGAATATGTGCCATTTTTATGTTATTTAGTTGTTTTGTGTTTTAATTTGAATAACGCCTGCTAGGGCATGAGCATTAAAAGTTAAGATCTGTGGTAATGCAATGTAATGTCACCAAGAAAGTATGAATAAGCGAAATATTTTTTAAATAGTTCACATCTCTAGCTACATTTCATTCAGGAATTACTGAAAGTGAAGACAGTAAACGCCGGTTGTGTTCAGTCAAGCGCTTTGAAGATGCTAGTCATGATGTTTCTGGATCACGTCTGAGGGCAGCACTGTGCGGGACAGCAATGCGTTCATTTCGTGACGGAAATTGTCGTCTCATCATTAGCGTATCCTGGGGCGCCAGTCACAACTTAGCTCGCATTCAGATTGAATTAGAAAAATCACCAAGAGTAAAACATATTCAGGGCAAGAAAGAACATCGCGTTTATTCTGAGATTTTTTTCTTTTGGTGGTTACTTCAAAATGAGGCTTTTGTTCACTGGGCAGAGGTACAAAATTACTTCTGGCTGTTGTTGTTTTCTGAGCCTTTTTCAAACCAGTAATTTAATTAATTGTATGTCACACTAAATATTCATAGCATATTATCGATCTTAAATTAAGTTTTTTAAAGTACCCAAATTGCAATATACGCACATAGACACCTGATAAAAATTTTAAACACTTCAGTCCTTTGTATTTCATTGCAACACAACATTTTTAACTATCCACCTGAGCAAAGTACTTGTATACTTCTGTTTTCTATTTTTTGGGATTGTTGCAAGTCCTCAGAGATGAAAAGTAAACTCTAATTAACGAAATAATGACGAGAACATATGTATATTACTTCAATTTTTACACCAGAAGGACATTTATTTTTAACAATATGTTATATATGATTCGCTCGCTATAAACAAGTACAGAAAACACAGGATATTTCCAGTGCAATGTAAACTTTAGTTCATTCACGAAAGAGGAAAGATAACTGTCTAAATATCCTGTATTTGGTGCTTGTAAACAACAGTTTTTGGCGTTTCATGTTTAGTATAATTTAATATCTTGTTCTCCTTAACACCTTATATAATAAATTATTAATTTAATTTTTTTTTAAAAATTGCTATCTATCGTTTAGGGATCAAAAATGAACTTAATGTTCTTCATTATAATACGAGAACACTAACAAAGTTGAGTTGCATTTTGCTTTGGTGGTACTGAAGTTAAACAGTAGATTTGAGTTTGCGACATTGTAACCCTTTTACAAGGTAGTTTTTATTAAACTCAGAACAAAGCATATTAAAAACAAAGATAGCTTCGGACGAAATATTTAGAGTGTAGTCAATACTGTAAAACCGAACAAAATTTCCTAAAGCTATTTGAGATATTTTAAACTCAAACACACAATCCAGTTCTAGAAACAGACATATGTTTAAATGAAATTATAAAAACATCTCAAATAATAAGTTTTCATGAAATACGTTTTATAATGTTCTTACTTTCGTAATGTATGCTAAATTTTCTGTAATTTCCACTATTATACCTCATAAACTGTTTCACATTTTGAATAGTTCTTATGTCATTTAAAATAAGGAAATATATGGAAAATAGTTTTTCCACATATTTCCTTATTGTAAATGCTCATTGAAATATTGAAATATTGTAATTTAAAATCAGTTGTTCTTACTCTCCGTACAGAAATTAACGCATTATAGTTTGTATTGTATTTCTTTCAATAATACGTGAACTTTTAAAAGAATTGAAATACAGAGGCTGGAAGTATATGTGATTGATAGAAAACAAGAACGGAAAGTCAAAACAAAAATAAAATTTAGAATAGTTGTATATTTCTACACTCAAGCGTATTTCTTGGAATAAAAAATCAGAAAAAAAAACAAATATTTAAAACAACAATAAAGATGGTTTTGAAGATTTGAAATCCTAAAGATAAAATTAATATCAGCAGAAACTGAGTTTTGAAAACGTATTGCAGCGAAATGTGGAAGATCAACGTTTTTTTAAAAAAATAATTATAATTACAATAAATACTCAAAATTAATTTAATTGTTGGTGTTATCCAACGGAAGCAATTATATTGATGTGAATAAAAAAAAAAGAATATTGAAAGTGGAGAAGAAAAAACAAAAGTCACTGCATAGGTTTCAGCTAAAGTGAAGAGTTTTATCTTCTAGCTAGCCCTGAAGAAATGACATTAGATTGTGTTACTTAACATTAGTAGGTAGAAGTTTGACTAAGGTCGCTATGCATATTAGCGGGAATTACTTCAGGTCAAACTTGAGATTTTACCATTTAGAATCTCCAGTGCAATTTGCAATTAAATTATTGGAATCATAATTTTACTGGAAAGTTGAGACTCGCGTAGGAATATAAAATATTTAGTAAATTATAAATGCATATTCTACATACACACATATATGTACTTGAGATGTTTTATCATTTACTAATATAAAAACGTATATACCTATATACGTTTTCAAAGCAATAAAGAACAGAACAGAGAGAGAAACACAACACTCTTTGTAGTATATGAGCCAAATTTAGTCTGCAATGAAGTTATCCAGGTCATAGTTTATTGTTTTACTTTTTCTATCTAAATCACTTTTTAAAATGTGATAAGTAGTAGGCCTATAGTTATTCGCAATGTCATTTTCGAGGGGAGTCTTGCGGCCCTAATTGATCTGTAAAACATTAGCGAAAGATTTTGTTCCGGTTCATTATAACATGCAGATAGCAATATTAATATTCTCTTCTGTTTCATAAATGGCCCAAGCCAGGCATAGCCCCTAAACATCGGCCCGGCACGTTACCTCCTTTATGATCAGAAAGTTTAGGGCAAATTTCACTATCTCCAAGTGTGAAGTTTCATTAGTGGATTTGGTTTATTTACGGATGTTCTTTAACATCTTAGGCCATCAACGTAATTCAGTAGTGGGGGAAAATTAGCCTTTTATAAAATAACGGTTCCAATTGTTAAACTGTTTTCGTTCTACTTAGAGAAAGCAGCAGTAGGAAATAAATCTTCGTAAAATATTAAAATAATATAAGAGGGAATGATTTGTTTATAATATTTGTTAGTTACTTTTTCTATTAGAGTAAACAATAGAAACTATGTAAAGACACTGAACCCAGGTCTACAATATTCACAATTTGATTTGCACAAACGAAACAATATTATCCAGCATATTAAGTCGAATGAGTTTAGATGAAATCAATATGTATAACTATAAAGACTATGACGATTAGCTGGCTACATAGCGTTTGATTCTCCAGTTAAATTTCATTTCTTTTTGGTTTGCACGGTATATTGTGAATTCACCTATAATAATTAATTATCTTAGAGCCTTATAAAAACTTTGCTTACAACACTTCCTTGAAGAAGAACCAAAATACCAAAATACTAGCGTAGTTATTTTTTCATTTATTGTTTGGAGTACAAACAATAAATAGTGTCCTAATGTCACAAATTTCAGGGCATATAAATTTGCCTGCTCTACACAAAGTAAAAGTTTCTTATCCGATATTAAAAATGCATAAATGTTCTAAGAAATGTATTGCATACATGCTTCATTTTCGAGTCCACCTCGATACTTGTCGGTCCTGATGGTGTAGTGGTAGCTATACTTGCCTTCTAAAGATTACGGGTTCATTCCCAGCCAGGACAGATGGAATTTTTTTCGGGCGGAAGAAAGTAAAGCCGTGGATCCCGTGTCGTACATTTACGGCATGATAAAGAACCTCAAGCCTGAAAGAGAGGCCTCTGAGCAAAATTTGTCGGCCGTTTCACGCCCTGATTTGAATGGGACGCTGATGACCTGAGATGTTAAAGAGCGTCCGTAAATAAACCGAATTAAAAAAAAATAAACATTTTCGATACTTCATTTGGTAGCAGGATCTATGTTCGAACGTTATGATATTTTAAGCCCTTGTACAATCCTAATATTAATAATTAATGAACAAGTTAATTTTCGTTAAACTTTTGTTGAAAAATACTTCTTAAAATTTTCGGCAATAGTTTGTGTTAATGCGCTGTACATAAGGTAAATTTTATTTTAAAATGCACCTTATAATAATAATATCACTATTAACACGTTTATCATACACTAGTTTTAGACACTATTTAATTTTTATAAATAAATTAGTTATTATAAATTAAGCTTATTTTATTCGCTCTGAATAGTTCACGTATTTCTCACAAGGAAGAAACATTACCTAAATCTCTGGATAATGTTTTGAATATTATAGTAGCAGCAATTAGTACTTTTAAACGTATTTTAGTGAGGTAAAATTAAAAACTATTATTTTTTTATTATTATTGCATTTTCCTTACACATTATACTAAATTGATGTTTAAAAATATAATTTTTTTCGCGCTGAAAAATCTAATAGTACACATGCACCTACGCATGCGTAATGTTAGGATTAGCTTTTGATTTCTAGCCTAGCTTGTAATTAAATTTTAGAAATCAGTTCAATAATAATTACGTATTACTGCTAATTGCAAAATGGTGATTTGGAAACTGCTACGAGGAGCGTAAAATTACAAACAATATGTTATAGGTATGTACATTATAAAATGTGCAACTAGTTTTAGCTTAAATACATTAATAGCATTACATTATGTATTAATACCGAAGTGTTGCAAACACATTAAAGTATTGTTTCACAAAATTAATTTTATAGTTTGAGTGTCATGTGTTAAAAGAATTTCTTTAGTATGAGACGTTTAAAAATTTAATTTTGAAGACAAATGTCCAAATTTACTTTTTACTTCTACTAATAATGACAAATAAATCACCCACAGTGGTCGTTTTATGATAAATGACAAGTGTGACATTTTCTCCGCATTGCGTTACTCACTTTTTCCGGAGTTATATTTCTTACACACTGTGTTAAGTTTCACATGCAAGTAATGCTGGTAACTCCAGGCATCTCAAGTGAATATTCATTCTCAAGTTATTATGATAGCATTTACATTCAGGTTAGGCTAACGTCTCCAGGCATCTCAAGTGAATATTCATTCTCAAGTTATTATGATAACGTTATTCTTGTTTTCCGGCAGGTAAACAGAGTTTTATTTTTTAGCACAAATTTATCCCTCCCTATGCTACCTGGACCTTCAGTCACATAAAATAAACAAAAGTGGAATCCGGTTTTCCATAACTAATTGTCGATGCATATGGATGCGAACTTTTTTAAAAATATGAAAAATAGCTGCAGAGGTCGTGTTTACAAAAAATTACGGAGATGAGGGGTCGAGTCATTTAGAAGTATAAAAATGTGTACAAGGCGTAACCCTTTTTTTTATACGCTTGTTTGTCCTTCCCATAGAGCGCGGTAAAATATGGGGCTGCGTGAGCCCGCACAAATATTCAAAATACGAGAAATGTTCATACACACACGAGGCTCTGCTCTAAACATTATGCCCTAAAGTGCTTGTTACAAATGCTTTGTAGTTCTCGTGGCAGAAAAATTGTGATTCTGCAAAAATGGCCATGTTCTTTATTGTATAATTGAGGTACTTGTGCTTTTACAAATCCCTGTCATAGGGGCTTGCGGGGGCGAACGGAATTCAAATGCAACATTCATAAGGTTGGATACGGATAGCCCGCAGGCTCAGTGCATCACTTTGCCAATAAACAATGATAAACACCGATTTGCCTTGCGTGCGGGAAAAATATAACCCGTCTATATTGAATAAAAAGATTTGAATTGTGATTTCATGCTCAAATCCATACTTAAAATGAAATGATCGCTAGGTAAAAAAAAAAAGTTGAATACAACCCATGGCCTGTACATGAGAGTGGTAATGTGAAGTTAACATACAGAGAGCACGAAGTGATATCAATAATGTGACTTCAATAGGTTTCTGCAATGAGTATCGTTCGATCTTCTCACAAAGGTTGACTGCTCCATCTCCTGGTCGGGCCTGGTGGTGTAGTGGTTACCATACTTGCCTCCTAAACCCAAGATCGCAGGTTCGATCCCGGCCAGAACCGGTGGATTTTTTCGGGCGTAAAAATCCTAAGTATGGCTTCCTTCGGAAGGTAATTAAAGCCTTGGGTCCCGTGTCGTACATTTACGGCATGATAAAGAACCTTAAGCCTGAAAAAAGAGGCCTGTAAGCAAAATTTGTCCGCCGTTTCACGCTCTGAATTGAATAGGACTCTGATGACCTGAGATGTTAAAGAGCGTCCGTAAATAAATCTAAAAATAATAATAATAATAATAATAATAATAATAATAATAATCCGTCTCCTGATTGAAAACTTGCAATATTTACCTCGATCTTCCAGGTATCACAAAGTTAGATCAAAGATATCTCCATTCAAAAAGAATGGCTATGAAATCTCTTCATGGCCTATGCTGAAAAAGTTAAACAAATTCTCATTTATACTTTGGAATGGATTATTATGAAAGAAGGAGAGGTTTCGATCTTCAGTCATGCTTGTGTCTAGACCCCAGTGGGAAGGAATGAGTTGAGGGATAGCCGGGCAACCAGGATCCTGTCAGTGAGGCATGGGGGTAGATGGTGTCCCAGATAGAACACACCAACTAGGCGGAAATCCTCCCCTCCAAGGAGTTAGAGTTCTTCAGAGCCGCCAGGGCGCAAGTCGCAACTATACCGCACACAGAAGCAGCCCACCTCATCTTTCGAAAGATCCATTCCAGCATTCATCTAAGCGAACCGGGCCTGCAAAGGCGTATCAGGGTTGCCGCTTGAACCATTGACTTACACTTTATTTAACAGCGAGCATCTGGAGGTGTGAATAGTTCCAACTGCTGGTATTGCGACATTCTTTTTTAAACTGTTACCTTTATTGAGCAAATGTGGTACACACCTGTATCATTTTCTGCTTAGTAACCGTTACATTCAATGCAGTTCTCCAGCGCTTACAGCATGGATTCCTCTAGAAAACATTATTTTGTTTGCCCCAGTCATTCGTGCAGCACCGTATGTACTTTTTCATCCAAATATGCACCGATACTCGATGTATGTCTGAGAGGTTAAACTGGTACAATCCTGCCACCTATAGGACACTTCTTATACTTTTGTAACATTATCGCCAACGTACAGTAAATGGCGCGAATTTTCAAATTTTTATTCCAACTTTTAAGATTTTCATTTGGCTCTCCTCATTCGGTACTTACCTTCTAGTCGAATCTTCGTTTTCTACTAGCGATTCCAAGACTTATATTTCGCTATGTATACGACAGAGAGGTCTTACATAAAAATTTAACGGTTTGAAATTGCAGCACTAGTTTACTTTCTCCAAACATAGTAATTTTACAATCATAGTGTCCCATTAATCCAATCCAATCTGATATACTAATGCATCTTGGATAAGTTCGTGTACAAACATTTTACTTATTCCAAATTCTAGCTGAAAAGCGACTGTATGTATCTATCTCACTAATGCAAATAAATAAGTAAAGAAATAAAGAATGTTTGGGCTTCCAGAGAAATATGTGAAAAAGTGAAACGTGAGGGCATTTCCAAATCAGTTTTGGTTCGCGGTCATTTCGCCACTGCACCAGAACATTGCACATCTAGATCATTAGAACTGCAATTCAAGTGTAAACTTATTTGTAATATTTTATGCAACAAACTGTATCCATCTGAAACATCGCAAGAATAGACATAGCAAAATTCATCGTCTACTGCCAAATTTAACCAGCATCAGCAGAGATGATTATTGCCATAGTGTTTTGATAATCAGACATTTACTGACTAACTCTATGCCACACAAAGGTAACTTAAGACGCTAACTGCATAAACTAAAGACAAATTTGTCTACAGAAGTCAAGTTTTAAAATAGGATTAATGTGATTTCTCTAGCATATTTCCTATATGACTCCTTGCAACGATTATTCAAAAACTTTGAAAGAACAGTTCCAGGGAGTTTTTGGTACCCGGGAGAATACAAAAATGTTCTCAGATCTTTCATTACACCAAAGGTGTGTTGAATCCAAAGTAGATATTAAAAATATAAAAATAAAAATAACGAACAGTCTTCAAATATTTGGTTAAATTCAATGGCATTAAATTAAACTCTTGAACTAATGTTATAAATCAATAAACTGTCGATTTAGAAATAAATTTGTTTTCTTCAAATAAGAATTACTTACTAATAGTTTTATCTTAAAGGAAGGTTGAGGCGGTATTTATGAGATGCCGCCCCCCTAATTAAAATATTATCGATATTAGTATAATCAATAACCTATATTATAAATAGTATTGCAATTATCGTGTACCATTTATATGTATTCATATTAGTAGTTAGGTTATTTTGTGTATTTCATGAGTAATAGAGAAAAACTTGTTGACAGAAACTTCAGAAATAAACCAGGAAGTGTTGCGTTTTGGGCTGGACAAAAGAGCAAGATGACCCTGTACATCTTTTGTATATGTTGTAAGAGGCTTTGTATAAGGCCTAAGGGAACATCCAATCAGGGAACTTAGGAAAATTAAATGCACGCGCCACAGCCAATAGATAGCCGTGTAGAGGAAATGACTGTTGAAATCATTCAATGTTGATATTTTGAAAGGCAGGAGATGGTTTATGGATCGAACGAAGTATGTTCATAAAAGATGTGATTTCGAGGCCCCGGAGAGATTAAATTCAGAGTTTAGATATCGGGAGAGGGGAATAAGTTAGAGTTCAGTTATCAGAGGACACAGTGATTACAAAATTATAGCGGGGAGAGTTATAGACAATTGGTTCAGTTATCAGTGTAATTAAACAAGTAGCCAGTTACCAACAGTTCAACTCAGCGAGTTATCAGTCAGCTGGTTAGTGGGTCAGTTTAAATATTGCAAGCGTGATCTAAGAACTTAAAGGCGACCCTTAACAGTGAACAGTAATTATAACTGAATAAATCATGGTATCTCCGATTCTAAGAATTGTGTTCATCTATTGCCTGCTTCCCAGTCTTTTCTCCGTTGACCTCAAAAGGTCACAAAATTCCAGCGCTTGACCGAATCTAGCTGCGGCATAGCGTCACTTCGAGACAGCCGCGGTAAAAGAGATGGAAAACGTTTATAATTCTATATAATACTGCAATTATTCTAATTAATTATAACTCATCAATTAACCACCATTCATTTCCATTCTGCTCCCCCTTTAATAAAAAAACTGTCTCAAGGCTAAAAAAAAAAAAAAAAAAAAGATAAATCATGTAATGATATTTTATAAACGCAGTCCCAAATCTCATTTCTCTTATTTTCGCTGTGAATAGTTTTCAACAGTGGCACACAATGAGCCAATTCTTTTTCTCCTTTTGATTTTGAATTGATCTTATCAGCTCCATTCTGCTATTGTAATTGTGTTTGCATACAGTTTTGTTGATTTCCAAGTGTTCAAAGTATTGCTTCACTTACACCAAAATAAGCAGTAGTCACTATTGTGCGTAAATTGATCTTTGGTGTGAGTTTAATTCTCATTACGAAAAGATATTTAACAAGTTTATCTTATGTTTTAAAAATCAACACTTGATCATTAAAGGGCGAGCACGCAATGCTGATTTGGTGAGCCGTAGAATTTATGACTTGTGTTTCCCTATTGCTCAGTCAACCGAAGACCAACCAGGTGTCACTCAGCAGTTAAATGCCATTTTCTTGTTACAAACTCTATTGGATAAAGCAGCAAAAAAGATTGTTCATCGAGAAGATTGCTGGCATCAACACGGGAGTAGATTGTGAAGCATTTTGTATGGGCTGCTTGGACGTTCATTATGGGTGGTGTAAGATAGGAATTGCAATTTCGTCACGGTATCCAAGGCACGGAACCCTCGTCTATCCTCCTCTTCCTTCACTCCCCTTTCATTCACACAGAGAAACCATTGTGATAGGTTCGCCATCCTGCCCGGCCCCGCCTTTTGTTTGTTGTTTCATGTACAAGTAACGTAATACCAGCAATGTCCTTGCTCCTCATTGGCCGTAAGAAGCAAACGCTTTTCTTGAACAGAATGAGAATAACTAAAAATAAAAAGGTTATGTACCATAGAAAGAGAGACAACCTCTGGTTCTTGCACACAGCCATCATCTTCAGCAGCACTTTGTCATGAAATGTCTCTAGACATGCTCGCCTCTGTGCAACTCGAATACAAATTGTCTTTCCCCTGAGGCTTAGGAAAGCCTACTATCAAAGGCTATTACTGCCACTTTTTATAGTGACGTGTAAAAATATTTTATGAAATAAATAATAAAACTGTTTTTTCTTTCCTTTGTAAGCGATAATTTTGAGTTAATGCGGTTGACTTTAAATTAAGTGTAACAGTTGGTCACAAATCTCTGCCATAGCTTTATTTCTTTTTTTATTTAATTGATGGCTAAGACAGTTCCGAATTGCTCATCTATAGCGGGTGTTGCGAGCAAATTAGACTGTAAGAAACTGAAAATTGGTGAAACCTAACAAAAACTTAGTAAAAAGTATAAAAGAGGAAGGTATAATTTATCTCGCTAGTTTCAAAAGCAATATTTTCAATGAGTTCGTTTGTCTTTTGTTAGGATCAAAACCTCATCATCGGTAACAAGTCCAAAACTGCACATAGCCATTCGAAATGTTTGTGTTCTGTTGCACAGAGTACCATTTGACCGGTTATTTATTTCACATCATTTAATTCACTACAGGTAATTATATGGAAGGCTTTACAGGTTTGAAAATTCTCTATGCACACACCTACTATACAAAAATTACTATATCTATCCAAAAATAAATAGTTTTACTACACTCATCACACTTGGATGTTAAACATTGGCAACATTGGCAATGAACAAAACAAATTAAAGATCAGATCAAAACACACTGACTGGTCTTGGCTGCTGAATCCCTTTTCGTATATATATTTTAGCCCGCTTCTCTTGAAAATAAATCTAATTTACCTAATGAAAATAGGCACATACTGATTAAGCAAAGGGACACACAAGATATCCCAAAATATAGCACATATTTCACCAGAAAGCCGTAGTTATTAAAAAGAACTGTGTTATACGTTCGGAAGGTTTCATTCTTTGACCTTAAAGGCGAATTCGTCCATTACAAATGTATTTAAGGAACTGGAACTAAGAGTAATTAAAGCGATTTACCGATTATCCCTACTTGTGTATACATTGAGGACATTTGAGTTACAGGCAGCCTGAGATCGGCTGCTTACTGGGGAGATGCAGACCCCGCAACCACAAAAATGGGGTTAGAATTGCTGTACGTAAATTTAGTATTATAATTTTATTATTTATATTTTTACTGAAAGTGTAAAATACATTCTATTTAAAATTACTATCTTGTGCTATAAATATGTTGAAATGATGCCCCTCGGCGCCAATACATTGCCGGCATCTGCATGGAAAATGTCTATATTTCATCTATCTTTTCCTCTGGAAGAACACGGCAGTTTGGAACACATTTATTATCATTGAGAGTTTCTGTCTTTCATTAATTTTTTAACATATTGGGGAACCGTTTCTCTACCCGTCAGAATATTTTCTTGCGAAACACCTTACCACTTCTCTGCAACAATCTGTTTTATGTATGGTCTTAAAGATCGGTGCTTCAAGACTATATTTATATAGTGATTTACGATAATCACTACATGATCACAATAATTAGCGCACAATTTACACACAATGGAAGAACCGAGTAACACGCTGACAAACCCTTCCCGGAACTAACTATAAGCAGCTCTCTGCACATGCATTATATGCCTTAATGACTAGTTTCTCCTATTATGCAGTCGCGTTCTGCCGGCCCGGAACTCAAATAACCTCACTGTATTTTAGTGTTGGAACTGAACTTAATGAAAATAATTTAATGCTTTGATAATATCATACGATTGTATTTTCAATCCCTGTATAACTGTAAGTCACAAATTGATTTCATTCCTCAACACAGCTGATTCTACTAGTAAAAATGTTGTTCCGGAAATATCTGTTTATAACTTTAAAAACATGTGTATCCCTAATTATATATCTTCCTTTCATGTGCACTCGGCATTGCTCCATCCAGCGCGTTTAGACATGCTTATAAGTTTAGGATTATAATTTGATGATATCCCTATTCTTATTGTATATAATTGACCTCTTACCTTTTACTTATGTTCGGTTGTCATTTCCTTCTCAATGTATTTTAAGTAGTTTTTAACACCTATGTTTAACCATTGCTGGTGTGAAACTATGACTTGGAAAAGAATTTTGGGGGGAAGAAATAAATTCAGATTTAAGTGTAGAGTACCTCGGCGGAATAAACATGGCAGGTCCATTATTTTAAGATTATATTTCATTTTATCCCCATGATAGAATGCTAAAGTTTCTATTATATTTAAATAAGAAAGCATTGTACTTTTATGAAATGCAGCAAATGAAAATAATCTCTGATTTGGTGGAAAAAAAGTTAATTAATAAAGCAAATCCTTTTAATTATACCTGCTTTGAACACCAAAATGGAGTTTTGAAACCAAACTATATCAGGTTTACTCTTGACATTTCAAGGGAAAAAAACCTAACTTCCTGGAAATAAAAAGGTTTTATTTCGTTTTTTTTTTTTTTTTTTTTTTTTTTTTGCAGTTAATTTTACTGTGTACTTGGAATACAATTATATCATATTTAATTTGTCTACAGTTGTTAAACAACATTTTCTGCAATGGACATGTCAGCATGTATCTTAAAGAAATAAGTTTGTTAGAAACAAATGCAGCATTTATGGAAAATCAGAACAAAAGTTGCATTCTCATATGTTCTATGAGCGCATGCTATTCGTCAGTGCCAAAGTCATTTGAATTATCATTTCTCTACCTATTGAATCCGAACTGGTGGGTTCTGAAGGGACCTTTGGAGAGTCGCGAAGTGTCTCGATGGGGAAGGGACCCATAGAAATGCTAATGTTTTTACAGAATTATAACTGTTTATTAATTTAATTTTTCAAATATTTTATTTACTGAAGGTGAATCCTGGTTTAAAAAGATTGAAAACCACTGGTTTATTGTTAACTATCTCCGTAAAGCTAGTTAACCTCTGAAATATGGTTTGTAATTTGTGTGCCAAACATTTGTAGCTACAATTTATAAAATGCCATAAAGTTTAATCATTTTTACTTTTTTTTACAGAAGATCCTGTATAGCCAGACAATACAAAAGAAAAAAAAGCATTGGATCAGTTGGCAGCAATGGAGGTACAAAGCAACAGTACATTACTGTTAAATACATAAATAATTTATCCCTGTTATGTTCATGAGAAAATTACAAGCTTGATAATCTGTTATAAGAAGGTATTCGTAGATAAGAAAAGAGGGAAAAATAATTCAATAAGAAAATTGGAAAGTTTAACTTAAAGCTTAAATGTAGTAGCATTGTCAAACTGGAGTCCTTTACTTTTACAAACGTAGGAAAGGATTAAATTAAATGCTGTGGATTTTAGCTACCCTATCAGTTACTTGTTACCCATTTACTTACATTGAATTATTTTATTTGAATATTTTGAAAGACGCATAGTTTCCCAAGAGAATTATTGTTCTTGTAACCAAATTTCATAATAATTGAAAAACGGAAATTATAAAATACCTTCGGCTGCTCGTAAATGCGCTTAAATTACTGGCAGAAAAGTGTTCATGAAATATCTTAACTCCTTAGTAGAAAGGATGTTTTATTGTACTAGTTTCAGAATACATTCAAATAAATACAACTGTCGCATGGTCCTTACGGACGTACTGCTAATATCATCCTTATAACAATCAAAATAACCATACACATACATACATATACGCATATCTACATGGGCACAAACCTAAATGTATACATACAAATATACAAATACATCGATATATTTACATTTTATATTAATAATTTTATATACAATACATAAACATGAATGGAATCCTTACCTTAAACCCCCCTTCCATCTACTCACATCCCCTCTCCAATTCCCCCCTCTTCATTATTGACCTCCTTTGTCGGGTCTTCTATAGAAATATTCCCAAATTGTGTGAATATCTCCCATGCACCAACACATCCCAGCAAATGTCCAAACTTCTATTGACATTCAGAAATTGCGGTGATAAATGTTCACTTCTCAAAATCTCCGTTTCCCTGCATTCTGCCAAAATATGCCTCCAGGTATCGCTTTCTACGCACAATGGACAAATTATTTCCCCGAGAGCATTAACTGTTTTGTTTCCTTTCCAAGCCACTAATCTGAACCATGCGAGACCACTTCTTTCTTCTCTGCCACAGATACCTAAATAATGTCCCCTCCCCCTCACCGGATGTTTTGAGCCTGCAGATTCAGCGATACTTTTTCTGCGCATTGAGGCAAAATATTTTGTCTATCTATATCTCGCAAACGTCTGTTTAACTATTTTCCAACTATTTGGTGTAATGTCCTTTTCCCTTAACCAAATATACCCCAATCCATCTAAGCCTTTATTTATTTTTGCTCATTAACAAAGTGTTTGATAATATCAATATCCTACGTTATTTTTTCTTTAAAAAACGATCCAACAATCACTGTATGATGCTTTCTATTATGAGTCAATGATGATTTACCTGCCATCTAAAGACTTCTATTGGTAGTTATTTACCAGTACATATTCAATGACAACATTACCTACCCAAAATGAAAGATTGAAGTTGATATGGTTTTGATGGCCCTTAATAAGTTACAATTAAGTTACTCGAAAGACATTTTCTATAACAGTTAAGCTTATGAGCCTATAATAAGTATTTATGCAAAATTTCTCATTTTTAATTATTTAGTTTCTTTTTCAATAAATAATTACTAAAAACAGGATAAGGAGGATGAGAAAAATGGACGGGGAAGATAAGACTAGCACGAAAAAGTTAAGGTACCTGATGTAGTATAGTAATCAATCGCAAATAGAATTCTTATTGATAATCTAATGTTAAAGTGAAATTATGTAAGCTAAACCGCTCAATTGTAGATATAGGGGATTCTTTATTTTACAATCCTTTAGGAGTTGTAATAGAATAATTATGTATTCAAATTTTGGATTGAGAGGGATACCTCCTACTTCTGAATCCGACAGGAGGGAGGGGGGCATCTCGACAGATCTATGGCTTGGACAGGAGTGGAACCAAGGCCATCTGGGCTAGCCAAAGACCTGGAATCCACTTATATTATTTGTTTTTTGTTCATGTTTCATAGTTAACTGAAAATTGTTATAATAATTTTCTATCAGTAATGTATTGTTATACAGTGTGTATAAGATCCTATGAATAATTAAAATTACTTTTAATAAAATTTTAGTTATTAATTTAATGTCTTAATATTAGTGAAATTTGTAAAATTGTTGCAGAATCTGTATAAAATATGTATTCTGTATTAATTGTTTGAAATAAATATATCATTATATTTTAATATTGCGATTTATTAATTATATTATTTGGATAGAATATATTTGAAATAGAAATGCACAAATCATTTATGTATCAATCTAAATGTCTTATTCTTGCCAAAATGTTCAGGAGCGTCTGTTATTTCTGCTTATTACTTTTTGTAGGAATGGAATGGCCTTTATATTTTCAACTTTATATGTTGGTTCTATGTACCTTATAATTAAATGTATAATCATTTTTCCCCTAAATTTCCATTTCTTCATATCTAAATTGCTATTAATTGCATTTAAGTAATATTGTTTGTTATTTCATACCTTCGTTGGGTTTAAACTTATTGTTTACTTTTATTTATGTATACAAATTAAAACAAAGTAAAATATAAATAAATTAGACTATTGCAACAACGTCTAAAGAAATATAATTATCGTTTAATCTAATGAAAATGGGATACAATAAATACAAAAGCCCATAAACTCGTGAAAAATACAAGTTAAGGATTGAAGATATTGGAGTTTAATAATTTCGCATTTTGCTTTCTCTTCGTTTCTACCAGAAGTATTCACATGCTATTTCTGAGAGCCAGGAACTCAAATTAAACCGAATCAAGCGTGCTCTTTCTCGAAGAACTGAACTTTGCAAATATGCTAAACATTTTTGCTACTTCATGTAATTCATCCATATTTCCTGCTCCATTCCCAAGTTAGTGGTACAAAAATGTGAAGGCCCAAGGCTCGCAGGCTAACACTGTTAGCCCAAGTTTTGCAGGCACATCCTGGAGAAGCGGTGTCCACTGCTCCGTCCTCTCACACACTTAATCTAGGTCAGTTTTCTATGAAAATGGAGTTAGCAGGCAATTGGAAGCTAATTTAAATATACGCACAAGGGAGCTGGAAAGCGGCGGGGCGGGAAGAGGGCGATGAGGAAAAGCGAGAGTTGTGATGGTGATGGAGGCAGTAGGAAGGGGTGTGGAATGGCGGTGGCGGATGGGATGAAATTTCCAGAACTCTGTCGACTACCCCCATTACGCTATGATGGTTTTACTCTATAATACCATACACCTATTCCCTCCACCCTCAATACAAATTATTGCCAGTGACTGATAAAGCTAAATAGTATGCAAATCAGACGTAACCACAGGATTCAAAGCCGCAACTACCACCACCACCAGCGTCAGCGGCGGTAGCATCACACACACACACGACAGAGAGAGAAAGAGAAAAAAGCGACGTAATCTCGCACATCTCACCCCCTTCATTGCCTATCCTCTCTTTCCCTCCCTTTCTGACACGTCATTCGCACGTCACCACAATCTGAAAATTTTAAATGGGGATCTAAATTGGATGTACTGCGGTGATATACGCTGTTAAAAATGGTTTTCTGCCGGATAGATGGCTAGGTCCCAGTTGTCCTAACCGTAATTTGATATTGGTGTCTGCTACTCGTTCGCTCCAGACTCAGTGTGGTGTCAAATTTTTCATAGTAAACAATATTTCCTCCAGAACATCGTTAAAACCTTCCCTAGAGCAAAGAGTTTGCCTTTAGTTCAATGTTTAGCTCCTGAGGTAACTGTGAACACAAACTGATCTCCTATCCTTACAGATTGTCAGGAAAAGTCAAATTAGAAATGCATCCTCAATGACGAAATTGTAACATACATGGCAAATGGAAGAGAGTGCTTTGTGACGTTACAAAATTTCAGGGATGATAGAGAAGGACAAAGGCATAAATTTGAGGGAAGGAGTAACCATACTTACCTCATAAACCCAAGATCGCGGGTTCGAACCTGGCCAGGACAGATGTTTTTTTTTTTTTTTTTTTGGCGTAAAAAACCTAAGTATGGCTTCCTTCGGAAGGGAAGTAAAGCCGTGTGTCCCCTGTCCTACATTTATGGCACGATAAAGAACCTCAAGCCTGAAAAAAGAGGCCTCTGAGCAAAATTTATCTACCGTTTCACTCCCTGAATTGACGCTGATGACCTGAGATGTTAAAGAGCGTCCGTAAATAAAAATGAAAAAAAAACGAGATAAAGAATTTTGCTACTCGAACTGTGCAGTAAAAAATTATATTAAAACTGTTTTGGAATGCCTATTAGAACGGAAGAAAAAATTGAAAGAACCTTGCTTGTTAAAACAGTAATTACTATAGCATTAACAATATTACTAATGAAATTTTAAAATATTTGAACATACAACTACAACAATAATAATAATAATAATAATAATAATAATAATAATAATAATAATAATAATTCAACTTTAAATTGAAAGTTTTCATGACTACATATACCACAGATTCAATATGTTGCACTTTTAACAACGTTGAAAAAGCTCCAGTCGCTTTCACTATAGTATGCTTGGAATCATTCTAACGATGTCACAGACAGGTAGGATTTTTGTCAACAAGTCATCCTCTATAGGTGTCTAGTAGACAGGAACATTTTACGCATGTCCTAAGAAAGTGAGTTCAGATAAAGAGAACGAGAGGGCGAAGAAACAGAACCGAGAGGGCCAAGAAACAGAACCTGCTTTTTCTGTCCGCTTTTCAGGGGATGCTCAGTTAAGGTAGTCACTCACAAGCACCATTTGCCAAATGAGTTCGTGGTCCATTGTACTGAAAACACATGCGTTGACCAACATCAAGTGTTCCAATAGCTTGGGTAGAGTTTTTCTCAAGAATATGCTATTATACACTGCTGCAGTTAAGCAGCGGAAGAAAACGCTGACTTATTAAGAAACCATTGACAATGTCCGCGTGCAAGTTCACTGCAAATCTTTGTTAGTGGCATCTCACAACTGTAGCAAGTGAATTTGTATCAACCCATATCTGGTTCTTCCTATAGTTCTCATTTTGTCATACCAAAGAGTGCTATCCGCCAAGATGTCACATATATTTTAATTTGAGCAGTATACAACATTGAAACAACATTTATTCAAAATAATTATGTCTTTATAATATTTTATTGAGGGGATAATTTTATAGAAAGTCTCCCAAATCAATCTTCTCAATAACCACTTTTAGAGAAAAATGTCAGTTTCCTAATTGTTAAAGATACCATAATTATGACATTTGATACGAAAATATAGCTTATTACTTAAGTGATGCTGGATTTGACCCGTTTATTTATTTATATTTTTAAAAGAATTCAAAATACATAGTGCATAATCCAGTGCCCACAGTGACACTGATCGAAAAATCTTATGGCCCATATCATGGCTACTTGTTTCTCTATGCATTTTGCTATCGTAACCTTTACAGTTCATTGAAACACATTGAAATGAATTGCCACATAAATAGTATATAAAGTGAAAATATGGGAGAAAAGCAGCTACATGCGAACTGTTCTTTTCTACTACAAACTGAATACCTTCTATAGATAAACGGAAGAAAATTGATCTTCATAATTTAAATTACGTCAAACTTGAAGAAAAGGAAGTTGGCAGTTAATGAGAATACAGCAAAGTACTTTCTAAGTATCATGTGTACCAGGCTTTTTCTGTTGTTCTATCAAAGCACATAAAGATGTATAAAAAACTTTAAGAAATACATCGCTGATAATGACAAACGGTTCAATAAGGGTTGCAGTGCATGCTTCGTTAATCCAGGCCAAAATTGTGTACATCTTGCGGAAACAACGTTAATAAACATTTATCAATTTTGGTTTTGGGTACGGTCTTCATTTCTTAATGAAGAATACAAAAAGACATGCCCAATGAAGATGGGAAAAATACGAGAAATTGTAGCTGACAAAATCTCTTCTAGAACCATTAAACAGTCAAGCATCCTACAATGGCTCCTGGATGTCCCATGTTATTGTTGACAAAATGTGTCGTACACAGCCTGCCCCTTCCTATTAAAGTTTAATTCCGCTTTTCAAGGCAAAATATGTTCCATATAATTTATTTTTCATTTTATTAATGATCCCTCCAGCAAAACAAATTTAAAGAAATGACTATTAAATAGAAATGTAGGGCTTTAAGTACTTATAGTATAAAGTTAAATAATTATAGAATTTTATAAACAAAATAACGTGCTCCTTACATAAATAGATCCAGGTCAAATGAACTGGTAATAACAGACATGAAAGAAATGGATCAGTGGCCTTTCCTGTAAAAAAATATTTAAATGAACATGACACATTTAATAATTTATTCTTTTAAAGATGCTTTCTGTAACTGGATCGACTTTAGTAATGTTTGCCCTGTCTTTTCATTTACATTATTCATAAGTATATATACTGTGGATATTTACAAATAATATTTAGAAATTAAAACTGTGAAAATGTATAGGCAAATATACACTGCAAATCGAAATAGAGACATTCAAAATACACACCAAAGTATAGAGAAAAATTCAACCATAGGTACCGGAAGTGATGTTACTATAGACTTTTGAAATATACAAAAAAAAAACTTTATTTTTTTTTTTATTCTTACGTCATGCAACCAAAATAGAGTAATCGTGTATTCTAAATTTTAGTAAAGATGCTAAAACTGCAAAGTTCTTGATAGTATAACACCGCATTTCACTTGTAAAGTGACAAGTTGAGGTTACCTTACCACACAATGTATTATTATCACGTTTTAATAAGCTAACATTGGCACACCCAACTCTTATAGACTCCGCGTGGATTTTAAATGTGCATCACACAGAAGACAGCGACTGAAGATGAAATATAAGAAGTAAGCTGTAACTTAAAAAGAGCCCAAAACTTAAGTACGAAGGAGATGCTTTCCTAAAATATATTTATACAGTTAGCTCACGACTAGGAATATATATATATATATATATATATATATATATATATATATAATATTAATGAAAAATAAAAATAAAGAAACACTATTAACAATGTAACAAATTAACAAATGTGTTTTATCTTTATCTACTTTTATTATTAGTGTTAATTTATATATATATATATGATTATGTGTTGAAGAAGATGAAAAAGGTGTTACACATTAGCGAATGTATGATAAATCTGGCATAAATACTGTATATGCTTAATTTTTAATATAAGTGTAAAATAATATTAAAAGTTAAAAAAATTCATAATGTAAAAAGATTTCATTATTATTATTATTATTATGAACACACTGATTAAAAGAGGTAGAATATTTTGCATTTAAGTGTTTAATGTGATTTAGTGTTTATAACAATTAGTTTTATTACAGATATTCTTAATATTTTGATTCATAAGAGAAAATACGGTTCAGTTTTTTATCTATGCTCCATGAGCATTAACTAAAAACCAAATGTTTTCTAGTTTTGTAAATTTAATGTCAACATTATATTAAAATTTTGTTCCTAATTAAAAATAAATTTGAAAATCACATAGCAGTATTCTGGTAAAAAGCACGACACGATATCTATGTCCTTTACCACTTCACTCACTTTACAGCCGTATTATCGTTGTGTCCGGTAACTTTTAATAAGTAATAATAAACAACATCGTTTCAAGCTCAGTTGAGAAGCTCAGAACACAATGTTCCATAATCGTAGAGCAATAAACAGCTAACGACAAAAAACTTATTTTTCTCTTCTTACTGTGAAAGTGCTAAAAAGGTTACATGATAGTGTGGTTCGGAGACAGAGGTATGTAATTACAGAAGTTTCTAGATAAACGCTTGCATTTCTACAATTAAGAAGCCCATAATCTAAAGAGGCACTTATAAGTAAAGCAGACAATTATAGGCACTAAAGTGTTCATACATGTAATATCGCTCCAAATATAATTAGCTTCCCAAAACCTATGTTTACTTATTAAGGCTTTCAGACCGAAATTCGCAGTTTAATCATAAAGTACTTCAATGATCAATGCAACACATGTAAAACTTCGTATGCGAACAACGTAACAGTTTCCACATACCAAGGTCGAATATGAATGTGGTCAACATTGTTGCAAAAGATTCTGACGAAGATTACTTAGTTGCAACGTACCGTACTTGAATATTGAAAGAGATAACGTGCATAGAAAGAACACTACTTGAATACTGGTCAACAAATAAAATGCAACCAATAATGAAGTTAATGGTGTTGCAAAGAACCATCTGAAATTTTGACAAAGTCAGCTAAGCTGTAGGAATTTTTAAACAAAGAAATCCTACCTAAGTTTGCTTTCAAATATAAACGAATTTCTGGAGTTATATATAACTGAGCATCTTATGAATAAATATATTTTGACAATCCTGCGAACTTTATAAGAAACGTATTCAAAAATATTTTTAATTTCGATAATTAATACCGATATGTTTACTAAACACATTTATTTCTAATCTCTTCAGTTCTGCATAGAAATCGTTAACTTTTATGTACCAGGGCTGTTCGTTAAGTATGTGCAAACTCAAACTTAATTGTTCCCAAAATGTGGCAACTGCTGAGGAATGATGTATCTAGTTATAAATAGTTATAAAGCTTAGTCTTTGTTTGAGACCCATTTTCCTTAAATGTGTAAACAAGTGTTCATAATAGAGAAATGCGAATTTCGTGTATTAATAAAAGAGTCCTTTTTGAAAGGGGCAATGCCTACAGAAACTAAGGCGAAGATGGACAAAAGTGCGGCAAATCTGCACTTTAGCTACGGTGTGGCCGAACAAACACAAGCTATGCGGACCGTTCCTAAAGTTCTGTCGAAGTAACAACTTCCGACATGATTGAAAAGGGCAAAACCATGGCTGGTGAATGATACTGGAGCAATTAATCGATGCGATCAAGAAGAATCGTCCTTATTGGCGTTCCAACATGATAACGCCCGGCTCGCAAGTCTGAGATTATGATACAAAATTATTGTACTTAAGGTTTGAAGTCCTTCGCCAAAAACTTTAATATTAGGGCTTGTCTTCCTCGGACTACTTCCTTTCCTCAATATGAGAAAATAGCTAGCAGGAAAAAAATTTGCACCAAATGAAGGTAGTTGCCGATACAAATGCCTAGCTGAAGAAACTGCATTTTATAAATGAGATAAGCAGATTAGAACATCGCTGAAAGAAGACCATATTGAGAAGTGAAACTATTTTTTTTAAAAAAAATTATGTCATTTTTATATTTATATATTAATCACTTCGTTCACACTAGCTGTGTGTAGGACATTAGTTGTAAAGGAGGATTCAGTTTAAAAAGAATCAGGTCAGGGTTGGAACTCTTCCTACAGTTTTGCCCATACTATTATTATAATTTATATTGGTTTTCTCCTTGCCATAAACTAAAATATATAATCTTTTATAATATGTATTTTTCACTTGTAATAATATGTTGTATAGCTTAGCATATCTGTAAAATGATAAAACTCTGTCCTTTGTCCACAATAGCGTTAAAAATACGCGGAACCATACATAAAACCTTGGAAGAGTGAGACCTTTTGTATATTAGGGTAAAGCGAGCCAAGGATATTTCCCATTGTGCTCTGGACCTTTGAACGAGATGGTTTGTCAGGAGAAAACCTACTGCCCCTTTAAATGTATGTGTGGAAAGTTTTAAATATCGTTGGTGGCAGTTGACCCCCAATATAGCTGGAAACAGTTAAATTTTGAAGTAGCGTATCGTATGATAGGTTTTTAAACTCCTGTAAACGAACAAAAAAGGGGAGAACATGCAAATTTAAAAGCAGCCAGTATAGAAGCAGAATTTAAAAATGCAGGAATAGACGATGTTGTTACGTGTTTCGCGTGGCTTGCTTGCCCCAACGATTCCTATTTGAATCAGCTATATAAGGACAAGCTTTGGGCGCTGTTTATTCATTCTGCTCTATTCTATCCGATTCTGGATTCGATTTTAGTCTCTGCGCTATTTTGCATTCCATTCGATTCTGATTTCTCTATGCTGTTTCGACTCGACTCTAGTCTCTAACATTCCCAGTACGGGCAAAAGACTACGTTTCGTCGGGACAACAGTCCAATAGTTTTAAAAAAATGTACTAAAGTGATTCAACTCTATCGACGGCAAAGCACTATGTTTTAAAGAAAATGAAAACCGTTCTTAAAACTTATTTACCACGCCAAAACCTCTTTCTAGGCCCGTTAGTTAGGATGAACGAAATTATCGCAATTCTCTGAAAATGTGTTGTTTTCGGGGCGGAATCAGCAAGTAATGACACCAGCCGAGGCCACCTACAAGCAGAGCCCATTAATCCGCCCGCAAACTGACATATCAACGTGGGGCCTACAACAACAGCATCCCCTACGACCAAACCCTCTCACGATCAGGATTCGAACCGCTTTCGTACCGACGCTTCACCCACTAGCTACCGTGTCCTTCTCCAAGCAGAAAACTACGAACATCTCATGTGATTCGATATACTCTCTCAGGCGTACTCTACCACTAGAGAATCTATTCCACATGGGGCGACTGTAAAGGTATGAGTACTTTTGAGCAAGTTTCTAGTGATCCAACCAACCTGGAAGCACTGAACCATTAATTCTTTATTTTTTCTCAGACTTACCGACTTAACAAAGAAAAGAAAAAAACTTTAGTACTATGTAAGAATGTGTTCAATCGTTTAAATATTAAATTGGATTCCTGAGCACAAATACTAGTTTAAATAAATTTTAAGGACTCTAAAAACTTTTGCACTCATTTGGATTTATTACGATACAAATTGTCAGCTTATTTCCCCTTAATGTACCAAAGCAGCACATCTTTCCATTATGTGCTATGGAAAAAATATTGTAAAATAAAACGTTGCACATATAAAATAAATACGAGTTTGTGATTCACCTTTTAGTTTAACAAATTTAAAATGTGTGCCATTTCTTCTTATTTGCAGTTTTGAAGGTAGAACTGTTTGATTCTAATTGTATAAAGTGTTTAATTCATTCTACCAAGTCTACTCTGGTACGATCCTGGCTACTAAATGTGAAACTCCAGCTTCCTCTGCCATTGATTCCACTAATTGCTCCATTGACACCTTTATGATAACCTTCATGTAACAGGCCGCAAAAAGTGTAAGATTAGAACATTTCCAAGTCCCTTACAACTCACTTTAGGCAAGAATGAGAGGAACGAGAAGACCTAAAGGGTATGCACGTTTGGTTTCCCAGCTGCAACAACAAATCCCAGCTCGAGATGAGGCGAAAATGAAGTGCATTGTATCATTTTATACTAATACTCGTGGATCTGAAACTTTCTTAAAATATGTTTAGTATTTGGGTTATTGTATTTTGTTTGGTTTCATAAACATCTAACAAAATAGATTTTCTTCTTTTCTGAGCTGAGTTGAGCTTGTATGTTTGCACTGCAATCAGTATAAAAACTTTAACTATTTTTGAAAATAGATAATAATCATTACTAGTTTTTCTAATTTTATGAAAAGTTCACAACTTCTAAAATTCTCTGTCTATATCTATGAAAGAAAACTTATGGTCAACACATTTTAAAGTATTTTAGAATGACTCTTACTCCTGGATTTCACATAACCCTTAAAATTTGTAGTTTTATTAGTGAAATAATATGAAATATAGCGAAAATGAGCATGTCTTATATATTTTTCATTTTAGGAAAAAATTATTCTTTGGACTTTGTTTGCACGGTTTGTAACTGGGCGACTCGTTTATGAATGCCTATTTATAGTATATTAATTTTTTCCCTTCATAAAATCCACAATTAATTCTTCTTTGGTATCTCTTTATTGTTTAAAAAAATAAGCTTCTAGAATGTTCGTTATTAAGAGATGTGTAAAGTTAAAACAACGCATCTAACAAATGTGAAAGAAAGGTTGACCTTAAAACTAGTAGTGCTTTCTGGGAATAACGAAACTTAAGAGACATGGTCGTTATGAACTGCAATGAAATAATGCAAGTACAGAGTTAACATGATGCATTACCAGAAGAACCGGGGGATGGGAAACAGTAATTAAAATGTGTCAGTGCACAGATGCAGGGTAAAAACTGTAATTAAAACCTGTCAACATCCGAGCAAGTAATGTGGTGATGTCGGAACAAAACCCATTAAATTTGTGTATTATTTTGCGTAACAGGAAACTGCAATGGATTGCAAAATATGGTGAAATATCAAACATCAATATACTGACATTAACTATTGTTCTTTGCAAAACTATAATATGGCCCTTTTGAGGTAACCTCGTGTATAGAACGTGATTTATCAATTTTATTTTGATGTTTGGAAGGTGGCAGGAACTAAACAAGAGATGAATACATTTATAACATCTTTAAAATTGTTTGTGCTCAGTCATAGATGCTGCAGAGACTGATTCAACCAGCAGCATTGTAAAAAACCCAATAAATACTGAAAATAGAGCTTCCAAAATTTTGTTGCAAAGGTCAGCATTTCCTGCAGCTTAATTTTCCCAGCAATCAATTGCAAAAGTAGCGTTTAATATACACAACAAGCTATGTAAGCAGTATAGGTGTATTATTATTTGTATCAGTACTTGAGAATGGTCTGTATTTAATAATACTATAATACTGTTTAAAATATCTATAGCCAAATGTTTGCGAAAGTAAAAATACAAGAGGAAGGACACCATTCCGACTAGAAAAAGAGTTTGCCAAAGCGATCCAATCTCTCCCAAACTCTTCACTTGTATAATGGAGCATATATTCAGGAAAATGAACTGGCAACATAAACGGCAGTCGACTAAAGATTTGCCCACGATGTGGTCTTATTCGCCAAAACACCGAAAGCACTACAAACTATGCTGGAACAATTATGTGTGCGTGCAAAAATGCAAGGCTGCTACTTAACAAACTGAAGACACAGTTAATTTCAAACGGACCTGAAAATAGATGAAACAGTCCTCACATATGTGAGCGAATATACATGCCTAGGACAAGAGATTTCCTTCCATGATAAAATGGAAAAAGAAGTACAGAGAAGGATCTCATTAATCTGGGGAACATTTTGGGCCTTTAAATTTATATTATTAGACCAAACACCAAATAAAAAAATTAGATTCCAGAAGCTCGAAACCTGTATAAACCTTGAATTATTATATGGGTGCCAGACATGGTCACTAACAGAAAAACAAAAGAACAAAATGTGTAAAATATTTTTAGATATTTTGTGTGTTTGTTTAGGTGTAGTAGAGCAATTTAGAAATATAGGAATTATTAGCGTAGAAATAGCAGTTAATTGATTAAAATAATGGTTTGTGTATAAATTATTTATTATTGTATTGTTTTGTTTTGGTTGTATCGGAGCTTGGTCCTCTGGATATTCCAGTAGGTAACTGCTGAACCGGGGACTAGGGGGCTGAGCCAATCATATTGGAATATTTGGATTGAAGTATTAAGAAATAAAAGTATTGTAATATATTCATAATGTTATAAATAAGTTACTAATTAAATATTTGTTTTAAATTTAGATAGGGGCACTAAATCTATTTGTTATATTTTCTTTTTTTGTGTTCGTTTTATTATAAATGTTTATATGTTGGTGTAAAAGAAATAAATTCATTCATTCAACTGCCATATATTACATTAATAATTTAATACCTGTCTACAATGTAAAGTCACAATTAGACTGAATTTTTAAAGTAAATACAGGCTGTTATTTTGCTAATTTCTTATTATTCGACTGCTATTAATATAATGAGCTCTTCATTTGAAAATAAAATATTAATATTAAGTAGGACATTTTTGGTGATATAATGTTCTGCTAGTATTAGAATGTCTAACAAGAACGATTGAAACTGTTTTTTATTACAAATAGATTGATTTTAATGGAACGAAAAATTTGTTGGATCTAGAGTTTACAAGTTTACAAGTTTACAAGTTTACAAGGCTGGTACTTGCCTTTTGCTCATTAAGGTGTTTCAGAAGGTTTTATTAATGTTTATCTTATTTATTATTCAGAGGTTTTATGGTACGTTTGGAAAAGCTCATTTTTAAAACACCAGTTGTTAAAATGTAACAAGTTTGTTGCTTAAATTCCAATGTTCATAAGCGTAAAACTTTACAGTCAGTCTTTTGTTTAAAATTTAGTGTCCGCTTTAGCCAGTAGAGTCTGTCTTTAGTCGATGAACCTAGCGTTAAGCATTCCTGGTATCCACTATTGCATCCCCATAATATCTCATAATCCTTTTATGGATGGAGCGATGTTTCATCCTCTACATTCAGGAAATTATCGCTAGTACAGTTATGTTGTACACAGGTCAATGTCAGTCATTTTTTTAAAATAATGCAGTATAGCCACTTGACTTAAGTAGATGTTATTTACAAAGATTGTAGAAGATTTGGAAAATCGCGCCAAATTCAAGATTCTCACATTGCCGTTTTTAAAAAGAGAAAGGGAAAAGAAGGCATTATTTTGTGATTTACGGTCGTATAAATCAGTTAAAATTTCAATAATGTGACTGAGGAGATTGTTCAGAAAGTATTTTAATATATAGGTACAGATAAAGATAGCCTATTGTGTCCCATAAGGACAAATGTCTCGTAACAAGTAGGAAAAGCTCGCTTGTTTCTAACGAGGTGAGTTATTCCACGCTAGTTGTTCGTGTGCTGTTTAAGACACTGCCTGATTTGTTCTTTGGTTACTCCATTTCTCATTGCACTAGTTGCTTCACGAGAGATTTCCATTTTTCTCTTCCTCTTGCTACTCTTGACCAATCTGGAAGAGATCTGGGTCTGCCTTATGGAAATTTTGTAAGTCCATCTATTTGTGCAATGTCTTTTTTTCCGAGATAACTGATTTATTAATACTATACGTATTTTGTCCTTCAAAGCTATTCCCAGGATATTGTGTTATATTGAATATATATATATATATATATATATATATATATATATATATATATATGTGTGTGTGTGTGTGTGTGTGTGTGTGTAATTTATACACAAACCATTATTTTAATCAATTAACTGCTATTTCTACGCTAATAATTCCCATATTTCTAAATTGCTCTATTACACCTAAACAAACACACAAAATATCTAAAAATATTTTACAACATCAAAAATAATATTAACTAAAGTATTTAAAACCCTTTATAAATACTACATTATACAAATAATAATAAATCTAACATCCTTCTATACGAGGCCTCATTACACATAACCCCCAGGTGAAACCTCCTACTTCTTATATTTCCCTTGTTAGCATCATTTTATCAATCATACCTCAATTTTCTCTCATTCTGCTTAAATATTCAAATCTGTTTCTCTCTTACTTTTCATAAATGTTCCCCTGTCATTATATTTTTCTTGCTCTTTCTGTTTGTACCTATTATCAGTCAACATTCTGCTATATTCTTACTATAATTTGTCGCATTTTGCTTTCCATACATCCTCTCTCCATCTCTTTATGCCTTCACACTCTAATAAACAATGAAATGTTCCTTCAAGCTCTCCACATATAACGCACGCTTTCCCAAAGTCTCCTCTGAGACCCCTTAAAAACAATGCACCTGCTTGTATCCAAGCCAGTCCTTCTCTCCTAAATTTATCACAACAATCTACTTATTTCTTTCTTCCCCGTTCCATTTTAATTATTCTATATACTTTCAAAGAGCTCTTATCTCTTATCTCTAAAGCTAATCTCTTGCCTTTCTGTTACTTCCTTCCAAAATCCTTATCTACATCTTCAAATTCACAAAGTTCCCCCATCCTAATTTCTTGCAATATATCCCCAATTTCTCCCATTCAGCTGTTATCTCTCTCTTTTGTCCTTTTGATATTTCATGCACTCTTTTAGAATGCTGTGGTCTCCTAATTTCACAATCCTATGCCTATATTTTAAATTTCTTTCCACTATCAATTCCTCCTTTCCTCCCTACCCCCTACCCCCTCCCTACCCCTACTCTTTTCTATGAACATTTAAGCAACCCAATACCTCTCTGTAAAACATCCTATCAATTAAATCAATTTTCAACCATTCTTTCGAAATACCCCATACTTGTACCACATATTACATTTTTGATTCCACTACCATTTCATACAATTTCTTCAACCAATGCATTGACATATTTGGAATTTTCTTCAATCATATTCTAATTGCTCTCATGGCTACTTTACCTTTATTACTAACATTCTTCTCTTGTGGTTCCCATCCTTTATTCACAACCTCACCCCCAAATAATCAAATGCTTTAACCACATCTAATAGCTCTTAACACTCACTCTTAATCCGCATTCTGTAGAAAATCTACTTTCATTTATACAGTCCAATTACTGTAGTTGCCCTACCATTAAATCATCTAAAAACAGTAATCCTGGTATTTGTTTCTTTCCAATAGTTGGACAGTGTAAATTACTCTTTAAAATTTTCTCCATAATATCATCAATAAATAAATTAAACTAAATTGGACTTAACTTACGCCTTGTCACAAACATATCTTTTGTTCCCCCATCACTCTAATCCCATTTCCTGTACACTTTAAACTTAACTCCATCATACAAATTTTTAACCTCTGAAATAAACTCTTCACTTACTCATTTCTACCTCATTTTATACACAAATAAGTGTCTTCTTATTGTATCGAATGCTTTTTGAAAATCTGCAAAAAACATACACTCTCCCTTTTTTGTTTCTTAGGTACTTGTTTACTTGTTTGAATTATCATTATGTTATCAACAGCCCTTCTATATTTTATAAATCCTGCTTGATATACACATAGCTTCCCTTCTACCTCTAATCATTCCTGTAATCTATGTTTCTATAACTTTTACGTAAAATTGATAACACACTAACTTCTCTATTATTTCCTGGATTATTCGAATCGCCTTTTCCTTTATACAATGGCAACACCATACTTATTCTCCAATTTTCAGGTACTACCTTGCTCTTTTTAACCTTATTAAACAACTTTGTCAATATTCTCCGAACATCACATAAGTTATCGAACATTTTCCTATTCTATTTTTCTTATAAACACTGTTCACAATAGCCCATATTTCTTTATTATCTTATCTTATCTTAACATTAATTTTTGTTGTCATTCTTTCTTTTTTATCTCTAGTAACATATTCCCATTTCTTTAATAAAAATACTGTCTATCACTATCATACTCTGAGCTTGTCCATCTAGCTAAATCTCTAAATAATTCTTTTCTAGCTTCAAAGCATTCTTCATCAAACCAACATGTACACATTTTTCCTCTTTCCATGTTCGCATCAGCTCCTTTCACAATCAATTCCAATCCCACTACCTTTCCTGTCCTCAGGGCTTCTTTAACTCCATATTTTATCAACTGGCTATCTATGGATCTTAATCCTTTCCAATAAACTCCACCAGCTCATCCCTCCACTTAAATCTGGTAATAAGTGTTAACACCTCTAATGTCTTCATCACTCCTACTACTGATTTATGTTTGTTAACAGTGGAAAATGACAACTACTAACCACTTCATCTTTCACTCTAAAATCACTAAGTTTTTCATCCAATCCTTCACTTACACAACAAATAATCTATCATAATTTGACCGTTTACATTCATAAATGAAAATTCACCACCAAAATATGTTCCCTAACTCCATTACACATTGTCAAGTTGTTATCTTCATAAAAGTTAATTAATTTAACATCTTCCCTATTACATCTTTTAGTACTACTTCTTCTTATCCTTGTTTCTTCTTTCTCCTATTTTCTTAACAGCCTATGGTGCCTCAGTAGTTAAACACTATTCCCAAAAAATCCATAATCATAGGTCTTATTTGATTTTCTCCCACTCTAGCATTGAAATCCCCCATTATGATAAACTCCACACATTATATAGTAGTTAATGCTAATGAAATTTGTGGTCGGCAGTATTTAGCGAAGCAGAACTGTGGATTTGGAGTTCAAATGACAGGGCCTTAAAAAAAGAAAAAAATCTGAACTGGCTATTATTGTGCACTTCTGAGAGATCATCCGAAATTTCATGGTGTCTTCTTTGGTGTGTAAATTTGGTAGGAAAAGTAATGGATGATGAGTACTGTGTGATAAGTTCGACATATTGGTTTTGTTGAAAGAGGAGATAGGAGTGGGTGAACTGGGAGTGGCCAATTCCAATACGCATAAGAGTTACTTGTTCTCTTTGAGATAGAGGATGGAGAAATGGTGTACGGCGAGGAGGAGCAGAGTGCGAGAAATGGTGCAACCAAAGGTCCAGAAGGATCAAGAGAGATGGAAGAAGGGATGGCTGGGAAGAAAAGATGAATGATATGGTGGAAGCGAGATGATGGTGTTTAATGAGTTAAATGTTGGGACAAATAAATGAAATGAATAGTGATAAATGAACTTTAAGTGAAGTACGTTTTTAAAGAGAAGGTGATTATTATGATTCAGATGAATTAAGGAGAATTGAAACATTTAAGTAGAATGTTTAATTTAAGAGAAATTCTGCCAAAGTACTGGGTACCAGTACCTACCACTGGTAACCAGTGGTTAGTAGTAGTATAGTAGTATAGTAATGGAATAAATTCATAGGTTAGAATAGCTGGCTACCAGCTATAATTCCTATTGGATCCCAGTAATATTGTTAATTAGGTAAATTTAATAGATTTTGAAAGATTAAATTGGAGGTAGTTTAGTAAATTTATATTTTGATTTAATTTAATAAGATTGAGTTTTTCCCTATTTTATTATATTATTTTAATCTGGTTATTAGTAAAACCTGTAAAATAATGTAGCAAGGGATTATTGTATTGTATAATTTATAATAATAAATGGAAAAGTTGATATACCCGCCATGGTTTATGAAACCAGATACCAGGTGGCGTATGCTCATTTTATTTTATTTTTGTTCTCTTTGACTTAATCATTTCATGGAGTGGAGATTTGTAAACCCTTTATATACTCCATGAATTTTCCCTGGTGACAGTTGTTTCCCATTATATTTCCAGGTCTGAGCTAAAATCTAGGAGAGATGGTGCTGGACGCTGCTGCACGGATTGAAATGTTGGTGGTTTCGTATAGAAAGGTGGCGTCTTTGGCTGCAGCCTCTTTGTCACCCAGGATGTCTTGATGAAACGGAATCCATACCACATTGTGTATTTCCTTCGGAGATATCTGAAAACAATTTCTGGGTAGTCTGTAAAGTTTCAGATCTGTGTTGTAATCTTGCGGATTATGAAGCACACTTAAGGAATGGGAGTAAATTTCACATTGAGTATCATGCAATAAATTAATATGAGACAATGTTTGATAAATAGCGTAGTGTTCCCAGCTATAGGTGGAGCATTAGTCACATAGTTTATATTTAAGCGTTTCTTCAGAAAATATTGCTGCACAACTGGTGCCAGGGCAGTTTTAGGTCCATTGGTGCACATAACTGGTGGTTAGTGAAGTTAAAACTCATTCCTCCCCCAAAAAATGCTGCTTGTGGATGAATTGATGAAAAGTTTCTGATGAACTACATATCCGAGTGAAGTTTCTAGGATGCATGGTTCGGGAAGTTTCTGATCATAATTGAAGCAATTTTAATGTTGTGCCTTTGCAGGTAGATTTGAGGGTCGAGCAGCTAATTGTCAGCACCCCAGTTAATGTATGGTAAGATTTTAAGAGCATTAGAACACCTTGAGCAGTCATTTTTTTAAAGAAATTTTGTCCTTAAATACTTGGAATGATTGTTGATTATTATACATAAGTTGAAAGTTGGGAACCTTGAAATGAAAAATACAGTATCATTATGATTGATTGAATTGTAGTTTGTAGGTTTTCTCTCTTTACAATGGAGCATTAAAAAGTTGCAAACAATACTTCATTTACTATAATTTTAGAAACTATATCTGGAAATCCGCCATCCGACATGTTTCAACATCCATAACTTGTTGACCTTCAGCATAATGAAACAAACAAGAAGGTACACCAAAATTTACTCTTAAAACTCTTAAATCATATCTACTTAATATAGTGAGTATCTAAAGCGAAAACAAAATTAATCTACCATTCGGTGTGCAAAGATGAACTACCATAATAATTAAAATAAACTATAAGTAAATATGAAAACTGGTAGCTTAGGAATAAATGTTCCGTACTGCTCTCGCTAGAACTATAGCTGATACGTTAATGATTTATGAAAACAATGTATTTCGTTTATTGCCAGCGTGCAATAAAAATTGCACTTATAAGTCTACCTGTGCGATAGGTAACATCTCACTCACCTTGGTCAAAAACAAGCATGCAATCATGCCTTTTCTCTGTTCTAAGGTGCAAAGATTTTGTGAAAAATATCGAAAGTAATGTGTGCACAACGGGGATGGCTCAGGTCGATAAGGCAGAACTTTGTTCTATACTCCACACTGTAGGCAAGAAGAAAAACTGATAGGTATACTGTCCATAGTTGGCTTAGGCACAGGAATATCACACCATCGTAATAGACTACAAGTCCGAATATATAATTTCTTTCTGCAACAGTCAGACTTCAAGGATGTGATTGTTCAGTTCTCTGCAGGAAGTGAAAATGTATGACTGAAAATAAAGAGCCCATCCGCTTTTCTGATACATCTGAATTGAGAATGAGCTCAATATCCACAGTTTTGGAAAATTCCTATTCACTCTAGCGTAAAATTGCAGCAGAAATTTTCCAAAACTGTGCTTGTTGATCTTATTCTTAATCTCCTTAATTCACGCTTTCAACTCTTGAACATAAATGGAAAATCTTATAAATGAATAAATAAAAATTAGACTATCAGACAAAGGGGCAAATGTTTTTTGTATGAAGGACTCTTAATAGAAAAGAAGTAGATCTATAAATATCTACTCTTGAGAAAAAAGGTATTTTAAAGTTTGAAAAAATTATATAAATTATGATAATTAAGAAATATTCACAAACTTGGTTGTGAATATTGTTTTAAATATAGTTACATTAATTTTTAAAGAAATAATTGAGAAAAATGGGATAGCTACTTTTTTCCCTGCTTTTGTTATACAAAATTCAAGAAAAGAGAACATCCTGGACTAAGTTATTCAGCTATCAACTTTCAACAGAATGAAAAGCATGTTGATTTATTGGCACTTCTGCGATATGCCAAAACATCATTCATTCAACGAAAATTAAGCTGAAGGGTTCAGCAAGATGAATATTCAGAACAGAAATATCTGCGTAATAGATTAGTAACACTGTATACTGTTTATCAAAAGACAAAAATTAAACTCTTGAATTTTGCATACAAATTCTGGAGAAAATAGGAGGTAAACCACTATTCTCAATTTTTTCTCTGTAAAAAAATGATCACATTTGCATTTAAACATTAATATTCACAGCAGAGTTTTGTGAATATTTGTTTATTAACTTAATTTATGAAATTTTTTCAAACTTCTAAAAACCTGTATGTTAAAAGTAGCAATTTATACAACAACAAAAAAAAACTGCCCCTTTGCCATGCACTGCCAGAGTTGCCATCCACGACGGATACCGCCCAAAACCAGAAGGACAAAATGGAAGCGGGGAGATCACATCGCGAGACTACCTGAGGTACAAACACAGTTTCTAAAACGGTTGCTAGGGAGGGAGGGGTAGAGCAAATTGTGAGGTTCTTAAAGAGTTTGCTATTTTTAACGAAAACGTGAGTTTAAAAATATGAACAATTAAACACTGGTTTAATTGTTCATATTTAACACTTCTTCGAGCACTCTGTCTAAGGGAACAAATAAGAGAAGGGTGGGATGCGGGCTGAGCATCAAAAATAAGAAAAAGCTTAGACAAAATTGGAATGGGGTATATTTGGTTGTTTGAAGACATCAAGAAATATTTGGAAAATAATTAACAGACACTTGCGAGATATAGATAAGCAAAATATTTTATCTCAATGCGCAGAAAAAGTATCGCTTAATCTGCAGGCTCAAACACATCCGGTGTGGGGAAACGGACATTATTTAGATATCTGTGGCAGAGAAGAAAGAAGTGGTCTCGCATGGTTCAGAGTTAATGCTCTCAGGAAAAGAATTTGCCCATTGTGCGGAGAAAGCGATACCTGCAGGCCTGTTCTGGCAGAATGTAGGAAAAGGAAGATTTTAATAAATGAGCATTTATCACCGCAATTTCTGAATTCCAATAGAAATTTGAACATTTGCGGGGAAGTGTTGATGCATGCGAGATACTCACATGATTTGGGAATATTTCTAGAGATAACCCGACAAAGGGGGTTAATGACTATAATAAGAGGGGGGAGTCGGAAAGGGGGTGTGAGTAAATGGAAGGGAGCTCAAGAGTAAGGGTTTCATTCGTGTTTATGTATTTATATATAAACATTTTATTAGAAAACGTAAACATATCGAAGTATTTGTACATTTGTGCATGTAGATGTGTATGTATGTATATGTATGTATGTCTATGACCATTTTTATTGTTATAAGTTGGTCCTGGTGGTGTAGTGGTAACCATACTAGCCTTCTAAACCCAAGATCACGGGTTCAAACCTGGGCAGGACCGATGGATTTTTTCAGGTGTAAAAATCCTAAGTATGACTTCCTTTGGAAGGGAAGTAAAGCCGTGGGTCCCGTGTCGTACATTTACGGCACGAAAAAGAACCTCAAGCCTAAAAGAAGAGGCCTCTGAGCAAAATTTGTCGGCCGTTTCACGCCCTGAATAGAATGAGACGCTGATGACCTCAGATGTTAAAGAGCGTTCGTAAATAAAACAGAACAACAATTGATTGTTATAAGAACGACATTAGCATATACTGCCCTAAGGCCCATGTTACTGTTGTATTTATTTGAATGTGTTCTAAAATGTACAATAAAACGTCTATTACTACTACTAAAATGGACACAAAGAGTCACTAAATAGGATTGCTATTTTGCAGAAGCCATCGAGGAAGACCAAGACGCAAATGTGCAGACATCTTCAAGGAAGCTACAGGGAGACAATAGTTCAGTATAGCCAAATATAGGAATCATAGAATGACAGCCGTTACCTAACAATAAACTCTGATAAAGAGATTGGTTCGCAGTGTGCAAACAAGTGAAATAATTGTGACTTCTACAGTCACAATTACGCGAATTAGCTAATCGCTTGAGATTCAAACGAGCTATCCTCTCTCAGGAGGCCTGTGCCCTCAATGGGACACAATAGGTTTCTCATTTCATATAAAGTGATGGGAAATGTTCCATGGTGATCTTCATGGTAGGTTACTACTTTGTATAAAAGTATCATTTGGGAAAGATGTTTTACTTTCCAATATTTAAGTAGTGTTGTCCTCAAAAATGACTTCTATTTTTTTCTATCACACCAGAATTTTCTACAAATAAGAAATAGGCTGATATATATATAAATGTAAGTAGTTTAGGAAACATAAAAGAGGTACAAAATAAACTATTGAGTGCTTTATACCATAGTTCCAATGTTTAGCACAATTTATATGGAACATATTAAAGGAATCTCATTATATGTTCTGGGATGTTTTTTTCTTGTATGCTATCGTACAATCTCTTTGGAGCATCCAACTGATATACTGTCTATAGGTGGCTTAGACACGGAAATATCACACCATCATAATAGATCACATGTTTGAATATACGAGGGTTGGAACTTAAATAGTGGCAACTATTTATTTACAACCGATACAAAAGAGTTACATGTTAGTAACCTTTACTGTCCTTCAATGTAGTCACCAGCGTTGTGTATAACCCGTTGCCAGCGACGTGGAAGTCTTGTATACCTTTAGCAGAGCCTGTTCTCATGATGGTGCAGATGGAGCGGTCTACTGCCTGTCGAATCTCTGGAACAATTCTGAAGCGAATACCACGAAGTGGTTCCTTCATCTTCGGAATCAAATCAAAGTCACAAGGACTTAAGTCCGGGGAGTATGGTGGATGGTACAGTACTTCCCAGTCCCATCGACCGAACAAATCAGCCACAGCTTTCGCTGTATGCGCCCGAGCATTGTCGTGCAAAATGATGGGTGGATTCTGCAGAAAGTATTGCCGCTTCTTTCTCAAAGCTGGTCGCAGGTGGTGCTCCTAAAACGAACGGTAATACTCAGCATTGACGGTCTGCCATGGAGGAATGTAATGCGATAGGATAACGCCATCATTCGTTCGATTGGCGTTTCAGTCTTGGCTCATACGATTTGGTCCATGTCTCATCCAGGGTTATGATACGGCGTAAGAAAGTTTCTCCTTCGCGCTCATAGCGCTCCAAGTGCGTCTTAGCAGCGTCGTAACGCAACCATTTCTCCATTTCCGTCACATCATGCGGAACCCATCGTGATGCAATTTTTCGCATGCCCAGGCGTTCCTTCAGGATGTGAAGCACAGTCGTATGCGCTAATCGGTTTCTTGGGCGAGCTCACGCATCGTCTGGCGTCGATCACTATCCAGTAACGCGGCAAGAACATGCGCTTCTTCTTCACTGACGCTCGTAGGACGACCTGCCCGATGAATGTCTGTCACAGTTTGCCGTCCATCTTTGAAGGCTTTTACTCAACGTGCCACTGTTCTGTAAGGAAATGCAGATTACCCGCAAGCCTCTTGAAGATCTTAGTACATTAGACCGCTAACTCACAAGTGACTGCGTTTCTCTCGATGGTGCGCACGCAGGTGATGTGGGAAGGAAGAGTTCATTTGCTCTGAGAAAAGATGGGTATGTAAACAATGTGTGCTATCAGCGACAATATTAGATTCCGTTGCATAGCGTCTCCACAGCAGTGTTGCCCCTATTTAAGTTCCAACCCTCGTATATATAATTCCTTTCTTATATTTTCATCTTCGTTTTTATATTGCATGTAAAACTGTAACAGAAAGTGGTGCAAACTCTGGACGCAGTACCATTTGTCCGATTTCAGGTGGTCAGCACACACAATACAAACAACATGAAGAGCTTATGGCTTACTTTGATATATTAATTTAATCCCAAATATGTCTTACAAATGATTTCCATAAATGAGGTTATGTTTGTTCTTGCTCTTGCACAAAAAAGTGCCACAGATACAACAATAAAAAATTGGATTATCCAAGCAATAACTTCTGTTTGTTACACTTAATTATTTTTATATTACGTATGTAACAAAATAAAACTAATTATATGCAAAGTAATTTCTTCAATAACTATTTATTTCCCGAATTGACAAAATAAAATGGGAATGCTATCTGAAATCAATCAACTAATACTTTTAAGTAAATTTAGACCAATAGATGGTGCTAGTATAAGAAATAATAATCATATATTCATTTTAAATGTAGACTAATATACACACATTATAATAAGCATATGATTAAACATTCATTTTTTATTCTGGCGTATAATTTGTTACAAAAAGATTTGAAAATACCCTTTATAACATCAAAATCACTTTAGACCTACGTTATTATCACTGAAACATAACTTTTAAAGGATAGTAATGTCTTAAATATAATAATCAAACACTAGTTCTCACTAGATTTTACACCTTAAAATGTTTGAAAACGAAATATTTATTAGCTAACGGCTTCGTTACTTTGTCCAATTTATTCACAGTAATATAGAATGGTGTACTTATGGTGCAATATAATTGTTTTGTTTATATCAGAACTGACTGATTTATGCAACTCGCCATAAATATGCCCTTCTATTTCACAGTTTGATTATGCTGTTTGCTGCAATTGCAATTGTCTAAGCCTAGGCAGAAAGGGTGGTGATGTAATGCAATCTGAATAATTTAACCCCGTGAACCAATCATGGTATTTTAAATTGTTCAACTTAATGAAACAAAAACATTATTGATTTATTATAGTTTCGCTATTCCATAATAAGAGCTAAATACAAATTTGCATTCAAGAGAAAGGTTGCTTCCTGTGCAGTTGTGAGGAATATATATAGGTTTATGTTTAAGAGATAATGTTTGTTTCGTTAGTTATAAGTTTTAATTAAATTGGGGCTTTTTCACTAGTGACAAGATAAAAACGTACTCTAAACTGAAACTTCAATCCAGTCGTGATGTGCAACTCCTACGCTCGAAAACTGAGTAGCTAAACAAAACTGCTGCTTACAAACAAAAAGAAAATGGAAAAATTAATAATCAGTTTAATAATAGTCGTCTTTAGTATACAAGCATGTATACAAGAAATGGATTTTATATATATATTATAAATACGAATGTATATATCCTTATACAGTTGGCCTAAAAATGACGTCCTTTATCTTTAATTTAATTCATATGATAATTTATCAACAATTAAGTATTAAAGATGAGAGATTTAGGATGTACTTAAAAAAGAGATTTCATTTGTGAAAATCTGAAATTACAGAACAAAAATATATTAATTTGACAATGTTTACCTCTGAAGTATTCTTGTTCATTAAAAAAAAGGGAAGTTCCTAATGTGCCATAAATCTGAAATATTTGCATCAGACATCACTTCAGCTGCTTCTACCATTAGTGAAATATAATTAGATCCTTAAACTGACTAAACATTTGCAAACCTTGACCTTCACAAAAGGATCGTATATGTAATTTAATCGTACTTTTACGTTGGAGATTTTTCCCAAAACTATCATCATTATGGACTAAAGAATAAGGAGGTCAAAATTCACTCTACATTATTTCTAAGACGTTAATGCAATATTTCCATAGAAAACAACATTTTGTGGCAACCGCATAACAGCATTCAACTTGATAAACAAAACGTACGAAATTCTGTCTTGGAAACCTACGGTACACCAACACATAGCCTATGTATGCATTCTACGTATAAAACACACGCATGGTCTGTTATCGAGAGCTATGGGTGCGGTCCTAAATTGCCTGTCGATATTTCCAATCTACCAAAGTGAAAAGTATATTTCAATAGATCAGACAATACATCTACCCTTCGTACCCCTCAATAATTCGCATGGGTTGAACGACCTGAAACTTGCTGGTCATGAAGAATATCCTACAAAAAACAGGCACCATAGGGAATCAAATCAATAATATTCGTGTTTCAAATGGATATAGCTGTAAACGAGTAATACACCTTTCAATACCCCTCTCACTAGCAACTGTGTAAAATGTGTTTGCACGAAAATATAATCAGATACTAAGTTCTGCTAATCTCAGTTTACTGATTCTTATGCTTGACTGGACTGAGTTATTTTTTATAAAACTGTTCAGCTTATGTGACGTCATCACAGAATCGACAAGTGAAAAGAAACTAAATTTTGAATTTTGACCAATTACAGCCCGAAATCACACTGAAATTATCGGAAAAATTTACCAAATCCTCACGCGATGTGCATTTGTCTTCTGATCAGTATGGTCAACTTTACGTCCCCACTATAATTCCTGAGCATGGTCAACTCTACATTCCCACTACTATAATTCCTGTGCAATTATTTCAATTTTGTAAGTTAACTTTAGGGGAATTATAATTAAATTCTTGTTTTATTCGTGTAATAATCCTAATAAATATCACTCGAGGGTCTGAGCTTTCCAGATAAACTCACTACGCTCGTAAATTTATAGGCAATTTCAGAGTTTGTGGTATTATTTGTGATAATTTCTGGCTTAATTTCTTGACTTTCTCTGATTTGTGCAAAAGTTCGTCTCTTGTAGAGCCAATGCAGATGCTCGTATATGTGAAACCAGCATTTTAACCTTAACCTTTTGAGAATGTGTTCATATATTTAGCACTTTTAAGAAGTTAGGTTTTGAGTCTAGAGATCGTAGCGTTTTTCTTTCTAGTTCAGTGTGTTTTTCTTGATACCAGTTGTGGTGAAGGCACTTTAGTTTTAGAACATGTTTCTGAATAGATCAGACCTCAAGGTGGATTTCATCTTTTGGAAATTGTACCCCTATATCCCGAGTACCTTAGGACTGTGATTCAGTGTTGGGGGCTGATGTTTATGGCCACGCGTTGGCGACCAAATTTGTGACAGCTTCGCCTCGGCTGTGGATGGTTGCTCGTAGATGATGTTGCTTTCGTCCCAGAAGAAACAACAATAAATGGGGTATTTCCGCTAATTTTTGTTGATCTAAAATCAACGGTGCTTTGGAAGAGGTTCTAGCGTCATGAATGAGCAGACGGTACTTCTAATAAGAATTTACTCAGCGTCAATTTCTGTTAAACCTTGGTGCTTTGCTATTGATAGAATCGATATGCTGTGTTTATTCCACGCTGTTTAATCATCGCACTGTCTGTCCAGATGAATTGTATAATATTTACAGGCGACGATTTAACAAATGTTTACTACGCAGATAGACACTTCGAATTTCATTTGGCTGAATACGCGGAATGTCGAAATGCTGAGCGCTGGAATGAAATGAAACACAGAGTCGACCAGAATTGAATTGAAAAACGAATGAGGCACCTAAACTTGCCCTTATATAAGTTATTTAAACAGAAATCGCTGAGGCAAGCAAACCGCGAGAAATCTGTGGTAGTGTCGGATCTTTCCTTCAAAACTAAAACCCTGTCTTAATGCCGGCTACTTTAAATCTGCATGACTTCATCTGATTCACCAGTTAGCAAGAGTTTTAAAACCTGTCTTACGATACGTGGCTTTAAATTCTAACTGTGTTTTCAGCTAATTCGGACCATCTGCTTCCCTGGCTTTTAAACTTCTCTATTTACGCGACATTTAAAGAGCATATAGGTTTTTCTTTCTGTCAAAACATATCTCGGGTTCAAAAAGATTGACCATGGCTTTCTTAGGCTTGGCAAACAAAAGAATTACCCTTACAAAGTTCCATTGTGCGACGTTTCCTCAACGTTATTATAGGCCAAGTACTGAACTTCCTTTTTACAAAAACATCCATGATAGAAACTACGATTTGAAATATATTAAACGTGATCAAATATTATAGTGATTATGAGAAAAGGTAAACATATGTAAATTATATTAACATTAGGGGTGAAACCGCATGAACAGTTTCAACCTACATAAGACGAAATAAACTTTGTTATTGTAGAATATTCTGCAGTTACTTTATCTTGAACGTCAGCATAGTTTATAAGATTTAGGTGGTAGAATGCTGATTCTGGGTTTATATTCATACTGTTTACATTTTGGAGTAAGTTTTAAATGAAAATTAAGCATAAACAAAACACAAATACAGCATTAGCAGTCAGGTTATTTAATGAAATCATTAACAATGATTTACAAGCATTGACAGTAACATCACTATTAAATAATAACACAAAAGTTGCCAAAATCCAAACTTCCTTGTTTATGTTGATAGTTGTAGTAGAAACACAAATCTGAATGGTCAGCGTAAAAACTGAGTGAAAGGTCTACTAACCGAGGGAGGCAAAAGAGCGCCACTTCTTATCTTCCATCAACCACAACATCACAACCATTCTACATCCTACACAACGTTTAAATCTAAGTGCATAAGTATGTTCGTAACACGTAGCTAGAGTGAGTGTGTAATTTTAGGTATAATTTCTAAACAATCTTCATTTTTAATCTTATGCCTTTCGACTTAGAAATATAATTCAAACATTTTATCTAAGTTTAATTTTCACTAAAAATGATATCCGACTTCTTTGCCCCTGTGTTAATCATTTCATCGTGAATGGACCGTTACAGTAATTTTGGGCTAAATTTAGTGCAGTAAATGCTAATAATAATACTCAGGTATAATCAATATTTATTATTTTTACTTATTAGTAATTCTACAACCCAGAATAAAATGAAACCTCTTTGCTTATATCCATTTTCATTGTTGCTTCCATGGTAAAATAGGAGAGGGTGGCTCAAGCTCCAACGCATGGGAATAGCATTCTGTTTCCCGGTTGCTTAGGCAAATGTTGGAATAAATCTTTCTTTACTCTCCACGTATTTCTGATTCTTGCGTTTCATATCATTTCATTCCATTGATTCTCTTACAGGAGAGCGATGTGACGGTAACTTGTATTTTAGAAACGTTCCTGCCCCCGCGGCTCTTCTGAGGAGTCTAAATCTTTATAGGGGAGGCTCCAGCGGTGTCGGGGAGCGTTTTATCCAGAAATTATTTTTGAAACCCCGCCTGTTTCACCACTCGCAAATCCTGGTCGCCCGGTGTCTCACCCATCTCATCCCTTCCTTCTGGAGGTACCCACAATGGGAGCGTAGGCATAAACGGTTAGCCGTTGAGCAAGGCTGAAGTATCAAAATATTCTTCTTCGTCCCTAGCAACTCAACCTAATCCTATCCAATCTCACGTTTAAAATGTCATCTGTTTCACAAGTTTCTGACAAAATATTCTAAAGCTCTTTAGAAGAGCATTCTTTAAAACCTCATGTAGTGAAATAGGTTACTTCAAATATTGTAATTATCCCGGGTAGTGGCAATTTCAAAAGAGGGTTTTATTTATTAATATTTAGTCGTAGGTTGTTGTAGGTAGGGTTGTTCTAAAACCTTTAGACCTGACTCAGAGATGTCATGAAGATGGCCAAATTAATATGATGATTGTTAAAGTATGATGTGCTGAAATGTTTCACACGCGTAAGTGTAATTAATTGTTTGTGATGATCGTGTAAACAAACTAGTGCTAGCACTTTCTACAAAATGAATAAAACTGAAATACGAGCTATGATAAAGTGCTTCGTTTTGACGGGTTTAACCCCAACAGATATACAAAAGAAGGTAGGTTCCACGTTTAAGGATTCTTCTTCTTCCTTTCGAAGATTAAAAGTTGGTCCCCTGAACTTAAACGTGGCCGTACTTCCATTGAAGATGATGAGCACTCTTTTATAATCGACGAGAATGTGACAAAAATGCACATCCCACACTTAATGATCACCGACTGAAAGTGCACGAGCTGGCTGACATTGCAAAGACCTCGACAGATCGTGTCCACTGCACTTTACACAAAGTTTTGAGTATGAAAAAGCTTTCAACTCCATGGGTGCCGCGTTTGTTAACAATAGGCCAAAAATGCATTCGAATGAGCATTTCGCAGGAGTGTGTAGACCTATTTAAACACAGTTCCAGCGAGTTTCATAGCACTGCACGCCAGCAACGAAGGAGCAGTACAAACAGTGGGTGGCAACAGATGAAAGTGCATCAAAGAAAGCAAAAACAGATCCATCTGCAGGAAAGGTTATGACTGCGGTTTTCTAGAATTCTCATGGTATGGTGCTCGTAGATGATCTCCATAAGGGCAGAACCATCATCGGAGAGTATTACGTTTCATTACTGGATAACTAAAGGATGCTATTCAGGCTAAACGTTCATACCTTGCGAAAAAAAAAGGTCTCCTTCATCACGATAATGCGCCTTTACACAGTCTGGGATTGTAGCTGCAAAACTGCCTGAACTTTATTCCAAGTGCTTCCACATCCGCCATATTCGCCGGATTTGACTGCCTTTTGTTCCCAACCTGATGAGATGGCTAGGTGGACGAAGATTCACATCAAATGAAGACGTTGAGTCTGAGACAGACGCTTAGTTTTCGCAGTTGGAAAAATCTTATTTTACAGAGGGTACTAAAAAGTTGGAAAGTCTTTGGACCAAATGATTTACAAGGTAAAAAAAAATTGTCTTAAATGTTTCTTTTCTTGTTTAGGTCGAGAAATATTTGAACGCCCCTCGTACATTTAGCAACAAGTTCCAACGTCTTAAACTTTGTATTTCTTCATTTGGCGGCCTCGTATGTTTTATATAGGGTAATTTTACTTCTATATTTCCATTTTACCTACATTAACATACACTTTTCATAATATCAACTTATAGGGTGCGAAACTATATTATATAGGAAAAATTTATGTTTAAAACTAGTATAAACTTATAAAATTAAGTTTTAAAGTGTGGACATTCACTCCCTAATCGAAACAGGCATGTTTTGTTGTTACTTCTTAATTCTGTGAATGTATGTTTTATAATAAAGATTAGAATAGTTTATAATGTATGATGGCTAAAGGTATAAATCCTAAACATTCATTATTTTCATTTTTTTTTATTCTATCATTAATGACGGAAAACCAAAATACATCCTAAATACATTGCCAGTGAGTAAAGTGAATACAGGAAAACAGGATCATAAATAAACAATCAAGAACATACGCCCGCGTTAAGCAGTCCGCGAGGTGTTTTGCAGTTGGAGAGTTTCAAACAATAACTGGTAGCCTGAAAGCGTGTAAATTAAAATATGAGGACCTAGTTTACCCAAAATCGCAGGCAATTAATATGAGAATAACCCGCATTCAAAATTAGTTCAAAACACACCCTCTAGGAACGTTGATTCCTAAACTGAAAAGCGTGAATGGTAATTTCGGCGGTACCACTGTCGCCTTAAATAACGAAGCTAATTGGCACCACTGCAGCGTGAAAAGTGAAAACTTTGTGCGGCAGCGATACGAAAAGAGAAGCCGACGAGTGGGGATTTCAACACACTTCTGCTGGAACAGACCGTGAAGTTGTTACGGCCACATCAACCGCATCGAAATTGCACGATTAGTATGTAAATGAGAGCACTTTCAGTGGCAAGGATCGAACCCGGCCTCTGTGAAATCATCGCGTGTCACTGGCACACAAGCGCGAACAGAAGTGCTCTGTGGTGGTTCATGGCTCCGTGTAAATAAAACATGACCTGCTATGGTCACTCTTTTCTATCAGATACAGCTGCCAAACACCCTTTGTGCAGTGGACCACATATTGACAAACTGGGTCTTTGTAAACCAGTCATTTGCATGAATCCTTTTCAAAAATAAACATCAGCTTTTTAAGCTTATCTTTTACTATTTTACTGAACGTGTGCATCGCTAAGATTCTCATGCTTTTGTAGTACATGTTATACTATGGAACTATCTTAAATGTGTAAATACCTATAACTGCATTAATTAGCGTTATGGTCCATTACTGCAGCAAAAGTGACATGAGCATTTTATGCAAAACTATATAAATAATAATGAAACAATAAAAGTAATGAATCTTATAAGTTGAGACAGGATTCTTGTCTCAATAATCTCCATTAAAATGATAATCACACCACCTAATTTAAGGACTTCTTTAAAATTGCTATTTAGTGCATAATAATTAAGGTTACAAATATTATAATATTATTTTAATAGTATGATCGTGGGTGCCAAAAATGTATACACACTTTCACAGTAGATATCTATTTAATACATTTCAAAGTTGGACCAAAAAACAAGAGTAATGTGTAGTATGATGTTGAGTAAACAAACGTGACTCACATTATGTTATGCTAGCGTTGCTACATCAAAATGGACCCAAGATTATCGTTTGAACAACGGAAAGCAATTATGAAGTGGTATTGGAAAATCGAGAATGTTGTTGAAATTCAAAGGCAGTGGAGACGTGTGTACAGAACAGAATCGCCAACGCGAGTAACAATTGCACGTATTCGAGACAAATTTGAGACTCAAGGTACCGTAACGATGTTCACAAGGGCGAATCTGGGAGACCTCGCACAGTAACAAGCCCCGCGCACTGGATCCAAGGCACTGGATAGGACGAAGAGGTCCGATTGAGTTTCCACCGCGTTCTCCGGATCTAACTCCGTTGGACTTCTAACTATGGGGAACTCTTAAGGATGTTGTATGCCGTATATATGTGTGTGTGTGTGTGTTTATATTTATAATAAGCAATGTTCACTACAAAGGGTTACAGCTTTATAAGTCGGCCAGAAAGGCTGAAAGTATAACAAAAAACATACTGGTCATCTGTCGAAACTTTAAAGAAAGTATGACAATAGGTTCGCTTCGAAAGAGGGTACTCTTTTGTTAAAATCTGGCATATTACCATTTGTAAATACTCCAGAAATATTTTGCCCCCTCAAGACAGCTAATGGGTTTTAATGCCTTGACAGGGAGTAGTGAGTAATATGGAATCAATTGCCTAACGGCGATTCAGGGTTCAAAAGGATACCGCTTGGGAACTCAGATATCTTCAAAGAAAAGAACTCGAACCTTAATGTTAAAATATCAAATAGTGGCATGGGCGAATTATTTCAACCAATCACGACTTTAAAAGTCTGACAAATAAGAAAAGGCATATAATTGATTGATTGATTTGGTTTATTTACGGACGCTCTTTAACATCTCAGGTCATCAGCGTCCCATTCTATCAGGGCGTGAAACGGCCGACAAATTTTGCTCAGAGGTCTCTTCTTTCAGGCTTGAGGTGCCGTAAATGTACGACACGGGACCCACGGCTACTTCCTTTCCGAAGGAAGCCATACTTAGGATTTTTACGCCCTCAAAAATTCATCGATCCTGACCGGATTTGAACCCGCGATTTTGGGTTTAGAAGACAAGTAAGGTTACCACTACACCACCAGACCGACAGAAAAGGCATGCAATATATAAACTAAAATCACATCTTGTGATAGCCAATAGGAAAACTAGAATGAAGCGAGTTCTAGAATATTTAAGAAAATAAATTTCGCGAGGAAGGAGTTTATTTAAACAATAAGATTGTGTAGCTAGTATAAAGAAAGGGGATTTAGAGAAAAGAACGGCAGTGGGACATACAGTAGACACATTACAACATTTCAATATTACGACTATGACAGTTTACTAGTACAGTACATTACATTACAATCATCAGGTTATTGAGATTGTTTCAGTGAGAGACGCAATGCTATTAATTTATTATTGTTTCTTGAGGCTAGTTCAGTGAGAGAAATACGTCGTAATTAACATTTTAAAGTATAATTCACGTTAAGTCAAAGTATAAGTTACGGCAGTCAGTTATTATTATAATACTAATAAAGTATTTATAGCAAAATATTATAATTGTTCTTGCTGTTGTTATTATTATAAAGTTATTACAGCAAAATTATAGGTCACGGTCTGATTTTCAATAGCGTGAAGTTATCACAGGAGAGTTCAGTCAAAGTTACCGCCACATCAATAGTAGCATTAGATCTTCGAGTGAATGCAGTGAACTTCAGCCTGAGGGCAAATATACCACACTTTTCTTCACGCGACGGACGCTCAGCCCTTCCCTAATGACTCCAAGACATTAAAAACAGCCCCAATCACCTGAGAATCCTATTCTTCGCTTTGGAACCGGAGACACAGGAAACAGAGAACTCCAATCTTCGATAACAGAGTCAAAGCAAGAAGTCATCAGTAATCAGTCATCTAACTAATTATACTACAATATAATTAATCAACGCTCCCTCCGCAAACATAATATCGTTTCAAAAGTTGATAAGCAAAAGATGTTCAGCTATAATAAATGAAGCACTGAAATTTGACAAAAAAACCACATTTGTTGTTGATTTGTTTTTATTTATGGACGCTCTTTAACATCACAGGTTATCAGCGTCCCATTCAATTCAGGACGTGAAACCGCCGGTAAATTTTGCTCAGAGGCTTCTTCTTTCAGGCTTGAGGTTCTTTTACATGCCGTAAATCTACAACACGGGATTCATGACGTTATTTCCTTTCCGTAGGAAGTCATAGTTATGATTTTTGGGCCCAAAACATCCTATGAACCTCACCGGAATTGAACCTACGATCTTCGGATCTACGAAGCAAGGCATGACTATCAATAGACCACCAAGACCGACTAGCAGGTACATAAAATTTAATTTTAAGTACCATTTACAAAGAAAAGCTTTAAAATATATATTTTTATCCAAACGAAGATTGCTAGCTCTTTTCGAAAATCAAAACAAACTCCCAGAGTAATATGAACATTTATTTTTACAAAAAGACCATTTCTAATTAAAAGGTCGTTATTTATCCAGCTACTACATGTAGTATATTTTTTTAAGGATGAGGATTTGTCGATACTATCTCTCAACATTGTCTCCACTGGGAACTGTACACTTCTCCAGGGGAGTTTTTAAAATATTTCTTGACGATATCATTGATATTCTACAGTCAAATTTTTGCGTTCGGAAACAGAAATAAATTGTTAGAAAATCGTCAAGTATACCTTCAATTCAGCTTTTAAACGATTAAATGATGCTACATAATAGGTTTTTGCTATTAGAGAATATTTATCGATAATCTCTAAAACGATAGCATATATGTTCCCACGTATCATTAATCATTCCACAAAGAACCAATTAGACTAATAAAAGGACATAAGGAAATGGGTGCCAAGACATTAGGAAATAGAGGACACTAAAGCAGTAAATAAGCTTACAAATGAAGTAGCTAAGATTAACTTTCATAGAACAGGAATTTTTTTGCGGCATTAACCAAAAAAACTGCTATACCCGCAGTCTGAACCAAGAAAGAACATAAGATAATATGAAATTCTTCAATCTAACCACAAACCATTCATTTTCGCTCAGTGTACAGGCCTGCGTAGAAGCAATAAGTCATTTTGAGAACTACAGTAGGTAGATTTTATGAACGTTCACTGCACTTAAAATTTAGTAAGTTAATACTACAGCATGTATTTCACAGAATAAATTATTTGTTAAAGATAAGCTATTGTGTATTTAGTCCTTTTGGTCGTACAAAAATGCGGTGAGCTTTTTGAGTTAAGGGCGCTGTGGAGAAGCCAGTTGCCATGGTCGTATAATGCATGTGCAGGCAGCAGCTTATATATAGTTTGAAGCACGCTATTCAGGGATAGTTTGTGCGTTTTAGTGTTACCCCTTGTTTTGATTGTGTATAAACAATATGCTAATTTTTCTCCCTCAGCTATATCAATATATATATATTTCCGGAGAAGTGGTAAGAAGTGATTTAAAAGAAACGATCATATCAATCGTTACAAGGTAGAGAAAAGGTTCGCCCAAAAGTTACGAGGGACAACATCCCTTAGTGCTGTTCCGAACCGATGTGCCCATAAGGAAGAAAAGTGAGATGAAATACGGGGATTTCCTATGCAGATGCTGACATTTCTTATGACAAATTTACCTATGTTATTACTATCATCATTATTTCAGTATTGTCGGTCCTGATGGTGTAGTGGTAACTATACTTGCCTCCTAAACCCAAGGTTGCGGGTTCGCTTCCAGCCAGGACCGATGGATTTTTTTGGGCGTAAAAATCCTTCGGAAGGGGAGTAAAGGGTCCTGTGGCGTACGTTTACGGCACGAAAAAGAACCTCAAGCCTGAAAAAAGAGGCCTCTGAGCAAAATTTGTCGGCCGTTTTCCCTGCTTTGAATGGGACGCTGATGACCTGACATGCTAAAGAGCTTCCGTAAATAAACTTAATGGGGGAAAAAAAAATCAAATTCAGGATCATGTTGTGTTCAGTTCGGTTAATAAAATATAAATACTAAAATAAAAATGCTAATTTTGCAAGCAGCGACTCTATTTCCCCTTTTCCGGTTGCGGCGGCTACACTTCCCCAGTAAGCAGCAGCTTTCAGGAGGCCCGCAACTCAAATAATCTCACTGTAAATACTTACTTTTGAGTTAATGCCTGAAGCACCACAAAGAAGCACCCGAGACCATTTATTCCTAATTTTGAATTGTCTGCTTTCCAACACTATTTTTGCTTGGATACTCTTTTTACATGGTTTTTCTCTATTCTTATGTCATCAAACACTGCTTTGAAATTTGGGTGAATTTTTGCTCTACACTCAGCAATGGCTGCTTTTATTGCACACATAGATTTTTCATATATAGTTTGTCCAACAGGATTTCATTCAACAGTCTTCCGTTACGAAACTATGGATACTACTTCTGTTAGGTCTCCGGATTCACTTCATCTTCGATGCAAGTGCAGAAACGTTTAAATTAAATTTTCCAGAAATTGGAATTCAGAGCTTATGTGGAGTTTCCATGAACTTTAACCAATTCGGATTTGAGTTTTAACAATTAAAAATGTTACATCACTGCCTGCAGATGCAACTGTGGTTAATATATTCGGCCGTCATAGTTAAGCAGACGAGACAATTGCTTGAAACTAGGATGTTGCAATAATTAAGCTTACCAATACTGTCGACACTTAACATATTTCATAAACCTTCATCATTAAAGCTTTTCCATTTAGATATAACTATCATGTGCTTTATGTGCGAAAGCTATTTGAACAGGAGTATAAAAGTTCTTAAAATATTCTAAATTTTACAAGCATTCTAGAGAATGATTGAAAGGGATTCTCTACAGAGCGTGGAAAAATTCACTCAGCGTGTTTGATACAATCAGAATTCGAATCCGCCCTGTTTCAGATCAATATCCTAATCGGCGAAACAACGGATTTAGGATGGGCATCTCAATATTGAAAGTGTCTTTTACTGATGCTAATACAGTTATCACTGATATTAAAATGTGCCTCTCTTTTGAACATAGTTGTATATCCTAATTGACCATGATCACTTATGTAAACGTTGGACATTTTGAACCTGATAATTTGCAAACAAGACCAAAAGTCCGCTACTTACTCCTCACTTTTTTATTTGCATATGTTAAAAAATCCTATTTTGTTTCAGTGGTTGTAGCACATGCTCTTAGGGCAAACGACACAGAGGCAGGCCAAGAGGGAGATGGGAAGACTTCTACGTGGCACAGGCAAGTCCACAATGGCCTAGAATGTCAAGAAGCAGGAATACATTGAACGTCAACTTCGAAACAAGTGAAATATGGTGAACAAAAGTGTGACAAAGTGTAGGATACAGGGTAATACTATTATATATAACCGTAATGCGAATTATCTCTTCGTCTTAGCGAATATGAGCTACCCTCTTGTCGGAGACCTTTGCACTATTATTATTATTGTTATTGTTATTATTATTATTATTGTTATTATTATTATTATTATATAGTACTCTTGTAACATCATAATTCCATATGAAAGTATACGAAGATAGCTTTTGTAAGTACGTTTAAAATTAAAAAAAAAATGCAAATCTTCCTTCTTCCAACTGAAGCTAAAGATTTTCCTTTCCAATACTTGAATAACCTTACATTTACTTTATTTATAATCATCTAATCTTTCACGAGTTAATAATTTGCATAAAAGTGTAATTTATTAATGGCATTGTATCGTTAATTATTTATAAAACGTGAGCAAAATAGTATTGAGTTCAAATTTTATGCTATTAAAGTCGGGCATAAAGAGACAAAGCTACTTTCTGCAAGGTGCCACTTGTTCGATAATGAAGTTGGAATTACCGAGAGAGTCCGTAATTTTCAAGGTGCGTGTGTATATTTGAAACTTAAAACTAGCTGGTAATTACTGATATACCTTCTATATTTATAGTATTTCTTGTTTATTCATCTATTTAAATTTTACGTAAACTTTTTAGATATAACCTGAATTGGTAACAAATTTATTTTTGTAACAAAGACACAGTGTAAAACCCTAAGCTTTGCTGGTAATAAATTCATTAAATAGCTATTGTTTTATGTAATATACATGACATCATTCGAAGGGAGGTTAGAGTATGTGGCTGCAGTGCAGAAAGCTCTTGTTTACATCGGAATAAAAAACAGAGTTCAAGATCAATTATACTGTTTGGTTAATGCTAAGGTAGATTTACTACCATGGCAGAAATTGTTCCATCACTGGTAATAAGCTAGTGCAGAAATCATTAAAATTGTGCGGAATATACAGAAAATATGATCTTACCCTTATGAAAAAAGTCCACATTTATGGATAACTTCATTATCTTTCCCAGGGGCACTAGGGAGAGAGTTGTATACTTTACATCCTTTGAAGGGATGGATAGATTTCATCTAAGTAACTGGACAGCGTGGTCTCGTATAAATATATTTATTAAATATTGCAGGGTTAGGACACGAAAGTATCAAAAGTGACATGAATGTGCCAGGCAACTGGAAAACAATTTTGCTAAGAATCTTCTTAATTCCAGCAAAATCATTTAATTTACGCCTTATTGGTGTGACCATTATTCCTTTCAATACAACAAAAATAATTTGTTATTACTTAAAATTACTATCTTTAATTGCAGTAAATGGTTTTCTTAACAAAAGGAAAGGGGTAGAAAGAAGCTTATTTAAGGACTAAATGGAATTTCTGAGAACCTTCACAAGCCAGTGGCCGAATCTGTTTGGACCCAGAGGCCGTTGCATATCTCCTGAAGCGATAGCACAAAATGGAGGGTGGTGGGACCCCGGATATTTGCTTATGAATAGGTTTCGCATCTCTATAGAGTACCCGAGGCATTAAATTCAGTTCTGCATTCAACGGCACACGCATCCCTAGATACTGCCCATAGTTGCAAGGGACTACCCTCGCCTGGGTAACACCTTTCATATAGCCAGACATTGCAGCAGTGTTAAGGTTTTGACACTGTGATTTTCCGGATGAGCGAATTTGATCGTATCTCCAAAGCGGTGACCCTGCAAAGCGAGCAGCCCAGCAGAAGATTCTGACGTAGTTATTGTTGAACCTGCCCATTGTTACGTCACTCCTACAGAGATGATAACATTCAGCCAGCATATTTTGAGTAAAATTCTTTCTTTGCATGTGCGCCGGCAGTCAAATAAAAAAAAAACTAACATTGAAAAGGAAGTATGGAATAGATATATAGGCAACAATACTCAGCAGTGAAAACTATTGAATATTGCAACAACAGTAGCAAATCAATAATTATCATTAACCGCAGGAGAATTAGTCTAAACTTTCGTATTTATCAACGTAAAAAATCAGGTTTTCCGATTTAGTCCGGATAGTTTTTATTTTCAACCTTTGTTTCATTTTTTTTTTTTTTTTTTCCAAATTTAAATCGGGAAGCCAAATGTTCTTACGGAAGAAAAGTGAGGGGTTTCCTACACAAATGTCGACAATATATTACCTCTGAGGAGCATCCTTTTCAACACTTCATATAGCTATGTTTATTGCTATCATCATAAATTTTAAATTCAATATCATATTATGTTTCAGTTAAAATATAAATACTAAAACAAAAATATCAACTTTGCAAGCAGCGACTCTATCTCCCCTTTTCCGCAGCAACTTTCAGGAGACCCGCAACTCAAATAATCTCACCGTAAATGTATATTTTTGAGTTAACACCTGAAGCACCACAAAGAAGTGTCCGAGATCATTTATTCCTATTCAAGAACTGTCTACTTTTCAACGTCATTTTGGCTTGCACACTTTTTCTCTACTCTTATGTCCCCAAGATGTTCTTTTGGGTGAATTTTTGCTCCACAGTCAATCACCGCTTTCATTACACACATAGCTTTTCATGTACAGCTTTTCCAACAGGCTATTAGGACATCAAAGCAGCTTCAACGAGGGCCAGCCTGCTGTTGAGCAAGTTTTTCAACAACGAAACTTTAACCGTTATAATCAATCAACATAATATACATTTAATGGCCTATCTTCACACTCCGTGTACGTTCTGAATCAGACCAGTTGACATAGGTTTGAATACTACTCATATCCCAACTTCTCAAAGATATGTCTTAGTGGGGTGCAAAGGGTTTGCAAGTTCCAAAAGTATAAATTTGTGCCTGAAAGAGGAATCGTTTATTTATATATCTTGTGCTCAGAATATGTAAGTTATGAAAAATGGTATAGTGCAGAAGCATTTGGAAAGGTTCAGCCAAAGAACAGAGTTAAACTTCTGTTAGCAAAATTCTATAAAATTAACCAGCAGTACTTAAGCTACCTTATTGCAGATTTCTTCTGTTGGTTTTCTAATTCATGGTTTCCGGAATGAATAATTTGGAGGTAATCCATCTATCATCATTTATCAAAAGCTGTGTAGAGGCCATTGTTCTAAATATCAACTTGTCAAGAAGTAGTTGATAAAATTGTCATGTATGCTGACGCAACTTTTATATGATAATTTTAAAGTATTATTTAAATTAAATAATGAATATAAAACTTAAAATATAATATATAACTTAACCCTCTTTAGCCTATTGTAACCTTCAAGTGACAACAACATTTAATGTTTTAATACGTTCTTGTGCCTAATCAAACGTAAAAATCTCTTTGACATACTTGTTTGAACCTTCTACTTAGGTATAAAGTGCGTTTCCTGAGAATTATTCCAGTTCATCATTAGTGGACCTGTCAGTTAGCTATTCTCTATTTAACAGAACAATTACAGTAAAACTTGATCAAAGCGGAACGTGTATAATTCAGAAATCTGCCAAAGCATACAAATATTTCGGTCCCGGCGCTTTCAATATATTTTTATATGTCAATTTGTTGTACAAAAAGGAACATGCTTAAAACTAAATTTAAATTTAAAAATTTAATTAACCGTTCATTGTATAATACGAAAAAACAGCTTTATATGTACTACTGTGTTACAGTTCACCTTTTTTATTTACGTCTATATGAGCACGCTACCTTTAGCGTGAAGATTATTAAGCCCTAAGGACCCATTCATAATAAAAATTAATCGTAAACATAATAAAATAAGACGTAATACTTTAACTTAGTAGTATGTAGACATTCACAATGAAAGACGCAAACGCACGTATTAGCACGTATTAGGAGTAATATGAGCAAGGATAGCTTTCTTATAATGCAATTAATCTTTTGTCTATTGACGTCATTCTGTCTACAGAGTCAATCACTAATCTTCAGCTCTCTCTACTATAACTTGCGCTTACACGGAGCACGGAAATCAAGTGCAAATCCTGCTGCTAGCTGCTGCAAGTTCCGAGCAACAGCGGAGAGAGCCGAACTACTGTGTGTGGCGGCTTGTAACAGTGTAAATGTTCCATGTATTATTTTTTTGTTAAACATAATGTAACGTTGTCCTCCGTAACTTTTAAATATAAATTGATAGGAGATTGTTAGGCGGGTAAAATATTGTAACGTGGTAAATTTGCTCTTGTGGGAATTCGCAATTAGTTCATATGTATACTAACGCTAACTTCGGATGAATCCTACAAACAGGTGAATCCGTGGTTTTTCGTAAATATAAATGTATAGGGGCAGGTAATTCACTGTAATGGTGGCAAATCCCCTTTAATTACAGCAAAAAAAGTCATAAACATCAATTTATAGCGCATTCTGTACGTGGTATTATTCGCTTGAAAGCTTATTATCTAGCTATATCTGTGGGTTACTACCTTCGGCTCTTTCCGCCGTCACTCGGGACTTGCAGCAGCAAGAGTTGCATTTGATTTCCATGCTCCGTGTATGGTTAAATTCTACCATAGAGCTCTACAAACAACGCAGCTGTGTTCTGATTGGCTGATTTCTTAAGTTTAAGTTAGACGTAAAGGCAAAACCTTGGACCTTGCAAGCTTCTAAGTTTACTTCTAATTGTACGTTGCAAGTACGAAACTCATTGTGAATGGTTCCATTACAATATATAGCATCTAGCTTTTATATTTAAGTTTACATTACTTTTAATTTTCATTGTGAATGGGGCCTAACAGTACCGTTAGGATGTGAAAGAGAGGCTTTTGTTCAGCTCAGCAACGCGGTTTACTCGGAAGGTCAAGTACCCTGAAGAAATGTGCTGTATACATTTATTGTTTTCCACCAGGCACCAATGCAATGTCATGTCGAACAAAAAGTACGTGCCGCTAAGATGAAAATAAACGAGGCGAGTGAACTGCCTTGAATAAAGTTGCGTTTTAATGCGATAAAAAATAATTTACGAAACGTTAAAGAATAAAAATCAGATAAGGGAAAAGTGGATGAAAGGGAACGGGCAAATGAAAAGAAAGGCGAAGAAGACGAGAAATGAAGAAATTACGAGATAGTGTGGGAATAGTTCGTAAGTGTGCGGACGAAAAACTTACCTATTTCTGGACCCATATATTAGAGTGAGGCGCTGAAAGTCGCTAAAGAACTAGGGAATAGAGAATGAAGAGTGTGGAGAAGGCAGGGATGAGCAGGAAATTGTAGCGAAAGAATGGAAGACAAAACTGCGGATTACGAACCAAAAGACGTCTTCAATGTCAATGTAACGGAAGTGGCTTCAAAATATCTCGCAATTCGAGGTGGAAGGTGCATCGGTGGAAAATTGTTCGCTGTCCTGCTATTCGGAAATATGTTGGGTGAAAGGCTGCAAAGCCGCTGTTTAGAAAACAAGACGTCAGCAATCTTCCAGTCACTTGGCGAAGCAATAAAATGGTGTGGATGAATGGTCTTATGGAACAGTGACTGGGCTCTTTCCTGAATGACCTAAATGAAAAAATAAAATCGCCAAATACCAATAGATAACGTAACATGTAACCCCAAAGCCAAGTTATCAAACGTGAAACTGGCTTGGCTTCCGCCCGTTCAACCTGCATCACACAACCCATGGACCAGGTGGTTATTTATACATTCGAGTTCCTTATAGGCGATTATTGATGTCTCTAATTCTCATTGTTGAAACAGAGATGTCTTTCAGGACGTAATGAGCTTGCTATCTGTTTCTTTTCCCTGGGCAAAGAAATGGTTCTGCTGTTTGTTTATAACCGTCCTGAATCCTTAAGGCTCCAACACTTACACCTAGCGCTGAGGGATAAAATAATGACAACATTTCACAATATTCCCTTTCTGGAAAGTATCTCACAAAATAAACAGTAGCAGTCAGCAAAAACTATTCGTGTACTGTTGGTACACTTTACAGATGTCCTTTTCTTGAAAAATTGGAATTTATCATTCCGTTTATGTGCAAGCTCTGTATTACAAGTATGTACATGTTAATTCTATTATATCACATTACCGGTGCACGAAGAAGTCCATTGTCAATGAAGAACTCGGCTTGTACTACGAGTACATTAAGGCTAGTGTAAAATTCTGTGCACTCTAATGCATATATAAACAACTAATCCATAAGCTCATTAACAAAGGAATATAAGCGCTGCGGTAAACCTTTTCCGTCAGCATTTAGGCATTTAAAATGAGGTCATAATTAGCAGCGGACCTCTATTGAAATGAATGAATGGATTCTACAGAGCCGTGACGAAGCTTTCCGCCACTCCAGTCTAGTGAGAGTGTGTGTATAGATAAACAGCAATTTGTTGTGAAGCTGATCAATAGCGATTGCCTCGCGGGTTCCTCCTCTTAATGAAACCATTGTATGAGGCGAGGAGCGTATACTGAGGCTTATAACAGGCTATTTTCCGCACAGTGCATACGTTTGGACGTGTGTGAGTGTGTCACTTGGCACCCAGTGCGTACAGACCGACATTTGTTGCATGCTGTCAACCGTGTAATTCCCTCGTTGTGAAGACCAACACCTGCCTTCTTCCACACCGCCATACCAAACATTTTAAGACCACCCGAGTTTGCTCAAAACAAGGACCAAGTTTGGGTATGGCACATGAATCTGCTAATGTTAACAATACCGTGCATTCATTGCAATAAAAGGATAAAAATAAAATAGCTCATGTATACATTTTAGATATTTTTCTCCAAAACAATAAATTTCTTTTTGAAGATAAGGTAAAAGAAGTTTAGATTTATAAAAGGATGCTGTACTTTATAAGATCCAGTATTATTTTGGGTCTTCCATACACACGAAAGCTGTTCAATAAAAATTATCATATCTTTTTTAAAGATATCGTTTATCACGTTAATATTTAACTTTACAAACTTAATGCATACGTGCTACTGATTTCAATGCTGTCACTTTCAGTTTCCAGCTATGAGAGGGTGCAAGTTGAGACATGTTCAGTTCTGTAAATTGGAGATGACACGTGAACAACATGCTGTTCTGAAATTCAGCTTTCGTTTCAACAAATCTTTAGTCTAGGCAATTTTACAGGAAAGTTTGAAGTACAGCTCTAAGGTGGTTTAAAATGTTTAAAAAGGAAGGTAATCAATTTCACATCCAGTTTTAATTAAATTTAAACGACATAAAATGTCACATGTTATGCTGACTACCTCCGTAGTCTAATAGTAACATTTACTTTGTTGATTTGGTTTATTTACGGACCCTCTTTAACATCTCAGATCATCAGTGTCCCATTCAATTCAGGGAGTGAAACGGCCAATAAATTTTGCTCAGAGATTTTGCCGTAAATGTACGACACGGGACCCACGGCTTTACTTCCCTTCCGAAGGAAGCCATACTTTCAATTTTACACCCGAAAAAATCTATCGGTGCTGGCCGGGATCGAACCCGCAATCTTGGGTTTAGGAGGTAAGTATGGCTACCACTACACCACCAGGATCAACTGTAGTAGTAGCATTTGCGACTACTAGTTCGGAGATCCAGATCAGGTCAAGGTGTCTGAGCAAAACCTTTTTTATAGTTTTTCCTATTCTGAATAACTTTAAGGCACGAAGAACTACAAGTTCATTTGCGTCACCATTTATTCATTTTATTTCGTTTATTCCTTCATACAGGCCGCTACGGGTGGCCGAGATCGTTAAGGCACGAACTCGTGTGCGGGAAATCTGGAAGATTCTCACCAGTAGCGTCCTCCCTGACTGAGATTTTCCAGGTTTTCTTTTGTCCTCATAAATGACAAATGCCGGGAAGGTAGCCTATACCCTACTTAGGCCTGAAACACTTCCAATACTCCGTTCCCAATCTATCATTTTATTTCATGTATCATCACCGACTGTGCAGCCTTAGTAGTAAAAACAGGCATAAAACACTTTTAAAAATATCCCTACAGATTTACACCTATAATATTCAGCCCACAATCTACTACAGAAGTCGTGAGAAGACTATAGGAACAATAAATTCAATGTTTTTAAAAATGTGCAAAGATGCATAAAAAATAATATTAGCTAAAGAAGCCTTTTTTAATTTGTAAAAAAAAAGTCTTTAACAAGTATTTGTACTAATTTTTACGCTAAAAGTTCTAAAACCTGATTTATAAAGTTGCATAAAAAGATGTGATTTTGTAATATTATGTGTTAAAGCCCCTTTAAGGCTAAGAAATTACTTTATACGAAGTCATCTAAAAGAATATCTTGTATCATCAGTGAAAAAAAAAGAGAAAAAATTTATGAAATTGCCCTAAGTGATCTATTTTCTTTGAGGCAGATACATAAGTGTAAACGCGACTACAAAGTGATAGAACGAGGCGATGGCTTATTACGCCGAGTATGTCCACTTAATTCAAAAAAATTAAACCACATTTCATTACTTAATACTGCGATATCTAAGCACCAGTTTATATACACAAATGTGTTGTTTTTAATCACGGAGCATTTTTAAAGCTACATACTTTTGAACTCAGGTGGGGCGCCATTGTCTGGTGGCAAAAAACAACACAAATTACTATAGCAGGTACGTTTATCAAGCTTCAGAGATTAGCATCTCTATATGTACAGGGTGCTTCAGGAGTACTTCAGTTATAGCATTGGAGATTCTGCATGCCGCTTAGTGCAGACAGAAATAGTTGTACAAGAACTAATGAAAATGTCCCCATTGTAAATTTCCTGGATATTTCAAAACTGAAAAAGAACACGTGATTCACCGATACATTCGAGCGCAGGCAATAATGATGTATATCACTATAAGCCTTGGGAAATGTAAAACAGATTTTCAGGAAGAGGTATTTGCAATTCATAACGTGCTTTTAGAGGACCTGAGAAAGGTTACCACGGCAAATAAATGCTTAAAAAATATTTCTTTAGGACCAGGTAAAATATAAACTGGTTTGGGAATATCTAAATGCCCTGGCATCTGACAACAGGCTTGAACTGCTGAGGGTGCCTGGACATCGGAACTTTTATGCAAATGAAATAGCAGACCAGCTGGCAATAAGACATACTGATACACCCTTTTTGGACCTGAACCTGTGGTTGGAATCAGTACATGTACTGTTAACACCGCGGTAAAAACCTGGATTGTGCAAAAATACTTGCATAGTTTTAAGATTAATCGCAAACACAAAAAGTTGAAATAGCATACATCACACCTTGCCGTTGTGTCATGTGTACTGCATACAATACATACGTCACTTTACGTTTTTACATGCATTATTTCAGTCTCTTTTTCCAGTCATCCAAGCTTTTTTATTGCATCTCCAAATTACTAGTAATTTGTGGGTATCCAGATGTCTGAAACAACCTGGTTTAGCTGATTTGTCTATCACCAGCGGTTTAGCTGATTTGTCTACCACCAGCGGTTTTTCGAGCTTCCAGAACAGTAAGCCGTTCTTTGGACATTTTCCCACCTACACATTTTCCAACACGAAGAGAAAGTGGTTTTTTAGGAAGAGCTCTGTAAAACAAGGCAGTGTCATCCCCATTGTATACATCATTCGGCTGGTATACATTCAACAATGTTTTTCATGCCACTCAGAAACAGCAGAGCAATTTACGTCATTGGCTTCCCCACATATATGATTCCAAATGATTTTGTGTCTTTTTTGAAGCTTTAAATTCTGGTTCATTCAGTTTTTGTGGGATTTCAAGGGCTTACGTATGAAGTACAGAACCAGAAATAGGCATACTCTTTGAGCACTAACAAACCATTCCCATAGCATTTCATTGATTTTTTTCATATCTTGTTGTTTTCCCTTTCCTTTTCATGTCATCATTGTTGTCCGTAAACCATTCACTCATTATGCGCTCTTTATTTTTTAAGCTTTGGTACATTTGCGCTTTGTCAACTGTAGCATTAGTTCTTTCATAGTGCGTTTTTCTTTTTCTTTTAATTCGATCATTTTTAGTTTATCCTTTACGAAAGCACCACATTCTTACGCGACATCCTTAATCAACAAATGTATAGCTTTTCTCTCATTACATACACCAAAGAACAGACAATAATGAAGGAAAAATATGTACTTGTAACTGTAATCCTTTCTTTCATTTTGACGCGATTCTCCGCTCAGGTATGTATGTTTACAAACGAAACTTATTTGCCTTAATGGCCTACACTTCCAGTTTCCTCGGAAGTGCAGCATGTCCCAAAATTAAATAAATAAAACATCTTCAGTTTCCTTGGAAGCACAGCATATTCCAAAACAAATGTATTTTAATACAACATGTTTCAGTTTTAAACAGTTGCAGATGGTTTCCGTTTCCACATTGAGGAGATTCCGTATTAATCAGGAAAAATTACACATAAAGTATACGATTTCCAATGAGACCGAATTTTTTTTTTTTCGAAATAAACGGATTCCGGTTTATTCAGGGTTCAATTTTGACAGTTTTCACTGTAACATAAATTGATTGATTGATTGATTGATTTTATTTACCGACGCTCTTTAACATCTCAGGTCATCATCGTCCCATTCAACTCAGGGTGTGAAACCGTCAACAAATTTCGCTCAGAGGTCTCTCTTTTCAGGCTTGAGGTTCTTTTTCGTGCCGTAAATGTACGACACGGGACCCACGGCTTCACTTTCCTTCAGAAGGAGGTCATACTTAGGATTTTTACAACCCCGAAAAATCCATTACACCACCAAGACCGACGTAACATAAATTGCAGCCTAACAGAAAAAAAAAAAAAAAATGAGATTTTACACATTACCTACCCAAAGCTCAAATAATGATTGCAGTACAATTGAACGGCAAGCAAGGTTAATGAACTGCTACTCCAACGTAAAAGGAGGGAACAGATTAAAAGAAAAGACAAAGTTTTGTTTAGCTATCACAAAGTTTACATTTTTACCGACATTCTCAAGTTTACTGCATTCTACCAACATTCTGGACGCATCAGAAACAAGATCAATGTGTCCACTCATCAAAATTAAAGAAGTTGCTCAAAATATAAAACATAAACTAATCTTAGTCTGCGATGGAACATCAAGATGAGGAAGTTCCATGATGGAAATGGAACAGAAGGGAAGCAGGAATAAATGAGTGGAACAAATCGAGACAGAATGTGTACACATGCTCGCAGCAAAAGTGAACATGTGGCGAGTCGATTCACAAGGGGACCCCTCCATTTAGCAAATTAAACCTAGCCTAAATACAAATCCTAGGGTTGAATGGTTTCCGCTCCATATCCTAAGGACATTCAGCTTTTATGTGTAGTGACCACGGAGCAGTTACAAATTGTATTAAAGGGAAGGAGTCTATTAATTGGAAGCGAATGTCCAACAGCCGTTCTCAGATTGATAAATTGTTTAGCAACAAGCAATTAAAATTGAGTAAGTAGTTAATGAAAACAAAAATAGGCCCAAATGTGGTGAGTCCATGCAAATACAGAAATATAATCACACAATATTCACTCGACTTTGAGATATGTAATATCGCCGAAAAGTGTGCAAGAAATTGTCTCAAAATTTATCTACCTACACAGTTTTGGAGCATATTTCCTTTTTCCTCGTGGGCGATATTGATCCTTAGTTTTAAACATATTTTTAATTAATTTAATTTCTATTCTACACATTTATACTTTTTTATCAATATGGTCTTATTAACAGAGATTGTGCTAATTTATTAAACATATATGGGGAAGGGAAAATTCTTCCCTTATGTTTTATAGTTTTTTGTAGATCACAACATTTGTTTACTGATCTTTTTCTCTTTAATCAATATAATGTATGTATTTCTTCACCCCACAATTAGGCTTACAGTGCAAAATATTTATTTTACAATATCTATAACATACACTTACAGTTCTATTACATCTAATCTAATTTTGACTTTTAGTATCTAACTAAATAATATGTATGGGAACCTAAGAATATATCTTAATATATAATTTCATACATATCAATAACCTAATTAAAATATATGTTAATTTATTTATTTTAATACATGTCAACCTAATTAAACATATGCCAGCCTAAATAAACACATTGAAACAGCATTTACCGCCCATTCATAGGGAAATGTAAATATAATATAACATGTGTGTGGAAACCTAACCATAATATTCTTGTAATGTAGATATCATAAGTATATATACGAGTATGTGTATAATATGATATAACCTATGTTGAAGAAAACACACATGACAAACCAGGTGTAACTGAATAAGAAGAGTTTCCACCTGATGTTTGAAAACAAAATTGAAAATGTGGAATGTCTTTTATTTTATAAAAGCCAAGCTTTTTTGAGATTGGTTTCAAAACGCCAATGGAAATATGTGGCAATGAAAGCAAAATGTTGTAGAAGAAAACACGAAAGATGAAAGTTGTTTGGGAATAAGGTAGCAAGACAAGATAAAAATATTCATAATTAATTAAATTCACAAAAAAAATAAAATTTTGAAAGGCTTTATTACACAAAACTGTGAGTTTGTCTTTTAAAATATTCATTTGAAACAAACAAGAAAAAAATTATAAAAGCGATTGTCCTAATATTTGAAATAGGATAATGAAAATATATACCTATATATCTGTCTGTCATTTTGTTTGTAAGTAGAGAATAGTTTTATAAACGTTCTGTTTATTGCAATATCAATCAATATGGAAGTAACAATTCAACTCTCACCAACTTAACATTTGTCTTAGTTATTTTAAGTTATATCCATTTTAAAAGCAGATACACTTTTTATAAAATAATAAAACATTATATTTTTTCTTCGGTATTTGATGAAAGTAAATACTTCTTGAATATTCGTTATAAGGAGAATTAAAAAAGCAATGAAGAGTAGGCGATAAATTGAATTAGAAAAAGCAAATGCTAAAGGCTGTCAAAGGTGAAAAAAAAAAGGTGAAAAATTATATATTTATTACAGTTCAACATAGTAGAATGTTTCACTTCTGTATACTATCAAGCACATACCGTATGATACCTAGATAATAATACAGAATACAAAATATCAATTATAATTTAATATTAATGCAACAATTTTGTAAAATGCTTATAATTATTACCAATTTTAATTCCATAGGAATTGAATTAAAAAACTTAATATCAGTAAAACAAGGTATCTTCTAAAATTAGCACAATCTATGATTTAATACTGCTAGTACCTTTGCATCGTGTTTAATGTGTGTGTATACCAGCATTGGGTTTCGTTGGAAGCTTAAACTTTAATTAGTTTTATAAATATATCGACTATGGAGTGTCAAAAGCTTGTGCTGTCTGAAAGAGTTACTACATGTATCATTGCACTTCCAATTAGCCAAACACCTAACTTTTTTGTAATATAAAATTTGTTGAAATCTTGTCTAAAAACTCAATACAGTAAACAATAAGAGAGAAATAAATTATTCTGTCAGTAGTTTGTAGTAACTTGGCCAAGTGCATAGTGCATAGTGCCATAGCTAGATCTGATCACTTTATTGGCAAGCAAGTATGTCAACATGTTCTAGCACTTAAATATTTAAAGGACACATAAAAACTACAACTGAGACTTATTTTCTACATGCTCCCTTGCTTAATTAAAGTCCAAGTACAAATGGCAGATGAGCTAAAGGTTCTTGCACGGCGTAACAGAGAACTAGTTGCAGCAAGCATTTGTGCCCACTTTGTGGGTCGAACCAAGGTAATTCATCAGGCTTGTCTGTCACATTGGGGGGCGGGGCGGTAAGGAGAGGGAGGCTCCAGGATTTATAAGGGGTGAACTAATGGGGGTAGGTTTAACGCTATAAGGGTGAGAACGACAAATGTGTGACAATCTGTTACCCACAGGTGGTAGCGTGTAGGAGGGATCAAGAGAGCAGTGGTCACTGATGGACCAAGTAGCGGTTTGAGATTACAAGCTGTCTCCTACAGCCTCCTAGCTCGAAATCTGAGCAGTTCAGTTCCAAAGACGGCATCTGTTCGTTTTAAAAGCGCTCTAGTCTTCGTTGCCTACCAAGCTAAAACCTTCAGAAGGAGTCACCCTTTACTTCTTCACAATAGTATCCATTTAGAATCAGCAATGTTAATTGGAAAACATGCACTTTTCAACATTTGTCAATACGTTTTTATTTCTTCATCATCGTCGAAAAGATTGCACAAGATATTTCAAATAATACCTACTTACAGCTCAAAATTAATTTTCTTCTAATAATGTATCTTTTACATTTGTATTTTGCTTTAGCAGCTCTTCCGTAGACTGGAGTTAAAATCTCCCTGGCTCAGGCAATTGAGTTTTCTCAATCGTAATTAACACACCAACTCTATCAGTTGTATTTCGTTGTAAATCGTACAAGAACTGTACTAGAAAGGCTTGCGTATTAAATTTCCAGAAGGAACATCTTCATCGGGAAATGTAATTTCCAGAACAAAGTTCGGATTCAAAGTGCTTTCATTAACAAGAAGAGTTTTAACAGATGAAATGAACTATAGATTAGAAACTTCTCTTTGAACGTATTTAACTCGATTAGCCCAGCAAGTTGCAATATCTGTCGGCAGTGCGTATAAAGCTACTCAGCTGCTGACTCTTCATCCCTATAAAATTACTATAGTACCTGAAACAAAATCCATGGAAGGACTGAAGAAAAATATCCGAGAGACAGTTTATAATATTAGGAATAATGAATTGCGACATGTTTCTTAGCGGAGAGCAGGCATTTTCACCAACTATTATTATGGCGAGTGCAATAATAAATAGGGAAAGACAAAAATACACCTTATGAGATCCGACCGTTCGACATGACTTACCTCGGTAGGTGGTCAGGCCATTACGTATAACTTTCCGCGACAAAATCAATGTCAGATTGCGCAGCGGAATGAAGGCTTATAGTAGATATAAAATGTAAGTAATTACATTGCCGAAAATATGAAAGTCATTGTAATTTTTATTGTCAAATATAAAGAAACTTAATGTCACAGTAATTTTGATAAAGTTTAATAATGAATGTTAAAATGTAATTACGAATTGCGTGCAAATGAAGTGTAGAGATACGGTTGCAGTAGGGAAGGATTTGTGTGTATATTCTATTGTTTATATTATTGCATAAAATTCTATCGGTTTTCTTCAAATTAAAATGTTGTATGAGGAACAATTCCACAGCCTCCAGTTATTTATTTATCCTCCACTCCATCTCAGTGGTAAACTGGCTCCTACAAAACTTACTCTAAGTTAAAATCAGCAAGTCTTTGCCCAGTTTCATACCCGGGTATACACTCGTCTATTTTGTAGATGCATTTTGTCATCAGACATCAAGATACCCATGACATCTTAACAGCATTTGGATTTTTGTATATTCTTGAATAATTCATGCATAATTAATTATAATTGTTAGTTTTAAGCAAAACTATATTTATTTAATGGCATGCAATCTTCGAGTATAGATTACCAAAGTGCTCAAGAAGCAAATCCAGGAACCTGAAAGAATAAAGCGGTAAAAAAAAACATAAACATGGAAAATATGGGCGTATACAAAGGATGTTATGGTACGAATTTCATTAGTCTTAGAGGAATGTTAGGCAGGCAATTTGAGACGGCGCATTCTGAGTAAAATTATTGAGTTATCTTTATGGATTCCAAATGATTATAGGTTGATACCGATAAATTAATATTAAATTAAAATAAAGCAATGGTTTGCATTAGAATGATAGTACTATGCCTTACTATGGGAAAATTAAGGGAAATTTCATTAGTAATAATGAATTCGCAAACAATGTTTCTAAAACTTAGCGATATCAAAATTGCTAACAATCTTATCAGTGAACGCAAATGTACTGGTAAGTGATTAATTTTGTTGTGCTGTATCTTAATATTCAGAACGGAAGGAAAGGTCTCGTTACAGGCAGTATTAACGAAAAATATTTCAGACTGCTGATATAATGAATGTAGGATCAAGTCAAGGTGTAACCCACGGTTGACCGAAGTTGTTAAAGCGTGGACTCGTGAGCCGGAGGTCTGGGGTTAAATTCCCTGCCGGAACGTTTTCCCTTAATGAAGGATTTTATAGGTTTTCTTCAGTGTTAATGGTAAATGCCTGAGAGGTCCCCTAAACTTAAGCCTGGAACGTTTTCTTCCTTAAAAAAGTCCTTTCTCAATCTAACATTTCATCTTGTGTATAGCCAGTGTACACCGCCTGTGATGCCTGTAACTGCCCATAGCTGCCACCCTAATATATCTATTATGTATAATATTTGTTTGTATTTTACATATTTTATTGCGAATGAGAAATAACATTTTATTATATAATTAGCGATATGAATATTTTAATTAGTCAATTAATATCCACAACACTAAGTAATCAAACGCCATCAACATAATCACAATATAATTATTCTCTCAATGTATTTACTATGTAAGGAAGCTACAGAAATTGTAGCTAAAAAGTCATATGAATTATCATTATGCAGCCACTCTGCAGAAATGCAGTCATAAATGCCACAACAATAGAAAAAGCGTTCGTCTTCCAAAGCCACGGACAAAGGGTTGAACCTTCCCTGGCCGTGTGAATCATATTTTTGCGAGAATTTCAATCGCTAGCCCGCTGAGAACCTCGACCTATGTGGGAGGCACATCTTTAAACCTCAGAGGGCAAGCTTATGGCCCGCTCGTATTTTCAATAAATATTTTTAGCAAATGAGATGTTAAAAAGAACTTTGGAAGGTATCCAATAACTGACGGTTTATGAAAACCGCGCCAAAAAGTGGCATGGTCAGTGTCATGGTAACTAGATTGGCATTGCCTATATAAACGCACCTTCGCCCAGTTTTGGCACGACTATTATACTAGTAATCGTATTAATATTCCGCTTCTAAGCGCGTAGTAAGACTGAGATCGCAGGGACAAAAACCCCAAATATCAATTTCAGTATTTGCTTAACAAAGCGTGATGTTGCTCGCGACTGTTGTATTCCTAAGCGGCGAGGTTCACCAATAGACCACCATATGATATAACGATTAATAAACAGCAATCCTATAATACGTCGTGTGGAGTGTTCTATTTCACCTGTTAAGGCCCATCTTATACACGTTGAGTCCCATCAACAAATATCAGCGAAAGACCGTGAGACGGAATCCCAGAGGAAGTGTTGGCGGTCGACGTGAAGCTCCTACGTCATCAACTCACACCATATTACACTTTACCCTTGACAACCTCATGCCTCAGTAGTAAAATATTTGTAAAAAGTGGAAGATTCTTTTTTTTTTTTTTTTTTTTTTTTTTAAGAAATTGCGTTCCCACACAAAATATCCTGCGTATGCCTGATATAAGTTCGTCGATATTTTTGCTAACATCTTGGCCTTAACTGATAGCCAAGGTAGCTAAGAAATAGACTTGTAAATGGGATCTGTGGTGTAAATCCCGCCAAAAGTATACTCCATACGAGTTTTTTCAAGTTTTCCTCAGCCCTAATCACATTGACCGCCACGGTTGGCCGAGGTCGTTAAGGCGCGGACTCGTGAACGGGAGGTCTGGGATTCGAATTCCGCCAGGACCGTCCTTCCTACTGAGGTTTTTTCCAGGTTTTAGGGGAGGTACCCTAAAACTTAGGCCTGGAATGATTTCTTCTTTAAAAATAAATCCTTTCCCAAAATATCATTTCATCTCATGTGTCAACAGTGCCCATCGCCTATGGTGCCTCTGTAGCGAAAACGGGCGTTAAACACCTTTCATTCATTTTATTCTAATCACATTGACTATACCCCAGATGAAATTGTAAATTAGGAGTGAAAAAATTTTATTGGGGTTGGGAGAGAAAGAAAGCGTTCCATACCGAAGTTTTGAATATCTTCCCTGCATTGCTTCTTTTCGGAGTTGATTCCTAAATGAGTCATCACTACAGCATGTCTAATAACGGTAGCAGAATGTCTTCTGGAAACGCCAACGGCTTTGCTACATCAACAGCTTTCCAATGCCAACAAATTTTACATCACCACAACAACATCATGTCTAACAACCACCGCAATATGTACTGCGTCGACAACGACACTTCCATTTTCGTCGATATGCCACTTACCTACACCAGCAAGGACCCCATTGACACCGGCAGGGCTTTCGCTGGCATCGGAACGTCCTCTGCCAACAGCGCAGTTTTTATCGACAACGCGACTTCTCTCGACCACACGGCATCTACCGACAACACAGTATGTACTGACAACACGGCTTTCATTAAGAATGGTGTTGTGACACAGGTAAGTGCAGACCTAGTCTTGCAATCTAGCTCTGAAATTATCAACCATAGGCAGAGGACGGCAAAAAAACTTTATTCGGAGTATTCAGAAACGGACACCGTAGTGAATTCGTTGCCTGCAGATGCAGATACAAGACAATGGATTTCCAGATGTTTACAGAGTGTCATTTACCAATGAGAATTTGTGAAACAATGAGCCCGGTTTCATAGGAATTACGATTTGTGATACCAAACAACCTGCTAGGCCCTTTAACATGAGCGTACGAGGTGATATCCAGAATATTTAGGACTGGTGCTGCCATCTGGTCAAAAACTTACTTTGATACTAATGACCACCGTCACCCTGGAAGTAGTTCTCTTCCACATGTATACACCAGTCCCAGCGATTCTGCCATTTTTCAAGTGCATCTTGGAAGTCATGTTCTTTGAGGGTGTTTAGTACAGCAGCGTTTCTTCTTGAATTCTCTCCATTGTGTCTAACCTACGTCCTTTCAACTTGATTTCCGTTTGGGGAATATAGTAAAGTCGCAGGGGGCCAAATCAGGCGAGTACGGTGGGTGGGGACAACAGTCATGTTGTTTTTCGTTAAAAAGCTCCTGATGAACAAGGAATTGTGACAGGGCGCATTATCGTGATGGAACAGCCAGTTCCCTTGTCGCTAAAGTTCGGGCCGCCGTCTCCGCACATTTTCACGGAAACGTCACAGTAGTACATGGAATTCACTGTTTGATTTGGGGGACGAATTCTTTGTGCACAATCCCCTTGGTATCAAAGAAAACGATTTTGTGGGGGGGGGGGTCTTGATGAGTCAGGCTCTTTCACTAGGAGGATTGTTGATTTGTCTTATGGTCATAAGCGTACAGCCAGCTCTCGTCGCCGGCAACTACCCTGGAAAAGAAGGTTGGGTAATCGGATACGGCCTGACGAAACACCTTGCAAACTTCTACACGCTGCGCCTTCTGATCTGATCCTTGGCACAAGTTTTGTGACGAAACGATAAATGCCAAATTCATCAGTTAAAATTCTTTGGCATGTCCCTTAAGCAATTCTTACTTCATTAGCAAGGTCTTCGATTGTTGGACGTCGATCCTCACGAATGAGGTGTTGGACTTTGGCAACAATGTCAGGAATGCGAGACTTCTGCAAAGAAAACTGTTTCTTTTGAGCGATTTTTTGAAAAGAAAGGCGTACCAATGAATGAAGACGTCATTAAAAGTTATCCTTGCAGGCAAGAGTTAGCAAAGCTCATGTTAAACTCCTTCTGAGGAAAATATGGCCAACGAGACAACCTGTCCACTTGTGATCTTATGAAAAATTATTGCAGGCTCATAGATGATCTGAATGACCCAGGTGTAGAGGTGCAGTATTACCTGCCTGTTACAAAGGAGACGTGAGTTGGAGGCATAGTGAACAGAAACTAAAATTAAATTATACAACCAATACGGCTATAGCAGCATACACCAGGCCCAAGCAAGAAACGAACTATTTTTCTACCTACGGAGATTAGGTATATGGCTGTGTACAGGCCGGGGCAGAGTACGAATCCTACGTTGCCATTTTTGGGCTATATGGCAGATGAGTTAGAGAAATGCGGTAAGAATGATTAAATTTCCAGGTTTGCGTCTACCGGCCAGAAAAGTTACACCATAGGCTAAATGTGGGAAGAATACATGCTCTATCTGCAAAATTAAAGGCATCACCCTAAGTCAGAATCGTGAAAAATGTAAATTCTGCCGTCAGCAAGACACACTTTTGAGGAACAATACAATGTCTGTGGTACTGAAAAGCACCCAGATTTGGAGAAATTTTATGAGCGCAGTGGTTACCGAGCCTTCGATGAAAACCTATAGCATGGTGGTCAACAAACTTGTACAGGTTCAAAACTTTCATTGGTACACGTACGGATATAAAAGAAGGCGCATTTAGACGTTTCTTCAACCATGCTTGGGGGTGGCTATGTCGCAATATCTACAAATAGTTGCTTGAAGAAATTTAATTTTTCGTGTCCTATGTTAATTGTACGTCCTTCGTGTCATGTAAAATCTAAACTTGTGAGAAGTTTAATTAGTAATGAAGGTCGACTATTTGATAAACCCTCAAGAAAAGTGTTCTGGTGTCATCCATCGGAATATTATTCTAAACCAAGTCCGTGCTTCGTGATCCATGTTGGCATACCAGATTTGGAAGCTGTTAACGAAAGGGTTTTGGTTATTTTAAACGATTTAATGTACGAAGCAATATCAAAAAGTGTCAAATTTTTTCACTAGAGGTTCACATCACAGACGTTTTGCAAACTACAAAATGCGTTTCCACTAGGAAAGTAATTTCGAGCTATATCTCCAAAATCAAATTATATTGTCGTATTTAAAAACCATGGAAATAAAATGAAAATTGATAGGTTGTACTAACAAATCGAGCCAAGGAAAGGTTAGTTTCATGCCGATTTAGAAATTATATGACTAAGGATATCGAATCGGGCAGTTTTTGTTGATCGCATTCTAAAGGTTTTGCTACCGTAAGGAATCAGTCCAGGTTCACAATATGCAATATTTTTTCCCGATTTTAAATAAAAGAGCAACTAGGGCTTTTCCGTCATTTTTGTACAGATACCAGCAGGCTGAGCATTTCTAAACTCAGCAGTCCACTGATAGCATGGCAACATGCAAACTTGACGGTGCTATTTAAGGCCAAGGCATCTTTGCGTGAAAACTATTGAATAGGGCCAAGGGCGTTTTGGAGTGTGTACACAACATGTGCAGAGGTCATGTCAGTTAGCTTATAAAATATTTGAAGAGCTTAAAAAACGAGAAAAAAACTTGCTGGATAATGTTAATCAACAAAAGGCTTTCCTTAAAATATAATACAAAGCATCTTGTGCAGAAAGACGCCTTATTACCTGCATTTCTACCTCTAATATTGGCTTCACTGGGAAGTATACTCCTGTCCAAAAATACTTAATTTTGCTGAAATGATGGCGGTAAGCTAATTATTGTAACTCCGTAGCCAAAAGCTGTAGAAAAGCTTCATCTCGTAACCAGATCAATTACCTAATAATCAGAAAAACGAATAAAGTGCAACGTTCACATTTGGCCATTCTCGATAAATGGCAGATGATAAAATATAAATTGAGAAAATGTCTCGATCTTGTGTCGCAAGTGAAGTAATCAAACTCTGAATTTAAATATGTGAGTACTGATAACATGTACCACGACATTGAGGTAAAGGAAGAATCGAAGCAAGTAAGAAGATACGTATATAAAAGCCGGTTGCCGGTTAAAAAAAAGCCAGTTCTTTCTATAATCGTCGCAGGCAATTGTGGGAAAACAATACACTCTAATATTGAGTCCTTTCTTCGAACCGAAAATAGTTACACATTGCACTATATCCGAAACGATTTCCTACTAAAAATCATCACATGATTAATATAGGCTACCTTTGGAAAGTCGACCTAAATGTCGTAATTAATAACGTTAAACAGCAGAACAAACCTTACATTTACATCTTGGCGGTGAATGAGATTTTTTCGAAATATGTTGGGTAATACCATTTAAATCAAAACTGGCACGGAAATTACACAAAATTGTGTATATATTTTCATTGCTTTTCCAAGATGTTGTAAACTGGTAAAGGATTTGAGTTCACCAACAAATCTTTAAAACATTTTTAGCTAAACATGACGTAAAGTATTACACTAAAAATAATGTTAAAGCTAGCGTTGTAGAACGTTTCAATAGTACCTTAAAGACGAAAATGTGAAAATATATCACGTATAAAAACCCTTATATATACGTAGAAGCTCCTCCTGCACTTTTACGACCCGCAATACTTTCACAGGTCCATAAACATTCTCTAAAGGACATTTTGCAGGTGTATGAAAATCCTTATGGTTAGAATGGTCCCGTGGCCATAGCATTATTGTAACAATTAGTAAAAATGTGAATAAAAAACTCACCACCATTTATATTATCATTTTAATCTGTATAACTTATATGATAAATGTGGTAATCTGTATCTAAAGATAAAAAATCTCTTTCCGGCCTGTTCCTTTTTACGGGGATTATCATACCACCGAGTCGTTAAGGAAGCAGCCTACAACTTGTCGGTAATGCAAATACCCAAGTCGGTAATGGATACGCATGTTGCGGGATTGTCTATCCCCTACCTTTAAATGATCGATAATGCAGCTACCTGCAATAAAACTAATCGGAAAAGGTACACATACTACAACTATTTCTTAACTGGCTTCTATGGACTTTATTTTTAGTGAAGCAGAAATTATTAAAATTGTAGCAGAGACCTGCAGAGAAAGATGCCCTAATAGAAGGAACCCATACCCGTATCTTTGAGTCTTGATAGATGTTTGCAAGAATGAGGATCTTTGAAACCGTACAGAGCTATGCCTTGGATCCAATGGTCATAGATTCATGTAGGTCAGAGAATTCCGTTTTTTAATTCTGGAGATCTTGAGAGATAGACAGAAGCCATTTTTAAGTAAAGAAATTAATTATAGTAGCTACTCATTGGTAACATGAGCGAATGGACATTTAGAAAAGTAACTTTCAAGTCACAAATACTTACCAGAAGGCCAACATTAACTACATAACAACGAAGAGCTTAAGGAACACTTTGCCAGAGATCATGGCTTAGACAATAGAGAAAAGCAATAAGATTCTTTTCACAGAATCAACTTCAGGTTTGCACATGAAAGGGAATGGATATGGAGAAACCAGGAGATGCCTGTATCCCGTCGCTGACAACTTGATCTATACTTGAAAATAGTCACACTGCTTTATTAAGACAAAATTGTCCTTTGCTGCGTATGTGGTCAATTTTATGCTTATACATGACGACCATCGACCCCAATCCACTCGGTATGCTGTTATTTCCACAGGAAAACATGACACAAGGCAATTATTTTAAAAGTTGTCCATTTTCAATCTACAGTATCTAAATCGTGCTAGTCACGTTACTTGCATACAATAAAAGCGTTCAGCTCTCAGAATGTGGTTTTGCCCATATCTTCGTTTTTAAACTTTTATTCGTTTGTCGCACAATATCATCAGTATAGAGTAATGAGTTGATGATATTTAGTGCAATTAAGTATTTATGTAATGTTCCGTCTCGTAAATATACCAAGGGCATTATATATGTTGTTGAAAATAAACTCGCAAATATCTTTTTGAATATCAACCGCAATTACTAATTTACTGTCAGCAATTCCATATTTAGGAACTGATCTAGTTCAAGATCAGATTCTAGTTAACAGACTTCAGCCGTATAATTCAGTTAAAAGGAGAATGAAGAGTTAAAAGCACATATAAATTATAAATTCTGCATTAATCTTTTTCTTCAGAAATTTGTCTAATCATAGATTATTTCTTAAATATTGAGTTTTTAACAGCAAGTTTCATAATTTAAACATTCGCTGTTACAATAAATTATTTCTAATAATCATATGAACTGATTGAGGGGTGTATTTTAAAAGTCGATAAATGCAGAAATGCAAAAGTTTCAGGAGATGCTTTTTTAAATTAACACAAGTAATATCACAAGAGGATCTGAGATTGTCGATAAGTCCACGATATTTTTAAGATTATTTCACGAATAAAATGATAAGTTAAAGTATAATGCCCCTAAACTTGACTCACAAAATTGTATATTTGCATTATGAATATTTAACCATTTCAAGTCAACTTGCGACAGTTGAATGTCGATTGCAGTAATGGCAATAATGAAAAACTACGGGTTTTGGACTACTTCATGAATAGAACAAGAATAAAAGTAATATATATTCAAATTCGAACACAGAACATTAACAATTATATAAAAGGTTACGCTACTTATAAATATATAACCATTCAGAAACCGTGAGACTGAAATAGACGAAAATCGACTATTATAATCACTACAGTTCCATTTATTAATACCAACTGAGAAAAATAATACAGAGATAACATTTTACTATTCTGAACGTGTTTATTAAAATTTATGGTAGCTTAGACAGGTGTTGTTATATAATTTACAAAATAATTTCTTTACCAAAACGCTTTGAAGAACCTTCTATTTTGCATTATGACTATCGATAGTTTTGTTGCTATCAATAACTTACTATCGCCTGCTAGCAAAAGTAGTGATGCGTGTTCAGAAATTATAGTGGGAGTGTAGAATTGGTTACACTGGCCATCCAGGGGACAAATGCACGTCTCGTGTTAAAGGGATTTGATAGATGTTTACAATAATCTCACTGCGATATCGGGCTGTGATTGGGGAAAGCGATTTTATGATGATGTCATATAAGTGAAATAGTCATAGTAAAGTATTATTAATATAAATATGAAATTTTCATATTTATAATGTTCTTTTAAGCACTAAGATATATTTTTGCTGTTTTCAAAGTATATTTATAATGTGAGAATATAGAGCTATTATAATTCTAAGTCGATAATTGCAAAGGGCAAAGCCAAAATGTTTATTAATTTTAAATTCAAAAGCTATTTTTTTAATTTTAACAAGTTATTATTTATAAAGAAGTCACACTTTATTGTGGTAATCAAACAGAAATATAATTTTGTCAACATTAGCACATTGTTTCATAGCAGTTTTATGTTCATGACTATAAAGTAATAATAAGCATAGATACATACAAAACAAAGTAAGTTATTCAAAAATCTCTTACAGGGATTTTCAACATTATCCTTATAAAACATTTTTGGCTGCTACTGATATTCCTAAATATTTCATGAGGTTTAAGGCGTCATTTTCCTCAACCTTGTTCTTTAGCAAAACAACTGCTGCAATTATTGACTTCAGTACCTTTTCACTGTAAGAGTTTGCTATTGACAATGTTTTCTTTCTAAATATTGAATAGATCATCACTCGTTTGGCTGTTATTTTGAAACACACTTTAGCTTGCATTACCTTTTGTATGCTGGAATTTGGGTTTTTACTTTTCTATCTTTATTTATTTCTTCCACGTTATCACTTTTTCCAGTGATTTATAATATTTAGATGGAGACTGAATTTCTTTTTTTGTCTCGGTAGGTAGGATTTTTCTATACCATGGAAGACTGACAGAACCCATAAAGTTGTGGCGCGAACTGGAAGATAATTAACAAGCTTGTTACATTTTCTGCTTTATCCCCCCCCCCAAAAAAAGAATAAGTGTGATCATCATCTACAGAAGTCTGAAAATGAATGAATTTATCGCATCATTTGCTGGATGAGATATGTGAAGATTTGGAACAAAATGCAGAGCACTAGAGGCAACTTGTGGTTTCTTCCGTTTCTATCCAAGCATAAATTGCTTCACTAATTTAACTATAGCAAATTCCCCTAGCGCTTTCCATACTGCATATTGCATAATAATTGTAAAGTTCGTTTGATATTTTTTATTTTATACTAATACTTTTGTGTAATATCTGGACTATATCCTTCTTTGATAGTCGGATGTGAAATGTACCTATAGCAAAAGATTCCAATAATTTTGACTGCTGTATTTGTTCCTTAATCAAGATATAGATTTTTTTTGTTTATATAGCACATTGAAATCATATGTCTAACAGAAAATTGTATCTATGTAAATTTTATGACGTTAAGTTCAATGAATTGTCTCTATTTAATTATTTTTTATATTACAGACCTTGACAGAGGTATACGGAATTAAGCTTCTTAAGTAATTTACGTCAGTGTTTTACTCTTTTGTTTTATTATTCATGTGCGCTATGTTTGTTTTCCCTAATTCTTTATTTAAATTCGTGTTGTTTTATTTAGCTTTAACCTTTTACAGATTTTCTTAAGACCCAACTTATGCACTTGTTTTGACAATGCTTTATTATCGAGCGTGTTGAGGTGTGATGAAGTATGGGGATATATATATATATATATATATATTTATTTACTTATTTTTAACATATGAAATGTTAAAGAACTTGCGTTCTGGAAGGTTTCTGTTGTCATAGCATGCGATGGAGCAGAGGCCTAAGAAAACAGACTACTGCGAAGCTTGAGAACTGACTCCATATTGTGCTTGATTACTTCTGAGCTTTCTTTTTGACTATTTAAGGGAAAAATATCAGAACTCATTGAACTCTGGCATCACAGACAAAGAATTTTGGGCATATTGCACTGAAATGTAATTTTTGTAGTGTCTAACACTTGTTTTTACTAATGAGGCACCACAGGTGGTGTACACTAATGATACATGAGATGAAATGATATATTGGGAAGGATTTTTTTAAGGAAGGAAACGTTCAAGGCCTAAGTTTAGGGTACCTCCTAGCATTTGCTATTTTTGAGGACTAAGGAAAACCTGGAAAAAACCTCAGTCAGGGAGGATTATCTATGAAGTCTTGGCCCTGAGTACTTGAAAATTTCTAGTCGCATCTAAGGGATAAAAATCTCTGTAATGATATAGAGGTGTCTAAGGCATAGTATACTCAGATGGGGAGTATTCGCAACTATGATCCAGCACGGCATGGTAGCTCAAATGATAGGAGCATTGGCAAGGTAAGTGGAAGATCCGCAGTTCTAGTCGCTGTCATGACCTAGAATTTTTTCTCCTTCACCTGTTTCCTAAAGACTTCTGATGGTTAACCGAACATTTGCAAATTAACTTTATTTCAGTTGCTTGCAATTTTTTTTTTCCCCTGCAGTGAGCATATGACCCATAAACCACCCGCTATTGGTTGAAGGTTATGTCATCTCATTGACCAAGTCCCTTTGGTATTGCCTTGCATTTCTCCGTCTGGACTTCATTGCTCTGAGAAATTCGAAATCTTCATCCTCAACACCTAGATCTTTATATGTCTCTAGATGATGCTGTAAATAGAATAACTTTCAACCCCCTTCTTTTGCACTTACTTACTAATTATAATAAGATACCATTTCTAAGTAGAGGTTAATAAGCAATAGTTGTAACTTGTTCATTTTCACAAATGCCATAAACAGATGATGCTTCTATATTTTCAAAACTAAACCAAATGTTCGCCATAGCTAACATAATACAATTTTGGAAATGGAAGCTATGTAACATTAGTTCAAAGTTGGCTCAAAAACTCATGACTGTAAGGTGTACAGATCAGTGTTGTACGGTGACTATGGGACGGCCGGCAGGGTTCAGCATCTACGGATTGTCCGAACGAAACACTTTCGATTTTTCGTAATTGTTTATAAGTTGGGATTTGTGCACATACAGGTTGTAACTGTACACATGCTACACATCTGTTACAAATCCGCCTTGCCTGTTCAAGCCAGAGTTTCAATACATTAATAGATTATGTATACCCTTAGGGAAGAACGTCCATGGTTGACTGTAAATACATCTTCAGCGGCATCACGAAACTCAGCATCATTAGCGGACAGCCTTTCCGAGCTTTTCTCATCGGCCCGAAGTTATGAAAGTACAAGGACAAAGCTGTATCCCAGAGGAAACGCTGCAGCGACTCTTTCTCGTATATTTCTGCAACATGCGAGTGTGCATTGTAGTGCAATATTATAACCCCATTTGTGAACATGCAAGGTCGCTCAATTTTGTCCTTACTCTTCTTGATAATGAAGAAGATAATTCATGCAAGCACCGTTTGCTGAGCCTTCTGCTCCTCAAAGAGATGCATGGGTGCTCAGTGCGCGCAAAGCATGAGGTATCCAGTCACCGGACATGTTTTAGTGATTTGAGGAGATTTTCCTTGTTCATGATGGTGATGACTATGTATGCCAAGGTCTAAACATGTTCTCATAAAATGCACCACATCATCCTAACACTGTAATGCGTTACAGAAATGCTTACCCACACATTCTTCAAATATTTCAGCTCCACTTCAGACATTATCTGCAGCTCTCACCTAACGGAGCAAACACAAAGCTCTGCGTATTGAAGCAACGATGCTACTACAAAACCACTGTGTCGTTTGGATAATATTGATATTATATTGTTAAGGAGTATTATAGAACTAATTAAAAAGTAATGAATATCTAACGAAACTTCTGAAGTGCTTGCATAAACTGAATGACAGCTTCGATATAACGAACCATACCATAGGCTTGCAGTAAAAGAGATTTGCAATATCCTCCCTTGTGGTAAGCTGCTGGTCAGAGAATGAACTAAACAGAATGTTTATTGTCGCGCAAGGGGGTGTTCAATTCAATCTTGTTAAGCTGAGAGCCAATTTTGGACCCATAGCCCTCAACGGTCCTTCTCTAGGACGACAACTGTTATAAAGGAAAACCTCGTCACACACATATATCTGTGCAAACCGTCCATCCACTTTTCATTAGCTTAATTGTATTAAATAAAGCTTATCGTTCTTGTTTAGCAAAGAGTCAATTACCTCAAGTGCACAGAGTGATCTTTGCCTCCTAGGGAAAATGCTTCTATGAAACATGCGAGAAGAATCTTGGGGGTTTTCGGTGTGTTTGCTCCTACTTCTGTTTGTTTTTTTAACCAGCTTAATAAAAGTATTATTTAAGAATATTATGCTTATCCTTTCAATTAAAAACTCAGTTTTATGTTATTCCATATTTTCAGCTTTTAAAGATTAAATTGAAAGATATGCTATAAATGAAGAATTGTCGAAGCAGAATTTATCTATATCGTTGTGCTAGAATGTTTTTATTTGTATTAAATTATTCAAGCACAACTATTAGATGCATTTAATTTGTTGGTAGAGAAGCTATTTCCAGTGGTTCTGCATAAATAAATAAAAATTTAATTTCTCCAAAAGTCAGACATTGTCATTTTCTATTTCAGATTTCACAAATGTCCGAAACGCGGGTTCGAACCCGGCCAGGATCGATGGATTTTTTCGGGCGTAAAAATCCTAAGTATGGCTTCCTTCGGAAGGGAAGTAAAGCCGTGGGTCCCGTGTCGTACATTTACGGCACGAAAAAGAACTTCAAGCCTGAAAGGGAGGCCTCTGAGCAAAATTTATCGGCCGTTTCATGCCCTGAATAGAATGGGGCGCTGATGACCTGAGGTGTTAAAGAGCGTCCATAAATAAATCAATCAAAAAAAAAAAAGATTTCACAAATGAATTTTTCTAACATATCATAAGTTTTTATATCTGTATAATTTTGTGATTTTCTACTGGAAAACAACAATTCTTTATTATAAGGTCTATGTTAATATTTTTAATGATATATCGCTCATGTTTAAAATAATTTACTTACTCTGAGATAGAATTCTTAATAAATTTTCTTCTCTGATTGCCAGTTTATAATTTTAAAATATTTTAATATGGAAAATAGTACCTGATCATCCACAGAATATCCAGTACTGTAGCTTGAAAATTAAATATTTCCGTGTACTATCAACATCAAAATTCAGATAACGACTTTAATGTAAATATTAAAATCCAAGCTGTGACAAAGAGCAACTTTCAGGGATGAAAAATTATATTCCTTTGAATTAACTTTATTCCAGTTTGATGTTAAATTTTCAGTTATTATTTTGTATAGATTGGGAATGTAATTTATTATTTGATTGTTCTTGTCATTATATACGTGAATTTCCTAATACCTACTTTTAATTTTTTTCTATTAGCATTACTGAATACCTTAATAGGCAATAAATAATTTTAAAAAACTAATACATGTTTAATAGATATTATGGAAAAAGTTTCATTAAATATGTTGACTATTTATACAGTTAAAATAAATATATATTTCAGATATGAGTAGAAAGTCCGGTAATTAGCAACAGAACTAGAAATCAAAAATTTTGTTTTCATATTCATAATACTGTACTCATACTGTAGTCGATTAATGTTTCTTAGTAATCTATCACGGAACATAAAACATGTCTAACTCATGAACACAAAGTTGCTAGACGGCTACTGGTCGCTTTCTGGCAGGTAATACGTGGTAATTTTTTTTAATAGCTGAAAATGGGAATATTTTACATAAGATTGCAACAAATGTTCCCTCTGTCAGACATATCTGGATTTAAAGACTGATGTTTCCTCCCACCTGGACTCTCATTTGTCATTGCAAAAATGTTAAGATAAAAAAAAGAGTTATGTCATAGATGAAATTGCTATGTAAGAGTTACAATTTAAAACAAATAAATTTTATCACTTAAACTACAAATTATAAAGTTAATGTCTATGAAAACTATAAATAAAAGCATGCAAATACAATATTAAGACATAAAATATGGTTAAGTAGTTAATAATCCCTGATGTTTAGCGATTTTGTCGAGTTATTAGCCAGAGTGTCATTTGCTAAGTTTTTTTAGTACAATTAGAATTATATTTTAACTCTTGTAGAGAGTATGCCGAAATATAATTAGAAGAACACAAACTATAACAAAGAATGGCAGAAAAGGCCATGAGCTAGTTATTTTTCCTTATATTATTGCTCAAGTATATGGCTTTTGAATATAAGGATAACAATTGTTTTTTTAAGAATGAATGTATTAATTATGTTTAAACCTGTAAACAAAACATTATATACTTCCCCATTCGCTTTAGATATTGGTGTAAAGTTGGCCACTGTGATTAGCAATCATTTGGCAACTCTGGAATAAAGTAGAGAACACCATGCATTCCTTACATTTAAAATATTCAATCAACCTGAACAACATATGAAAGTGTGTTATTACAATTTGTAGCCATAGTTATTATTCTGATAGCAGTTTAAACTTTTACGTCTGCACAATATGGTTATACCTCCTTAATAACATTTTATGTGTGCATTATAGGTATGTTAGATAATATTCAAAAGATGTAACATTTATCTGCAATCTAACGAAAGCAAATGATTCGGTCCTGGTGGTGTAGTGGTAACCGTACTTGCCTCCTAAAGCCAAGATCGAAGATTCAAACCCGATCAGGATAAATTGATTTTTTCCGGCATAAAAATCCTACGTATGAATTTCTTCGGAAGGGAGTAAAGTCGCGGGTCCCGTGTCGTACATTTACGACACGAAAAAGAACCTCAAGCCTGAAAAAAGAATTCTTTGAGCAAAGTTTGTGGGCCGTTTCACGCCCTGAATTGAATATGTTAAAGAGCGCCCATTAAAAAAAAGTGTCAAATTTGTCTATTAATGAAAGATGCTATTTTCAAGTTCACGCATAGACATCGCGATAAAACCAAACAATGAAGTTGATAATAAATAGCCATTTAAACACGTCTTATTACTGCTGTTTCACTTAATACGTATAAAAGCCATGGTGAATACTTCTGTAAGAAATTTTACCAAATACAGTCACAATTTCAGCAGAGAATGTAAAAGCTTGGAACATCTCCATGAGCAGCATATTTAACATGTCCATTTTTATTTAACACTTACATTTTAGTGCCAAACTTTTTTTTATCTTTCATGGATGTTTCTTTTATTCATTTATTTTTCTCAAAAGTTTCAGTGATGCAGGATCTGGATGGCCTTACTGAAGAGGCGTTAAACCAATTATTTTCTTGCAATAATAAGTTAATGACTGCCAAAATTTCCGGAGTAATATCTCTAAATATCTGAAATGAAACATTTTCTTCATGGGAATGTATTTTTCTGCTGATGTCTTATATTGTACAGAGAAGACGGACGGTAAAAAAATGTATCCTGCATGGTATATGATGAACTTTGAGGAAATATCTTATTTAATGCTCTGAATCTTTTGAATTATTATGCTCTCTGAAGATGGCATCGAAAGAAAGGGGCCTTATTAGCAAGTAAAACTTTTTTTCCTTCTCGTGCCTTATAGGGAAAGATAAAGTATAAAACTTGGAGAGCGCAAAGGTGTGAAGATGGATGCATAATTGACAAACGCAATGAGTCCTTTGGCTAATTTGGGAAGGCATCTTGAAAGTTTCTTAGATTAGTTGTATGAGCAAGGGAGGAGTGCTAAAGAAAAAAAAATCTTTACAGACCTCCATGAAGTATTTCAAACATCGTTATCTCAAGAGTGGCGCAAATATTTTTTGATGCTCGCCTGAGACGAAGTTTTTAGTTCATGGTGGAAGTACCGATATTATCACAAATTCGTACCATTCTGGAGTAGTATTAAGCTAAATATTATAACGTTGATAATTAAAAAAGTTTTTATTTGTTAAAAATACCAAAGAGTGTTCCCTCATAAATAGAGGTTTGTGCCTGTGCATTACAAAAAATGCCAACAGTATATGCCAAATCGTCCTTAAAATCCTTAGTATTTTTGGTATGATTTAATTTTAAGACAGAGTGGAAAATTTAGTTTTTCCTTTAAAAGTAGTAGTAAAATAAATTCATTTGTACTCAGGTATGAATGATTTCTAAATAAAAATTAAAAAAGAAAATTATAACTAATCTCCCTTTGAGTAGTTTAAGTTAATGGAGTATTTGAACAGCACCTTAAGTAATACACAAATATTAAATTTTAACTGAAAAATGCAAGGAACTCTAGAAGTCGAGGTCAAGTCAAAAAGTAAGTCTCTTTAGTTTATTAGTCTAAAACAAATAAACTTAGGCAGCTCTCTGCAACCCATGTACCGGCTAACGTGTAGTATTATTGCAGTACAGCAATATAACCTGCCCAACAAACATAGACGCAGCAACAGTTACAAAATGGTGAAGGCTCTGAATGAGAAGTGGAAACAGGAGGTGCGCATATTGTTCTCTGTGGAAGGAACATACAGAACGTATATTGTGTATATGTGTGAGGACGGTTGTAATATTTATCCAAGAGGTGCGGTAATGGAACCGTGAATTTGCAGGTCATGTTGCAAGTCATCTATTGGCAACAGGTTCCTTACCCATCACTGACTTTCATTTGTTTGAGAAACTGAAAACAAAGTAGGGTAAATTATTTCTACTTTGTCACTAAGTATTGAAACGGTTCAACGAGCAGACGCTGGCTTCTACCGTATGAACACTGAAAAACTAGTTTTACACGATGATAAATGTTAATTAACTTTGGTTATTATGTGGGAAAGTAAATATATCCTGTTGAAATAAAATAATCATCTTTATCTGGATCTATGTTTACTCATTTACCTATAAATATCGGGAAAATTACTTTTTGACTTCCCCCCCCCGTATAAAAGTCATGTCTTCTTCAAAAACTAAAGTTGTTTGTATCGAGTTTGTTCCATAGATCTGAAAGCATATTTATTAATGACCTAATAGTCTTTTACATGACCTTAATACAGCTACACACAATGAAAGCGCCAAATATAAACGCTCTCACAGGCAAAGACTAAAACTAACTGCAAGATGCTACCTGCATAAGCATTAAATAGACTTTGACAACTGACTTCTTCGAGTATATGGCCACGCTCTCCGGTTTAGTAATTAAAATAATCTCACTGCACATTGGCGGTAGTATCCACGTATATACAGTTCATAGAGCAGCTAGCTTTATGACCTACAGTTGCACTTTATCAGCACTTTTAAATAATATTACGTCTTAAGCCTTTAAATCAGAGTACCGCCGATACCAAAGAAAGCGTGAGGCTGCCCTTCGAACTCCACAATTTGCTCAGGACAATGTTATAACTCCACTCTCTTTACAGTGATTTGAGTTTTTAACCCTAGTATACTGCATTGCTTGAGAAACAATTTATTATTATTATTATTATTATTATTATTATTATTATTATTATTATTATTATTATTTAACTCTTCTAACATAAAAATATTTGTTATCTTTTAAAGTATTTACTTTCATATACTTGCTGTAATATTCTACACAACTCCCTTTACTTCTGAACCAATCTTTGCTCGTTGTCATACCACCATTGTTTTTTCTACTGTCTTTCTCTTGCTCTTTCTGTGGTCATCGGTCCTGAACGCTGCCATGAGGTAGAAAAGTGGTGGCAGCGGATTGAAACCATGTCACATATGTCGGATCAAGTCTGGACCATCCATCACCATTCATCATGTTGTCAAGGATCTTCCGGCTGGCCACAAGAGCAGACGTCCATCAGGTAGAAACAAAACAAACAAGGGATGACACCGACGTTAGCAATGCTGTCTGTACCTCATCCGTTCAGCATAATGTGAAGATACTGAATAAGACGGCAATATATTTGCAAATTATAAGAAACCATTGTAAGCATTGATGAATGAACGTTTTAAGAAATGCAGCAAGCGAATACAGTAGAGAAAAAATATAGGAAGCTTCAATTCATTTTTTTAGTATCATCCTACACTTTTTTTTTTTTTTTTTTGAGAAAATTTGTCTAATTTTTCTGAACTTTGAAGCAAATGTCGTTTTAGAATCGGTGGAATATAAGAAAGATGGTTTTCCCTTAATATTTTATAAAGTATCAATTATTCAGCCCGATGTTAGTTAATTTCTAGCAATTGTTCCTCAAAATTGAGTATACTAAAGAATATGCTACTTACATTATGTACATAGTGTTCATATAGACTTCCTTTGATTTTAGGCGGGAAATTTTTGCAATTGAAGGCAAATCAAAGGTATCATTTGAAGCTTAAGAGGCAATTCGTTTCACATATTTATATTTCAAGAGGCTGTGTATACAATTTCATTTAAAATTATTATAACATTTTTGTTATATCTATGAGGAATAGTTATTTTCAAAACTGTGTTTCATAACAAGAGGGTAGAATGAAAATATATTCGGCATTACAGCATTAAATTGCATTTGTAACTTATAATTAATATACTCATATTAGTAATTAAATAGATGGAGTTATTCATTCTTTATTTCTGAAAGTTCTAGAACAATAAAATGTATTTTATGACTAAATTTAAGATTTAGTTTAATTAAAAACACTCCATTTGGTAAAAATATTAAATTAATAAATAATATGTGTTTAATGTGTAATTCACACCACACAATTACTTATTATTATTATTATTATTATTATTATTATTATTATTATTATTATGGATAGTGAGACGAATTTAATAGGAAGGTGATGAGATGGTAATTATAGCTGGCCTCCAATAGTGAGCGTCAATTTGAAGTAGGATTGATGGTGGGGGGGTGGGAATTGAGCTGTAAGGAAGCTGCGTTAATTAATTTAAGCCCGTAATCTGCTTCCATGAGACTCTCTCTCTAGGGCTTTCCGCTGATTTCTGGCAGCTGTAAGCTAGCCAAGGTTCAGTGAATAGAGATTTGATATGAAATGCGCCGATAAATAACGCCTCATGATTTAGTTGCAGAGGTTATTTATTCTCCCAAACATGAATAATCAGATGCATTCACGTCTCACGGCGGATCACTGGTAAGGTAAACGTGGAAAACACGTAAATCTGGTTGCGTTTGTCAAATGAAGAAAGTGAGACTTCAGTGATATTTAGTGCAGCACAGTGGTGTTATTTGTCGAGCCTCGTTGATACCGGATCTTGTACCTTGGGCTTAGGTCGTTCATCTAACTGCCCGGGCGACGCAGCAGCACTATCTTGTCCCGGAGAATTTTGAGACTGCCCCGTTGATACCGGATCTTGAACTTTGGACTTAGGTCGTTCTTCCTCTAACTTCCCGGCAGTAACACCATCTTGGCCCATAGAATTTTGAGACTGCCCCCTTTTGAGGTAAAAATCTATTTCTTATATACTCTAGAAAAACTAACGCTTTCCCCTTAAAGCGACGCGAGATATTGTCGTCCGTCTTGTTTTACTTGAGAGAAGCTGACGGCTTCCTTGGGAGGATCCCCATCATTGATGAAACTTTGACTCGTTCTTACCCACCACGGTAGGAACGACAATCAAATGAATGGAAATATTCCTGCTCTCGTCGTCCAAAGGTAGTGCTTTCTGAACATGGTGTGAAGTTTGATGATCATTGTGGCGTATGACATTCATTGTGTTTTACTGCGCCATACTGTACCTGAAAGGCAAAGGATAAGTGGAATTTCTTGGACGGCCACCTTCTTCCAGCATAAGGAGAAAGCGACGGTACTTGCTGGCATCATCCTCCATGATGCAGGTTGTCACAAAACTTCTACTCGATGGAAGTTGGCTATACTGGATCATGCACCATACTCACTCGATATGAGCCCGTGTTACTACAATTTCTTTACAAAAATGAAAGAACCAGTTTGAGGGAAGCGTATCGCCACACGAAGCGAAATTAGTGCGGTAACTTCAGGACATTAACGAAAATGATGCGCCCTCCACATGTATAGCAGGACATAATAAGACATGACAGGATTATACTCAATTTGTTTTCCCTTGACATAAATCCCTCTAGATATTACAAACTTTTCCTATTAATTTTTATCCAACCTATGTAACTAACTACCATTTACTACCATGGACGCGAATTGCCTTATCATCAGTTATACGATGTAGATGATCCTGAATTCTGTCTAACTTCTACAGCAGCCATAAGCTCTAACCCCCTCCCTCTAGCGTCATGTATCCTAGCTTGCGTCATATTTACACTAATATCTTATTTCCGAAGGAATTGTTCCATCTCTATTTGTAACATTTTTATAGAAAGTAATGATAAAACTCAAGGTTTGCTGCAAAAAAGAAGTAGGTTTTAAATATCTCATACAAATATGTTGCAAATAGAGCAAGAAGTACATACAGGTTGAAGTAATGACTCCATTCCATAAAAAGTGTTTACTTATTTATTCATTTATGTTAATGAAGTTATGTCATAACAGACAAAAAGTAAGTAAAATAATTTCAGTAAATGTAAAGTAAAATAAATAGTGCCGGTGAGCGTACGTAAAAAGCGGGGCTAAAAGGATTATTCAAGAGCAAAGCAAATGCAAAATAACACAAGTAATACAAACATACATTTTTAAATAAAACACTATATATACAGAGGGTGCCAAAAATGTATATATACTTCAAGCAAAGGAAAACTGTGTTAACATAACAAAACTGAATTCACACAAACAGAAAATAATGAGCACTAATCATCTTAGACGTTTACAGTTACAAGTTGCTCAAAATGCCCACCATCGGCGTCGATACACTTCTGAGTACGTTGAACTACCGATTGAACAACGGTTGCGAAAGTGTCCTCAGCGATTGCAGCACATGCCATTTCAATTTCTTCCCGAAGTGCTGTCAGTGTAGCTGGTTTTCTTTGGTAAACAAACAACATCCTTAAGAGTTCCCCATAGGTAGAAGTCCAACGGAGTTAGATCAGGAGAACGCGGTGGAAACTCAATCGGACCTCTTCGTACTACCCAGTTCCTTGGATATGTCAGGCACAGTGTCTTGCATCCAGTGCGCGGGGCTTGTAGCTGTGCGCTTGTGAGCATCACATACAGTGCCAAGAGTCTCAAATTTGTCTCGAATGGGTGCAATTGTTACTCGCGTTGGGCTTTCTATTCTGTACACGTCTTCATTGCCTTTGAACTTCAACAATATTCTCGGTTTTCCCATAACACTTCAAAATTGCTTTGCGCTGTTCAAACGATAATCTTAGCTCCATTTTGCTGTAGCAACGCAAACATAACATAATGTGATTCACATCTGTTTACAGAACATCATACTACACATTACGGTTCTTTTTCGGTCCAACTTTGAAACACATTAAATAGGTATCTACTGTGAATGTGTCGATACATTTTGACATATATATATATGCCAAAATGTTTATTTTAAGTTATGATTGTTATTTCTACTTGTTTTACTAGATTGTTTGATTATTATTAATATCTTTACAAATATTTGTTTTAGGAATTTATTATATTATGAATGATGTGATTGTTTTTATTGAATGAGAACTATTAAGACTAAATTATATATATATATATATATATATATATATATATATATATAATTGGTTTATTAACGGATGCTCTTTAACATCTCCAATCACCAGCATCCCATTCAATTCAGCGCCTGAAACGGCCGATATATTTTACTTGGTCTCTTCTTTCAGGCTTGAAGTTTTTTTTTTGTTTTTTTTTTTTGTTTTTTGTTTTTTTTTATGTGTCGTAAATGTACGACACGGGATCTACTGCTTCACTTCCCTTCTGAAGGTAATCATGCTTAGATTGTTTATTTCCAAAAATCCATCAAGGGTCTAAGAGGCAAGTATAGTTACCGGACTGCCAGACAGACACAGTAGACACGGAAATGATAAGTATAAAGCAGATGTACGTAAGATAAATATACATAAAAAGGCTTAACATACATGACATAAATTCGGAAATGCAGCAAGTGAGGGTACATCCAAACATGCTCAATAAGAGAAAATTGTATATAAAAGTTTCAAATACATAAGTAAAAATAGAATGAAAAAAAAAAAAACTAAAACAAAACAAAAGAGCTGCACACTTCACAGTTATGAGTTAAGACTTATGCGTGCCCCATACGAGTATTTGTCTACGTACTCATTAAGAGCGGTTAGCTATATATTCGCTTTATGGTATTTTGCCCGACGACGCGTCTGTTTCCTACGTGTTTCATTCATTTTGTTTTAAATCTGGAACTCTTCAATCTCTCTGCAACACTCTGTTGACACTGCAAAATCATCTGCATCCACCAGCCTTTTCTCCTTTCTTTTTTCCTTTCTTTCGCACCGTATTGCTGCCTAATTTGGTGCAGGGGCGATGTGATAAGCCCAGTTTGCCTCAGTCCCTTTCTTTCCCGTCCTCTACCTATCAATCTTCCTTTCACTCTTCTTCTCAATCTCTCGCGCACGTCATAACTGCAACAATGGCTACACGTGACCCGGCCTTTGTTCCTTGTTTATTTATGTACGCATGCGCCTCGCAAAAGGCACGCGGGGGTTGAAAGGGATACAGTGGCTTCATGTCCAGGCAAAACATCCGACAGTTTTCTATTGTCCATTTCATATTAGAACCCTTATACGTGACGGCGGGAGTGAGAACAGTCACGTGCACAGATCAAAACAAAGTAGCATTGCGAGGCGTTCTCTGCACCAATGAAGTTTGCAGCTGAGTCAAAATTGCAAAGAACTCATAGTAGAAATAACGCTGAGGATTAACCAATTACTTCACATAACCGCATCACTTGACAGGCAAGATATTTTTACTAATAACTGACATTGCAGAAAAAGATTTAATGAGTTGCAATTTCTGTATGGGAAGGGAATGTTTGGGAAACAAAATGTTGCTTTGTTTGTTTTTTTTAATATGCTCTATTGAAATAAGTATTTTGGAAACGTTCTAATTTTTTAAAACTTTTCTTTGTGCGTTTTACCAAGCTATTTCTTCCTCTGCTTCTTTAGGTCTATACCCGCTCTCCTCCGGTATTGGCATTTAGCTCCCTGGGTCTTACCAGCCATTGCCTGTCAATGAGACACACACACACACACACACACACACACACACACATACACACAGAGAGTCTTCCTGAATGGGTTTAATGTCAGAGAGGCCTGAAAGACATGCACGATGAAGATGAAACGGAAGGTGAATACGTAGTAGAGTAATATTAACCCGGCAGTGTCCTTTCTGAAGATGAACCTGAGGCCAGCGACCGCAGGATTTGAACCTGGGACCCCAAGATGGCGAGTCCCAAACGTTACCACTTGAACTATTCCACTCGGTTATTTTACCTAAAATAATCACCTCCTTTTGCATTAACACTGCGCTTATTTTTAGATTGTTCGTTAGTGGCAGATGGTAGCAGCCCTTCGTCACTTTCCGAGGACATGGTACACGTAAGCTGCAGATAATGTGCTTAGAGGAGGTCCGATATATCTCATGATAAGTCACATAGACCATGCACGTGGCTTCACATGGGAGCAAAAGAAGTTTTCTCACGGAGCTAATGGACCCGTGTCCCACCTAATCAGGGGTGTCACATCCTTTGTGGTAATAATTACTTGGATAAGTCAAATAACAACTTAACCACCTTGCTAAAATTTCGTCTATACTTTTCCTAATGATTCGTTGTTTTATATTAAATCGCTGAATTGATTTATATCAAATGCTTTTTAATATGAAAGTAAATACAGCTAAAAAAAAGTAATGTAATGTATATTAAATGCACTATATCTCAGTTATATAATTTAATGACCTAAATTTGACTCCCTCCCTTAAATATTTTGACAATTTATGTGGATGTGTGCTTGACGGGAAATCCCCAAGAAATAAGGTAACTTTGAAATACCAAAGAAAAAAAATGGTTTGCAATTTCAAACAATGGCAACAATAATGGATAAATAGAGAAGAATGTAAAATAAAATTCTGTTTTGAATAACCACAAACTTGTAGTAAAACATAAATCAGTTTTAATCATACAAATTGTGTCATCGTAGCTCTCTAATAAACCATTTAAATTGTTATAAAGCACTTGAAACGTTAAATTTAATGCATTGAAACTTCAAATCTTCGAAGCTTAAAAATGCAGGCAAACAAACACTAGAACACGAACATACTATAAAATCCCCACTTTGACAATGCCCCTTCCTTGTTTCAAATAAACTCATTTGCTTAAAAATTATACTTTTTCTCCTAGTGAAAAATTATTACAATGAAAATTTTAAACAATATAAAGCAATAAAAACCTTTATACAGTATTTTTCTAAAACACATTTCACATAATTTAGAATGAAGAGCTGAAACGTATATTCTTCCCAACCTCTGGAGTCTTCATTCTATGTTTCAATGAAGAAACCTACAGCAGGCCACTCAAAAACACCATGCATTTTAAAAGATTCTATCACTTTGAACCAATGGCAAACGAGGCCTGCTAGGTATACCGCGGCCAAGTGAGGAGGAAGGGAAAATAAGAGACAAAGGTTGGCGCATCGACATGCAAAGGAATGCGCGCAAGAACGGCACTCGAATGAAAGTACAAGCTTAGTTCTTAAAAGTTGACATAACATCATTTGGATATCTGTGGGAAACACGTTGGCTTTCTCCTTAAAGATCAGCGATATTGAATGATTTTGATTGCTATAATACAGTAATTGTGTGATAAATGCTCAGTGACTGGAATTGTGGCGAATTATCAAAGAAAATATACGGTTTCGTGGCGTATAAACCTTTTATTTTAATTTCACAAGTCAACAGTTTTGTATATATTTACAAAACGTAAAGAAATATCTCGAGGTCACTGGCAGGCTTCACTATAGTGAATTGATTTCCATCCACGTAGTGGAAATCTGGCAGCAAATCTATGTTGAAAACAAAGCAGAAGAAGTTTTGGCCCATTCAGTACGGATACGTGTACACAACTCCCAGCATCTACTGCCAAACTTTCAAAACATCAAATGCTCATTTACTTATTGGTCCGGCCTTAGGTAAAAAAATGGCATTGCAAGAACCACTGTGCAATTTACAGAAAAACATGCGCTCATAAAGGTCACATTTTGCATTAATGCCTCCCGGTCGCAAGGATTACTTTTTGAGGTAAGAAATTTATGGTCTATGAGGACCTATTTTAATATTATGGACGTTCTTGTCGTTGTATATTTGTACTGATAAGTTGCTGCTCGAGTAATCGGAAAAATGTACTGATGATACACAGTAAACACTATTTTGAAAAGTATGGGCTTTCTGACAATTCTACTCTTTAATTTGAAGCACACCTACCTGGTTCACTGGACCGTATGGAAAATAATTTATTACGTTATGAGTACTCGGCTATCTATTGTGTGCCTAATTTATAGATTGGCGATACACTGTAAATGCATTATCATTAAAGATTCTTTTCTAATTGGTGAAATTGTTATTTATTACTTAAGGTGATTTTATTGTACTATGTTTTTAAATTACTAATAACGAATTGGAATGTTTCAAGAAAAACGCGTCGCATTCTGCTTTTAAAGAAGAGGTACTTCGATTGATTTTTTTAACATTTTATAGTGATTTACAGTATTGTATTTTTTTTTTTATTACAAACTGGAGTTTCTTTCAAATCGTGTTCTCTCTTTTTTTTCAATCCGAGCATTTATTACTAATGATAGTATTTTACAGAGTGCAGTGAACTTAATCCCTAGACATGGCCATGTTATCATCAGATCAGTGGCGTGCAGACAGTTCATGTTTTATTTTTTTATTACCGGAATTTTGAACGTGTAGACCATAACTTAGCTATCTCAAAATGTTTGTGTCCACTGTGCAATTCCTCCAATTTTGTCGGTTGAATTCAGAGATACCCGGTATATTTATCTCTCATTCATAAGTATATCCTCGTTAGCCATGGGGTCTTGGTGGTGTAGTGGTAACCATACTTTCCTTCTAAACCTAAGATCGCGGGTTCAAATCAGGGCAAGATCGATGGATTTTTTCGGGTGTAAAAATTCAAAGTATGGCTTCCTTCGGAAGGGAAGTAAAGCCGTGGGTCCCGTGTCGTACATTTGCGGCACGATAAAGAATCTCAAGCCTGAAAGAAAAGGCCTCTGAGTAAAATTTGTTGGCCGTTTTACGTCCTGATTTGAATGGGACATTGATGACCCGAGATATTAAAGAGCGTCAGTAAATAAATCAAATCAAACAAAACAAATTAGCCAAGTGCAAGTGGAAACAAAAAATGAAATTCTCCCATTGCTTGGGCACCCCTTCAAGCGGAGCTTGTTCACTGTTACTGTCCTAGACTGCTCTTGACTTAAACTATAAGGAACATTATAATCGCTATCAGACAGTATATCGCATTTGCTAACATTTAAAGTGTTTCAGGTTATTAGAGAGGAAAATGTGGCAACTTGACATATATACAACTTGCAAGTGAGGTTCTCTAAACACTGCTTCAACGTCTTTGTCAGTGATTGCATCATTATGAGTAGAAATGAGCTCATCTAAATACCATTAGTTCATTTTCAAAATAAAACACATGAACAATAATTCCCTAATGATCTCAGATTTGAAGTAAACACAAATTCTTTGGATTTTTCTCGAAGATAAAATCAAATCTGTGATTAAGGAACTTCCATGCCCACCACTGAATATGTTTCTTAGCATTTGCTATGGGAGCGGTAGTGAAATCTTGCAAAAATTATTTTCTGCTAATTCATCTTAAGAAAGTTTTCATCAATCACCTGGTTTGAGAAAGTCAACAACAAACTTTTTTAAAAGTAAAGTTCAACGGAGTTAGACCCGGAGAATGCGGTGGAAACTCAATCGGACCTCTTCGTCCTATCCAGTGCCTTGGGTAGTGCCTTGCATCCATTGTGCGGGGCTTATTGCTATGGTAGGTCTCCCAGACCTGCCATAGCGAATATCGCATATGTGAGTCTCACATTTGTCTAGAATGCCCACAATTACTACTCGCCAAAATACATAAATGTATTAAATAAAATTTAAAGCCTGAGCTTTAACACCTTATACAAAATATTTTCTATAACTGCGACTATTGACGATTGAGAAACCTGAGTCATTGTATTTACGAGTTACAATGTACAGTGGAGAATTTTCTGGGACCCTGAATCAAACACATACTTAGCAGACTCCACAGATAAGCACTGAACAGAACCAAAATTCCCTCCAGCCCTGAAATAAGGCAACATTTGGAAATGGCAATACTGACTTATATGGTTAGAAAGTGCATATTAAACTATGTTATTGATGAATAGCTGCATACGGTATAAGGCAGTTCAGTGTTCATAAAAGTTGTGAAGATGCATTGGCCTTGGCACACCTTAAAATGTTGAGAATTGAAGTGAAATTTCAGTTAAATCGTTGCCATAAGTTTTGCTTCTTGAAACATAGCTGAAAGTGTGCCATATGTGCTTTTCAAGAGCTGTACGATAATGACCTGACGTTCTCCCAGGATTTTTTTTTTTGTCCGGTGCAACCAAGGAAATTTCAGAGATTAGGAAATATTTCTTCATTCTTTTCAGTCCTGTATGCGTCAATGCTACAGTTTCAACTTTTCGATCATTTGTTTATTGTTGTCTTCAACTTCAACATCTTCATTTTTTCTTCCTTGAAAACTTACCTTTAACTTATTCAAAAGGGTGAGGATATCTGGCAAATATGCTAATTTCACTAACTTAGAGCTAAAACTGCTTATCCAAGAGAAATATTCTTATTTCGCACTTTCAGTTCCAGAATGATAGTCAACAAACTTCACAGGGTTGCAAAAGTTGATGTGTTTCACTGTCTATTTCTTTGCTAAGCTGCTCAGCGTATCTTGAATTGAATTCCTGTTTTTTATAAAATGGAACAGCTTGACTATTTTATTTAATCTGTTCAAACTTTTCTAATATCTTCTTTGCAATTAAATCTTCCCAGTGTTAGCAACAGTAACGAGTAATAGCTTTCGCCTCAAAAAATCTTTAACTGAACCCTCAGCTTAATTTGTGCTAATTCCAACGTATTTCAGTTCCTTTTATGAGATATAAATTCCTTTGGGGCATTACTTTTAGATACTCATATCTAACATGGTACATCAACGGTGAATATTATGGTACAAGTATAATGTTTTCGGCATATTATTTTAAGCTAAACTCAGGATAAATGGCATATCCACTATTTTCTAGTTCTTTCCACAGTAATTGCCAAAATATGGGGGTTACCGAGATTTTGGAATCCTCAAGTTTCACGTACCCAACATCATAGCATCCCTTTGAAAGATTGTTTTGCAACCAGATGGTCAAGGTTAAATTAGTTAACCTGAGGATATTAACCATTTTTTGAAGAATTTTTAAAGTCCGAGACAACACAGGGATAGACACTAATGAACCATGAAAAGAAATTACAAAATTGGGAAAGGAGTTTTTTTTTAAGTAAGGAAGAGTGCTTAAGGCTGAGGCAGCATTTATGAGCTGCCCCCTTCATATTTAATTAGATTAATTGTAGCAAATAATTTCGTGTAACTTCGTTTTAACCATGGGTGTAATGTCATTTCCCTGTACAAGTATTCAGTTATGTGAAAAATGTTATTTTCTCCCAAGTGTGCAGAAAGCTACCGCAGCCATAAAATCTGATCTGGGAATTTCTGTAGCCTTTTGTAGCAACATTTGTAAAGAATGCTTGAGCAAGCTGTTTATTGGTATTCTGTTAGAGAATTTCTCAAGCAGGGTAGGCACCATAAAACCTTTGGCGACTGCAGGGATGAAAAGACAGGCCTTTAACCTCTTGAAGGAAGAAGCCAGCCGCTACATGGAAAACGTCACGTAGACCATGTCTATTTAGTTTGCAATTTTGCGACCAGCAGTCAGTTTTTGCAAGAGTATTCAGCGGGGCAATGTCAGTGGAAGGGCTTTTTTCAGTTTCGTTCAATTAGTGCAAAGCGATAGTTAGTATTGCAAGAATTAAGTGGACAACCTTTATTAGTTAAGTGCAATAGTGCAACAGTTTATATACAAGAGTGTATGAGCAATAAATGGTGTCATCTTCCATAACAAATAAAATATTGTTAATCTCCAAGACTCCTTCCCCTATGGTCACAGTACCGTAAAAGTATCCAGCATTAGAGTCTCAACAGCCGTGGCAAAACTGTAAGACAGCGGAAACCATCGTCGGAGAGGAAGAAATTATTTACCCCTGAGATTACATCCAAAACCTAACAATTCAAATTTCCTTCTTCCAAAATCTTTACCTCTACATATTTAAATATTTTAATTAGCCATCCTCTTTCTTTTTTGAAACTGCTGCAAGGCCTCAGTTTAGGGTACCCCCCCAACATTTGCCATTTATCAGCACTGAGGAAAACTTGCAAACAACCTCAGTCAAGGGGAAAATTCCCGGTAGGAATGGAACCCCAGACCTTCCGCACAGAAGCCCTTGCCTTAACGGTCTGTGATATTAATGAAGTTCACGGGTAGATTCAGTCATAAAATTAGGGTATGGCCGCCTTAGGTACTCCAGTTCAGAAATGTTTTCCAGAGATAAAGTTTAAAGTACAAACAACCAACTTAAACATTCGACCTTTAAGGAGACATCACGTTGTCCTAAACAGCACATACATGTGCCAGTTGCTCGACACACATACACACCCCTTACATCTCTTGTTGCACACCGCTGTGTACACACACAAAACTCACAAACGTCATATTTTTTACAAACAATAACTTTATCCCCTAACACTCCCACCTCCTAACTCTACTAAACCTCCCCTCTAGGATTTACTGCAATACAGCCACAATTATTCTTCCATGTTATCGCTGGAAGCACCCCGGATCCACCACCAGAAATGAAAATGAAAAGAGTGCTCGGCCGGGTTGAGCTGGAGGGAGGGGGGGGGGTTGTGTCACACTGGCACTACGTCATGGGGTGATACGCTGCGCCATTGTTTGCTACTCTTTTTACATCAGAGCAGGAAGAATAAAACTCAGGGGGGACTCAATGACCAAGTTTTGTCGCCGAAACATCGGGTCCCATTGCGAAAGTGATGCTTTCCTTATGTCATGTTGCAGTAACGGCTCTAGCCTAGAGCTGTCTTGTACAAACTGCAGGATGCAATAAGATTTGCGTTGCAGCGGTTTTAAATAAAGAAGGAGATGGTTTAATTAAATAGGAAAATATTACGTGGAGGGAAAGATTTTGTAAGGATTTACTTTGATTGTTTCCGCTGACTTATATTTTGCCACGGCTGTTGAGACTCTGCTGCTGGATACATAGGGATTGATTAATTTGTTTTATTTGCGGACGCTCTGTAACATCTCAGGTCATCAGCGTCCTATTTAATTCAGGGTATGATAAGGCTGATAAATTTTGCTCAGAGGGCTCTTCTTTCACGCTTGAGGTTCTTTATCGTGCCGTAAATGTACGACACGGAACCCACGGCTTTACTTCCCTTCCGAAGGAAGCCATACTTAGGATTTTTACTCCAGAAAAAATCCATCGGTCCTGGCCGGGATCGAACCCGCGATCTTGGGTTTAGGAGGCAAGTACGGTAACCACTACATCACCAGGACTGACTGTGACTATAGGGGAAGGAGTATATGGAAATTGATAAGATTTCTTGTTATGAGAGATGAAACGCAATTTATTGTTCATAAACTATTGTACCTAAAATGTCCTGCCGTTATTTCCTGGAGAATATGTGCCACATTCGCATTATTTTCTTAAGGCAATTAGAGGTCACTGACTTGCTGGTGTCTGTTCGCGGATCACACGAATTGGCTGAATATAGACATTTTCGTAGCGAAAGTGCCTGAAGCGAGAATCATTTTATTTTCCGCTTAGAATGCAATAATTAGTGTAACTGTAAACAATTTTAAGTTGATCCCACTCATATTTTTGGAAATATATTTCTTATCGTTTAAAAATATTTATTTGTTTTTATTATTATTTTATATAGTTATTATTTTTTCGCTTTCATTATGTATGTACGGTCGTTGACCCACGCATCTAACATATTTGTAATAATTATATAGAATTTTAAAGCACTAAAGATACACCACCACAACTTATGACAAACTATATATAATTATTCATATATTTTATTGAATATAATTGAAGTTCGAGAATCTTCGTAACTTTAATAGCGTTTGCGAATACTAAAGTGGAAGTCCTGATTTCAATTCCAGGTCAGGTCAAGCTGTCTAGGTAAGGTTATTCGGAGTTTTTTCTTACTCTGAAAATATAAATTCTTAGCTATAATAATAGCTTTAAGGCGCCAAGAATTCATTTGCGCACTAATTAATTCATTTCATTCATCCATAGGTTTAAGGACCTCCTTGGTGCATGCTAATCGTTTCACTTTCACCATCATCTCCACTGGGACAATATATGGGCGTCCTGGGCTCCGAAGTTCACTACAATAACACCATGCTCTGGGGCAATGCCAACAAGCTAATGAGTCACTGGGCTGGCATTGGAACAAAACAAATAATAATTTAACATCCTATGTTCGAGATACAAAACAACTTGTAGATTTATATTAACAAGTACAAAGTGAGTGGACAGATTATGAAATTTCATCAAATAAGAAAAGATATAAAGAATATAAAGAGAAGGTTGGAGAAAATGAATGTAATTTTACTTCTTAGAAATTTCTAAGCACAATTCTTCATCTAATGGTTCAGCAGACGCATTAATGATGTTTAGCGCCGATTTTCACTCTGATGATAACTGAGACGAAACATTTTGAGAAATAAATTATATTTGGAAAGAAAGCGTTCCATGGCTTTGTTTTAAGGTATATGTCATTTACTTAGCTGAGGAAAGGCTGGAAAATGCTCAATAAGAGAGGACGGTCCTGGAGAAAACCTTAGACCTTTCCTTCACGACCTCGACCAGCAACCTTGGTTTTACTTTCTTTCATAAGTATCTTATTATTATCTATGCTTTCGAAAATCGTTATTTTGAAACTATAACATAAACCAAATATTCCACTGACAGTAAATGCTGAAAGAGCAGAAGAATATGAAAATATGTACTGAAAGGAAATTATTTCATAATTGCACAATCCCAAATGATGATACTATATTATAATATTAAAATATCGCTCGTTTATCATATATACTTTTCCAGGTCTATGTGGTGATTGCAATAGAAATCTGACAACAATAAAATTTGGTGAAAGTTAAAATAATTACGAAAAGAACAGTTATTGAACTTTGATCTAAGTTATATGATTGGGAGGACTGCTAAAGAAATATGTTGTTGTATACAAAGATTTTAATATCTGAAATCATTAGGGTTCTGACATAATAATGTTATATTTTAAAACGAATCTTTCTACCATCCAAGCATTTGTTGAAGTATATTATTGAATAAAGAAATTAATCAACTGGAAGTTTTTATTTTATTCACCAAAATATATGAGAAAATCGTGATAATTTTAAAGTAAAAATCAAAGAATAACTGAGATTTTAGTCTGTTAAATAGTTGTTTTTTTTCAAAAATGTCTTATTGTGTTGGCAGGCCATTGGGAAAAAATATTTAACTCTAATTAATAAATCGCTTTTCATGAAATAAACCATTTCATCATTCTTTTCTCTCGATATATTGTACCTTGGATTCTGCATTTTGATTAAATGTCTGTTAATTTATACATAAATGAGAGTGCTCTGAAATTACTTACTTTGCTCATGTGGATTTGGCATGTATGTGAAAGCGAAAGTACAAAAAATCCATTTTATTCACTACAGAACGGTGGATAGTACTGTTCTGTATAGGGGTGCACATATCATAGTATAGAGTATTGCTAATATAGTGACCCCCTACCTATCTGGGGACTATTTAGCCCTCCATCCACCTTACACGTACCCCTACCCTTCAACACACACATACACACATTGTCTACGCTTGAATAGCTCGAAGCACAAGCGTCGAACGGCTCCAATTTTGCGCTTCGTAAGCGTCCAATAGCAAGCGATTTAGCGGTAGCGTGTCTGCTCCATTGTTGGCCAATAAAGCATTGTACTGTTATTGGGGTGGCAAGTGAAAGGGTAGGGGTGTGGGTGTCATTGTTGCGAGAGTCATTAATCACACGCTGGAGCGACAGTAACATGGCACATGGGGTTTTGTGAGAGGGTGTCGAGCGTAGGAGAGGGGCAGGAATAGGAGGGGAAATATTTGTAGAGCTGGAGGTGGAGGGCGGCATTCGTACTGCATTGACAACAGTTAAAATACAGTCCTTTCTTTTATGATTGTTTTATACTGCAAAAATACTTGTTGAGGGGTACGTAATAACCTTTAAGACTCATCTTGAACGATGTTAAGTCCACTGGCGTTGTTGACAAAGGTCAAGAATAAGAGAAATTGAAAAAAAATGTACAATAAAAAGTTTAATACTACAGCACTGCTAGTACCTACAAAGTTACGACATTAAATTTCTCCATAGCTGATAGAAAGTCAGCATTCCAAGCCGTACAGTATAATTGTCAAGTAGAATTACAGCGCCAAAATTATTTATAGGCCTCTTTAAGGTTTCGTAGGCTGGTTTAAAAATAGTTAATAGTCTATTTAATATTAAACATAACTATTTATAACGGGACCTTTTTGCTAACATAGGTTTAGGATGTGTATACTTGAATACTAAAAGCCCCCTCATTAATGGATGACAATGAAAAAATGCAAATCTTCTGACAACCTAATAGGAAATATCAAAGTTTTACACAGAAGCGTACTTAAACAGACGCTAAGTTAATTGCAGCAGTGGTAAAACTTTCTTAATTAAACCTGCAACGTATGAGTACATCTTAAGTCAAGAAGAAAAAAATAAATGATTAGAAAAAAAAGTGTCCCTTGAAGCCTGAATAAGTAGGTGTCCACTTCGGTACGGTTCAAATACCGAGAATGCCAAAAAGAATGCACACTTTCACAGTAAATATCTATTTGATATATTTCAAAGTTGAACCGAAAAACAACAGTAATGTGTAGTATGATGTTCTGTAAACAGATGTGAATTACATTAGGTTTTGCTAGCGTTGCTACAACAACATGGAGCTAAGATTATCGTTTGAACAGCGGAAAGCAATTTTGAAGTGGTATATGAAAACCGAGAATGTTGTTGAAGTTCAAAGCAATGGAGACGTGTGTGCAGAACAGAACCGCCAACATGAGTAACAATTGCTGGCATTCGAGACAAATTTGAGAATCACGGTACTGTATGCGATGTCCACAAGGGCAAGTCTGGGAGACCTCGCACAGCAACAAGCCCTGCTTCTTCGACTATGGTTATTGAGCACTCACCGCAGAAATCTACAAAGCAATGTGCAAGTGAGACTGAGATTAGCAGAACCAGCGTACATCGTATTATTAAAACAGCGAGGTTGAAAGGTTTCATCCCAAGAGTTTTGCATGCATTAAATGAAGATGATCCTGATTGGCGAACGCAGTACTGCGAGACACAATTTAAGTTGAACGGAACTGTTAACCGGCATAGCTGTATCTACTGGTGTGCAAACAATTCACATGTTATTTTGAAAAAGACTATTAATTTACCCTGTAATTAATGTTTGGTGTGGGTTTTCATATAGGGTTCTAATTGAATCATTCTTTTTTGAAGGAACAGCAACTGACTCAGTGTACATGAACATGATACGCACATCCTCATTCATACAATCTATGGAAATGAGGAATTTTACTTCCAACATGATGGTACACCATCACATTACCGCCGAGATGTACGTGCGAGCCTTGATGACAATTTTCCAAGGCACTAGATAGAACGAAGAGGTCTACCATAGAAAACCAGCTACACTGGCAGCACTTTGGGAAGAAATTGAAAGGCCATGTGTTGCAATCACTGAGGACACTTTGGCAAACGTTGCTCAATCGGTAGTTAAACGTACTCAGAAGTGTAACCGCCGGGAATTTTGAGCAACTAGTGTAGCTGTAAAAGTCTAAGACGATTAGTACTCATCATTTTCTATTTGTGTGAATTCAGTTTTGTTATGTTAACACATTTTTTTTCTTTGCTTGAACTGTGTATGCATTTATTGCCACCCTCTATATAAGCCGAAATTTTTATTTTACCACTTATGAATACAACGCTCTTTGAGACGTTACGAGTGAGAATTTCAGGAATAGGGGAAATCCATTCACTTTGCACAGCTGCTTCGTTTGCAGTAGCATCATGCTTGAACAAGAGATACACTAGTTGATTACTTTATTATTAAATTTTTAGCGTGGAAGGGCTTAAAGGGTGCTAAACTATTCAAAAATGAAGGAGACAATATGGGGGTAAGACGATGTCTAAAACACAAATGTGTAAATGGCACAAAAGGTTAGCATAAGGACGAGAAACTACAAAAATTGGTCACCAATGTCGACCTGGAAGACTGTAACAGAACCAGAAATTTGGAGCATACTTGACCTTAAAGTGTGGCTTTATTTGAAATCGTTTGTGATAAAATTATGGAAAAGCTGAATTCTGGGAAGTTTCTCTTGAAGTTTTCTGGGACTGCCAACGAAAATTGTTTATTGATTTTTTTCATGAACATCGAAAAGTCAATACTTATTATTGCCAGTCTCTGGTTGAAGAAAAGCGTGATATTCGCGAAAAAAGATGTCAATAATCGATTTGAGAAGTTTTTTTCCTACAAGACATCACTTATCCAGATGTAATTTCACTGGAGAGCATTGAAAAAAACCTTTCCGATAGTGCAGACTTAATTGTCTTGCAATTTTCATATATTTGGATCATTAAAAGGAGGTTTGGATACCGACGCATTCGTATGCAATTGGATTAAGAGCCTTCCTATCAGATGGAGAAAATCTGTTTTATAAATTGGTTTCAATAAATTACAATAAAAAGCCGGTAAATGATTAATTCAACCTCGCAATTCCTAATATTGTGAATTGAGTTATGTACTTTTTTATAATGACGAATTAGTAGCAAGATTAGAACTAGTTATATGCATTGAGATTATCAATGTGCTCATTCTTTAATAATCTTATTAGAAACGCCATTGTTTTTTACCAGCCATGTCCTATAATAGTCGTTCAAATAGGACTTCCGTTCGGTTACATAAAAATAACTTTTTCAAAGATTCATAAAGATATTAATTAACCTTGGACTTTTGACAAAGCTTGTAAATACAGAAGGAGCGATCACCAGCCGCCACTACATTTACTTCTAAGTAGACTAGAAGCGTTCTTTAAATTAATTTTCACCATATGCCGCCGCCCCCTAAAATATGGTGTTAAGCGTTGTTGGTGTGAGCTACGGAAAAGAAATAAGGTCTGCTTAATTAATATGAACTAATGATGGTCTTCAGCCTCTTGAAGTGGTTGGGGGAAACATGGAAGGAGGAAGAAAGAGACAAGAAGAGACATAAGAAAAGGGAGGTTATGGAGCCTCCATTAAAAGGCTGAAGTAATTAGGTCTACTTAAAATGCAATGACGTTATACGATCTTAATGATGTTCAGCACTCGGCTCTTTAGCCTTTTAAGGCATAACGCAACAAGAAAAGACACGAAAAAATAAAAATAAGAACAGCCTTCATTTTATTGGGTTTTCTGTTCATATCTGCATGAGTTCGTCGAGATAGTGATCAATCAGATGAATATTTTACTAGTAATCTTATATAAATCTAAGGTCCCTTGCAATATTATGAAGATTATAAAAACGGTACTAATAATGAGGCGTTGACAATACAACAGCATTTTCGACGTATAAGGTTATATAGTTATTATTCAAATAAGAATAGAAAAGGAGGATAGCGATTGGTTCACGCACTATGCGTAACGGTTGCTTTTGGTTTTGCAACAGTTGAGGGAAGTCAGTCAATGAAGGCACACACCGACGAAGATTTGTAGTAAAATACTTTGTAATTATGTGAAACTTTTCAAGAGTAACAGAATATAAATCAGTTATTTGCAACACCAATAGACCGCCACGGGTGGCCAAGGTCGTTAAGGAGCGGACTCGTAAGCGGAAGGTCTGGGGTTCGAATTCCGCCAGGACCGTCCTCCCTGGCTGAGATTTTTTTCAAGGATTTCCTCAGTCTTCATAAATGGAAAATGCCGGGGAAGTACCCTAAACTCAGGCCTGGAACGTTTCCTTCCTTAAAAAAATCCTTTCCCAATATATCATTTCATTTAGTGTATCAGTGTCCGCCGCCTGTGGTGCCTCAGTAGTAAAAATGGGCGTTAAACACCATTTAAAAAAAAAATAAAACACCAATAGTATTATTTGTCAAAAGATTCCTTGAAATTCTTTCCCCCCCCTCTCTCTCTCTCTGCTTATTTAGTATTTAATTTTATTTAGTGGAAGAATATTTGTCGGGGATCAACTCCCCCCAACTAGATTTGTGAGTTTTTGTCGTTTAAGATGCCTTCTGTATCGCGACAAAATTCAGCAATAATATTGTTTGGACAATGTTCTCTATTGTACTGTGGTATTTTAAAATAGCATTAAGTACAATGCAGGTAAATACACACGGCCTGTTCAATAGTGCATACACAGATTAATAAAAATGCTGCAGCAACTAAATACATTATGAAGCATGTAGTTCTTTGTCATGAAACTCGATGTGCGGGGGATGGCAATATACCGAGAAAATTATATTACGATCTTTGGTACTTCCGGTCTTCAATTTTAAGTTAAACACCCAATATAAAATTACATTTTCGATTAATGCTCAATTAACAATTACTAAAAAGTACAACTGCCAAATGCTTTTGTTCAAATTAGAGCTACTACATCAAGGAAGCAAAATGTATACCGAAAATAATAAAACGCCTCTTCTGTTTTTGTAAGAAATCACATAAAATGTACTAGTAGTTAGAGTTGCTGAACACTAGCGGGAGGACCCGACCTGTCTAGGAACCTTTCTAAGCTAGGGAGGTCTGGAACGAGTTCTACCCAGTCTCGCGAGGATAATTGGGGGGGGGGGGTACCTGATGGAGAGGTGGCGTTCTTTGAGCTAGAAAACCGCGTAATAGGCGAGATACGGGATTTGACATGCTGATCATATATGCCCCTCTACATTACTGCCAGCTATAAAATAAGTCATGAGACGTAGGTAGAGGAAACAGGCCATGGCGCGATCTGAGGCTATAGCGCCAAAGAATAAGAGAATAACATAAAATACATTGTCCTTGTTTAAACCTATGAAAACATTCAAATAGTTAAATCTGACATGCAGTGTGTTAAATGTTTATTTATTTCTTTGCATTATTTACGGACGCTGTTTAACATTTCAGACCATTAGCGTCCCATTCATTTCAGAGTACAAAACGGCCTATAAATTTTGCTCAGAGGCCTCTTTTTTCAGGCTGGAGGTTCTTTTTCGTGTCGTAAATCTACGCGCCTAATTACAACTCTCCGTCACCGCGAATGAAGAATGCCTCTCAAAACTTTAGAATGAATGCCGCCTATAATGGAATGAATAGAACGCTCGAAACTGCTTACAACCTGGGCAATTTTGCCTCTTTATATACTAAATCATGATTTGGGTCGCACTTACTTAACCCCCTATGGAATCCTCTCCAGTAAGCCCAGGTGCAACACCTTCTTCAAAAGTTTAAAATACCCACAACTAATTGGCCGGTTCTCATTGGATGTTCTAGTGACGGTGCGAAAATTTAGGCACCTAACTGACACAAATGTCAAAACCATGTGACAAGAAAGTCTGCAGGTATTATTTTAGCATTCATTTTCCAATTACAATACAGAAAATCTTAATATATCTGTACTATTTATAATTAAATAAAGTATTAACAGTCACTACGGCTATTATTGCTGTTTATATAATTAAATAAATTATTCTACATCTCCGCTGAAAACAATATGGTATTTTCAAACATAAATATTAAATTGCCTTGGGGCGCCGATTATAAATTCTGCTACAAGACACTGCAAACAGTTGGCTAACCAAATGCGTAACGTAATTAAACCAATCACCTCACGTTTTAACCTTAAGAGGAAGCCCACTTTAAAAAAAAGAGAGAAGTTTCTGCCTATGAAACGTGTACCAATGTCCTTGGGAGAGGATCGTTCATTGTTGGAAATGAATAATACATTTAAAAATTCGGGTTACGTCTGGATCTTCAACCTACCGTGCGGACACTCTACCGGTTGACCTATCATGTCCTCCATCAAGCAAGGAACCGCAAACTTCTCTCATCTGATTGTATATATTCCCGCTAGTGCGCGAGAACAATTTATATATACTAACTCTTAAATAGTTTGGTTTAACTGGAAGCCAGGGCCATAAGTCCTCGTAGCATTTTAAGTTCATTTTTAAGGAATTAATCTCTCAACGATCTTCATAGCGTTTCCGGACCTACAAAGTAATGCGTTCTTTCATTTTGTGGTGATGAATGGTGAAATTGTCAGGGGAATTCGACTAATCAAGAAGTGTTGGTGGTTCTGAGTATATTGAGCACTACCAAGTGTAAATAACATAAAAACTTCTCCAAGAAAGTATTACTGCACCATGGTTTCAATAAAACTTATTTAACACTAAAAAGGAAAGTGATATATAACTGCAGATGCGACTTAACCCTGAAAATGAACAAAGGCTGATGATGAAGTCTGCAAGAGCAATTCTGAAGAACACATGACCAACTAACCAAGTGCATTCAGTGATAGGACCTTCTATGAGGAAGAGCTTAAAAACTGAATTAGTATTTGTACTAGGTATGATGTCAAAGGAAACATAATTCATTATTAAAATTCTCATAAAACGTTTATTACTAGCTTATTGATGCTTTTCTGTTGAAATCGACAGATATCATTTAGAGAAATGTTCTCGAAGGCTTCTTGCAGCTTTTCAGTGCTTATTCTTTATACACTCTGAAGGGTAGCTTACACCTTGCTTAACATATAAAATAAAGTCATCCCTTGTAATCGCCATTTTCATCCTATTCACAGCATTCAATATGCTTATCGAAAATACTTCTAAATTCCATTTTTTTGTTTTGTTTTATTTTGGAATAGCTTGGAAGATTTTATGCGTTTCTGTTGGAAACATCTGTAAAATATTCAAGAGATCTGATATCGCCCGTAGCTTTCAAATATATAAAGTTATTACGAAACTATCAAAGTGAAATTAACCAAATTAATGTGGCTGCGAATCCAACATGTGTTCTTTTAACTTAAGACTACATGCTTCTCTTATTAGAAATAGTATTTTTTAATTATTTTATTATTCACTCCTCTTAAAATACATGTAATTAGCCTCGATCATTTTGTTTTCTGATTGCAAAGGTTTAGTGTCTTAAGTAGCACTTTGTAAAACATTGATAAGTACTTCTTTTTACAATTCTTACACCCAATAAAATTAGGATTTGCATACAGCTATTTTCTGTTCAATGTTTTCTTTGTGATAGAAAGCATTCCATCATAATTATTTTTTGTTTTCATTATTTCATGTGTGATGTCTGAGCAAGTTTAATTTTTGATGTGTGCATGTTTGCATATTAAAACATTTCCATCGTATCTGCAATAATTTTCATATCTTTCTTAATCTTTTATTTGATCAAACTCAAAAGAAAGTTTATTTCACAGAGTAACTTTGTTGCTCAAGAAATCGTGGTGTAAACGTTTAGTTAATTGTCATTTTTATGTTATAAGATGGAAAGTATATCTTTTAGCAATCTAACTATCACATAAAATCTATGGGATTGGATTGCTAAGATCAAAGGAGGATATTTCGATACTTCAACCTTGTTCATTGACTGGCCGTTTGTGCCTACGCTCCCAGTGGAAGCACCTTCAGGAGGGAGGGATTATGTGACGGAGACACCTTGCGGTCAGGATCCACGGCTGTGAGGTGCGGATCTAGAACAGTATGAGGGCGAACCCTCCTCCCCTCAAGGAGTTCGAGCTCGTCAGAACGCCGGGGCAGAAATCCAAGTACAAGTCACCGTAACGCCGCACCACCCCTCCTCTCCCTGGCACTTTCGACCTTATAACAGAACCAATGGAATGAAATCATATGAAATGGGAGAGCTCAAATTTTGTGGAAAGGAAGCATCTAAAGGCCTAAGCAAATGGGATAAACCACGAAAAGTTCAAGGTCAGGCTTCAAGAGATTTTAATACGGGACCTCTCGAATGTGAGTCTCAACCGTTAACGGCTGAGCCACCCACTCGGTTAACTGATATGTTTTTGATCATTACTATGCTAATGCTTACTAAATTTCGGTGCATACAGAATTCTTGTTTAAAATAACACGAATCACAACCACCCCGCAGGTGCGTTTAATGTCAAAATATTTGGGTGCATAAATTGAACAAACCTAATCTGTTAAAGTAAAAATATTGTAAAAGTGCAGCTCCAAACATATGTGTCAAAACAATAGCATGCAAATGCTTTTCACAGAAACGTATTGAACTCCCTTTAACTGTGGCATACATATTCAGATCAAGATGAATAATAGAGGTAATCTAAGTAAAGCAAACACAGAAGCTCCATGCGGGCTGAACATCCAGTACTGTTTTCAGAGTGTTGCGTGGGTTATGATTTCATTCCCGAAATCGATAGTGTACGACTGTGTACGTTACATATATTTAGTTTCAAACATTTCCGGTGAAAGCTGATTACTTATTTAATGAAGCGTTCAGAATTCTATTGCGTTTCATGCAGTGTGCTGCCAAATTTTGTTACAACAGAGACGCATGCTTTATTTTCCGTATTATGAGTATTTATCCAACATAGTTCATTATTTTAGTGCTCCAGAGGAATAAAAGAGAGTGTGGAATTGTGAATTTCAAAACAAATTTAGGTTAAGAAACAGATTCTAAGATGTTATAAAGGTAAAGTAATTTTATATTTTTACTTATCATAGACTGATTCATTAACACACTATGGTAAGTGATGGTACAGGAGGCGGCACGGAGTCGAAATTACTAATTCCAACTCACTTGAAGTTCGAATCAGACGGCGGAGAATAGTGGTGTGTTCCAATTTTAATTCATGCAGGAATACGTTGGGACTTTGATGACGATAGGAATATGAGTAACGAAATAACAGTTGTCAGAATGGAAGAGAACGCAAAGAAAGCCTATCCAGCAGATGCTTCATTCACAAAAAACATTCTAGTAAAGAATGCTTGATTCGAACCTCAATATAACCCCAATATTATATATATATATATATATATATATATATATATATATATATACGATGTAGCTGTGCTATTGATATAATATTGCTACTCTAGAAAGTTTTAGTGCCCATTTTTCTACTAGTCTGAATCCTAATAAAAATCTGACAAAAATTATAGCAGCCCAAGAAATAATATTTGAAATAAGAATTCTTCGTTCAGTAAAAATTGTGCATGAGAGGAGAATTAAAAATGAACTTACAAGACAGAATGTTAACATACTTTCAATCCTATGAAAAAATATCCATGCTTGCATACATGCTAATAGAATGAACCAGCCTCCAATATCCCTAACAAGTACTTTCTTATCATCCATTTAAGTAAAAGAGATGTTGGCAGATTCAAAAAAAAAAAAAAAAATGAAACTGAAGCCCGAACAGGTGTGAAGATCAAGTCTATGGTTGTAGATGATGATGATGATGATGATGATGATGACGACTAAACATTGATGTTAATATTTAGTATTTCATTTCCAGACATGTATCTTTTATTAACAACGTGTAGATTTTTTATCATCGCATTACTGCTACAAACATCTATCACATTGTTAATCAAATATATCATATACCTAGGTATAGTCATAAGATTCTAAAAATTAACTCCAAAGAGGAGGTTCACTCTAATAGTAAATATCAATAGAAATCAAGATTGTGAAATGCCTTTGACAATCTGTTAAGTCTTTTAATAAATAATTGTAGCATTAAAACTGTAATATACTTGGTGTTCGTGATTCAAATCTACAAAACTAATGAGACACAACTCAGCATAAGAGCTTTATATTGTCTAACAAATTCCGTCTCTTATTTATGCATTTTCCAGCGAGTTATGACTAATTAAATATAACAGTAATGACGACTTTTTAGTGCAACAAATCAAATGTTAATAGATTACGTGTTAAAATTTACGTAGGCACTTTAATTGGCGTATTGTTTTAATACTGTGATATCGTTTACTTTCCTCTATTCCTTTGTATATTTTTCATAAAATGTACACTGTAATATTTTCAGGGCTGGTGCTTCAATTATCTACGTATCTGTAATAATTATATTCAAAATTTATTGAGAGAGAACTGAAAAAAAAATAATTTTGGGAATTTAAATTCTTGACAATAATGTACATATTTATTAAACATTTTAATATCATTTAGTTTTAATTCAAAACTATTTATACATAATATACTATATAGAAATATAAAAATAAAACCCTATGGTAAATTTGGATTTTAAAAAGTGCATAGTTATAAAGCAATGTAGCATGCTGTAATACTGAAAGAACGATTAGGTATAAATAGAAGAATTCTAATATGAAAGGTTGAAAACTGCAAAGAAAAACAATATTTAATTAAAAATGTTATTATTCTAAACTAATGCTTTTTAATAAACTGGCTGCAAAAAAAAACTAAAACCAAAACGTTGTTACCAATATTTAGAAATAAATGACAGCACAAATAGAGAGCTCTTGAAACACTCTGCAAATAAATCTAGAGGATAATACACTGGAATTTAAAATGTGAGAAAACGAATACTCTAAACTCAATTTTTTCATTTTTATACACGTTTTCATTGAAAAAAATTACTAATCAAAGATTACCGAAGACCATACACCAGTCATGGAAAGAGAAAGACCAATTGTTACCTGACTACAACTAAATGCATCAGGTAAGAAGGATTTCTTGAGCAACAAAGTTACTCTGTGAAATAAACTTTCTTTTGAGTTTGATCAAATAAAAGATTAAGAAAGATATGAAAATTATTGCAGATACGATGGAAATGTTTTAATATGCAAACATGCACACATCAATCGTAGTGTAAACGTTTAGTTAATTGTCATCTTTATGTTATAAGATGGAAAGCATATCTTTTAGCAATCTAACTATCCCATAAAATCCTTTCCAAAATAATACGCGGATTGTTTACAAACCAGTAAACACAGTCATGCCTGTTAATAGTTCCGTTCAACTTAAACTGTGCCTCATTGGACCAAACAAATTTCCCTAACAAGACCTTATCCACTTGCACCATGTTCCCAAATCACTCACAGTGCTGCATTCTCCGACCAGGGTCATCTTCATTTAATACATGAAAAACTCTTGGGATGAAAACTTTCAACTTTGCTAGTTTAATAATACAACTTACGCGGTTCTGCTAATCCCAGTCTCACGTGTACATTGCTTGTTAGATTTCTGCGGTGAGTGCTCAAAAAAGTCCCAAAACCATAGCCGAGGACGCGGTGCTTGTTGCTGTGCTAGGTCTCCCAGACTGCCCTTGTGAACAACGCATACGGTACCACGAGTCTCAAATTTGTCTCGAATTCGTGCAATTGTTACTCGCGTTGGCAGTTACCATGTAACTGTTACCATGTTCGGGCTGTGATGTAGGAAAAGCATAATGTCCATAGGTCTCCTGTAACAATGCATAGGCCTCATGAAGATTTGTTGAGACGAAAGCAGAACTTCAGAACAGCATTTTGTTCATCGCATGTCTGGAACTGGACGTATCCCAACTTGCACATCTCTCACAAGCGAGAATCAGAAGTGAGAGTAACTAGTTTCATGCTTACATTACTCATTAAGCTAACAAGAATTGTAAAGTTAAATTCTAGCGCCAGAAATTATGCTTGTAAAATGATGATAATTCTGCAATGAGCATATTCAAGAGAAACCATAACAGTTTAACTTTTATTACAAACAATACAAAAGTATTAAAACAGTAGGTTTTAAAAAATGTGTGTGTGTGTGTATGTATCAGTCCTCCCCCCCCCCCCCCCCTGAAGTGCTTTATTCGAAAGTTTTTGCACCATAGCTCTATAAGGTACCGGGTTTTTTAAACCGTTTCTGTGGAAATCATGCATTTTTTCATTTATGACATATTCACTTTGAGCTATCACAAGAAGTATCGCTATAGTATTTCTAAAACGTGTGTGCATTTACATTCAATAAAATCTAACGCCGACTGCATGCTTTCGTCCAAGGCCTTGTGGCATTTATTCCCCCTGATTTGTTCAGGCAAGGTCATCAACTCCTGGTTCCATGTTGTGTACAAACTTACGTCTTAATCCTCTAATATATTAAAATATGATTTGAGTTAACAGTTTTCATAACATGATTTATACTCATTAACACTAGCACAAGCAAAGTGATAAACGGTACCACTAGCTGATAGCTGATTGCCATGTCACCCCGAGCCTTATACTTATTTTTCAACAATTACGTTATATAATTACTATTAATATAATTTAACAATAAATTTACAGTATTTTAATTGATAATACTGTTAAATCTCGTTGAAGGTGATATAGTTTAAAGAAAACAGTTCTCTTGTATTTTTTTTTTTTTTTTGAAGTGTTTAACGCCCGTTTTAACTACTGAGGCACCACAGACGGTGGACACTGATGATACATGAGATGAAATAATAAATTGGGAAAGGATATTTTTTAAGGAAGGAAGCGTCCCTGTCCAAGTTTACGGTACCTCCCCGGTATTTGCCACTTATGAGGACTGAGAAAAACATGGAAAAACCCGCAGTCAGGGAGAACAGTTCTGGTGGGATTCGAACCCCAGACTTCATGCTTACTTGCCCGCGCCTCGGTCACCCCTAGCGGTATTTTCTGAAAGCAGTATTACATGGTTTATAAACGGCATCTTTAACATCATAAATATATTGGCTTTTATGTAGTTATTATTACAGACATGATTGATCTAAGTAAGCATGTTTTGAGTTTATGTTTACTGTCATTGTTACTAAACATGTTACCGTATTGTTTTGCATCAACTAGTTTCAAAATGTTGTGTACTATCTTCTTGTTCTGTTTTGCTTGCCTTAGTAATAATTTATGTTTCATATAAGCAAATTACAATATCAAACATCTATGTGGTAATAAACTTTAAGGGGAGCCATAGTAAGTATTGTTAAGACTAGATTTTGAAATATTTTTTAAAAAAATTCATAGCTGTCAATTGGTCCCTATCAGGTATTAATCACCCAAGCAGGTAATAAGTATGTTATACATAATCTTTCTGATTTGTGAAAGTACGTCATAACACTTAGAAGGATTGAGAACCTTAACTGGCCGTAGCCTCTTACTCTAACTGCCCGCTTCTAGAGGCAATTACGAGGTACAAACTAATTTGCAATTTCTGATAATCTTAAGGATAAATTGTCTTCCAGAATTGGAGGTAGATATGTGCCGAGGGTGCCAAAAATGTACACACTTTCACAGTAGATATCTATTTAAAATATTTCAAAGTTGGACCAAAAAAACAACAGTAATGTGTAGTATGATGTTCTGTAAACAGATGTGACTCACATACATTATGACAGCCTTGCTACGTGACAAGTAAACCAACAATGAACAAATGAAGCCAAGATTATCGTATGATGTTCTGTAAACAGACGTGACTCACATTAGGTATTACTAGCGTTGCTACAACAAAATGGAGCCAAGATTATCATTTGAATAGCCGAAAGCAATTTTGAAGTGGTATTGGAAAACTGAGAATGTGGTTGAAGTTCAAAGGCAATGGAGATGCGTGTACAGAACAGAAATGCCGTTGGACCTATGGGAGACTCTTAAAGGTGCTGTATACCGTAGAAAACCAGCTACACTGACAGCACTTCGGGAAGAAATTGAAACGGCATGTGCTGCAATCGCTGAAGACACTTTCGCAAACGTTGCTCAATCAGTAGTTCAAGTACTCAGAAGTGTATCGACTCCGATGGTGGTCATTCTGAGCAACTGTTGTAACTATAAAAGACTAAGATGATTAGTTCTCACCATTTTCTGTTTGAGTGAATTCAGTTTTGTTATATTAGCACAGTTTTTTCTTTGCTTGAAGTGTGCATGTGTTTTTGGCACCCTCTGTAGGTTTATTGGAGACAGAGCTATGACAATAAGTTTAATGTATCCGATGATTATTCAGGACTCTAAGCTGTTTCACATTGTGGGATGCGCTGCTAAATGTTGTAATTAAATAGTAGTGTTTTCAGCTCTGTTCAGAAGATGTAAACATTTTTCACGGCATAAATCCGCAAAAGGGATATCTGGCCAAAACAAATCCTTGCATAGAAAGCAATATCTGTAATTCGCTAGTCTACCAGGGTAAATGATACAAAAGCTTTGGTGTAAGACTATTAGAACATTTCGAATGCCTTAAGGGAATTATTCGAAGATTCAACAAACCCTTGCATAGAAAGCAATATCTGTAATTCGCTACTTTACCAGGGTAAATGATACAAAAGCTTTGTTGTAAAAATATTAGAACATTTAGAATGCCTTAAGGGAATTATTCGAAGATTCTTCCCAAATTCCCAAATGCTTGGTTGGTAGCTCAAGTTTCATAATTTTGGAAATAATTTTCTTTGCGTCTTCTGTGATGATATTTAGAGAGGATCAGTAATTAGAGCAACAGCTTACAATAAAATTATCTCAGTCTCGAAACAGTCACTAAATAGCTTAAAACTTTTGAGGGTTCTTGAATGATAAAAGGAATGATTACGAATACTTCGAAAATATGCGTTGGATATTTATGGATGTAAAACATAGGTCGGAAAACCTCAGGAAGAACAAAAGTACAAAATTCAGTACTGGGCTTTTCTCAAAATAATATACTCACTGATAGATAACTGTCAAAAAGGAGAAAAACACAAAGCACATAAGGGGCTGAACAAATCGCTTTAAAATGTCTCTCCTTCCATCACCTGATCTGGCAAACCAAGATAATAAGTTGTCTCATTTCAATATAAACTCAAGCTAGAGACTCTGACAACAATACTATAACTATACACTTACACTCGTATTGCAAACCAAGATAATATTTAAGTTGTCTCATTTCAAGATAAACTCAAGCTAGAGACTCTGACAACAATACTATAACTATACACTTACACTCGTATTAGACATAACCCCGCCTCAAAGTAATTTTCCTAATTGTATTAAGAACTTTCGCAGCTACACTCCAGAACGAGGCTTTTCTGTTCTAAACAGAGTGAAACTTGCTAATAGATCAATAAAATGAATGCATTTCTGTTAATGTGCTCTTAAAAAGGTGTAACACTGAAAACAAAATTCCCCTAGGTCATCGGCTGATTTCCTTAGCCAAAACAAGGAGAAATGTTTAAAAATAAATTGTTTTACCACAAGTTTCACCTTTCTGAAAGTTTTCTTTACTTTTAGTAAAACTATACTGTACGCAAAATTAATATCAAGTAATTAGTTAAATAAAGCAATATTATTATAAACATAACATTTTTGTTTGGTGAATTGATACTTTTTCCGTTTTTTATAGATATAGAAGTCACCATGATTTATTGACCATTTTTTCCGTTCCTAGATTCCAATTTGAAGGGTTTCATTGCTGATCCAGTCTTGAACATTCCCATAAGTGTGATTAAATGTTTGCTCTCCAATAATGCAAGGTATGCGGGATTGGCGAAAATCTTCAATTTGTAATAATGTAATCTAATTTTCCCGTGTTTAGTTACTACGGCTGTGTACTTTACTGTTGGGAATATATTAAGCTTCAATTTATCATGTATAAGGCGAGGAACAGCTTGAAATTTTATCCTTTAGTTGAGTTTGTCCATTCCTGATGTCACTTTTCTTCCTGTCTGCCTCAATTGTTGTATTTGGAATCTTTTTAGTTATAACTACCGCTTAGGTTGCTTTCTTGGAAAACTTGTCAACTACTTCCTGTACTATTATTAAGAGTTCTATTTACGGGCACTGTCTCTAAAGGAATTTAAAACACTGCTATGAGGTCCAACATACGTTTACCACAATACATCGACAATTAACATTTTACATTTGACCAACAGGACAAATTATGATGATGCATTACACGAGAAAGTAAAATGACTGCCTTTCATTACTGAATGAGGAGAGAGACCATGCGAATGGCTGATTGGTTCCATTGCATCGAAGGTAATCCGTATTTTGTGTTGGTGGCTACATAAATTCCAGAACTACACTTCAGAAGATAATTGATGCTTGAAAGAGCCGTGTAACTCAAACACTTTTCTCTACACTGAATACCACGAAACAGTTGCTAATTAACATCTCCAAGTCGTTACAAATCCTAATGGACAAAACGTGTAAACGTAGGCCTTAGTGAAAGAATTCTCAGACGAATTCACACAAGACGCCACGTGCGTTGTAAGGGCGGCGGGATGCAAGGATTTGATTTCCAAATGGAGCCCGATTTCTTAGTGCAAAACCTGATTAAGTTTTCAGTAATAAACAATGGAAAAAATTGGCAATGTACACTGCAGTTGAAGTTAATTCACGAAGCAGCTGGTATGTTCTTTCATTGCTGTATAAGCGGTCCAGTTATTTCTGTGTACTATGTGGTTTATAGGTCTACCGAAATTATCCCACTGTATTTATCTAAAAGACCAACCTTAATCGTGTTATATCTTACATTTTCTCAGTCTAATACAAATTATATTCTTTAGTAATAATAATAATAATAATAATAATAATAAATTTTGTAATACATCGTTCTAACACCTAGATGTCTATACCAGGACATATATTACATATTCTATAGTTTATTGTATTTTTCCCTCTTACATTATTTAATATTGTTTGTAGATTATATCACAGATTATATCTATGACTAATTAAACAAAAGTAATTAACAAAATAACAAAAACTCAAATGAACAAAACAACCTCAATTTAAAACACCCAAACAATTCTCTAACTGGAAGCCAGTTAACAAATCAAATTATAACTGCTAGCCAGCTATAATTTAATTACTAAGACTTAAATTCAAAACTAAAAACTGAAGCTAAAATTCCAAAAACTAAAACTACATTACATCGGAAACCCACATATCACAGATATTACTATCGTTATTATTATTATTATTATTATTATTATTATTATGGAAAAGAAGCATGTCATTATTTATTTAATTTACATTTAAATTTTCTAAAAATGACCACAAGTTGGTAAAAAATTCAGGGGACAAACTGAATAAGCTATTCATGCAGTAGTAGCTTAAATTACCCCAATTAAATCAGCATATGTACATCTTAAAAATAATAAAAAATAGTTCAAGTATTGAAGCCTTGTTCACACACGAAAACTATTTTGTCCAATAAGCTACAGTTGCTGCAATTTTGTTTGCGTGAAGTTATCTCAGCAGTATCTTGCGGACCAGCGGTGCAAGAGGTGCTAGATTCCTTTCCCGTCTAATCTCTTTGCTTAGTTTCCCTTTTTTTAAGAATATGATTTTTTTTTTTTAAGTTGCAGTCTCATTTCCAACATTTGATAGGTTTTACTTTTTCGTCTACGTGCAATACAATTTCTGATCCAGCTATTTGTATACGGAAAGGTTGTAGTTCATATCCATATTATGAATACAATATATTTTAAAGAATGACAGGGTTGGAAACATGGAACTTGCACGAAGTTCACTGGAAACGTAGTGAAAGAAAACAAATCTAGTTTTACTAAGAGCCACTATAGCAGAAAGATCATTCCCGCTGAAAAACTGAACCACAAATGTTAACTTAAATGTGTTCACTATGAAAACACAATGTTTTTCCATTCTCAACAAAGTGAAAAACCGCTGCTTTAAAGAAAAATCCGTAACTTGTGAATATATTCTCACAGTGTTCATAAAAGGCACATTAAATTATATTTCTAAACAAAATCAGAGAACGTTTGAGGTCACGGCCGGTCATCGGCTTACTGTGCTAATGTTCTTCCATCTCAGCTGCATTTCCAGTCAGCTACAAACACGAATTTCCCCGAAGAGGAGACTCGAAGCTTTCGAGTACTTGTACACCTGGTTTTATAGTTAACTGCACCCTTAGGGTTGATTAATTATATTTTCACATACTCGTGTGTGAAACTAAGAATGCTTCGTTTTAGTCTGTCTATAGTTCAACTGTAACAAAGCTGAGTATCACTATATAATTAGACTATAAAGTGATTCTAAGTTTTAGCTGGGTTATGGCTTAGACCAACTGTTCTCAAACTATGCTTTGCGAATCCCTTGGGCGCCTATACCCTCTCGGGGCCGGGATCAACGAAGTTTTAAAGTACTAATAACAGCATTTATTCTTGAATTATAACAAAATGAAAGACAAGTATTTTTATTTAAGCAAAGAAAGACACTAAAATTTAAGACACCTATTTGTTTGGGAGGGAGCTTTCAAACAGCTCCAAACACGAACCAAGCAGAACACTCGCATAGTTTCCCTGGTTACAGCACGCATCTTTCGGCAGTGAAGTGCATAGGCTGAGACTAGCCTGCCCCATAGTTTCCTGTACTATCAAAATAGGCCAGAAAGTACCGATGCCTTTCGTAATGAATTATATATGTCTAAAATAATTTTCTGCATAGATTGCACTGATTTATCTAAATACAGGGGTAAAAAACGATTAAAAAAGTAGAATCAGAACTCTGAAAACAAATTTCTCAAATTAAGCCCGATATATCACGGCTTGTACCTTATATTCAATATCCTCCCTTTAATTCAGAAATTTAAATTAAGGAGTAAAGCTATCATATAATGTCATTATTAATATTCATGTTTTTTTGGTTTTATGTGTTTATTTTTATATTGCTATGATTATTGATGTTGTGTAATAATACACCACGATAAAAAGATAAATGTTATCTGATATTTTTCCTTAATCTAGTGATAACACCTTTAAAAATGTATTTGTATAAAGAATTCAAATTTAGCATTTTAAAACTTGAGCTAAATCTTAGGGATTTGCAACAGCGAAGAGATCTATAAAGGAGATCCTCGGTCAACAAAGGTTTGAAAATCACTGGTTTAGGCCATTCAAGCTTTACTTACGTTTCAGATTTAAAATTAAATGAAACTTTAGAAAACTTCTCACTTGGTCTAGTTGTGCACGTTAACTGTATTCTTCTTTCTACTGTGTTATTTACTATAATTTATTTATATTCTGAATTGCTCCCACTTTCCCGTCCTGTTTGTTTAATCAGGCGAAACACCATTTCTATCTGGGTGGATAAAAATGAACAATTTTCCCGTACATTGAGGTCGGTAGGGCAATTTTTTATTTTGACTTTTATGGGTTTTGTTGCCAACTTTAAGCTTTAAAACTTGTTTTTGCGATTTTGAATAGTTAGGGATTATTTCTGTGATTATTTACGCTTTTAAAAAACGCATTAAACGGAAAAAAGTTACAAAAATTAAATGACATGCTCACCTTACATAAATGTCAATTGAGAATCTTGTTATACATTTATTCCTTTTCAAGCGGTCAAACTTTTTTTCTCCTCAACCCATTCACTTAAGCTCTATAAATAGCAAAACGTTCATTAGTGAAAGGAACGCACGTTACCTCGAGTATTCGAGTACCAGGAAATAGGATGAGGGAGTCATGTTTTGAATTGTCCTGGCGAATGACCTTCTATTTTTTTTTTTTTTTTGAGTAGTGTTTAACGCCCGTTTTCACTACTGAAGCACCACAGGCGGTGGACACTGATGATACATGAGATGAAATGATAAATTGGGAAAGGATATTTTTTTTTAAGGAAGGAAGCGTTCCAGGCCTAAGTTTAGGTACCTCCCCGGCATTTGCCAGTTATGAAGACTGAGGAAAACCTGGAAAAAACCCCAGTCAGGGAGGACGGTCCTGGCGGGATTCGAACCGCAGACCTCCCGCTCACGAGTCCGTGGACCTTCTATCGATCTGTGCGGGACAATTCTAGGAAATTTGTGTGGGGTAGCTTCTCAGTGGCATAAATGTAATAAACAACTGCAAGCGAGAAAAATTGGAGCGTACTGCAATGGCTGTGCAATAAACCGTTCCTACAATTTGCTCAGTACGGAAGTAAGAGATATACTAATGTGATTCCTCCATAAACGCACAAGCAGAAAATGAACTTTACCAAGAACCAGAAATTCATCAGGACTATTCAAAACGACTTTACTTTATCTTGATCCACCTGTCCTGAAAGGTGAATGTTCTGTTGAAACTAGTATGAGTACTTCCGAAATAACTTGTTTTAAATATGCTCCAATCACTTCAGTGGAAGTAGAAATTTCTTTTTCCATGATGAAAAATGTTCTCTTTGACAAACGGCTGCCCATGAGAGTTGACACTTTAAAACACATCTGTTGTTGCTTGTAACCAAGGAAAGCAAGCTTAAGTACTTATAAAAATTTATTAAGTGTCTTAAATAATGAGTGATATTACTCTCTGTTTTCACTTTTAATAAACCGCCACGGGTGGCCGAGGTCATTAAGTGCGGACTCGTGAGCGGGAGGTCTGGGGTTCAATTCCCACTAGGACCGTTCTTCCTGACTGCGGGTTTTTCCAGGTTTTCCTCACTCCTCATAAGTAGAAAATGCCGGGGGTAACTTAGGCCTGAAGCGCTTCCTTCCTTAAAAAAATCCATTTCATCTCATATATCATCAGTTTTCGCCACTGTGATGCCTCAGTGGTTAAAACGGGCATTAAATACAATTAAGTAACTTTTAATAAATGCCTATTTTAATTATATGACTGTCTGTTTTCAGCATTTTAAGTGTCTTTTCCCTGTTTACTTGAATCAAAATAAAACCCTCAACTTCCGTCTCTGATTCCAACACAATGAGTTTGCTTTACTGCTTTTAGATAAAACCAACTTTTCCAATTAAACAATTTTTATTTCCTCTCCCCCTTCTATGATTAAAATGATAAAGAATTCATTATGGCTGATACCGTGATTCAGGACCGGGTCAAGCTATGATGTAGCATTCTACCAATTGGTGTCAAGTAGCTAGTTTCTTCCAGTTCTAGATAAGCAACACCCCATTGTAAGAAACACATTCCATCTTAATGCTTTTCCATTGATGAAATGCTTCAATACCATAGCGGAACAAAGGCCCAAAGGGTACTATCAGCCCCTAAAGGTGGTGTTAGAAACAATTGAACTGTTGGATAAGGTACAAGTATTTTTTGCAGTTTGCTGCTTGTAGAACGCGGGGAATGTGGCCTGCTCTGTTTAAGAGAACAGTTCGTGCATGCAATGTGTAGCACTAATGAAAGACGCTCCTTCACGAGAAGTTGGTGAATGTATTGTGAGGCTATTATCGCATACACGGAGTCTACCTCCAACCGCCGCCCACTGCGAATACCAGTAGCCAAGACAAAAGTCGTTTAGATTGTAGGAAATTACAAGGTAATTATTTTAGTGGCCTTTTCTCTCTCTCTCGTTGTTTCCAGATTCATGTCACGTCCCTGCGTGACGGTAGGGGCGGTAGCGTTGCCCTATCACTCACGGGTGATCTGGAAGCGATGCACAAAGAGAGCAAACAACACGTTCAACCCAGCTCTAGCTGTATTATGTTCAATTTCTTGGTTTAAACTTCATGATTCAAAGTCGAGAAGGGTTGTTAATGCAATATTTTCGAAAGCGTTGCATTTCATTATCTAACAGCCCCGTTTATTTTGGAATGCATTCAAATAGTTTTTTACTATTCTTCCCATGTGAGTAACTTAATTCAGTTATTTACACCCTGTTTACTCCTTCTCATTGGTGCCCATATCCTAAATAATTTTTCATTTTAAGCCTTTAAAATTCTGTGCTGATGCAACGATGAGAGCAATGCATTGTAATAAATGTATAAATCGTTTTGAGGCCCACATGCCACATTACTTTACTGCTATTAAATCTCTGATACCTTGAAAAGATAATTAATAAAAGTTCTGACCAGTAAACCTTGAAATATCTCTTAAATGTTGTCCACAATTGCATCTATTGCCACCATTTATAAAACTGGGAATTAATCAGAACTGTGCAATTCCAAAATAAAAGTTCAAATCAAAAAGCATGGAGAAAGCGCATAAGCCGCAAGTATCTGACTCTGATATAGCACATCAACATCACTACTGACTCCAGTTTAATCTTTGTACCACAATGTGTTGCAGCTCTGTTATTATGAGGAAAGAGAAAAAGCGTTTTAATATTATGCATAATGCTGATATTTGTTCAAAAATGCAGGATTCTGTATTAATTGCACAAAAAACAGTTTGACGAACATAAAATATACTAGTGCTAAACGTATTTACATGAAAATTTGCAATATAGTCTGTGAACATCATGAATACAGCTTGAGAATATAATGGAAATTATATTCATGTTTTAACAATATAATCGGATGTAATCTGTTGCATCATTCATTCGGGAGTGCGAGGCAATCAACAGCGATTGTCATCTACACTGCATGCAAGTTTTGAAAAACCTTACATTTCAAAATGGCAGCTAGTTTTTAAAGTTTTGTGTAAATTTGCCTACATGAGAAGTTTAAAGCATTAACACTTTCCTTATGTGTTCTAAGTAATATGAAAGCAACTTTCTTTCAAATAAATCAAAAGTACGACAAAGGTGTTCACTTCCATCCATACTTTTTAATTTTTACATTTACTCAATAATAACAATAATAATGCAAATTAATTCATTTTAATAAGTAATAATTTTATTGTAAACATTTTATTGTTTGCTGACGCTTTCATAATGTTAGCCGAAAAGGAAAAATAATTTCCAAGTAATCTCTAAAAAATACAAATGCCAAATATCTTTCACAAGAACTAAGTTATGATATTTAGAGGAACACTCTCAGCATTATCAAAAATTATAATTACAAATATATTTATTGAGCAGGTGTCCCATTTAGGTTATTTGGGCTATGATAGGTTATGGAAAAGATGATATTGTCCGAAAATTATCAAAATTTCAGTTCATATGTGAAACGACAAAAAGAACTCTAGGAAGAAAAATTATAAAAGAAGAAGAAGAATTATAAAAAGTTATAAAGCACTAGCTGTACCCGTTCTTCTATACGAAAGTAAGACATGCATAGATCCAAGCAGAGAAATAGAACAGCCTGCGGAAATGATGTACCCGAGATATGTCAAAAAATGTACTCTCATGGACAAAATTAAACACATCTTCAAAGTTTCGAAGATATGATATGACATATAGCTACAAGGAATATATTCATGTATTTAATAAAACATAAGAAAGTGTACCTGTACAAACCAAGAGGAAAACAGAACAGTGGAAGACTTTGGAAGAGATGGACTCCTGTTTGAATATCGCCAGACGAGATGATTGGCCTAATCATCAACATAATGATAATAATTAATTTAACAGACGGAGATTACTCTTATTTGCGCAGTCAAAGTTTCCATGTACTTCAGTTTAGTACCACTATTATATAAACCACTGACTGAAAAAAGGAAGAATATCCATGCACCCATGTTTGGAGAAATTTACAAATAACTTTATAGCACTTACAAATCTGTTAGCACATTTTCATGGTGCATTACAAACTTGTGCAAATTGACCGTTGAATAATATGACAATTAGTTTGAATGGATTAATTAAATAGATAATAATATAATACATTCTGAATATGATAAACTTTTTTTACAAAACATTAGCATTTCCCACGTTTTATTTATTATAAATGAGACAACTGTTTAGAATGTGTTTTAATTTCAACTTTTTATTAATTAGAATATGAGAAAAGTTTTATATGGGGAAAATCTCCTAGTAAACTAAAATGACATAACTGCTATAAATAAAATATTTTTAATTACTGTGTGTCTATTCGCTTCTTCTTCAAAATGGACAGAATTCCCCAACGAAATATCTGGTTGTAAATTGTTGATATTACGAAGGAAATGCTGTATGGTTTTATGTACATTTTGAAGAGCTTTTTTGTATTCACTGTCACTTTGCTAGACTTGCTTGCGGAGCATGAACTCTCCCCCCCCCCCCTTCGTAAATGTGGAAGTTTTCTTAACAGGTTTATCGATCCAATTAGATGCAACCACATAACCTGATATTTCTTGATTATGTATTTTTTAGTATAAAATTTTCCTTTAGGTCACTATTTACGGCAAGTAAAAATTTTAAAAATATGTATCCAGCGATCTTTATAACTATGATATTTGATATTCATACATTTTAACTTAACAAATATTTACTTTGTTACTTAAAGTCACTGAAATTCCAATACACTTTTTCATATAGTAAAAACTGTTACCGCTCTCATGATAACAGAGAAATCTGCAATTTGCTAGAATCAAGGGAGCCCATAAAGAAAAATAATGGTGCATTTTTCGAAACTTGCAGGTCATTGCTGTCACATATTCTTGTTCTAATGATTTGATTATCTTCCGTTTTCCTTTTTTTCACACTTATCAGCATTTCTTATTAGCTTTCGTATTCGGAGCATTTGTTCATTATCTAAACCAGTATGAGTACATTAATTGAATACAGTAACAAAAGCAAATTACAATTACCTCATATAACGTTTAATTTTAAAATCTAAAATGCCAACGTACGTTATTATCAGTAAGTTAAATTAACAGGAACAAACTTGAAAATTGCCAAATTTATATCTAGAAGATTGGAAAATAGAAGAAAGTACTTATTTCTTTCTTATTCCATTCAATAAATACCTTGATGAACTACACCTTCTTTATTGTTACTAAGATATTCTTCTTTAAGGCAGAGATAGAGACATGGATACTTCAGGTACTAAATATATATATCTTAGTGTTTTTAAACTTGGACTTTCATACCTTTTTCAAACATCAATTCAATTATTTTGTTCGTTTTTATGAATCTTTATTTGTCTCTACATATATAGGTTCACATCATTTCAGCCTCAAAACATTTTTTATGTCTGGGTTTCTATGTTCATTTATATTTATAGGCTTTAACGCATATACAGAGGGTGCCAATATATATAAACATTAAGAAAAGAAAAAAACTGCGCTAACAAAACAAAACTGAATTTACGTAAACATAAAATGATGAGCACTAATTATCTAAGACCTTTACAGTTTCAACAGTTGCTCAAAATATCCACCATCGGCGTCGATACACTTCTGAGTACGTTGAACTACTGATTGAGCAACCTTTGCGAACGTGTCCTCAGCAATTGCAGCACATGCCGTTTCAATTTCTTCCCCAAGTGCTGCCAATATAGCTGGTTTTCTACGCTATACAATATCCTTAAGAGTTCCCCATAGGTAGAAGTCCAACGGAGTAGATCCGGAGAACGAGGAGGAAACTCAATCGGACCTCTTCGTCCTATCCAGTGCCTTGAAAGATTGTCATAAGATATGATGTACATCTCAGCGGTAATGTGGTGGTACACCATCCTGTTTGAAATAAAAATCCTCATTTCCATAGTGTATGAATGGCAGGTAAGACGGAATTGTTATTCGCGTTGCGGTTCTGTCCTGTACACACGTCTCCATTGCCTTTGAACTTGAACAACATTCTCGGCGAATGTCTGTAGGAGAAAGGAGTGACGCTGTAGGATGTATATGGTTGATCTAGTGGTGCACACTTTGAAGTTAAACTGGTATGTTTTGAATTGTGAGCAGTTGCAACCATTTACAAGGCTTTTGAAAGGCCTATCCATTTGATCAAACAACGCAACGCATGGCTGTTTGTGATAGATGCTGTAAGATGAACAGTTACGAACACCTGTTCAAAGACGAGTCGCCGAGGAGATACGGAGCCGGCGTCTATGTAGCATTATTTAATTTCGTGGCTCTGAAGTGCCCGCCCTTGTCGGTTGTTTCTACCCTTACAATATGGGGTACTTGGATCAAATCATGCAACTATTATGCTGAATAATTCAAAATAATGAAAAACCTTATTGGCGTTTTTTATGGCCTTAAAGCTGCTTCTGTTGTTCTGCCAAGAAGATGCTTAAATCCTTAAATAGAAGGTAAGTTATGTTACATTAAGGAAACCTGATTGTAATCCTGTTGCAATTACTTAATTTGTAAAATCCTATGTTTAATTTAGTTAATATTAAACTATGAAATAAGTAGGGAATTATTTGGATGGTGTGTTTGCAAAGCTGGAGGTGCATTGAAACAAAAGTATTAAATTATTACAAATAAGTTCTACAATTCAAACCTTGTGTTCATTAGCAGTTATTTGATTGAGAATGTTTAATTTTAAGACGCCAAAGGGAGACTTAGAATGCAAGGACACTGTTCAAGCTGTTGTTACAGTTATTTCTGCAAGTGTACAAATAGTGTTTTCAATGCACAAATGTGTGCCGCGAACAATCACCAATCTTGAGTTTTTTAAGGTATGCACATGATAAATTATTGTGTATATTAAGCATACTGCACTGCCATAGAAGAACTCAGCAGCTCAAAATGTAGCTATTAATAATCTGTGACTTTTTCTTAGTGTTTTATCCTTTCTGCTTTTCTAATTATTGTTATTTTAGTTACATTGTTAATAGTGTTACATTATTTTTCATTTATATTGCCTGCACCTCTGGTGTTACTTTTAACTTGGCTTATTAATTTAAATTTGCTTTTGCTTGTTTTGCTTTTGACTTCTTTACTATTTATCTATTATTCATTTTGTTTTATTTGTAAACTTTGTCTTTGTTTTCTAATGCATTTTATTGTTGATATTAAGATTTCGTTATTTAATACTTCTTATACTATGACATCTATCAGATGCTCTACATTGTTAATAGTGTTACATTATTTTTCATTTATATTATACATACATATATTAAACATAGTGTTAAAAACAAACATTAAATATCAAGCCATAGTTAAATGTAAGCCGCAGTTAGGTTATCGTGTATTTAAATACCTGTAAATTTTATTTAATAAGCATGATTAAATCTTTATCATTAATTTAAATATATTTAAAATGTTTTTGACATTTAATGCATATTTTGAAGATTTTAAATCTAAAATACATACTCTCTTTTTGTTAAGTTTTAGGTTTGGAAACATGGGTTTTTCACTTATACCGTGTTGTGATTCATAATACATAACCTAACCTAATCTAACCTAATCTAACCTCAATCTTCATATCTCAACCTTCTAATGAAAGAATGTTGTTTAACGCCCGTTTTTCCCGCAGAGGCACCATAGGAGATGGACACTGATGATACATGAGATAAAATTATATATTGGGAAAGGATTTATTTTCAAGGAAGGAAACGTTCCAGGCATAAGTGTAGGGTACCTCACCGGCATTTGGCATTTATGAGGATTGAGGAAAACCTGGAAAAAACCTCAGTCACGGAGGACAGTCCTGGGGGAATTTGAACCCGATCTCCCGCTCACGAGTCCGTGCCTTAAGGACCTCGGCCACCCGGTAATTACGAAAGTGTAAATAAATTTTGAGTTCCATGTTTTGAATGCTGAGTTTTATTTTCAAAGGCTAGAATTTTGACTCAAGATGTTTGGCACTATACTAAGCAAATGAACGTCAGTCAATTCCCGTGCATATCGTCGTTACCCTTAGGTGGGTAAGTGCGGAACTCTTGATATCAAAGCAATCCTCGAATTTTTAAGAAGTGTACATGAGCTCTACACTTGTGCCAAGATAATTGTGCATATTTTCCTACTTTGACTACTCAGCATTTCGCGTTTATGTAAAGAGAAACATATGTATTATCTTCTGTGACATTCGAAGCATAAGAGAATACAATAACACACACTTATCTCTACTTTGCTTAGGTTGTATTTAGATTACCGTTGAGTTGCGAGAATCCGATGTGAATCAACGATGAGTGCCTCACTAGCTACGAATCATCAAACCAGAGACTTGTACAAACCTGCTCAATATTTTAAGCCCTTTCTGATTATAATAATCACTTAACTGTCTTTTAAATGTTTTATTTGAGCGTAAAATAAATTCTAATTTAAGTAACAAATATGTACCATAATTGACAACACAACGGGACATGAATGAACACAGACTGAAGCATGCACCGCCTTTATATGCCATTCAATTTTGCGTCTTCATTACATAGTCGAAAGTGAGTTCTCTTGCAAACTACCAGGGAGAAATTCAAGGAATTAGATGGAATGGAACTGTTAATGTAACACGCCTGGTAAATATATTGAAATAAGTTTTAAAACAGTTAAGCTGCTTAAATACGTGAACTTCACTCACTGAAAACAGGATATGGTATTGTCTCGAATCATGCCAATGACGAAGTTTACAAGATCTAATGCTTTTTACTCTATAATAATAATACATTCCATGTCAGAGGATATTTTGAACAAACTTTTTAATTTTTTTTTTTTTTTTTTTTTTTTTTTTTGTTATAAGCTAGTACAAGCAAGTTCCGTTAACTTATTTCTAATTTCCTGAGGTCCCTAAGGGAGTAGTGAAATTTACGAAAGGATTCCTTGTTGGTTCTTTTCTTATGTTTGTACACTAGGAGTTTGTTCAACGCCCGTTTTTGCTACAGAGGCACTACAGGCGGTGGACCCGATGATACTTTAGATGAAATTATATATTGGGAAAGGATTTTTTAAAGAAGGACATGTTCCATGCCTAAGTTTAGGGTACCTCCCCGGAATTTGCCATTTATGAGGACTGAGGAAAACCTGGAAAAAACTCAATCAGGGAGGACGGCCCTGGCGGGGTTCGAACTCCAGACCTCCCGCTCAAGAGTTGTACACTAGGAATAAATACTTATGTTCAACCTCTATAGGCTGTTATCAAATTGACAGTAATCTTTTAAACCTGCAAGGGTGGCCCAGGTCGTTCAGGCACGGACTGAGCGGAAGGTCTGGAACTCGATTCCGGCCAGGGCTGTCCTCCCTGAATTCCAAAAGAATACACATGAAAAGATTTTTGAAAATGTTCTCCAAATCTCCATCGATCCTACTTCCTAGGCACCAAAAATGGCGATGAAAAAGTTTTTTGTCTATATTTGTATATGTGCATATGAAGATAAAGGTAGCCTATTGTTTCCCGTAAGGGCAAAGGCCTCCTAACAAGTAGGGAAAGCTCCTTTTTCCTAATGTGGTGAGCTATTCCACGCTAGTTGTTCGTGTGCTGTTTAAGACACTAACTGATTTGTTCTTTGGTTACTCCATTTCTCACTGCACTAGTTGCTTCTCGAGAGGTTTCCATTTTTCTCTTCCTCTTGCCACTTTTGATCAATCTGGACCTGCATGTTCCTTGAAGAGGTCTGTCCATCTTCTTCTGGGTCTGCCTTGTGTCCTTTTTCCTATCCGGGGGTCCTACGTGGAGATTTTGTAGGTCCATCTATTGTCCTGCATTCTTGCCACGTGACCGCCCCATTGCCATTGAAATATGTATATATAAAGAACTGCGACCGCTAGAACGTTAACACACCCACACACACACACACACACACACACACACACACACACACACATACACGTATATATTCTTCTTGCCATAGAAGAACTCTAGTAGTTTGAAATATAGCGATTGCAAATCTGTGACTTTTTCTTAGCGTTTTATTCTTTTCTGCTTTTGTAATTATTGTTAATTTAGTTATATTGTTAATAGTGTTATATTATTTTTCATTTATATTAAATACATTCTTTTCTCAACGAAACTCTGCATATATAAATTAATTAACAAACAATTATCGGGTTCATTTATCAGTTAAATTGGACATAAAAAACGTTCTCGAGACCGAATTTTTTTTCCTCATCAACACTCGGTAATATCATTAAGAAAAATAGTTTCAGAAAATCAGGGAAATGGAACGTTTAGAAGTGGGGGATGTACCTGGAAACAAACTTTTTGTAACCGTCGATTAAGGTGCCCCAGGGGGAGATGTGGTATAATGGAGCGATTATTATTGTTAGCATTAACAACTGAGTATTCGCACCAAGCGATAAACTCGCTAGTGTAATGTGAAAGAGTATGGAGGGGAATGGACATGTGTCTGGACGAAAAATTAATCGAACTTACCGTTATAGAGAGCGACCGTTATGTGTCTTCAGTACCCAACGGCAACGGAATAGGCCGAATCCCAGGTAATGATGAAACGATACAGAGCAATGTGCAATATGGAACATAGAAAAACAAGCAACAGTACGCTTAAAATTAATTAGGTACATTAAATATTAATCTCATTCCGTTTTAGTTGTTATATAGCTAAGTGTAATTGTAAATGTCAAGCTTGTCGGTCCTGGTGGTGTAGTGGTTACCATACTTGCCTCCTAAACCCAAAACGCGGGTTCGAACCCGGCCAGGACCGATGGATTTTCTCGGGTGTAAAAATCCTAAGTATGGATGGCTTCCTTCGGAAGGGAAGTAAAGCCATGGGTCCCGTGTTGCACATTTCCGGCACGAAAAAGAACCTCAAGCCCGAATGAGAGGTCTCTGAGCAAAATTTGTCGGCCGTTTCACGCCCTGAGTTGAATGGGACGCTGATGACCTGAGATGTTAAAGAGCATCCATAAATAAATCAATAAAAAAAATATCAAGCTAACAATATATCACGTAAATAAAACAATAATGATACAGGAAAAGCATATAATTTTAAACCTGAAAGTTATGTTTATATATAAACATAATAAATATATATATTATAAAACATAACTTTTAGCCTGAGCTCAACTGAATTCATACAAACAGAAAATGATAAGCACTAATCATTTTAGTCTTTTACAGTTACAACAGTTGCTCAAAATGCCCACCATCGGCGTCGATACACTTCTGAGTGCGTTGATTACTGCCATTTCAGGGTCATCTTCATTTAATGCATGTAAAAGTCTTGGGATGAAAACTTTCAACTTTGCTGTTTTAATAATACGGTACGCCGGTTTTGCTAATCCCAGTCTCACGTGCACATTGCTTTGTAGATTTCTGCTGTGAGTGCTCAAAACGTTCCAAAACCATAGCCGAGGACGCGGGGCTTGTTGCTGTGCGAGGTCTCCCAGATCTGCCCTTGTGAACGTCGCATACGGTACCACGAGTCTCACATTTTTTCTGTTGTTTGCAACTGTTGTTTCTCGGTGCAACTTTGAAATATATTAAATAGGTATCTACTGTTAAAGTGTGCACACATGTTTTTACCACCCTCGTATCTTCAGTTAGCGTTACTTGTTTTCAATTACAACCTCCACTTTAGCGCTCTGTAATAACCTTCACATATTCAACTTTTTATTTTAATCTTTCATGAACATTTCACAAATTAGAAGTTTGCCAATCCCTACAATTTGTTTTTTGCTGATTATCTGAAGTGAATCTAATTCTGGGCGGCTAATGAGGTAGCGCATTTGAGTTCTTTCTAACTGCTGTGATACTTAACTCTGGGATCATTCTGCTATTCTGTGAACTTAAGAAATTCGCCCTAATCTGTTGCTAATTACCCAATGTGAGCACGAGCTTGACTTGTTCCGATTTGAATTGAAACGTGACAATGTTTATGAGTTATGTGCATACCGTAGTGAAATATGCCTGTTTACTGCTGCCCATTCACAGAAAATCTAAGGCAGCAGCCGCCTTTGTTAATAATCGTATAACTTTCTACGAATTATCTTTATAAATATGCATATAAAATGTCATATTTAAGATAATCAGTGCTCTAAGTGCACACAGTCAGACTGTTGACAGGCCTAGTTCCAAAAATTAACTAAATTTAATTACCCTAACTGTAATATTATTGTAATTAAGATATACCGATAATAAATCTTCATCCGCAACTCAGCGCAGAGCGAGCTGGAACAAGATCGAGCCTGACAGTCACCGCGCTGATGACTGCACGTGGAAGTCAGTCATAGTTCCCGCCTTGACTGAATGATTAGACTGCTCGTTCCCACAGAGACGACCTGGATTTGATCCCAGTGGCCGTAAGTGGCATTTGTGCCGGACGAAACGGAGCCTGAGCAGGCTTTATCCGGGTACTCTAGTTTCCCCTACCACTCATACTGCCATCACTCCATCATCATCTCACACCTACCTTCACCTTCACCATTCAGTGCAAGGCAATCCGTTGATTGAATTTTTTTCTGTTTCGGAAATGAAATCAATGGAATTAAAACCTGATAATGGTTTAAAATAAATTTCCCTCAATTTTGGTAATTCTAAACTGGGCTTACTTCAATTACAGAACCCTCTTTTTAACTTTTCAGCTTGGGAACATTTCTAACCACTGGCCCGTAAGCATGGATATATTCCATCTACCCGTCTTTCAAACGTTTTAGTATTAAATTTGTCTAAAGAAAACGCTTAACAAGTTCGTCAGAAATTGTTTACGCTTGTTATAAATCAAGTAGGAAGGCAACCATCTTCAAACCAACACATATCTGCCACTCAGGTCTATAATAACCATGCTAGGTCTCGGAGCAATAAGATGTTGTTTATTTTAACGTATCCAGAACATTTTTACATTTTTTCTTACACACTTCTTCTTTGACCTCATTGGCGTTATGTTATTTTAGATAGCTTATATTAAAAGCACTTATTTTAACACACGTTACTGAAAGTGGAAATTGTCTTTTGTAACACTCAATGCTATAACGCCCACTATTATCAACTTTGGTTTACACAGAATTTTAAGATTATTGATCTATTTAAGCGGATACAATTAACATATTATATAAATTTGTTGCTAAGTTTTATTCACATAAGTAACCATGTTGGCAAAATGCCAGCCTAGAAGAAAATGACACTTGATCCTATCATTGCCCTTGTCCAAGTGCATTTGCTATAGTAGCTTCTTCCAGCGCGAAAAAATTACATTTATAAACATAAATTTAGTATCATGCACAACGAAAATTTAACAATAATAGAAGTAAACAAGTATTACTTGTAATTTTACCCCAAAATACGTTTAAAACACCCTGTGAAATACACGAATTATTTCTTTGAACAAGAATCGTTTCGAAACGACTGCTATAAGTCTAATTATTAATCCATTTGTAAATGTTAAGCATTGTATAAAAATAGGTGCTATACACGTGTTAAAAGTAATTTTATTTTGTGTTTGCTCGCAAAATAAAATGATTTTTTTAGCACTTGTACCATAAAGAAGTATTAAATTATGTTTCTTGAATTAAAATGTACTATTTCACCAAATAAAAGCTAAAAAATAGAATTATTACTTACTACAATATATTTAAACATTTTTAATTCTAAAGTTTATTAATTCTAATTTTATTAATTTTAATTTTAGTAATTTATGAACTGAGACATGTGTAGATACAAGAACTTGGTACATCGCGTGGTAAATCAAGGACGACAGATGACGAACTCAACTTTGCATGTTATCTCGGATATAAATCCTTTGAATTAACTCAAAAACTCTGTTTCCCTCTGCTTTTCCATCCTATTCAATCCCTACTTACACATCCCCATTGTTTTTTAATGAATTGACGGAATGCCTTACCTAAGTCACTGTCATGAGGATGTGCGGCGTCTGTCTGTTCAGAAAACAAAGTTAATGAAGGGAATTCTTAATTCGTGGTCTCCCGGTCTCTTCCCCATTCTCTTCTCAATCAATTTCTTGCCTCCCCCTCTTTCTAGCAACTTTCCCCTTACCAACACATGATGAAGCATTCATTTCTCTTATTGAGAGTTTCAGCTACCCGAGTTAATTGCAAAGAACAGAAGCTAACGAATACTTGAAACAAGTACTGTTCACTCAGAAAATATGGACTTGTTCTCAAATACAGATCAATTTTGAGTATTGTGTCCCTCGAGAAGTACTAGCTCGTTAAGCAACCGTCAGTTATCGTATGAAATAATGTGTATGTAATCGTATGAAATAATGTGTATGTAATCGTACGAAACACGTAGGATGCATCTGTTCTATAGCCACTCGATCTTAGTTCCGCTCAGTGCAGAAAGAGAGTTAAAAAATGACGAACGAGATATAGTAACAGTCGTACCATTAAGTGGGCTTCAACAAAACCACACGGAAGTTATTCTGACTGGCCAGCCTCTTTACTGTCAAATGGGATATAGTTCTTCTTATTAAATAATAACGCTGCGCTATTTGTACAAATTGATAGCTCTTTTTTCATTTTACTTGTCCCATTTTATTATACATGCAATATTTCGGATTAAAGTTATGTCATAACGACACTATTTTAATGAAAGACAGTTGTTTTCACGTTTTACAAGTGCATCTTTAAACTACCACCATATGGTTCATTCTGTGGTATCATCGCAAGCGGTAGCACAATGTGTACTGATTTCTTCGTTATCAGAAACACAAACAAAGTCAAACCGTTGAAAAGGGCTGAAAAATTATTTTAAGCATTTTAGTAAATTTACTAAAAGCGTTGCACCTACACATAAAATAGTTTTTTTTAATTTATTTTCTTTATTTAAGGATGCTTTTTAACAACTCTGGTCATTAGCGTTCCATTCAATTCAGGGACAATAAATTTTGCTCAGAAACCTTTTCTTTCACACTTGAGGTCCTTTTACTCCTGGTAAATCTACGACATGGGACCCACGCCTTTACTTCCCCTCGGAATGAAAGTTTTACGTCAAGAGTTTACGTACTGAAACTCGAGATCTTGGGTTCACTAGGCAAGGATGGTTCCACTAGGCCACCATCGACTAGAGATGAAATAGTGAAAAATAAAAACCAAATTTACACTGTTTCTGTGTTTGTTGTTCATACCAGTGAGCGAAATTACATTTTCTAATGATGTTTAACGCTCAATTTTACTACAGTAGCATCATAGGCGGTGGGCTCTGAAGGTAAAAGTTGTCTTTCACGTCTCAGTGATCCTGTTTCACTGTGTTCTCCCTTTCTGTGAGCGGAAAATATCGGAAATAATGAATGTATATTAAATGCAATCTCTTTCACATATGCCAAGATTTGGAATAAGAGTCAGATAGGAATAACTCGAGGTCAAGGTCGGAAATCAAATCACGTATCTTCGGCTCTTCCTTCTGAGCTGCCGTACCCTATCTCACAACCGCCATCTGTCCCACCTAAGGATACCTCTCAGGTTATTTAGTTACAGAGAAACTCGTATGGGAATACTTGTGGTTGTTGTCAGGTAAATTACGGTAGCTCAGAAATAAGAATATCAGCACGGTAAGTCGATGATCGTGTTGTGATCTGGATTTTCTCTCACACCAAAAGTAATAAATAAAACTATATAATAGAAACAGTGTTTGAGAACATTTGCAGCTAAGTAAATTTAAATTTATTGATTAATTTTACTAAACTTATAATTTTGGACTTATTTGCACTTTACTATTGAAATGCTCGATGCTTAAAGTGTTACCAAAACAGTTCATATTTATTACTTTAATGCTTTAAACACTTAACAATTCAAAACACTTCTACTAACTCTTACGATTCTAGGGAATTAGGGAAGGTTAGGCAACTTCGAAGGAATTTTAGGCCATTAAAACCAACTTTTAGACGTCATAATCTTATTTAAATGGGGATTAAAATACAGATTTAGGCACCTAAAATAGAATTTCTGGCAGCAAATATACAATTTATGCGTCTTAAAGGTAATATGTTTTACATCCTAGCACTACCATAACTATAAAAATGGAAGAAATTAATATGATCATTACAGCACAGAGTGAAAAAAGAGTAAATAACTATTCTGTCTTAAATTATGATTAATTATAATGAAAACATTGATCGCATTGATCTATAAGTGCTAATACATAAGTGTCCCTATTACAATTAAGTTAATTTGTTTACCAATTATGGCATTATTTATAGTTGGTATTGCAATCCACAATAATTACTTTCTCTAAATATTCTGTTGAGAAAATTTTCCATTTGTCAGACAGAACTATTTATAAGAAAAATGTTTCCACTGAGTAACGAATACAAGTTTATTTTTTAGAAGCATTTTCCATGCTGATCTATTTAGGTAGAATTATATTGTACTTTTGATATTAACTTCTGCTTCTTTAACCACTGAAAGTTTTATCGTGTTAGACTGTATCATATTCTGTTGTTTACTTACCTATAATTTTCACAGACTAATCCCGGAACATACTGATCCACTGCTTAGTCAGCGCCTTTTTATTCTGCTTATTTTTTCTTTAGCATTACATATTTAAATAATATACAAATTAGCCTTTAGAAAACACTATACTACTGCACCCATGCTTGCATCACACTGTTTTGTGCGTTTTCTCTCCCTAACCCGCTCACTGTGTATAACTCGCGACAACACTACTCTTTTGTTTTCTTACTACCTGCTAAACTGCTCAATAAAACCATGAACTTTCCAGAAATTACATCACTCCTAAAACCAAGCTTTACCATATCTTTGAACCCAGCCCACTCTTAATAATCAGAACTGTCTATTTCATTGCTGCACACAAAAATTAAAGCCACGTTTAAAAATAAAAAGGTATTTTTGGCTCTGAAATCTCAAAATAGGTCACAGTGGACCAAATATGCATATTATGTTTAATATGTTTAATCAAACGGTAGAATTTTATGTAAGACGTAAAGATATTTGACTAGTTTTGGTTTATACCTACAGGGAAAAAGTAGGCATTTAGTCTAAAATTCGAAGTTTTGTCATTACAAACAAGATGTTAATTATTTAATATACGATATGTACATTGTATATAGACTTGTTTTATTTTTTGCCCCCTTTATTCATACTCTATACTCCTATTTTCGCCTTTAATTAACCTGAACTAAAATTATGTTAATACGATATTTCTGGAATACTTTTTAAGTGTTTAAAACACCAATAATGTATAGAATTTTCTAAAGCAAAAGGTAATTTTGGTCACTCGCGTAATTAATTTTAACAATCTGACTTTGCATTATTAGCAAGCAGGAATTATTGTTTTTAATATCAACAACCACTCCCGTAACTTCATCGCAAAAGTTTTCTTCTGTAAAAATAGCAGATCCAAGTGAGTACCTGGGGATTTCTAGGAGCTAGAGGTTGCTGTATCGTAGTGCTGGCCAGACCACTTAGGAGGTCCCGGGTTCAAATCGCTTGGGGCCGACCATCCTGATTGGGTTTATTGATTCTGTTGGTCAATTAGACAAATGTTAGGATTGATATTTTCGCTCCAAGAATTTTCTGCTATAAGTAGAAAATGACAGGCAAATGGGTGGTGTTACGGGCTGTGTGACGGTAGCATGCCCTTTGAAAGGTGTCTGCCCCGGCCCTTATGAGGAATTCGAACTCCTTGGAAGAGAGGTTGCTCTGCCAGCGTCGGGTTGTTTTATATGGAAACAATGTTAGGGATGATGTCCACGTCCATGCTTTACTGCCCCTTGACCCTGGCCGCCTGGTGAATCCTTCACCTAATTCCTTACTCCTGAAGGTGCTCCATTGGAGGCTTAGGCCAACCCAATCCAATCAAGTACCAGCTTCTCTTCAGTGCTGAAATGTCGTAGGTGTGACCAAAAAATCTCTTTTTTTCAATTCCAATAATTCAGAAAGTTACAAGCCAAGCTAACAATCAATAACCTATTAATATTGGGTTTAATATGTCTTTTGTTTTAATAATTCCTCATGGATTATGTTCTTCTGGATTATTTTGAAAAGTTATACTAAATATTATTTTGTTGTTCTGTTCTATGAGAAGATACACCACTATGCAAGAACTATTCGCGTTACTATGACAAAGCAAATAATGCTGTTTACGTAATAACATATTTTATTACAAAATCCTCAGTATATTCTAAAAATTTTGTTCCTATGATGAAACGATTTGCAAATTCACATCAAATTATAATCATGGCTGATGAATAGGTAAATGTGATTATTTTAAATAAAAAAAATCTACAATAAAATGACGAACATTCAGAACACCACAAATGAATCAAAAATTGAGTATAAATATTATTAGATCACATTACTCCTCGCATAGAAAAAATAACAGTGTAAATTATAGTATTTAAACATAAACATGTCATTAAAGATTGAAAATTTTGATATTTCTATATAAAAAACTAATTGTTAGCTTAATATGGAAAATATCCCCTAAGAGAGAAAATAGTACACAATGAAAAATGAATAAAACAGGTTAATATTTTCAATTATTTAGAATACTAAATAAGTAATAATTTTAATGATGGCCTAGAAAATGTATTTCAATGTTCCCAAGCATGTGTGGCACAATTATAAGAACAATCAAGGAAATCGCTCATAATGCGACACAATTTAAATGTTATAAAGTGATACAATGCCTGTATTGATATATGGCAGTGAAACCTGAACATTAACCAAGATTGTCAAAGAATGCAGGCCACTGAGATGACATTTTTAGACATGTGGTGGGATATGCGCTCTCAGAGGAAAAATAAATGAAGATATAAGATTTAGATATACAGAAAGAAATGGAAAGAACTTTGAGGGAAGCCAGATAATAATATAGCAATGCAGATGTTTTCCGCTTAGAGATTTTGAGAAATATAAATTAATGTGTAAAAATTGTTTATTAACAAATGTTTTTATATAAATTAATGTAGCAACCACCAAATTTAGGAAAATGGTCAATACAATTGGTTGGATGTCTCCAATATCTAGACTTCGCTCATTTGAAGCAGTAATTGCCTAATCTCGATCCCAGGCCTGCTGATAAATCAGATATAAAAAGATAATCATAACATGTCACATATATATGAATTGCATGTGTAATATTATTTAAAGAAAGTAAAAAGTATGTCAAACAGCAAATATAAAAGAGAAGTTGCCGAAAACTTAGGGCAAATAGTTTGTATTGTAATCAATTAAGCTAGAACTTCTTTCTTTGTTAAACTTTGTGATGGTTAGGTTCCCTAGACCCTTGAAAACGGTCAAACTGGGAACAAAGGCTATCCCAAGGCTTCGTTAGGGGACAAGTCTTCCATTGTCAACATTGTAGAAGAAATTCAAGCTACAATTAAAAAAAAAAAAAAAAACATAAAAGTTCTACGAGGACTTCCTTTAAATTGTAGTTATTAAGGTATCCAAAAACATGAACAAATTTGTGGGCGGGTCGAATAAAGTCTTAGAGTATAGCCATGAGAGTTATATGATATGAATTAGTATAAGAAACGACCAATAGAAAGATAACAGTAGGGAGAGAAAATCACGTGACAGTCAAAAAGTCGTATTGAATGTTGTTTATAGCGTTCAAGACCTAGAGAGGAACTATGTGCAAAGGTTTTAATAAATTGTGATTTTTTTGTTGTTGTTTTTGTTTGTTTGCTTTTTTTTTTTTTGTTTAACATCCCAGGTCATTAGCGTCCCATTCAACTCAGGGCGTGAAACGGCCGATAAAACGGGATCCACGGCTCTATTTCCCTTCCGACGCCCGAAAAAATCCATCGGTCCTGGCCGGGTTTGAGCCCGCGATCTTGGGTTTAGGAGGCAAGTATGGTAACCACTACACCACCAGGACCGACAATAAATGGTGATAACTGGATCCTCGAGTGTTAACATACTATTGTTGTTTTTTCCAACATCTTCCCTGTGATAGTTGACCTATTAAAAATTTTTCAGTTGGTATTCTGAGCTTAAAGCCGTGAACGAGGAAAACAAAGAAGACGGCGGGACCGAAAGGAGGCTCTTCAAGTCATCCCTGAGAACCAAATTTACTTATTAACCTTGATCACCTCCCTCTCAACACCAAATCCAGCTATAAATTAATCTTTCCCTGCATTTTATAGGCAAATTCCCGCCCCATATTCCACTCATCACGGCGAACACTGTGTTTGCACACTTAACACATTGCTATTGCATAAACTTGAAGAGGGTCCGTATCTTGTTAGGTGCAAATCATAATATTGTTTTCCTGTTTTTAATGGTAGGCATTATTTATTTGGCCCTTCTAAGCAAAACACCACATATACAACTAAGGAATAAGGGAAAAATAGGTTACAAAGATAATTTAATTTTCAGGTTTCGTAAAAGTTAGAAATACCTAATCGCTGAAGAGTGGCAGTTTGAGTTAACCTCTTTAACATTCGGCATATTACTATCTTAAATGTGTTTTGTCATCTGCTTATGTTCATTCCGCTATTTATTGTAATATGTGCCATATCTTATATCCATCATTTTCGCGTATATATATTCTATTTTTTGCCTACCAGGGCGGCACCCACCTTTTTTTAGGATTGCCAAATGTTATATAATTTTACCTCATATAGTTTCATGCAACGGTAATGAAATTGTGGAAATAGGCTTATAAAATAAAGTCCGTTAATACCACTTTTATTAGTTGAAACCTAGTTCCTAGTTTAGATTAAGTTTCTCGAGCACCCTTGTAATAATGAATATTTTCTTAGATTACTTTAGGTTAGGTCAAGTTAGGTCAGGATAGAAGCTCGCTTAAATTTGGTTTAAGCAATTTGATTCAAGCAATTGCCTTAATTCCCCACACCTCTGCGCTACTATCTACTGCATTTCTTGCTGTTGGTAACAATTCGGACGTGAAAATCTTCATAGCACTCCGCCGCCATTTTTTCCTGCTTGGTCCCATTTCCGCTGTAAAAGTCTATGTACTTTTTCTGGCATTCAGTGCTACGCTTTTAAGCAACATGTTGCCATGTTCCACAATTTTTATTATTAATATTAAAATAAAAATCTAATCATATTGGATTTCTTAAGCAGTATTATATGATACGGTAAAAAGTATTGTAAATGTTGTTGTTATTGAAAGGTTTACTGATATTTTACAGTTACCAGAACTGGTTTCTTCAATTATTGATAACTCTTAAACTATTATGCTAAAAAACGGAAAAATCTACTTAAAAAAGTGTACACATTCTCAATAACATTGAAAAGGTTCGATACCGTCCTTGGTACTCCATAAATTGTGAAGAATTAATTAGTATATACATAAAAGAAAAATAATGTAACACTATTAACAATGTAACTAAATTAACAATAATAGTAAAGCAAAAAGAATAAAACACCAAGGAAAAGTTACAGAATTGTAATCGCTATATGTCGAAACACTAGAGTACTTCTATGGCAAGACATATAGAGATTATAACTCTGTGACTTTTTCTTAGTGTTTTATCCTTTTCTGCATTACAAATGATTATTAATTTAGTTACAATATATATGTAATATTTTATTACAGCTAGCTGTAAGTGAAGGGCTCTGTGTAAAAATGTCACGAATTCTTGCTCGGACAGCGGAGAGACCGTTTTGGCAGACAGAGGAGTAAATCCTTTCTTTTGTGCATTGGAAGGGGTTTGCTTGCCCCCGGGCGAGTATGTTGGCAAAGAAGAACGCTGTTAACACTTGTGCTACCGTTAAGATACTTTGAACTGTAACGTACGGTAGAAGTTGAAATAGAACGCTGGACGAATGGCCAAGTGGTTACGTTCAGATAATCTGACTAGCCAATAATATGAGTGTTGCATGAAGTCACCGATAGCCTATAAGGATGTCTAAATCCACAGTGACGGGAAAATAGAGCGTCCCTGTATCACGTGGTCAAGCGAGTCTTATTGAGTATTTAAAGACATGAAATCGCCATTTTTGAGGTATTCAGAAGTCAGAATTTAGTCTTGGGAATCGCACTGGGACATCAATGTTCGAGCTTCACTTCTGCTCGGCGCTTCTTCTTAGCAGTCAGAAAACTCCTGTTTGTGATGTATAGTTCCACCTGTTTACCAACTGTCTCATTAATGCGTTCCGAAGAGAAATGCCCTGGTACGCACTTTTTGTTGAATAAACGACGTCATCTGGCAGATAACAAGGAGTTCTTTCTCATCAACACGTCACCTTTAATTCCCTTCACTCACCCCGGCAATATGAGGTCCCAAAAACCAGCAACATCCCTGTAGATCGACAAGAAGAGCTATTGAGTGGTGAGCTGTATCTGCATATAATCAAACTTGCATCACCATTCTTCCCACCACCTATAACTCCTTCTAACTTTGGCCTACTAACGTGGCATAATCAAAGCAATTAAGTTAACAACCACGAGAGCCACCATCCAATAACCCCTTCAAGTCTTATTTGTGTTTACAGAGGCAATACAATGTTTTCATTAACAGAAATAAAATAATACACATAATTCACTGAAATTGTCAAATTCCTACAATATTATTTCACGAACATAAACTTATTGTTACGACAATTTCATTTCTTATATAAGGTAGTGGTAGTATTCGGATATTGAAATTATATTGCAAATAGTAAAGAAAATGCCATTTTACTTTTGAAAATCTCTGTGAACAAATTTAACTCACCAAATTTTATGATAAAGGTTAACTATTTGCATACTCTTCAGATCAATTTCTTTATTCGAAATATTATACTTTGTGCAGTTGTTAGCCCGTGTGCTCCTTAAAAACAATATAGTTATACTTGAAAAGTATACATTTTAAATTTTGGCAGACCAATGCATTTGCAATAGCTAGTACAGGCACCGCAGAAGGGACAAGCAAAGACGCTTTAGATGAAGTAAAAGTTTTGGCGTCTTGATAGAGGTAGGGACAATAGAGGGAGGAGGGGGAAAGAGAAGGGCGGATATCAAGTAATCCTTATAAAAAGTAAGTTTCTTCGGTCAATATTTGCTTTAAATATTTTTAAGAGTCTCTTTGCGTAATTCAAAAAATAAAAGCTAGAAGGGAGAACTGGAAACATCATCGGAATTTCAAACTAAGTGTGCGTGTGTGCGTGTGTGTGGTAAAACGTGGGAGGAAGGAAAAGACGAATAAAAAAGTGACTTTCTTAATTAGGCAGAGGAGAAGCTCTTTCCTTCACTGTTAATTTATTTTTTGAGTCAAGAAAAACTTCTTAATTAGTACAATCTCAAGCCCCCATCTTGAGTTGCATAGGAAGGCTTTAAATCTACGGGTCAGAGTCAGGGGAATACAAGACTCATTTTCAATCTCTTTCTCTCTCTATCGCACGTCGATGGTTTGTTTGCTGGAAACAGTGTGCCCTTAGAAACGTCAAAAATTATCTTTAGCCATGGAGAGCACCCAATGAAAATATTGTTGTTAATGAATGTTTAAAGACATGTTACATTTCATATCTTTGTATGACTTGATAAAATTCTCACTACATAACGACAGTTTTCTGATTTTTGGAAATCCCTACAAATTCCGATTTTTTCCAGTGAATTTGCAAGTTCTTCAAACGTTTTGTCATCCATTAATTATCTATTCAATTTTGCATCACTAATTTTTAAAATGTAGATTTCTACTGCATAAATGAAACGTATGTTTTAGCTGTTGTTTTTCAAAAAAATTAATAAATACCAGTGTGATAAACAATAGACATAAATTAACTTTTTAAGGATTAATTAATGAAGTATTGGAAGAGATTTCTATCCTGGAATAAGAGATATACGTTTGGACTACATTTGTCTAATCTATTGATATTTATTGCCCTTGTATTCACATAAGAAACCACAACATTTTGTTATTCTCAGTTGCAAATCAACTAGAAGACAATCACTTTAAAATTCCATAGAGTTTCTGTTTAATTTCTCATACTAACATTATTGGTTAAAATAATTTTTGATGAATCGATGAATAACCACTATTTATATGTCTGGTGCTGAGTCTATATTACAGAATAAATGTTGGTAAAATGTTACTATTATTACCACTATGTTCAAATAGTCTTTAACATCATTATGGACTTTGTGTAACGACACATTGCCATATCTTCATTTTGATGGTTCATAAAGACGTAGACAACATATAAATAGATATGTACTATGTTTGCCTAACTCTAAAAAGAGTCTACACATGACAATATCTAATAAAGTATATATAAAATATACAGTAATTTGATAAGATAAATAAAGAAAGTACTAGGTCATTATTAAGCAGAATCTTGTAAAAATCTCACTATGGGCGATGCATAGAGTAAAAAGGTATTACAATAGTGTTATTTTTTTTAATGTTCTTTAACGCCCGTTTTTACTATTGAGACACCACAGGCAGTGAACACTGATGATACATGAGATGAAATTATGTTTTAGGAAAGCATTTTTTAGGAAGGAAACATTCTAGGCCTAAGTTTATGAAGAAAACCTGGAAAAAACCACAGTCAGGGAGACGGTCCTGGCGGGATTCGAACCCCAGGTTTTCCCGCTCACGCTTAACGACCTCGGCCAGCCGTGGCTGTGCAGCAGTGTTCTGCTAACTTTAACGGTGATGATTTTAAAGGGGAATGTACATATAATATTTAAAACACGCAAACAAGGTGACGAACCTGCTAATGTTTGTGCTAGTCCAAAAATGTTGCTACTTTCAGCTGAAGAACAATTAGCAAATTCAAGCGGAAGAAGAATTATTTAAAATCTAAAAATATTATGTCTTGTATTAAATAATGAGTAATACATTGTCAGGAGAATTAATTATTTAAGTTTCATGAAATTTTTGACGTCAAAAGTATTTTAAACTAAATATTAAGGTTGTTTTATGACAATTAATCAATAATTATATATTTTGATGAGCTTGTCTGTATTACAAGATAACAGAATGTTTCAAAATGAATTATTTTCTCCTATTCTTTGTTATTTTATTTATATTTAGATATGTAGGAAGTGTAGGAACATAAGATTCCAAATGTAGAAAATTAGCAAAAACGCTATTACACTTCTATCTTCCATATTATTTTAGGCTTTGCAGGCCAAAGACCAAAATATGGAACCAGAACGTGTAAAACCAGTAGGATTAATGGAGTAGAAGATTGGAAAATTTTTTATGGCATTTAAAAAAAATCTCTCAGATAACAGCTACTGTTATACGAAAAATTTAACTACTGACAAAGAGGGCCCTAATTTTGATGACCTAAGTTATCAATAAATTATCATAAATTTCAATTTAAAAGGTTTATGACCTATAAACATCTGAAAAATTCTTTGTTAAATGACGTTAATACAATAGAATTACCTAAAATTACGTTAAAATATTTGATGATCTAAATACATCCAAAAAATAATCTATAAAATCATGTCAATATAAAAATAAAATAATCTAACTATAAAATGTTATTGCCTTAATTTTATGGTGTGACAACTAAGTATATCGCAGTTCTGCTTTTTTAAGAGCACAATTTAAATTAAAAATAATTAATTAATTTACTTACATTTTTTCTGCTTTAAGAGCTATAGTTTTTTGAAGATGTATATGAATTTTAAATAGAAAAATATTACCTCATTCAGAACGATTGCAGTAGGTGACACTCAGCATGCCAAATTCCCGAAAAGTGAAGTATTGCCTGTTGTACAATGCATTTTGACATCTGGAGAAACCCCTCTCCACACCTGTTATCAGAGTGTAACTGAACACTATATCGGTGACAGAAAGTACTTCTTCAATGCAGAAAGTATCAAATAATTTACTAGTCAGCACTTGAGAAATGTCACAGATAGTTCTGTATCCAGAGCCTTGGTCTTGAAGCTGTCCCTGGCTCCCCGTCAATTACAGAGTAATTGAAATAATTAATATTTGTAGTTTTACAGTCCGCAACTCAGTAATTATGTGCAAGTATGTCGTGCATTTTCTTTCAGTGAAGGAACTTTAATGACATATCTCGTATATGTAGAATTAATATTGGGTAGTGTTTAAATGCGTTCATAATTTATAATTTTTGGTAATGTTTAAGAAATAACGTGTAATAATATATAGTAAATTAAGGGAAAACTCGGGTCTTTCACCGAACACAGAAATATTTGGCAAAAAGTTAGACAATGCAAGGTAATCCCTTCTGGTATGCACCTAAGGTTGAAAATGACCTCCGCCTCAGAACAGAAACCGGCCTGTTTGGTGACAAAGTTGCAGGTGTCCGAGTAAAAAGTCATTGACAGTATCGTATGACATCTGTTTAAATTCATCTTATTGACGAATAGCGAAACACTGGACTTGCCAGAGTTTTCCAGCGAATAGAAATGAAATTCATTGAGGCAAGCACTGACCTATGAGACACGTTAACACAAAATAGACGGGGGTATTTCGCGCCGTTGCCCATGGATAGCGTCATTTTGTATTGTGTATAAAAAGGCTAAATTTTACGTAATGGGGGGCAGCCTCAGACTATTTCGGGCCTAGATATGCGTGGCTGCCGTCGCCCGGAGATCAGCGGAAGAGTAACCTAAGTACCAAGTACCAGTTCCGGCGATAACGAAGCTTAAGTGCCAGTCGCCACGTTAACTGCCGATACATTATTGAGCTTCATTAAGAATTCATTTAAATTAAAAATTTCGTCGCACTCGACACCATTTGGTCAATGCAATAGCTTACGTGTTTGCCAAGATTACCCTCCCGTGGTTCGATGAGAGAGGTCAGTTTTCCCGAATTTTCATGTTAGGAGAATAAACTATATCAACAAGTAAATAAGGAAGTGTTACTTGCCCTCACCTTTGGAGTCCCGTTCACTTAGTTCCGGCCGCCAAAATCCAGCGAAACGCCCTTGAGAGAATCACATAGAAGAAGAGTAGGGGTGGTTTGCAGCAGCCGTGGCGAAACCTGCGATCAGCGAGCATAAATTAGTTACCACAGCAACTATACAATCCAATTCCCATCCCCCACCAACATTTTTGCTTAAGTCTTCAGTCTGCGATTTTCTTCGATACTTTTTTTTCCCCCGACTACTCCCTCTTTATTTTACAAATCAGATGCAACTTTTTTAAATAAGGCTAGAGATCTTTCGAGACTTCCACCTTTCTGCTGAAAATGTGATTTCTGCTGAGTTCATGTGTTAAGGAATTGAAATTTGCCGTTACAAATTCAAACTTTCTGTTTCAAAATAGTGTCTATAGCAGCTTCAATTGCAATACCATCGTTAGAATTCAGGGTTCCGATAACAGGTCTCACTACATGGAAATGATGAAAATAATAAGTTCCTGAATCTATCCCTGCCTGTCGATCTATAAGGTGCTAAACTCACCGTTAGCCACGTAACGATTTTCTACGTCACTGATTTCGTCCATAGATACGAATATCCTCTTTCAATGCAATTTTCCCCGTAAGTTGTTAATGGTGTCGTCGTACCAATGTGACAGTAAGAGCTTATTCGTCTGGGTTAGTACGAGGTTCAGAAAGTTCTTAAATTTAGCATTGTTAACTGTCCAAAACGGGATGTTTGCAGAAGATGCAGATTCACAAAATTTTGACGATTTATCGTTTTTCTCTGTAGTAAAAGTTGCTTAGATTTCTTTTTATATGGGGATTGCACTGCCCATATACGATTATCACAGCCCGTGTGTTGCTGCACTGTGAACCTTATGTCGATCAATTCCTTTGCTCAGCACGCCTTACAAAACAATTCTTCGCTGTCAGTAGAAAAAAACATCTCTTCAAGTTTAGACACAATCTTTCTCAAACGTTATAATTTAGGTAACTTTATTTTAGACAAGGTTGAATAAAACTATAGGGACAGAAAACCAAAATTTCTTTCCTGATAACCTGGCAGTGTAGTATGAAGATAGAAGTATTGTTGTTTTAATTGTTACTGACATCGAAATAGTGAATGCTAGAGTTATTAAAAGTGACTAAAAACGAATGAGTGAAATCATCAGTATAATAATTACAAAAATTGACCAAAAATTACTTAAAATATCAAAAAGAATGTAAAACGTTAAAGAAATACAAATAAAGTTAAGATAAAATTTACATTTTTATAACCAGAATTAGTCCCTAAGTACTCATGTAATGTAAAAAGTTGACGTCATCAAAACCGGGCTCTAGTGGTGATGAAACGTTCTCCCGTTCATTTAGAGTTGCTTACACAGGAATACAAGTGAATAAATGACAAAAATAAATAGATAAATTACGTCATTAAAACAGTCCATTGCAGTCCCAAAATGCGTGATCACCCAAATGGAATACCTGTAACTACAACAGCAGTATCTTAAGTATAGCAGGTCAGTCCTGGTGGTGTAGTGGTTACCATACTTGCCTCCTAAACCCAAGATCGCGGGATCGAACCCGGCCAGGACCGATGGATTTTTCCGGGGCGTAAAAATCCTAAGTATGGCTTCCTTCAGAAGGGAAGTAAAGCCGTGGGTCCCGTGTCGTACATTTACGGCACGAAAAAGAACCTCAAGCCTGAAAGAGAGGCCTCTGAGCAAAATTTGTCGGCCTGAGTTGAATGGGACGCTGATGACTTGAGATGTTAAAGAGCGTCCATAAATAAATCATTCAAAAAAAAAAAAAAAGCATAGCAGGAGTCGATGAAGACTTTTCTCCTTTAGAACGAAGTCATAAATATAAATTAAATTAAATTTTCTCATCTAAAATAGTTTCAAGAAGTTTAAATAATGAACTTATTTAATGATAATAACCAGTAAAAGTGCATGAACTTACGTCAACAATTTTGTTCCAGGTTGAGGTTCTGATCATAGTTAACTGATATCTTTAAGAATGGAGGGAACGCTAATTTTATCCTATTTCCGATACAGAGTGTTCTTGCTTCGCTCGTCACATTTTTGGGAAATGAGATCGGCGAACAGAAAAGTATAGCAGATAAAACTTAAACGCCTATACACAAACAAAAAGTATTGGATGGACGTGTTATTTTACATCCTTTAAAGATAGTCGTGAAAGTTGTACTCTCCCTGAAAATACTCTTCCAGCTAGAGAGGTGGGAACACTGCACAGTTTACTAAACACAATACCCTGAGGAGAGAAAAAAAATGTAAATAATACAAATTAAATAATTTATGTTAATAAATGAATCTCGTATATGGATGACCATAGTGAATATTTTTTCTTTGGAACTTACAAACGAGTTTTTAAGAAAGAGCGCATGAAGAAAACAAACAGCGATATTGCAAATCAAAAGAAGTTAATAGGTCTAATGTTATAAGACAGTGAACTGAACACAAAATCGGAATCCTATCAAGAGTTTCTTAGGAACGAAACTGTTCTGTGAAAGATTTTTAATTATCCCACACTTAAATGGCGTGTTAAGTTCAATTCATTTGTATGAAGTCCCTGACTTATTTTGAATGTTCTCTAAAGATAAAATTGTAGACTGGGTGCAAAATAAAAAGATCGAGATAGTTATATATCTTTTGTTTATTATTCAGTTCTTGAAAAGGTCTAAAATGCCAGAGGCACTCTAATGTAGATATAAAGGAGCAGGTGGAAACAACCGAAAAACCGAGCTCTAACTTTCTATCACCAGAATATATTAAAATAACATAAATATTGCAGTTGAAAAACACCTTTGACACAGTAACTGCCTACAGCAAAAAAGAAAAAAAAAAGCATAACTTTTTGTTCATTGTTGAAGCACCAACAATAGACGCCATGGCTTATCAGTGTTAATTCTGTCTTTATATTGGCTGTTGAATATTTAGATTGTTAATTTGGCTGCTGTCTGTATTCATTAGCTCATTCAGAATTCCTTCCCACGTTCTAAAAAGATTACAGAAAGTGACATCGTCTCCAATGTTAATATTGGGATTTACCAGTTAAAATGGTTTGTTTTTATAACTGTTCAGTGGAAAAACTTTGCATTCCGATTTTCTGATATATGCATCCGAAAAACCCTTCACATGATCCTGAATACCCGGAAGTGGGGGCTTTAAAAAGAGGGCTGGAAGTCAGTAAACTTGTAATTGTAGTTTGTTGCAGCAGTTCAAACCTAACCTGTTGGCCTTTAGTGATAAATTATTATAACCAGATTGGAGCATTATATCGTAAAAGAAAAATATTCGCAGTATAAATTCTGCTAGTCTCGAATCGGCTTGTTACAAAACAGTCCTTACTCACACTTACGTCCCAAGTTTCGAAGTTGTCCTCTGTGATATTTTTTTTTTTTTTATTTACAGCTTTTCTTTTGGTTGAGAGTTACATTATAATACAAACGATTTAAAAAACTGAAAAAACGCATATTTTAAATTTTTAATTTACAGTTTAGTCTCTAATGATCTTTTTATTATGTGCAAGGCATTTTCCAAGAGTTTTATTTTAAATTTTGGCTTTGCGATATGGCTCGATTATTTTAGTGATGGAGTTATTCACAAGCGCCTTCTTTTGATGTCATTCAGAATTCTAAAAGAACTCTGTCACATCTGAATCCGCTTTGGCCAGCCCACCAATTGCAACAATACCATCAAATTGTGTTACAAATTGTGTATTTTTAATGCATGTTCTTCTTCTCTGGAGTTCTCTCTACAGCTCAGGGTGAGCCTTGGCCTGTCCCTCTACCTCCGTCTTACAACTTCGTCATTGATAGAAGACAGTATTGCAGGGCGGGGGGGAGGGGGGGGGGAAATGACCAGCATGCCGGCAGGGTTTAATTTCAGCCCGCATATGTTAAACATATAAAATAATCCAATATTCCAGCAATAGATATAAGTAAGAAGTTAGAAATTGGTCAAAGGTTTAATTTTATATTGTCAATTGCAGTTTGCGAACTTCGGGCATTTGCGGATTTAGCCTTTTACATGGTTATTGCATAAACCGAACATGAAACACAGGCAACATAATCGTTGATACTCATTTTTAATTTGAATTGGTTTGGATTAAACAAGACTGAGAAGAATTTCAGACAAGAAAGCCTAACGAGGACCTTTTGTATCCTCCGGGAGTAAAGGGTGAGGTGAAGAGCAGGAAGGGCGGCAGATGGAGTCCTCAACTTTCCCAGATTTCTTTTCTTTTGTTTATCTGTTAGACGGACGCCGGTAACCCCCTCCCCTTCCAATGATTTCGAGCTTCTCGGAAGATTCTGAGAAAAAATTCCACCACTGCACACCGCTCACCGCCAACCCACGTTGCCTTGTAACTTTGAAATGTTATGGGGCAGGAAAATTCGTAGGAAGTAAATATCCATCCCGGCACTCGCCTAAGTGACCCAAGGAGATGTACGACCTCAAGAGATTTGAACTCGGAACCTGCTGAGCCACCCCATTAGATAAGAAAATTCTTATTTTCTATCTTCTATTGTAATGTGCCTATAAATTCATTGTCCATTGTTATAGCAAAAAAGATTAGGCTACTTTGTGTGTAGATATGCATTTAACTTGAAGTTAAAGAGTTGTTTCTGCTGAAGTACCCTACGTCAGTCATCAATAGATTCACAGCTAGAAAATCTGAATGATTCCAGTTCACCTTATGATTAGCAAAACTTCTGCTTTTGCATATCACTAAATTAAGTCTTCCAAAGACACGACTGTGTTTCAAGAGCGTCGACGGCAGCGTCGGCACTTTCAAAATACCAAATAACTTATTGATTACTGGTCCACCCAGTATAATTAGTCTGACTCCGCCTTCAGTCGCAGCTGCTTCAACACGTTATATTAGGTTAGGATAGGTTACAGGAGGTTACAATGTATTGCTAATTAAAAGTGATACGTTAACTGCGATTATATCTTTTCCCTCTATTGTCAATGTTGCACCAAAAATTGGTCATTTTTTGTTATTTTCACAGAGTGGGCGCGTTCTTCCTGGACTGTATTTCTCTGCTTTTGCAGAAATATGCATGTCGTTGATAACAATGCATGCGAAATACCTTAAAGATATTTGTTGTTTCAGTTTTCCTCCTTTTCTACTGCTGCTGTAGAATTGTCCCCAACCAATTTTTGACACAGCAATGATATGATTTTAGCTATTAACAACAGAAACATGCCTACTTGTTTATATTTACAATGTAAAACTACAGATTATATCAGTTTCATGTGTAGTGGCGCATTTATATTGCATAATGATGTTTTTTGCTACACTGTTAAAGTTCATTGTTGATCAGTAGTTAGCAGACAATTTCTGTGGAACATATTTCGCCATGTCCGACGCTGTTATCCCTACTGCTTATCAATTTGGGGCAAAAAATGTCGATTCAAGTATGTGTTATTGGTTTTAACAGGAAATATTTTAACCAAACAGTGCCAGAAAAATCCATTTTCACACATTTAAAACTTTTTATTGTAAAAAAGTAACATAAAACTCTTTTAAGTGAGTACTGGAACAGTGTACCTTTTCAGTATAAAGCTTTGCTAATAATAATAATAATAATAATAATAATAATAATAATAATAATAATAATTGCATTTCCTGATGTTCCTATATCGTTGCAAATTAATGGTCGATTAAATTTAAATGTTTTTCTTCTGCATTCCAAATAACATTTTTCAGACCAATTGAAATATGTTATATTTAATTCTCGTATTGAAATCGTAATCGGTAATAAATAGGGTTCCGAATTTGACGAAATATCACTTTTTTTCTGAGACATCACACAATGCAGAATGCCAATATAAACATATTTCACTAAAACAGGAACCTGTATACTTTTATTTTGCATTTTATTGCATTTTTCGAGCATTTAATGCCTATTTGTAAATTTTTAGGACATTTTCAACTTTTTCTTTCATTTTTTTCTCCATTTTTGCTTTTTAACGGACTCTTTTATGTTATAGACATGCTATTTTCATCTGAGTTCTACTGTGTCATTTCTTTATGATTGCTTGTCACCTAAACAGATATGAGACACGGTGTTTACGCCCTTATCTATGTAGATAATGTTGTACTAGCTTTCCCCCATTAAATGTAATACAAGTAATGCTGCAGCTACAGTCAACATTTCGTTTCCGATAGTGAAGTTGTAAAAATCCTGAAATTAAAAGTAGGTATGCAAAGTTTTTTGCGAAATTTATGACTCAGTTGGTGACAATGTATTTTCTATATATGGGTGCATACTATTTTGCAAGTTGTGTGAAATTAAAGTGCAGAAAACGTTCCACTGTGCAGCAGAACATTGGGTGCGAAAAATTCTTAAAGGCACGTACAAAGAAAAGAAAGGCATCCATTTACTTCTTATTCAAAGTTCGGGTGAATGTCCAAAACAACATTTTTTAATAGAGATCTTTGCAAAAATTAGTTTCTGCAAATATCCCATTAGCAAAAATTAATAACGTTACTTTCTGAAGCAATGGCAGAACATTCCAGATGAATCCACCCTTAGAAAAGGTTACTTGCAGAGTTGTTATGAAAACACAATAGGAAAAATACGCGACTGTGCCGAAAATAATGATATACTTGTTTCTACAGAGAGACAAGTGATAAAGAGGGGCGTGTTGTTGCAAATGTTGTTTTAGGTACATTAGAAGTTTACATACCCACGAGAATACCTCTTCTTACGACCGAAGTAATTGAGAAGATTAATCGTCAGTCTATATGCAAGCTGTTTGGTCAAAGCATGTTTCTTTTGTCACCACATGGCATAAAGAATGATACTGTTTTGCTTTTCGTCACAGATGCAGCCAGATATATAGTGAAAAAGGGGACGGCAATCAAATCATTTTACACAAAAACGGTTCACGCAACATGCATCGCGTATGCCCTTCATCGAGTGTGTGAACAAGTGCGTGAAATTTTTCCGCGAGTTAACAAACTGACATCAAATGTAAAAAAAAAAAAAAAAAAAAAAAAAAAGTGTTTCAGAAATCTCCTTCAAGAATCAGACATCGCATAGCACGTTGGAGCATATGGATCAGATAGCAGTATCTCAACATTTACTGGCTGACCCTCAAATTATGGGAAGCTTGATATATATCAGCAGTAACTTTTCAATTTTGGCAAAAACACAAACATGGCTAGATAAAATCGACGAGAACGGCAATCAGTTATCAAAAGGATGAAAGACGTCGAAGAACATTTGCAACAATGTGTAGGAAAACTACAAAATATATTCAAAAAGGGCATTGTGAAGTAGTCAATATGTAAAATCTAGAAACTTCTATTGATCGGAGTTTTTGAAGAACGTTTTTCATCAGGGGATCTTGGTCAATTCAAGTATGTGCTTAGACATCAGTTAAAGTAGAAAGGAGTTTTTCAGTGTAGAAGAGTGTTCTTCTAGACAACTGGCGATCCTTCAGAAACGAATGGCAATTGTTCTTTAATGCAATATTTATTTATTTATTTATTTATTTATTCTGGTAGAGCTAAGGTCATTAGGCTTCTCTTTCGCTCTACCAGTCTAATAATAATTACATGAAGTTATATCAACAATATTGCAATCACAACATTGACAGTAAAGTTGACAATACTCGTACACATATAAACCAATATAAAACAAGAAGTATATAAATAAATGTATGTTAATACATAAATATTGATAATAAAGCATGAAAAATATTAACTTAAGAAGAAGAAAAAATAAAAAAATAAAATAACAATATATACAACAAGTACCAGTTGTGACAAGTTATACATACATTAATCTACATAAACCCTAACAGTGGAAATAAAGATACAAGCGAAACATAAAATTAAAAATTATATCTGGGCCCGGAAAATTCTGAGACTTCGCGACTTTTTGGCAAAATCTATCCCTTTTATACTCAATATAACATGATGCTATCCAATGATAGTGGCGCAAAATATTCCCGGCAGCTTCGTGTTAATATCACTCATAGGTCAGTGCTTACCTTACTGAATTCCATTTTTATACGCTGGACAATTTTGGTCAAATCATACTCCGCTTTTCTTCAATAAGATGAAGTTAAACAGATTCCATACGCTATTATTACTGACCCATTACTCGGACACCTTCGACTTTGCCATGGAACAAGCTGGTGTCTCTGCCTGAGGCGTGGACATTTCCAACCCCTAGCTACATACCAGAAGGGATTAACCTGCATTGTCTGACTTTTGTCAAGTCTTACTGTGTTCGGAGAAAGACGTGAGTTTCTCCTTACTTCGCTACATCATCACATGTTATCTGTTAAATATTACCAAAATACACATTATGAATGCATTTAAACATTATACAATATTAATTCTACGTATGTAAGGTATGTCCTTAAAGTTCCTCCACTGTAAAAAAAAAAAAATGCACAACATACTTGCATATAATTACGGTGTTGCTGATTCTAAAATTACAAATTTAATTATTTCAATTACTCTGTAATTGAATTGACGGGGACCCAGAGATAGCTTCAGCCTTAACTAATGACTTCGACCACCCACGATTTTTAAGAGGGAAAAATAACTGCACAGCAGCATTATTGGTGCATATGAAAGGGAAAAACGAAATTTTCTTATTAATGCCGAATATCTAAAGAATGATTCCTTTTGGTACCGAAGTACAAAATAACTAGAAAAAATAAAAAGTAGGCACAAGTTCAAAGTTTAGTCTACGTCATTTAAGTTTATCATATCCCAGCATTTTTGCTTTACAGTAACTATTACAAAGAGTTACATCAATGGTGGAATTCCCTTTTGTATACCTCAATATATAGATAAACGTCGAAAAGTAATATAATCGATATATACAAATATAAAATTAAATACAATATGTATATATACGCTGAACAAAGTACATAAGGTTATTAAGACTTAGAGGATAGTTAGAGAAAGATTAAAATATTGAACCAGGAATGTATAATTCCGAAATCAAATTTGGATGCTGGGATTTCTTCAGAATATTATCATTCATATATGTAACAGAATCAACCAGATGAAAAAAAAACAAAACAAAACAAATTGGTCGAATGATTCTTTCACCACTGAGTTAACACACATGAATCGTACATAAAGATATGATGTGCCGTTGTAAACACATGAGACGTAATGCTCTTATGTATAATGTCGAATTAAGAAATAAACAACACAGCACATGAGTGGGAACAGCTGCACTACGACTGCAACTATCAACAAGGCCAACAAGTAAGCAAGCAAGGCCTCCAAGGCACCGCTCATAGGGAAAAGAGCATTACTGATCCCAAGGTATTATAATTTACTAGGCAACCAGATCACTGAAATATATGGTTGCTAAATTATATTATTATTATTATTATTATTATTATTATTATTATTATTATTATTATTATTATTACGCAAGAATTGCGAGGTGAATCTCTCAAAAAGAGGAGCCAACCAACAATGGATATTGTTATTTTCGTATTCAATGTCTCGAATTTCATAAGTATGATCTATTTTCATTTTCGAGCAAAATTATGCTGTCTAGAAATGTATTTTCATTGTCTGGTAGTGAAGTATTTGTATTATTAAAACACTTCCTCAAAATCCTTTGCTAACATCAGTTCGTGTATTCTAATAACACAACAGAGATAACATTCCTTGGTTAGGTTGTTCTATTAATGCTAAAGTATGTTTGATCTTCATTAAGGGCTCTTTGCAAGTAAAAAATATTACTTCTTCATGGTTTGCCAACAAAAGTTTCTGTTTGTTTTACTTATGCTAACAGTGAATGAGCCGAAGTAATTTGGTTTATTTACTGACGCTCTTTAACGTTTCAGGTCATCAACGTACCATCAATTCAGGGCGTGAAACGGCAGATAAATTTTTCTCAAAGGCCTCTTTTTTCCGGGTTGAGGTATTTTTTCTTGCCGCAAAGGTACGACACGGGACCCACGGCTTTACTTCCCTTCCGAAGGAAACCATGCTTAGAACTTTTACGCCCGAATAAAACCTACGATCCTGGCCAGATTTTAACCCGCAATCTTGGGTTTAGGAGGTAAGTATGGTTACCACCACACAACAGGACCGACGATAGTATCTAAAGTTGCCTGATATTCGCCTTTTCAGAGCAAGGAAAAAATCCGGAAAATACCGTATATAGAAATTTTACTTGCATACACAACAACATTGTTTTTTACATTGACACAAATTTTGTGTTATGGATAATCTCACAAAAATCAGAAATTTTGCCTCGAACAACATGTTCAAAATATAACTATCTTGTAATAAGTTTGTTCATGAGAATAAGCATGAAATATGTCTTTGTTTTGTTACCAACTTCCCCTTCCTTCCTTCCTTCCTTCCTTCCTTCCTTCCTTCCTTCCTTCTATGTGACGTTTTAAATTTTAAGAGGGATGGTGTATGTCTTTCAGTTGTGGTTTTTATTTTGACTAGTAGAAAAGAGAAGAGACAGAAAAGCTAAAACATAACTTTCAAAGTATGACTGAGTTGTCCAGAGCGGTTCTGAAGCTTGACATGAGACCATCCCCTCTCTCCTCGTCAATTCCTTCCTTGGAAGACAACTCGATCTACGACGATATTTCTCCTTTGAACTTCCCGATCCCCACACTCCATTCCCCTGCTGCCGTCGTTTGGGTTTCCCAAACTCAGTGGTACGCACAAACCTTTCCACCACCACCACCCCCTGCTCTCTATACCGAAACCTTTGCTCTTTGATGATATTGCGACGCCTAGTAGAAGTTGTGCGAGAAGGGAAGGGCGTGTCTGAGCAGAACCCCGGAAACTGCAATACCATCATTCCCCCACCTCAGTCCCCGCGCCTGTTACAGTACATCACACACATGTACTCGTCTCCTTTGAGAAAGGCTCCTGCTCCCTCAACAACACAGAAGCATGGCATAATTAGTACGTAGGAGCGTTGCTAGAGAACAGAGCGAGCGACAGTATAAACAATGGCAAACACGCCTCTAACTGCTTTGCTGCCTTATTAGGATATTGTGTGATGGTAGAGAGGGGCTTGGGTGCGATCATCTCTCTCCGAGAGTGCAAACTTTTGGATGTTTGACGGGTAAGAAGGGGTGTGCAGATTTTATTGACAATCTCTCTCGACCTCCGCAGCAGTCTTCATCGTGACGTATGTAAACGCATATAAACACGAACTCGAGATTGAACTTTCCGCTTGCTGACAAAAACTGGGAGTAAAACGGAGGGAGAGTTTTAATATCTAGGTGGGGGCACAAAGGGAAGTGACACAGAAGATTGCTGTTTACTTGCCCGACATGTGAATAGATAAGAGCCTGATTCTCTGTCATACACTTTAATTTTGAGCAGGGAGTGTAAAAAATAGTGCAGCAACTGTGTTTCAAGTTATAGGCTTTGACTGCGATTAGGTTTTCTTGAAATATTTTCTAAGTTAAGTAATCTAAGCGCTCACGTTAAACATAAAAATTAATAAAAATGTAAATTAGAATCAGGTACCTAAAATTAAAAGTATGTACCACAAGAATTAATTATCGTGCCTTGAATTTTATATTTTACAAATTTCAAAATGGGCATACTAATTAAATATATGAAAACCATGAACATATCTAGAGAACATGGAAAATTCTTACAACTTAACCTCATGGAGTTCAAAGTTCAGGGTGGATATGCTTTTTAAAGGAGGATGGGTGTTTTGCATTAAGGAAAGGATACGGGAGAAACCTGAAATCAGAGCCACAGATTGGTTAATCTCGTCTTCACCGGTAGCGATGATTCCCGAAAGACTCCAATTGACCTAATTCCTGTGAAAGACAATGGCCAGATTCAATATTTAGACCATATAAAGAACATTACAGATATGGGACCATTTTGACTTATTCCAGCTTCATTTCCAACTCTTATCTGTCCTTTCTAACAACCTAAGCAAAGGAAGATACATTAATGAAGAGTCAGATATATTTCAAACTTCTATACGTTTCTACTTTGAATGCAACCACAACAGATGTGACTAAACTATTTGAGATATGGCTACTCGTTATGTTATAATTACGCAATTAAATTTCTATGTATTAAAACCAGAATGAAGCAGAATACAGTTATGTTAGTATTGGACTATAGACAATAGGTCACGAACTGAAAACCATTCTCTCTCCTTACGCCTGTTTGTTTATCTAACGGGAGGTAGCTCATATGCTTGTGTTCTTACCCTTGCTTTGCTCCTAGTTGGAGTGTACCTAACTTGACGTTAAGTGGTTAAGAATCCCGATGACTGGTTATGATCATTGTGCCATTTCATTTACACCTTTGTTGTATATTATTCGATATTTTAAACAATTTTAATGATATACGTACTTGGTATTGTATACAGCTTTGCACTCTTACAATATCGCCTGCATAGTTTCATAATTAGACGTGAGTTTGCACTTTCTGAAGTTCCCTTGTTAGTAAACAAAATGGCAGATAAAGGTTGAATAAGTACTGAATTGTTTTTATATGGAGTTGTGCTTTAATTCAGAGACTTTAACGCTCGTTTTTTCAAAAGCTCAGCGCCATGAATGCAATATGTACAAGAAGAAACGATCATAGAGCCAAAGTGACCCTACCATTCACACTCCTTACTAAGCACTTGGTGCTGTAGTAAAAAGGACCAATGCAGAAAAACGGTTTAAATTCGATTCGTCAATTGAAAATAGACCGGCGGTATACGGCGTCATTTTGAACATATTCTTTTTCACATTATAAAGTTTGCCATAATATTTTAACCTCAAAGATTACATACAAACTAAAGGACAAAGGTATAACCAAGACCCCCCTATTAAACTCTTAAAACCAAGCATAATAATTCTACACTATGCAAATACAAGTGATACTAATGTAGTAATGTATTTTCTTTTTGTTGTGTTTAACGCCCATTTTAACTACTGAGGTATATTGGCGGTGGACACCGATGATACATGAGATGAAATGAAATTATAAAGTGGGAAAGGTTTTTATTTTCTAAAGGAAGGAAGCGTTCCAGGCCTAAGATACATCCCCGGGATTTGCCATTTATGAGGACCGAGTAAAACCCTCAATCAGGGAGGACCACAGACCTCACGCTTACGAGTCCGCGCCTTAACGACCGTGGCGGTCTAGGAGAGGGAATCAACAGCAACTGTATTATCTGATAGAACACATACACATTTAAAATAATTCAAATAATTAACTCATAATTAATGCTAATAAACCAAATTAATAAAATCCGAATTGAAAAATGGATTTATTTTGTTATTTTTTTTAACTGTTGAGATACTTTCCAAATGCTTAGAAGTTGATGTAGGCATTTTGGAAATTTTTTAAATCTACAAGTTATGGTATATCATAATTTTCAAAAACTGCTGACGTACTAGTAAGATAAGCTGCCTAAATAACGCCACCTTAATACTTAAATTGCTATAGGGGTGGAAATACGGTATCTGTAGAGATACAAACAAGAAAGTATGACCAAAATCTTGAATCTTTTCTCCAGACAATAGAATAACAACATATAATATAATCGAATTTTATACCTCATATCAAATACAACTCAATTAGAAAAGCTTGCATACTATCATTATTAGGAGTGCTTTAACCAATTATGTCATAACATACAGGAGGTATCCAAAATACACAATATCCAACTAAATTTAAGTTTCTATTTAAAATGATAGTCACTTAATATTAATTTAGTCTTTTTTCTCCCTGTCTCTCTAGATATGAAATATTAGATAGAATAGGCAAATACATTTTGATTCGTCTTTTTTAATTGCTCTTTTCGATATAAAAGTTTCATGTAAAGAAAATAAGGGGAATTATAAAAATAAAAGTGTTGTAAATAATCTAAAACACATGCAGACTATTAACGTCACTATAGCGTTACAATGCTACTGAGTAATTTTGTACATTATCCACCATTTACGTCAATTAATAGCTCTCTAGGGGGAAAATTCAAGAATTAGGAAAATATTTAGTTATATACTTGCAATTATTTTTAACTGAATCCACAAAATAAAATAGTTTCTCTTGGCTTGATACAGATACATACCTTTCAGCAGTCAGCACAATAGCAAATGGCGAAAATAACGTTTCACTGGTAAATGATGCCGGACTTCCAGCATTAATTCACTTAATCAGTAAATGGCATGTGAGGATAGACTCATGTAATGGATTACCGCAATTTGGTATCGTTTTCAAGAATTAGTTTATTGGCGTTAAAGGTGCATGGCGTTATTTGACTTAGCTACTTTAATAAAGTCTGTTTACAATTGAATAAGTTATAATACGCTTAGTAATATTAAGAATTAAGGCAAATTCAATATATTTCCAAAATAATTAATTAAGTTATAAATATAAAAAATAAGCGAATGAAGGTACCTGAAAATCATTTTTAAACATTTAAAATACATAAACTCTGACTTGTGTATCCTTTTCTTTGGTTATTTTCTTTGGACTATTTCAAACATTTTCAAAAACCAACTTTAGAGAAACAAAAAAGACTTACAATTTAACGACTATACCGGGGAATTTTTACAGCATTTGCTGATATCATGCTTTCCAATCGCTAAGTCTCTCTATCTTATACATATTCTGTTAATTGTCTACTCGTCATAATTATCTTCTTCTGTATGAGTCCATACTTTTCGCAGTGTCTGCTGCGGTATTTATAAAGAGGTTGTTAACTAAATATGTAAAATATGTGGAGGAAAAGATTTGGAAAAAGGAAATTAATGTGATTGGTTTAATTGATTGGATTAATAATTTCAGGGGTAAATGTTGATTTCTTTCTCTCCGACGGTTGGTCCGATGGTTGGTTTCCACTTGACTTATATTTTTGCCACGGCTGTTGAGACTCTGCTGCTGGATACTTTTATGGTTCTTCCAAAACTGCCTACGGGCCACAAAATGACAAGACTGAATAAACATGGCCAACGTGACTTATTACATGTAGATATCAACTGAAGCTGCTAGCTTCTTCCCTTGAAGAGGTTATCGGCCTGTCTTTTCATCTCTGTAGTTGCCATACGTTCTATCCTACTGTACAATTTTCTAACAGAATACAAAATAAACATCTTTTCTACGGACCCTGCTTATGAATTTCTCCAGAAAATATCGGTTTGTCTTGTCCTTGGGCCTTCTATACAAAATATTATTACAATAGGCAACAGAAATTCCCAGGTCAGTTTTTATGGCTATGGGTAGCTTTCTGCACTCTGAAACGAGAAAACAATATTTTACACTCAATAATTCAACACTCGTGCAAGAAATAAAATGGCTTTACACTCATGACTATAATAAGGAAGTTACGTAAAATTAAATATTTGCTATAATCACTCTTAATTAAATTTGGGGTGGCAATTCATGAATACTGCCTCGTGTTCCTCTTTTTCGTGTTTTTACCATATGACCATGTCTTTTTTTTTTATTTTTTATAACATGGCCTGTCTTTTGTTCTGTCGGTATCCCCTGATTCTGGGTACATGCTACGATTTTGATACTCTTAGCTTCTACCAAGCAACTTCATTTCCAAAGCTTGCAATTTTCTTCTATTACTTCTTTTACCTTCGTTGTCTTCTACAATGGTCTTTTATATTGTTTTATAGATGCAGCCTTATATGATGCCTGTTATAAAATTGTCAGTTTTTGGAGACATAATTAAAGAGAAACTTTGCGTAACTATGCATAATGAGTTTTAATTAACTTATTGAATGAATGTTAATATTTGCTATTCAAAGCTACGTTGTTTTGAGGAAAGGAATATGGTACAGTCAGTTTCCACGAACTCTTCCACCACAACCTAACACCAAAAAAGTTATATGATCCAGTATCTATGTTTTTTAAAACCATTGTTAACACTTTTTCATTCCATGAAATGTCAAGGAAATTCTTTGAAGTAAATTCCCCTTTATTGTTGATTCTTATAATGTGTACACATTTGGGGTAGGATGAATAAGTTATTTTCATGAGATTGCCGTGAGATAGCACCATGTCATTGATTTTGCTTGCACGAAACAACGCTACAAACTTTGTCACAAACATAAGGAATAGGCGTATATTGTATTTACACTTTTACCGGTTGTAAACACTCATTATTATGTACACCAGATTTGGTATGTTCTCAAAGGTCGAAGCCGAGAAAGAAGTGGCTATGTTTACAATAATTAAAAAGTTCAAGCTGACAGAATCTATTTCGGCGTTACAGTAAAAATACACCCAGCAGATTAATATAACCAAAGTCTACGATTTAGGCCCTAAAATGCATAAATTATCAAAATATGAGAGGATGGCCTTATTATAACAGTGCTTCATATTAGAAGGAATTAAAAGATGATCCTGAAAAGGAGAAATATATATATTAATCTGCAAGAAAAATAAAAGAGAAGGGATAGCATGGTTTCGATTAAGTGTTTGGAAATTAAAGGAATGAGAGGAGGTGTTATTCCAGGAATGTGTCCCATCTGTAGGAAAAAAGAAGATGAAATTCATATTTCTTGAAATGTAAAGTCACAAATGTTTGGAGGAAAGTTTAATTAGTAAGAAAGGGTTAATGAGGAATAAAGGAATTGTATTGAGAAAGATCTTTGAAGATCATGAGCAGTTACCCAAATTAGGGGAGTTTTTATGGAAGGTAAAAATGAAATGGAAATGGTGAACTGAAAGATATGTAATTTAGAAAAAATTTAAATGATAAAGAATATCTGTATGATTATGAAAAATGTCATTCTCCTGGGAACGGTTGGGAGTAAAATCATATTAAATTTATTGAATTATTAAGCTTCAGATATTGGAAATTGCTCGACAAGTGAATAAATGTTATATTTGGTATCTGAGAAATAAAATCACTAGTAGTTTGTAGGTATTGCAGTTTTCTGATAAAGTAATTGGCACAAGAATGAGAGAAATATTTATTTCAGTGCCTTCGTTGGGTGGGAGTCTAGTCCTCTGGAATTTGAGCAGGTTGCTGCTGATGAACCGGGGACTGAGAACTGACGCAATCAATGTAGAAATTTTGTACCCTGTTAGCTATCTAGAATTCAGGCAAAGATGTTAATATAAATGTATTATTGTTATATTTACTATAAATATATTATAAATTTCATTGTTGTAGATGTTTGAGAACTAAAAGAATTAGTAGTTTGTAGAGATTGTAGCTGATAAAATAATGATATAGGTACAATAATTTAAATATTTTTAGTCCCCTGGGTTGGGTCGGAGCCTAGTCCTCTGGAAGTCCAGTAAGCTACTGCTGATGAACCTGGGATAAGGGTGTGATGCTATATGGTGAAATTTTGTATTTTATTTTATTATTTAGAATTTAGATAAAGCGTTAATATAAAAGCATCATTGTATTAAACTTTTTGTAATCGCGAAGAGGTGCACCTAAAATGACCTGATCCAGATAGGTGGAGACTCCTTGTAGTTTGTATTTTTCTTAGAGCACTTTCAATAAATTTTAATTTCAAATAATGTATTGTTCTAGCGTAGGACTTCAATGTGAGGTTTTAAAAATGTTTAAATTTTTTTTCAGCAGCTTATAAATTTCAAGCAATATGTCTTGGATAAGAGTATTTGGCCTAACAAGGGAACGTGTTTTCAAACATTGCCTTCAATTACGCTGAAGTGCTGAGGAGTCCTCATTTCTTTAATAAAGATAATATAATGGGTAAAAACATCATCCAGATTTTTATGACCAAATTCAAATTCTCCCTAAGATTATAAAAGTTGTAGAGGGGTTTTTGACAAGCAATTTGAGAATGTATGGTGTGCCTATTCATATTTCAACGTTGTCTCATTAAGTTTCTAATGCACAGTACACCACTAACCAATGAAGCTTTCATTCGAAATAAAGGACGAAAGTTGCGGAATACGTCTCTTTGGGGAAGTCTGTGTGATACTGGCATCAAGTTACTATTTTATTGTTATCAAATCTCGGTTGCTTTTTTTTAATTTTGTATGAAAATTTTTCATTAGGGAAAAAATAATAAATAGCCTATTTAACCTACCAACATAACCAAGTTTATAATATTCGATACCACACTCTATCCCCTGGCCCCTTACACCCAAAGTCAGATGGATAGCTCCCTCCCTCTAAACTAAACTACAGGCATGATAAATCAGCTAGTTCATTGTTTTACTATTGCGTGATTAGTTCGAGCAGGCGTAAAAATCCCATGCATGGTTTCCTTCTGAAGGGAAGTAAAGCCGTAAGTCTCATGTTGTAGATTTACAGCATGAAAAAGAGCCTCAAGACTGAAAGAAGAGACCTCTGAGCAAAGTGTGTCCGCCTTTTCACGCTCTGAATTGAATGGGACGCTGATGACCTGAGCTGTTAAAGAGCGTCCGTAAATAAAACAAATGAACAAAAAATCACCCTATGGACATGTCCATATATTAAGCGGTATTTGTAAAACACGATATTGTAACCATTTCTGAACGCCCCTCGTGGATAAATAATTAATGAGATAATCGTAAAGTGTATCAGTTTTATCAAAAATTTCAACCACAATAGATAGCATTTCATGTAACAAAATATTAATAACAACACTATAAAACATAAAATTAATAAATTAAATGTTATCCAGTGAGTATCATCTCATGTAAAACTTCACGGAAATGAAATTGATAAATAGGAGAGAAAAACATGTACTGCTTTAATGTCAACACAATGTAATCATTGAGGTGGGATATTTGCCTAAAATGCCTTTATGTTCTTTTCATTTCAAAATATACAAAAACAAATGAGAATCTACTAATTTCGCAATTATATCTTCAGGTGGCACAGAATTAAATACTTCAACAATAGCGAATGTTCCCATGTTAGCCAACAATCAGTTTTAATGCATGCAATTGGTGCATGTTTTTTTAATAGTGTGCCATTTGAATTACTGAGGCATCACAGGCGATGGACACTGGTGATTAATTGGATTTGTATGCAAAAGCACATTTAGTTTGTTTTTACTTGTGATATGAAATTAAGAGTAGCAATATGTTTCATGTTGTTGTGTACCTGTATGCAAAGTTTTATAGTGCATACAATTGCATGTTCATAATGTTACTGCATATTTTATTATTTTCCATGCATCGAGCATATAATACGCGTATTTTAAATGTTTAATTTTAAACTTAATATTTAAACATATTAGTAATAAAATAAACATCCATAAGGAAGCTCTCCACGTGTATTTACTGGGAAATTCCTCATTCCATTTTCTATATACATATTGCATCACCATGCATCAAACCCGGGCTGCTCTGATGATTTCCAATTTTATGTAAGGTGAGGTTTAGATTGTATTATAATGCCTAAAGAAAAGTCGTATAGAGGCTCGCTTTTAAAACAGTGTATAGTCAGATTTCACTATAGACAATAACGTTGTTTATTGTGACGTGTACAATAAACAATTTGCAGTTCATAAAATTTTCATTTAACGCAGCACATAACTATCAATGAGTACATTGCAAACGCACAGAGAAAAATTACGTCCAAACAAACACTACTGACTCTAATTCTTTCAACTTTTTAAAAGTATGGTTTTGAAGTGATTAATGTGAAGTTCATATAGCCACAAGCATACCGTGAAATTCACTCAGTAACCACAAGTTTAACAGTTTCATGGAAGATATTATTGTAACGCCATTCCAGACGACTCTACGCTGAGAAAAAATTATTTAGACAGCTAACCGCACAGCAAGTTTCGAAATTCTGGATCATTTAAAACACTCTCTCGTGTATGAGGTAGTAGATGAAACTACAGATGCTTGTAGTCCTCGTGGCAAATATCTTTAGGGAAACTATGTGAAGATGAACTAGGAAAATCATATTTGATTGCTTGTAGGGTTTAAGAAAAAACAAAGCATTTTACTACTGCTCACTTCGTGAATGATGCTTTACAAATACTTAGGGCAGAAGGAGGTTATGAATTTTGGGTTCTGCATTCAGATGCTGCAACTTATGTGTTAAAAGCTGGTTGTTACGTGTATTGCGCATGCACTTCACACGTATCCTTATGCAAGCCATAAGGATACGTTTTCCTGCTGTGAACAGTTTAACATCCAGAACCCAAAATATATTTGTTAAAGCCCCAACCAGAGTTGGTACTTACAAAGAATATTTTGCAGGCCTCCCATTAACCCCAGAGTCAATACTTACCCATTGGGATACATGGGTTGAAGCTGTTCTCTTCCGTTCAAATAATCTCAATGCTGTTAAAGAGTTAGTGGGTATGCTGAATCCAAATGACGCTTTGTTGATTTAACATTCTTAAAATATTTTTATTGGTGAGTATTTGCAAAAGGACTCCACTGTAATCAAGGGACATTTCAAAGTAATAACTGAAGCCACAAAACAAATCGAACAATTCAGAGTAAACTTAGAGAGCTTCTTTAAAGAATGCAAGAGAAGTAAGCAGTGAATTGTGCAGTGTTTTAGAGAGAAGACCTGACATTAAAAGTTTGTGTTTTGTGGATAAATATCATCAAGGTGAAAACGTTGGTGGTGCTTCGTAAAGAAATTTCCCCAGAGTTAGTTAAGTGCTTTCAAAGTTTGTCCAATAGCATCTGTAGACGTGGAAAGATCCTTCTCGGCAAACCAACTTGTATTAACCGTTAAACATAAAAAACGTACACCTAAGCATTTGGTGGATGATCATTGTATACTGCAAATCAAATTACATCGACCGGAATGATGTCTAAGGAAGAATGTACATTTAAGTACCAAAAAGTATAAGCTTAAAGTTAAAGAAAAACTGTGCATGCTTAGTGCATAATAAATTATATAAAGATTTGAAAGCATAAATGCTTGCATATTTTAGATATTTTCAAATCCGATGTCTACATGATACATGAGATTAAATGATAAAGGATTTTTTTTCCATTTATGAGAACTTTTTTTTGAATAGTGTTTAACGCCAGTTTTAGCTACTGAGGCACCACAGATGATGGACACTGATGATACATGAGATGAAAGGATGTATTAGGAAAGGATTTTTTTAAGGGAGGAAACGTTCCAGGCCTAAGTTTAGGATACCTACCTGATATTTGCCATTTATAAGGACTGAGGAAAACCTGGAAAAAACCTCAGTCAGGGAGGACGGTCCTGGCGGATTCGAACCCCATACCTCCCGCTCGCGAGTCCGCGCCTTAACGACCTCGACCACCCGTGGCGGTTTTATTTATGAGGACTAGGAAAACCTGGAAAACCCTCAATCAGGGAAAAAGGTCCTGGTGTGAATGGAACCCTAGACTTCCCGCTCACAAGTCCGCGCTTTATCGACCTCGGTCACCGGTTTCATGCATGGATTAAAATTACGCTGCGGTTAGTAGATCTCGTGAAGTTTATACTGTTTTTGTACTGTCAAGTAGCCTGTATCAATTTTAGTTTTATGCAATTTTTCAAATAAAATTCCTGAACTAAACAATCTAAAAACATTTTTAAATAAGCAGTGGATTAATGGCGACCTAAATTGTGTGACGAACTCGCTAAACATGTTGCAAAGAGGAAGGTACAAGTACATACAATATTTTCGGAAAATTATGTTCTCAATATTCCTTTTTTTAATATAAAATAGACATGGTTTATCTACTAGTACTCAGATACTGGAAACGGTAAAACAAAGTATTCTCTGCAACCATGATCGACTAAAAATTAGCAACAAAACTTATAGGGCCCATTTTTTTTAAAAAAAAAAATGTAATAGCTTTTTAGGCTGCCTATTTTTTATTCTAGTACCTGAAAGTCGCTCCTAGTAATCTGTAACCCAACCTCTTTACTTGTGTAATGGAGCGTATTATTCAGGAAAATGAACTAGCATAATGATTACGGAATCTACATCAACGGCAGTAGACTAATAAATCTAAAATTTGCCGACGACGTGGCCTATCCACCAAAACACCGAGAGCACTACAAACTATGCTGGAACATTTATGTGAGCTTAGCAAAACTCCAGGGTTCTTACCAAACAAACTGAAGACACAGTTTATATAAAACGGACCTGAAACCCCGATATAGATGGAATAGTCTTTCCATATTTGAGAGAATACCTGGGGCAATAGATTTCCTTCCCAGATAAATTGAAAAAAATATATATAAATAATAATCTCATTAATCTGGAGAGCACCAAGCACTAAGAAAATTAGATTCCAGACGCTCAAAACCTCTGTATATCCTGTTTTACTCTGTGGGTGCCAGAGATAGTAACCAGCAGAAAAACTAAAGAAAATTCAAATATGCCAATGCAACCAAGATCCTGGGAATAACTTTGAAGAACAAATTATCTACAATAGTAATAAACCAGTTATCTCAGACAACGGACATCACACACCTGGTCACCAGAATCAAATGGCAATAGGACGGATACATGCAAGAATGTAGGACAATAGGTGGACCTACAAGATCTCTATATAGGACCCCCGGAGGGGAAAAAGAACTCAAGGCAGACACAGAAGAAGATGGACAGACCTCTTTAAGAAACATGCAGACCCAGATTGGTCAATGGTAGCAACAGGAAGAGAAAAATGGAAATCTCTCGAGAAGCAACTGGTGCAGTGAGAAATGGAGTAACCAAAGAACAAATCAGTCAGTGTCTTAAACAGCATACGAACAACTAGCGTGGAACAGCTCACCATTCTAGGAAAAATCGATCTGCAATAAAGATAACTTATGCACTACTACTACTATTATTACTAATATAGAGAATTACTCGAACGTGAAATGGCATATTTTGTCCACAGACCTCCGCCGCCAGATATGGAGCTCTTCAAAGTGCCGCAAATCTATGACACAGGATACGTGACTTAAAGTATCTCCTGGAGAAACCTGCGTTCTGCACTTTTACGAACTAAAGATCCATTGACCGCAGCAGGGATCGAATCCTTGAACCTTTGGGTTTCAAGTTGAGCTCATTACCGAGACAACTACAATCGATCTTAAATTTGTAGCGGAATAAAGGGACACCAACGTTGCGTGCCTAATTTGCAACGGAATTTAAATGAATCGGCGTAGACGTTGACCTCGTTCCAAACAATATGCTCGGCTAGTTCAGAGTTAGGTATTATAGCTGGATTTTTCAGATTGCTACTTCTGGGGTGAAAGCAGTGTGGTTTTAAATATAACAAAATAAGAATGGATAGAAATCTAGGTATTTATTAATGTTTTGTTATTAACACACAACAGTACACTTTCCTGATTAAGATATGCTCTGAGAATGTGATTAGATGCAGACTGAATACTAGACAGAAGTGTTATAGTTTATATTTCTCTCCCGAAAACTGTGGTTTTTGTCCTGTTGTAACGCGTATACTATTTTACTATGTAAATATTAATTCAAACTAGTAACTCCTATCATTCACCAAAAATATTAATTTTGTAATTTCTTCCACCAAATGTTAATCGCCACCTATCTCTATTTAGCTTCACTTTATGGAGTGCGAACCACGATTTTTGCTAATGGAATTTAAAACACAACTTCTCTCTACGGAATCTAACGCATAACTAACACATTTTGAAATATAAACTCTCACTTATTACACTAGGATTGTAATAATACCATACATTACAATGCATTAAATTTTCAACATATGTATATTAAGCGAATGAAATTTGTCAATATCTATTTGGTCGCAATAAAGCTGTCTGTCTCGTGTTTCATTCTTGGTACACATTATTAATGTTGTAACGCTTGCCTGTGGTTGATTCACTTAATATTACAATTTCTTTATCCGTAATTTAATCTTTTTATATTCTTGGCTATGCAGGTGTTCTTTTGAACCGTTACATTTACATTATTAAGGTATTTTCATAAAGACCAACAAACAAACATTAAGGCATACATAGCCATTATCAGATACATGAAATATATACAAACACGATTACTAACATTATACGATTTAAAACGTATTACCAACAAATATATGTTATTTGAGTTTAAAGTTAAAGCTCTTACCTAAAATAAAAACTTATGAAAATGAACTTATTAAATTTATATGATTAAAAAGATATTATCTATGAATGTTTGGGGCTTAAATCGAACTTTATGCCCTTTAATTACCGCAACAGATGGCCAGGGCCGTTAAGGCACGGACTCGTGAGCGGGAGGTCTCGGTTCGAATACCGCCAGGACCGTCCTACCTGACTGAGGTTTTTTTTCAGGTTTTCCTAAGTCCTCATAAGTGGCAAATGCCGGGGAGGTACCCTAAACTTAGGCCTGGAACGATTCCTTCCTTAAAAAATAATCTTTCCCAATATACCATTTCATTTCATGTATCATCAGTGTCCATCGCCTGTGGTGCCTCTGTAGCAAAAAACGGGCGTTAAACACTATTCATTAATTCATTCATTCCCTTTATCTTACGTAATAACATACCCAAACGAACTTCTTAAATTAACATAACTAAATAGCTATTATCATTAAATATTTGTGGCTTTATATTGAGCATTATCTCCTTTACCTAATATAAAAGCATGTGAAAATGAACTTATTAAAATATCATAATTAAAAAAGTTCTATCAATAAGTGTTTAGGGCCTTAAGTCGGATATTTTCAGTTTCACTTTATATTAGCAAATTAAGGTATTACGCTCTTAAGCGCTATTGTTTAAATATGTATGTATCAGTTTAAAAGCCCCTTATAGATTTATAAAGCTAATATTTAATTATAGATGAAAAACTATAATTGAAGCAGTAAATAGAAATTCCATTCATATGACATACGAATGACATATGTCGGGGTATGACATAGTTTAGAGTTATGTGAAATTATATGAAGTTGGCAAAGGGGAAAAAATGGCAAGATTAAAAATTCCTTTAATTACGGAACTAAAGAAAAAGGCATTAGGTGTAATAAGCAACGGCCAGTATAATTTAAGACTTCTGTAGCAATTTCCTGAAAAAAACTTAATGTAGGTATATGTATAAAGTTCAAATATTGTCAATTTCAATATTTTCAGTATTTCAATATTTTATACAGTGTATTAAAAGAAGTGTTATTTTACTAGTAGCATATATGGCATTACATGACGTCTAAATGCTGAAAAAGTTTAACTTCAAAACTTTCTAATGTTTTATCAAAGTGGATGAATTATAAATCCTATCCATCATCTTTTCCATTTGGTACCATTTGGTAAAAACAAACCCTTCCAATTTTCTGTCATTTGCGAATTGCTGTTAAAGGGAATCATACCACGTGTTTTTCTACAACATCTCAAAGTGAATTGCTACTTTAAACTCTGTAACATAAATCAATTCAAGCACCAGTTCTTTATATAAATTTTATCTCTAAAAAAATAAGCTTTCCTTACATTATTTTGTATCTAACTATGGATCTCAGCAGCACATCTTTTACTTCTTAGCTTCTTATTTCTCCCTGTATCTTTTTCTTCAGCTTTTCCTTTTGCTGTTCTTCCCTCCCCGTTCTATTAATTTATTCTCTCTGCTTAGCATGAATATACGAGTATATTTGTGAGCGTGTTATGGCGACAACCGTTTTATTTATAGCCTGGCAATGTATGACTACTGATTTTTTCATTGTGCATGATGAAATTATTTATAATGAGTTACAGACCGGCAGAGCGCTGCTGGTTACTGGGAGAGGCCGGTTGTCAAGGTTATAACTGCATATGCTGTAGTAGCGGATAGTACATTTGAGTTGTGTGTTCTTGTGTTACTCGTTTTTTATAGTGTGTGCGCTAATTATTCTTCGTTAGTTCTGTCATTATATAAATATATTCTTGAAGAACGGGTTTTTATATGATACATATGTGAAAACAGATTCTTGAAAAGAATGGTAAGGCGATTTGGAAGAATTGTTTGGCATTTGTTGAGACAGGGCCTATGAGTGACAGGAAAAGTGTTCCGAATCATCGTGTTTTTATGGAATAAAAAATTAAATGAAATACGGGTATTTCCTACGCATATGTCAGCAATGCATTGCCAATGGGAGCATCATTTTCACCATCTCTTATAAAGCTAATATTTAATCTTATAACACAGGTTAGTGCTTAGTGCTTATTATAATCAGTTTTAAATAGAGCATCGTTTTATACTTTCAGTAAACATATAAAAAGTAACCTTACTGGCGGATATTTATCTCCCTTTTTTCATTTTCGACGGTGCACTTTCCTAGTAAGCAGACGCATTCAGAATGCCCCTAACTTAAATAACCTGACTGTATAACTAATGCAGTCCGTGCATCGTCACGAGGAAAACTTTGTTTTAAGATAATGGGATAGTTTACAATTATTCTATTGATTTTTTGTACCTAATGCCACTATGATCGCTACATTGACAAAAACACTATCAAGTTTATAACATTCATTTCGCTCCTTTTCTGCGAGTAACTGAAGGGCCAGTTTCTGAATCACAATACTCCCAACATTTGCTCTGGTTATGTATAAATACATTTTATATTTATAATATTGATATCGGTTTGGAGGCTATTGGGTACAGTTTTGTACATATTACCATAAAAATTTAGCTGAAATATTCATCATTTTCAGTGCTATTAAGAAGTTTGTACTAATAATTTGAGGGTGATTCTAAAAATGAGTTACACTTAATTATTTTAGGGCAAGAAAATGTTATTTATGAACGCATTACACTACAATATGTCACAAAACTTGTAATCACCCATTTGTCTGAACGTTTCTCTACTTTTACAATTTCCTGGCGACAGAAATACGCTCCAAATGATCTGGAACGATAAAATAGGCACTGTCTATTGAGAAAACCAACATCTGTGAAATTTCCGCGTCAATCACTCTGCGAATGTTGAGAGCATTGTATCAACCTGAAGCACAATGTCTTTCGTGCTTGGATTTGTTGACTTCTTCCTTAACGATCAGCATTAATCACATCTGTACATCCTTGTCCAGACTGTGTGCACCATTTCACAATGAATCGAGATGTTTTGTCCGCTATAATTGCACTGTTCCTCATACTTCAATCTTGGAGTATGTTCTGGTTGACATGTCATTTTGTACTCCTACTATAATCTACCTCTTATTGCTTCTAAGGGGTTATCAAGAAGTAGCTCCGCAGTTATTGTGTAGCCGAATGAACGAATGGTGTTTAACGCCCGTTTTTTTCTACAGAGGCACCACAGGCGATGGACACTGATGATACATGAGATGAAATGATATATTGGGAAGTGATTTTTATTTTTAAGGAAGGAATCGTTCTAGGCCTAAGTTTAAGGGTACCTCCCCGGCATTTACCACATATGAGGACTGAGGAAAACCTGGAAAAAAACGTCAGTCAGGGAGGACGGTCCTGGCGGTATTCGAATGCAGACCTCCCGCTCACAAGTCCGCGTCTTAACGACCTAGGCCACATGTGCCGGTTTGTGTAGCCGAGATTTCACTAGCTAGGCTTATTGGAGTGGCAGCACACACTTCAAAGGGGCGAATTATCTGCTAAAAACCGGTTTCGAAATAAAGAAGAAATGTCAGAAATGGAGGAGTACAAACTTTCTTCTGTTCGGTGCATATCAACCGAATGCGGAGGAAGTTGTCGATGACCAGTTACAACGAAAGTGGTTCTATAGGAAGACATGAACATAAACTCAGTCGTTTTGCGCAGTATCGCTAGATTAAGTGTAACTTTCTTTTTGAGTCCTCCTATTTCGCCAAATCTGAAAGTGATGTAAAGATATAAATTTCATTTTTATTGTAATTGCCTCCTGTTTCCCTTATAACGATGATTATTTTGGGGGGTACATCATTTATGTAAAGTAACTTTTGTAAATGCAGTAAAAGTCATTAGTTCTAATAGACTGACTTGGGGATTTGCTTTCAAATGTTTTGCAATTAATAACTGCTATTCTTTTGATTTGATGTTCATTTACATATAAATATGCCTCTCTTTCATGTCATTTAATCACGTAGAAAAATAGAAACCTAATTCCACAAATGTATAAACAAACGCAAAGTGGAGTGAACCAAAAACAGTAGAAATTCTATGATCAGCTGGGTACTATTTTTACTGTGCGGAGCAGAAATATTAAATAGGTAAGGTAATGTGGGTATCCGCCCTATTTTATACTTTATATATATATTTTTATTTTGAGATTTCCATATGTTCTTTTCAACTGCCTTGGATTGGTCTACTAGCACTACACTTGTTTATAAATTCAGTTCTTCCTTATTGTCACTGTCTCAAGTAACATCTGTTTCTTATGTCTGTTGTACAGCGTCTACAGCCGTATACATGCGATTTACTTCTTATGTATGTTCCGTTTGCTTCAGGAGAGCTGACACTGTCCACCCGTTATGTGTCTGCATCAGCGGAGTGCGGATGGTTTATGGGGAACACTATGCAGATGCTCAGACCCCAAAATCGCACACAAAAACACGTCACATGAAACTGTCATGGATAGATGGCTGGGGCCTCCTTCCGTCAGGACTCTTGCGCATGTCTACAAGAACAAGGTATCTTCAGAGGATACAAGCTTTATCAGCCTGCAAAAGGGCAAAAAAGCTTCTGAAAATATTTTCGATACAAATGAAAATCAAGTTCAAATACCAATATACAATTTCCAAATATATGACGCATTAGAACTTCGCTAATAAAAAGTGTACCTCCATTGGCCTAATAATTTGGTGTGTAGAATGTGGAAATAAAATGCATAATTCCATTGAAAACACTTCTCTAAATAAAAGTATACAAAAAGTATTTCTAATAGAAATCCCATTAAATATTTAATCACTTCGTTGTTACGTACTTTACTAGATGCAAAAGTAACGGCATACGAGGTAATTCAATTCCTGCGCATGACGTAGTTGCCAAACTAAGTTGATGTGCATAGACAGAAACATTGTACATCAGTGCGCCTCGGTGACCAATGCTTAAGTTTTTGAGAAGTCTACACTTGCTCAATACTCGGGACAAATTACTATTTTTAAAAAAATTAGTGCTCTTAATATATATAATGCGCAACACTTGCGAACATAAACTCACACTAGCATTCGTTTATCTAAACTCTACCGTAATGAAGGACCGTATATATATTTTTGAAAGAGCATTACATCAGCTTCTTTGCTGCTGAATAGAGAGAATCTAGAATATACTGAGGGTGTCAAAAGATGTATACACTTTCACAGTAGATATCTATTTAAAATATTAATATATAATATTAATATAAATATAAATAATAATAATATTAATATTATTTAACATATAAGTTGGACCGAAAAACAACAATAATGTGTAGTATGATGTTCTGTAAGCAGATGTGACGCACATTACGTTATGCTAGTGCTGCTACAACAAAATGGAGCCAAGATTATCGTTTAAACAGCGGAAAGCAATTTGAAGTGGTATTGGAGAATGTTGCTGAAGTTCAAAGGCAATGGAGACGTGTGTACAAAACAGAACGGACAACGCGAGTTAACAATTGCAGGCGTTCGAGACAAATTTGAGACTTGTGATACCGTTTACCGTAGAAAACCAGCTACACTGCCAGCACTTCGGGAAGAAACTGATATGGCATGTGCTGCAATCGCTGAGGACACTTTCGCAAACATTTCTGTTCAACGAACTCAGAATTGATCGACGCCAACGGTGGACACTTTGAGCAACTGTTGTAACTGTAAAAGTGTAAGATGACTAGTGCTCATCATTTTCTGTTTGTGTGAATTCAGTTTTGTTATGTTAACAGAGTTTTTTCTTTGTTAGAAGTGTGTATACATTTTGGCACCCTCTGTATAACCACACTTCGTACAAATCGAGACTTTTTCAGAACGTTAAGTCCTTACTGGTTATATGTTCCCGCAATTGTATTTTAAATAGTTTTTCGTGCGTAAAAATAGAAACACTGTTTTCTCAAATACAACTTACAATATAGAGGGATGAAGATTACAGATTGGATGCAGCATGTAGCGTTCTTTGCCTAAAACAGCTTATAATTGTGGAGCTGCTGAGGTCTAAAGATCGAATATACTTGGCCTTTAACAGAGCTCCATTTTCCCATTGCCTGTCTTCTGCTGAAGACCATATTATTGCTGGATACTTCATATCCTTGCTTTTAGAATATATATTTAATTTCCAAAGATACATTAGTATATAGATAACATGTAACAGAATAAAAACTTCTCGATTCGACCATCCATTCAACATCTTGTGAACCACACTATACTGTCTATACGCATTTTCAACAGGTCTATGGACTTCATGAAATGTATAAGAAGAAATAAAAATATAAATGTAATATCTGATCAGCAATGATATGATGAGAGTACTTCAATTACTCCACGTAACAACTATATATCATACGTACTCTTCTAGGAGAAAAATGGGTGTATTGTGTAATTTTTGCTTGTATTAGCTTGAACAAGATTATTTGGCAGTTTTGTTTCTTTGCTGCTTCTTCCCCTTTTTGTAGCGGAAATTTGAATTTGCTATTATTTATATAAAAAAAACTGATGAAAATTATTTTAATACAGAACTTCACTCCTACACAATTTCAAATATTAATAATCCATCAAATAATAATTTGTAATTATTATAAAGCAGATATATTTAGGCTTCATTTATAAAAGTTTTCGTCTGAAGCCATGATATAAACAAAATCTCAATGTTCTAGGCTCTTGTAATTTATTTCATTGAGAATATTAGTTGTTCCAAATTGAAGAACTTTGAATCTCATATGACATGGTTTTACCCAAAACATGACGATCAAAGTGAAATGTAATTTTCATTTTAGCCCATTATCATTGAACCAAAACTGATCTTGCAACAATTTTGCGCAAGATAGGTCATTTATGATGTAATAATTTGTTTTCTGAGTTCAAACATGATTTTGGTTTTTATCTAGCACCTCAGTTGTTTGTAAATTACATATTTCTCTGTTTCAACAGCAATAAATTAAAAGTAAACTTACCATAATATGCTCTCATTACAAAATTACGTGAATTATTAAATTAAATAATTATAAGTCTTCGTTTACTAGTTCATCAATTGCTGCATCAGTTTCATTTGATTATGGAGTATAGAATGGCGGTATGCTAACTCAGTGTTACCACTGCGATCGTCGCAGCGCAGCGCTAGTGTATATCAATAGAAATAGGCATGTCATCAGTGTGATTAGTCGGTATAAACGCTGACTGAATGTTTGGATATTCAAATTTCTTTTCATCTTTTCCTTTTAGCGTTGTTATTTAATCATACAAAAATAACGATTATCAACATACTTAGATAATTTCCATAGTACATTACAATTTTAATTGCCCACTTTTAGCACCAAATATAATTCATAAATCTTTTATATTAGTAGTGTTATTCTCCATTAAATTTAAATATTTATTCACTACTTTCATAACGGAACGTTTCAGGATGATTAATACACCATTGCGAAGTATTTAATGTTCTTATATATTAAATAATATATTTTATTTATAGTATTCTACTTTACTACTATATAAATTTTCGGCCTCGCCGATCAAGGCCTTCACAAAATCCTTCTCTGGTGTCATACCTTATCTGTTAAGTAAATAATTGAACCTATAACTTCCGCTCCGCTGTGTTCAGTCTTTCAGATATAGTTGCATAAAGAAGGCTATGTGTAGAAGATTGTGACATGTTCAAAATGCAGTATGGAGCTGTTATTAAGTTCTCACAAAATGGACTTACTGCAAGTTAAACAGCGATTGGAGTGTATATGGAGAAGCACCCCTAATATTCTGCTGTAAAAGAATGGGTCAAACTTTTTCGAATGGGTCGAGGAAGCATTGAAGACGAAAAGCATGCAGGTCGGCCCTTTGAGGTGCTCATTTCTGAAACCATCGCTCTAGTGGAAGGAGAAATTATAGAACACCGGCGGCTCAAAGTTACAGAAACAGCAGCAAGGATGGGCCTATCTAAAACAACAGTCCTTCGAATTATTCATCAACATTTAAACATGAATAAGGTTAGTGCAAGATGGGTGCCTAGACTTTTTTTTTTTTTTTTTTTTTTTTTGGAGCTCTGCCGTGGCAACGAGATTGATGTTCCGCAAACTGTTCTTACAGGAGATGAAACTATGGTCCTATACTATGATCCCTTGTCCAAAAGAGCATCAGTGGAGTCGCGTAATCCTGGAGAAGCACGCCTCTAAAGGTCAAGGTCACACAGTCTACCAAGAAGATCATGGCCATAATCTTTTGGACCTGTGAAGAAATACTCTTCATGGATTCAAGGAGAGGAACACCACAGTAAATGGGGAGTACAATGCTGACCTACTGCACAGACTACGTGCTTCCATCAAAGAGAAAAGGAGAGGAAAGCTGAGTAGTGGTGTGCGCCTTCTTCACGACAATGCGCACACAGCTCTTGTTACAAATGAAGCTGTGAATGGCTTCAAGGAGATCGACCACCTACCCTAAGGTCAGATCTAGCTCCCAGTGACTATTTCCTCTTCTTAAAACTCAAGAAGGACCTTCGAGGAAGGAAATTTAAGTGTCACGAAGAAGTGATAAATGCTGTTAATGCCCATTTTGCAGACAATAATTCTGATTATTTGGGGGGGGGGTTGAAATGTTAATTCAAATATGTGAGAAGTGTATTGCAATAAAGGGTAACTATATTGAAAAGTGAAATATAGTTTTTGTTTTATCACACCTAGAAAATGGTTAGGCCAGAAACTTATGAACCTACCCTCGTATCTTGAACCGGACACAATTTTACGCAGTTTCTGATGGGATGAAGAAAATTCTTTCCGGCGGTCTTCACTTTTAGAGAGGGAATGAACTGTGTTAGGTAAATATATCATCACACCCCGTTGCTTAATGATTAAAGCAGTAATTTAATGAAATAATGATAAGTTATTACTACTGCCAGCTCTTTTTACTGTATCAATATTTCAGAAATAAGGACATTCACTGCCAGCGTCCACCGCAAAAGATCTGACATGAAAAACTGAGGATGCCACAAAAAAAAAAAAAAAAAAAAAAAAAACATTGCATCTTTCAATTGAGAGCTAAAATGTACATAATATGTTTTTGTTTTGATTTGTTTATTTAAGGACACTCTTTAACATTTCAGGTCATCAGCGTCCCATTCTATTTAGGATGTGAAACGACCGACAAATTTTGCTCAGAGGCCTCTTCTTTCAGGCTTGAGGTTCTTTATCGTGCCGTAAATGTACGACACGGGACCCACGGCTTTACTTCCCTACCGAAGGAAGCCATATTTAGGATTTTTACGCCGAAAAAAACCATCGATCCTGACCGGGTTCGAACCCGAGACCTTGGGTTTAGAGGGCAAGTATGGTTACCACTACACCATCAGGTCCAACACATCATAGATATCTTATTTCATGCAAATAAAGGTTTAGCTGTTGTTCATTGTCAACTCTTTGTTGACATTATTGATAGGTGTCGTTCCACAAAAAAGGAAGCTTTAACTGTTAAACTTTAAAGGAAGTAATACTAAATACAGAACAAAATTTTCCAGGTGTACAAACTGCGCATGCGAGTTTGTGATATATTTTAATAGTGAACGGCTCCTCTGAGAGATTGTTAGTTTGCCTACCACCAGAAAATTTCAACGTTTAATTTCCTATAACGATTGCTTGATGCGTTTTTAAATGCAAAGAAACGTCCTGCAGGGTTTACTATCTTGCACCTTATATTTGTATTTAAATGTATTTCTCTAGGAAACAATATCCCGGTAAGATGAGAGATGATAGGAAGGCTGTTTGGAGAATACTATAAGATTGTTTACATAATATGCAATTTTAATAAAAATTCAAGTCAAGGTGTGGGAATCTCTTTGCCATAAACGTAATTGTGTGCATGCACCACCTGAACGTCATCTCTTATCATGTGCGTTCTTAGGAGTTATATACAGTGTATTGTTATTGCGTTACAAAATGAAATAACATTTAAAAAAAAAAAAAAAACCTTTTACATTAATACAGTAAAATATGTATATAAACATGGTAAAACGTGCAGCTATTTCAATATCAAACCAATGTTCTTATGCTGACTCTCTACAGCAGCTATAATCAGTCGTTCCGATAGTAGCCAGCTGGTGAAGTTTCGTGTGAATTCCAGTTCTGCACGTGGGCCATTAATATAAACATGCTGTTAGTGCCGAGGTTTCCGACCGGTGTGCGAGACACATTGGTGTGTGGCGCAGCCCCATAGAGTGCATGGCAAAATTTTGGAATTGAAACAAAAAGTTTATGCCATTTAGATAGTCTCTTTACGATGCATTTTTTTTACAACAAAGGCTTTCATGTGGTATACTTTATCTTCAGATAAACTTTACCATCATCTGAAACAATTCTCATTTTAATATTAAAATTATAAATGATGTGAAAGATAACTTATATAAAAATAAGACCAGTTAGGTCTTGAGCGTTTGAAAAACTTTGCGAGACTATGGGGGCCGAACATACCAATTTATTGTTGGATATTGAAGCCCATTAGCTTTTTAGGGGTAAATCAATGATATAAGAGCTTCAAACAAGCTTCTTCTTCTGTTTTTTTTATTAACTATTTCATTTTATTTACTAATTTTTGAGGACGAAAGTCAGAGTATGTTAAATTTTGGAAGATAATTTATGGTGTACCAAACTATCATATCTTGAGGAAACGTAGGCTTTCATGACCGGAGTCGCAGATATCACTAGACGTCTTCGTATCTTCCGACCTCTTATGCCGTTGTCTGCTGGAGCTGGGAGTTCCTGACGTTTCTTCCACAACTGCGGCGAACATCTTCAGCGACGTGATGAAGTCTTCTTGGAGAAAGTATCATTGCGTCTGATACCTTCCTTCTAAGCCTCAACCTGCCAGTCAGAAGCTAGACCAACTCAGAAATAAAGGCACAGTTTTTCTACCATACTTCAGAAGTGTCACCAATCGAATTGAACGCATACTGCAGCGTCACAATTTCAAGACGGTTTTCAAGCCTACCAGGCAATTAAACAATTTACTACGCTCGCCAAAGAGCCTCGGAAGCCTCTGTCATCGGCCAGTGTTTACCGCATTCCTTGTTCTTGTGGTTCGGTTTACATTGGAACTACACAGCACAGCGCCAAAACAAGACTTACGGAGCACAAAAGAAGCTGCCGTCGGGGCCAAACAAATAAGCCCGTGGTCGTCGAACACGACATTGAAACGGATGGCGAGCTCATCATCAAGTTCCATGACACGAGCATCCTTTCATCCGTAACACACTACCATGCCCGACTATAACGGGAAGCTGTTGGAATTTACAAACATTCCAATAATTTTAATAAGAAGAAAGAGGATCTAAAACTAAATAGCAACTGGTTGATGGCAGGGTGGATTAGTAACCAGCCTGTGTACAGTTGCTGCATTCATACCCGTGCACGGACTTAACCGTAGTGTGGAGTGATACTCGTGGGATGATTTTATGGTAAAGATGTAGATTATGAAAAAGAGTACTCAATTGACTTCTCCTGATGTGATGAGTGGATCTAGTATCCAGGTATTTACTAATATAGGCATTGTTTGGTTTTTAGCATGTCTATAGACGCCCACAGGACAGGTTGATTCGGGCACTACTAGACCCTGGGTCCAGGGGTACAACACAGAGGTCTGTGCTACCCTTGGGTTTTTGCATTAGGACGGTACCTTGTTTCCTAAACCGACCCGCCTTTCGGCTGCAGACGATTGCGTCGCCCAGGCGCGTTAAGTTCCCTTAGCTTCCAGATTCTCACTGGTGGATAGATCATACTAGCTTAGACCTACTCGTATTTAAGAGGTGAGTCACCCCAGCATTAAGGAGCCACCACCCTCCCTACCAACAACGGCAGTTCCGGCGCACCGCCCACAGGACAGTCGTGGCATCTTGAATCTTGGCTTTGGCGTACCTTGGCAGCTGTAATTGCCTAAAGAATGGAACTGGCAGACGCAGACTAAATGTCAGGCTGGGGCTAATGACCAGCGTGTGTGGGTTTGCTATGTACCTACTCTGTGTTGGGTTTAGGTTTAACCCCAGAAGAGGGATGAGTATTAGGTTAATTCTGTTGTTTTGGATGTGGGTGATGGGAATAATGTTTAAAAACTTCTCCGTGATGATGCGGGTGGATTTGGCATCCTGTGTCCGCACACCAGGCGTGGTACCTTGAATTTTGGCATAAGTCTATTGCTACAAGTGTAGTTGCCAAGTGAGCGGATAAGAGTATTCTCAAGATCAGGTAACGAAACTGGCATCCGGTAATTAAGGCATATAACAGAAGAAAATATAATGAACCAATCAGAAGAGAACAACATAAGAGAGGCCAGGCCCTCCCACCAGTCATCCTACAGCTGCCCACCTTAGACCAATCAGTGGAGGGCGTACAAATCGAGTGAAACTGACATACTAACAGCCCTAACATATAATAAAATACCTAAAACTCAAACACAAGAAATCAAATGGATCATATTCCCCTCAAGGACCAAAAAGCACCAGGTCCAGATGAAATACCCAAGTTGGTACTGGAACATCTAACTGCAAAAGCACTGTAACTACTGCTTACAGAATGAATACTATTCCAGACAATGGAAGCTCGCCAAAATGCTCGTGTTCCCTAAACCAGGGAAAGACGCCTCTGACACTAATAAATACCGGGGCCATTAGCGTGCTTAAGGAATAAATAAAGTATTAAAAGTATAATATTAAAGCATCTTAACGCATTTATAATTAAGCATAAGATAATCATAAATGAACAATTCGGTTTCCGAGTCAAGCACTCAACAACAGCAGCTCATCTGGTGCGTGGAGCACATAACCAATGATTAAAACAACAAAAGATCAACAAGAATGGTCTTTATAGACATTCAAAGAGTTTTTGACTCAGTATACTATCCCGGCTTTCTATATAAATGACATACCGAAAACCACTGACACAACCCTTTCCATCTATGCTGAAGACACAGTGATATCTGCCCAATCCTGAAATCCTGCCTTAGCAGCAACTAGACTACAAACCGCCCCAACCGAACTCGAACTCTGGCTAAAAAGTGGAGAATCCCAGTGAACACAAATAAATCCCAAAGAATCCTCTTTACTAGTCGTCAAACGCATCAAAAGCCACTGACTTCACTTAAGCCCTTCCAAGAAAATATAGCCTGGACCACTGAAACTAAATACCTAGGGATAATCCTAGAGTCCAAGCTAACTTTTGCCAAACACATCAAGAAAAAAGCACATCATCAACTAAGCCGGTTAAGCCCAATACTCAACAGGGACAATGACTTCAGCATACGAATGGTTCTCAATTTCTATAAAACGGTCATCCGACCAATAATATCCTACAGCTCTGGCATGGGGTCACTGCACCACCACACATAAAAATCAATTCAATATTTTCAAAATGAAAATGTTTGCGTATAATCACCAAAACTTACAAACCATCCCCGGTGGAAATGTAATATGTGCATATTATAGAACAGTTTATAAAGAAGTGTACGACCGAGGTCCACACCATCGTAACCTACTAATTTACACACTAGGGTAGTACACCACAAGAATCGGTAAACACAAGAGGTCACGTGTATTATCTGACCGCGCTATCTCTTTAACTAAACATCACACGCAGCTCCCTATTCAAGATTACCTGAATACAAGGCACACATCATGAATGACAGTAGTCTTCGAGTCCCTTCAAGTTGCCAGCTTCGCTAGCTTTTCAACACTGGCGCTGCGCTTTGCAACAAGGGAAGGCGAAAACCTGTCTGGAATTGTAGGTGACGTAATCAGAACTGGTTCAACGGTGTTGCACACCTGTTCGACCCTGCACAAAACCAAACTCATGACGTTATCAGAAGGGGGAACTTACACTTGTGTTCTCGCACCACGATGTCGCATATCTGTACGAACCTACACCAAAAGTAAGCTCGTGACGTCATCGGGGGAACTTGCAAGTAATGTTCAAAAGAGTAAGTTATGTTGCCAGAAACTAAGTTATGGTGCAAAAGACAAGTTATATTTCAAAAATAAGTTATGTTACAGAATAGTAAGTTATGCTTCAAAATGTAAATATTGTTGGAAGATAGTAAGTTATGTTGAAAAGACCAGTTAGGCTAGCCAACTAGCTGAATTGTCGCACAACTCTGATTTAATTGCCGTGTCTACGCTACAGCATAAATTTGCCTATATCGTGTAAGGCGTCCGGACCATCTCCACCAAGAACAGGCCCAGAACACTTGTCCTACTAATGAACGGGAAAGGAATATTTCTACCCACAAGGTTCAACAACTTTCTGCAGAGCTCATTAACCAAATCAATTCTTTTGTCTCGTATCCAAGAAGAGGCTGTTTTCAGAAACGCTACCGGAGGCACGTTGTAAAATTTATACCTATTTAAAAACACGGCAAGGCAAACAGACCCAGTGGCAACAGTCTCACACTCTTTTGACATCCAAAACTACGGGAGACATCAGCTTGATCTCAACCGAAATCTTGCCGAGGGCCGTCAACAACGCCGACATCGTAGAAGCTTGCCTTCAAAAGTTCTCCATTTGGGTTCGCTGTTTCGTTGTACTGTCTTAGATCATTTCGGCGGGGTGCTTCTTGGCGATTTCGTTGGCCCAAGGAACACTGCTGATCAACCATATGCTACTCACCACAGCCTTCAAGGTTCGAACCGAAAGCAGCAAGGGCGAAGACATTATTTGTGTAACGTTTACCAAAATAAGTAATACTTAAAATATTTTGAGCAGGAAAAAGTTTAATGCTTTTTGTGACTTTTTTTAAATTTATCGCCATTTTTAAATTAATATTAATAATAAATTGTTCACAACAGAGTGCATGTATGTTGCATCTTTGTCATTGTAAAACTCGTGTACGTAGCAAACGTTTGATTGCGCCGTTTTGTAATTAAAATGTTTTGCATTATTAATTGTTTACAACAGAGAATATGTGTTATAGTTTACGCCATAGCAAATCATGTGTAAATAACAAAAAATTAATTCCCACCATTTATTATAATCAATAAAATAACCCCTTCTGGAGGCACACTTGCTTGATAATGTTAGGGAGGCTACTGGTGTAACACATGATTATGCTAGTCGCAGAAGCCGGTAGTGTGGGACAGGGAGGGGTTCATACTACTAACAGCTATATTTTCTTAGTTCTTCGACATTATAGATTCATCGGTATTATTGTATGTTCTGAATATGTGATGTTGGGAGAGTAATAATATGTACCGTAGTGTTGGCAACAGTAACAGTATTTACATAAACGCTGTTTTATGTACCAGTAGTGAATTGTGTTAGTAAAGGAAGCCACTTTAGGAACTACATGTAAACAATTCCAACAAATAATTTGTGAAGTTCATGACAATATGGAGAGCAATGAAATAGCGAAGGACCCAATTACAGAAACCTCAACTTGGGTTTGTGCAAATAAACCAAATTGAGGCATGTTTGACAGTTTTACTTGTGACTTAGTTCGCAGGAAACTACACAGATTTTAAGAAAAATACAGATATCAACTGTGATAGACCTACGAACCATCTTCAAAGCATATGCAAATTTTCAGACAAAATAGATTAGCTTAAAAGTTATTACTACATTTGGGTTCTGTTTTCGAATATTAAACACAGGATCTTTAAAATGGGATCGGCAAGGGATTGCGATACGAGTATTCGCAAAGATTAAATCATTTCAGATATGAAGATTACCAAACATTTTTTCTTATAAAGACTTGGTATGACAAATAAGAGAATAGGAGTAAAAATTGGTATGATGGCAGCTACCATGCTGTTTTCAAGGTCCTGTATGCACAGAAAGCGAATGATGCTGCATACTGACTATGTTAAGGTTTACCTGCTCTTATCTTCAGAATGTTTAGAATTTTTTGGACGATTCACACAAAGAAATCAATGCTAAAATATGTAAAGCTTATTTTCTTGAAAAGTCATCCTTCTAACGCTAGATAACGCTAGTTACTATTCATGATACAAAGTCAACAGTCCTGTTTTTTCTTCTTATAGAAAAGAAATGCTCAGTTTCACGGTAGAAAATAGCTAAAATGCTTAATTCAGTTCTTGAAAAATATACAGAATAAGTACATAATATATGAATGTGTAAAACTCACGGTTATGAAATCCTTAGCTTATTTCCTTACTGTTTGTCTAAACATAATTGAGTTAAAATGGGCACTCTTAAATAGGAAAATACAATAAGAAAACGGAATGTGACTACCTCATCAAGCACCTAACGTGTGATAGTGAGTACTAGGCTAAAACAATGAACGAAGAAACGTGCTACACTAAAGCCGCTATCCGCCAGGCAGTCTTTGATGCCCCGGTGGTTTAGATTAGTATTACAATTACTAAGCAGATTACAAATCTAGGCACATTAAGGATCAGTATTTAAAACATTATACCTCATTTTTAACGTCGTTTTTGTAAAGTGTCAAATTAAATGTTCAAGAATATAATTGTGATTATAAGTAAAAATTATATTTTATTTTAAAGTGTCATATATAAAGCAATTCTGCTTGAGGTTTAGCCATCTACTCAGGGCAATCAGAGGACGATTTTCTTCACGATCAGAGTAACAAATCGCAGAAACAGATTCTGCTCTGGCCTTCTGTCCCGCATTCTGATTGCTTCTTTCCTGTTGCAAAGCTTAACAATAATGACGACATTACCAAGTCTTAGAGGTCTTTCCAGTCTTCCGAATAAAGCCGGGTTGGCAGTCTTAACGTTAAGTCCGCCTTAAGACCCTGCCACGGCTTTATTAAGACACTTTGATTAAACCTTCCAAGGAGAGGGATGCGATACAGCTTGCCGAGTGTAACACATTTGATTACATGCAAGTTCCTCGTTTTAGTGAACTCATTTGCAGAATTGCATCGTCTAGCAGAGACCGTAAATTTATTTACAGATTTGTAAACAATTTAACCGACAAACGGGTTGCATATTTTCATCTATACATTTAGAATCAAAAAGTGGCATGTAAATGTAAATAGGGAAAATAAAATATCGGAGATGGTATTAAAAAGAAAAGGTAAAATCCTCCAATATCCTACATTAAGAGAGAGCATCAACTAAAGTATAAGAAAAATTCAGTTATTTATTTTCAATAACAAAAGACACAAAATTATTTATGCACTATTAATGTAAAGTTTTAAAAAATCTGTTTATAAACAAATGTAAGAAGTACTAGTTTTCTCCGAAATAAATATAATTTTTTTATTCATAACGTTTTAGAAGTGTTGTCTGCTCTGTTATTTTAGAGAATAACAGCCATTGATAACTTGTATCACATTTGTCACACTTGCTTAGCGGAATGACAATATTACCTGCTCATTGCAAGGCCATTCAAAGAAAGATGTCTGCAATTTTACTGTGCCGCGGTTCGATATTAGTCAGTACAACGTAATAACCTGTCTGCCTGTTAGTGTGTGTCATTCAGCCGCCTTTAAACAGTGCACACATATGGTAAACAGAGGAGTCATCATGAAAAAAAAAATACATGTTTAATTGTCTGCACTTATAGAACAATTTAGATGTTCATATTTAAGTTATGAAAGGAGCTAATATATTTTATTCTGCAGAGAGTTTCATCAAGACTTGCTACAATTCTAAACATATTAAAATATCAAATTGTTTTATATAAATAAAGATTATACACCATTTACGTCAAGCGATTTAAACTACTATACACAATCTGAGTTTTTTAAGATCCATGAAATTATATTATGTTAGAATATTCCCTTTCATAAAGCTCTAAAATTCTATTTTCAAATCTTTGCAGAAATACACAGGAAGAAAAGCTGACTGCAATTCAGCATTATTTAGTTCCTTTCTATATGGTGTTATAAGTAACTAAACCCCTTTTGCCTGAAAGTACACCGAGAAAGCAACGAAATGTTCATTTTGATACTTAAAAAACGTATGTTATTTATTGTAACAGAAGTATGGAAATACCAGTAGTAAAAAATTAAATATTGGGCGCCAAATTTTGAGATGACTTAGTCGGCAGGGCTATGTGCCTTCAATGTTGAGGCGATCTGTTTTCACGTTGTGATGCCAGTTTTTGGTTGATTATTGGTCATTTCGGAATGGTTTCCCACGATTCAGTGACCATTTCTCAGGGTGCATTCTGCTATCTTGTTGACACGTACTCAACAGGACTGGTAGAGGAATTCGATGTGTAAATAAGCGTTTGGTGCAACGTAATGTGTATTGGTGTTTTATTATGTCCAAATTACTTGGCTACGTTGAATGTAAACTTAGTTGCCGCGTGTGAAACTTACAGATGAGTACAGGAACTGTTTAACTGAGAACTGCGGGTATCTTGCTGCGTTTAATACTTGAAACTGCTTTCTCGCGGCGTTTAGGACTTGAAACTGCCTGTCTCGTGGCGATTAGATCTTACAACTGCTTTCTCACGGCGTTTAGGACTTGAAACTGCCTGTCTCGCGGCGAGTAGATCTTATAACTACTTTCTCACGGCGTTTAGGACTTGAAACTGCCTGTCTCGTGGCGAGTAGATCTTATAACTGCCTTCTCATGGCGAGTAGGACTTGAAACTACCTGTCTCGCGGCGAGTAATCTTATAACTGCCTTCTCACGGCGAGTAGGACTTGAAACTGCGTATCTAGAATTGCCGTTAAACTGCAGATATCTAGCCGTGTGTAAAACGTACAAATGCATATCTCGCCGAGCGATTTTCCTTATATATAAAAATCGAATAAAAAATCGTTGGTCTTAACGATGCCAACGAGGTCACAAAGGCACCCGAAAACTACTTTAAACTTTCAAACATACATTTTCCATAGGCTGGTTTAATTTCAACTGCCTTGCTATTCCATTCGCAATTGACCTTTTAAAAGTTTTAAGAAAGCACTGGCTGGTCTAAAAGGCTAGCTGAGCAATAATCGGTCGGAGTCAAAGCCCAACGGTTCAAAGATCCGTCAGTTTATTTACCCTGCAGTAGCTGTCTTTGTAAAAAGAAGAAAGTGGCCCGCACGCCACCCCATCCATTGTATGGTTTTATGACCCTATTGACTTTTCAAGCTATTGCAAAGGAAAAACACCAAAGGCCTTCTCTGTTTCCAATTCTTACGTTGGAGTTACAGCTTATGACACAAACATGTATAATATTTATATTACTAATTTCAATGCCAAGTATAATAGTTGAGCCTGCATAAATATGAATATATGATAATTATATTTTAGTGGGAGTGGGCCGTAAGGACTCTTTCAATGACCATTATTTTATTTTGTTATTAAGTTTTTTTTTTTCTAAAATGTAGTGATGTTCATTTCAGCCAATTAGAAATAAAACAAATTGCTACCTTGTCCTCCACGCGACAGTAGCTTTACCTGGGTAGCGGGCCGTACTTGCATTACCATTACACGTTTGAGTAAACAACTGTAATCCTAGGGCTGCGCACTTAACTTTTCCAGAGTCGGCGATAGTGTAAAACATTTAGTTGTAACTTTTATTATAGTGTTATTGTATTTAAGAAAAAGCTTGAAAATCTATATTTTGGATAAACCACATATTGGTTTTACGGTATTTCGCGAATTTGTGTTTTAAAACTTTCACTTTCACATCGCAAAGGTTATTTTTAAAAAAAATGTGAATATAACCTTTTCAGGCTTTAGTAATGCAATAATGACAGCGAATTGAACAAATAAATTGCTCAATCGATCATCATTATTTATAGTTATAACATATCAAAAGCGTTCATTGCTGTATTTTAGTTTTAAAACAAAGACCACGGCAAAACAGCCCGGAAGTTTTTGTTACCAAATACCATGCCAGAATGAAAAAAAAAAAAATGAAATGTATAATTTTAAACACAAGGGGCGTCATTTTATATCCTTTTACCGCCATTTTATAAGCACGTTGATATAACCTGTTGATTTTCATTTTCATTGAAAGTACCCTAAAAGAAATCAAACACAGGAGCATTGATAAAAAATAAAATTATACATTATCGTGATCTGTTAAAATTCTACATTTCTATATAATTTATTGATGAAAAGCAACTGATGTGAACGTGATTAAAGTTTTCATTCATCAAGAGTTAAAATGAAGTTTAATTATATATAAAACAACCACTAAATCCGCATGTTGGTTAATGATTCAAAAATGAATATTGACTCAGTTTAGCTTTTAAAATGAGTAAAGTTTCAGCACGCATCAGTTTACCTAAGCTTTACTACAGTATTTGAAATGTCTATGATCGCTGCTTCAAGGAATACTTGAATATTTTTTGTCGTTTTCTTCCTATAGAATAAACAATTCCCAGTCTTTAAAGATTATAACTTCTTTATTGGCTAACGATTTTTAAGTATATTATTCGTACTAGAGCCCTGCGTTTGGTCATTTAATAGATATACGTTAAGTGTTCGTCATTCATAGAAACTTCGTTTTGTAAGGAGAGCATGGCGAGTCGAAACATTTCTAGCTACAGGAAGCCCCCCCCCCTCTACCTCCCCTCTCTAGTTTAATGCAGCAAAGCTATGTGAGTGGAGCGGTTTGCCGCCAAGCAATACCTCATGGAGAGTTGCACCTGTCATGGCTCTGGTTATTACACTCTAAACCTTGAGGTATAGTTTGACATGCTTTTTTCCCCTTTGCAGCTGAAAAATGGCGCTTGGGTTAAGTGTGGAAAAGAGGCCAACATATTAGTCTCTTATAAGATTTGGGAATCTGTAGTTTGATGGAGGTCTGAACTTGTGGAATCCAAATAATAATAGATGCAAAAAAGAATTAAACTTTATTATGGTAAGTTACTGACAATAGACTGCGTCATAGATGCAAAAGCTGTCAAGCCAAAGAAAGCGCCATCATATTCCTGTTTTGATTGAATTTCCAGTAACAGAATGAAATTTACAGGAAAAAATGGGGGGAGCAAGATAACATGCCAAATGTTTTGATAAATTTACAGTCAGATTAGGCAGTGTATCACGTTTGTGACTTTTACACACATCTTAACTGGGTCTTTGTGTTCAAAAGATGCATAGGTGTCTGAAGATAACAGTGCGATATCTTGCACCATTGTTGGTTCTCTGCTCACAGAAATTAACTTTGAAAGATGTCTGAACTGCATAAAGATCGCACATGAAAATTAATTTCGTAATGAAAGAACGTTACACAGATTATGAGAATAGTGCATTTCTCCATTTTCAGCATGAATTTCGCGATGTATTGCATTATCGTATCAACAGAATGGACTGCCCTGCCTGATACCCTGCGATTTTCCTCTCTGGACTAAGAAGCGGGTATGCCAACAAATTGGAAGTAGTGACACAAGTGGCCAGGTTGCTAGTCTCTTGTATCATTAATAATCATAGTCTATGATACGTCAGTAGCGAAAATGGGTGTTAAAAGCTAGAAAAATATTGTAATACTAATATCCGTGTTTGTGAAAGCCAATTTATAGCTTAGATATATAAAATATATAAAATTTTCTTCTGAATTTCTTTCTTCTATTCTTCTATATATATATATATATATATATATATATATATTCGTTTAAAAATAGAAAATAGCCACTAGATAATAGCCCAGTCCTTCACTGTAGCTTATCAATAATAGTATGAACTGGGGCATTGTCTTAAAGAAGAGGAACATTATGAGAGCATTTCTAGTTTCTTTCCCTTAATGGCGTCGAGAATGAAACACGATTCTCTGCATCTACTTAGTATCCTTTTCTAATCAAGAAAATATCTTGAAATTCCAAAAGACCTACCACGATATTCCTGTTGGACTGTAGGATCCTGAGTTCTCTTGGCAGTGCTTCGTCGTGAATTCCCTTTCGGAAAGAGGATAAAGATAATGAATGATGATTTGAAATCCTGTGATAGTGTTTATGATTACATTGGCAATTTAAACACTTTAGGCACAAGTTATAGGGTACTCCTGAACTGTAAAATCAAATCGAGGCATTCACCTTAAACTAAATTAGGTTTCGTAAATAATTTAAAAGGCGGTTGGTAACAGAAAGCACCAAACTTGCTAAGATGTTTTTAAGCTTTAACTGACTTTCTACTTAACAAAAGATAATTTTTCTTCAGCCAACACTTCCGTATGTGGCCACAAGAAGAACATCTTCAAAGTTCTTTCTTCTTAAGTGAAATTGTTTCCATCATCAAACTTCTCCATAAATACGTTGCAGCAGATGTTTAATGATATAGTTTGTCAACTAATATCTAGTGAGTACATTGGAAATCACAATAAAATTATGGGGTATCAACGAAGGAGGGAGGATAATCAAAGTAACGGTATAGGAAACGAAAGACTGCAATGCATTCTCATAGAAACTCTTGAGTAACTCTCTCGGGAAATGGGGGTTTCCATTAGCATAATATACTCTTTAGTCAACGAGCTATTAATACAAAAAAAGACAAAGCTAAATGTGTGTCATGTCACTTTCATGCAAGAACTGAAAATTTGTGAATAGAGGAGTCTCAATTACTGCTATTGGATCCAGCAGTTTGTCTGTACAAATCCAGAAATACTCGACTAACCTGGTTTCCCGATAAGATGCGTTTCCCTTAAGTAGGCCATCCCTTCCCGGAACACCGCATTTAAACTAGCGAGAGTCCTCGCACCTTGTATGAGACAGCTCTGCATAGTGAAAGCATTGCGGTGCCGCAGAATTGACTCGATCTTCTTTCATACAACATTGCATATGGAACTGTTCTATGAGTATATAATCAGTTGAACGAGAGACGTAGTTGTTTTTTCAGCACATCATGGTGTCACAAAACAAAAATTGTTTCCTTTTTGGAAGATCATGTCACTTCTAAGGGACTTTGGACATTGGTTGCTAGTCTTTAGCCCATCAGATCTCTTCTTATGAGGCTTGCTGAAACGGAAAGCTAATCGCAATAAGTTATGGACTCTCATGGAATTGCAAGAAAACGTTGGGTGGGAAATTGAGGTTTTGTTAATGAATGCCTTCCACTGTGGAGAAGCATTTGCAGACTTCTCGATAATAGTTTTCAAATTGCTGACATAAGATTATCTTTTATTACACTTATGTACGTTAATGTTAATAACACTGAATTAGGTCCATTAGTAATGGGAAAAGAGAGAAAGTGCCCGAGTGGCCCATTTTCTTGTACTTCTACAATTATTATCCATCTTAAGTGCCCTTTTCCTTCTAAGACTCTAAATTATCTGTAACATTACGTTATAATCAATAAGTTATATTTAATAAATGTAAGTTTAAATTATGTTATAATGCACATTTAAAAAGTAAACCCCCATGGCATAACGAATGACAATGGCAAATAGTTTATGGATATGATAACCGAATTACTTTGCGCCATTATAAACCAATGAAATGTTTCTAGTTCTTCCATAAAACGTAAATAGACATGCAAAAATTATTATAACCTTTATTTTCACAATCAGTTAAAAGTATCATAAGTCTGCTTTTCTGTAAGACGGACAAATAATGAATTAATTCAATACAAATGTTCTACAGTGAGATTATGTGAGTAACGGGCCGGCAGAGCGCGGCTGGGTACTGGGGGAAGCCAGTTGTCAAGGCTGTTTAATGCATTTAAGGTAAAAACTTGCATTTAGTTTGAAGGAGGCCTTGTAAGCGAGTGGTTTTGTGTTACTTGGTATTTTCATTGCGTGCAATTTGTGTGCTAATTTTTCTTCATTTTTTTTTTAATAATGTTTAATGCCCTTTTTTACTACTGAGGCACCACAGGCAGTGGACACTGATGACACGTGAAATGAAATGAGATATTGGGAAAGGATTTTTTTTAAGGAAGAAAACGTTCCAGACCTAAGTTTTAGGGGACCTCCCCGGCATTTGGCATTTTTGAGGACTGAGGAAAACATGGAAAAAACTTCAATCAGGGAGAACGATCCTGGCGGGAATCGAACCCCAGACCTTTCACTCACGAGTTCGCGTCTTAACGACCTCAGCCACCCATGGCGGTAATTTTTATTCCTTTATTATGTGCATGTGCTACTACATAAATGTAATCTTGAACAGGTTTTTATGTACGGTAAAACCGATTCTTGCGGAGCAGTGGCAAGGAAATTCGCAAGAAAATATCCTGGCAATCGTGTTCCACGTAGAAAAACTTGTTACAAAGTTACAAGAGACAGGATCTCTAAACGACAATAAAAGGTGTTTCGAACAGCTGTGTTCTTAAGAAAAGTACATTAAATACAGCACTTCCAATAAAGATACCACTATTTTTGGGGGGGGCTTATTTACGGACGCTTTTAATATATCAGGTCATCAGTGTCCCACTCAACTCAGGGCGTGAAACGACCAACAAATTTTGCTCAGAGGCCTCTTCTTTCAGGCTTGAGGTTCTTTATCGTGCCGTAAATGTACGACACGAGACCCACGGCTTTACTTCCCTTCCGAAGGAAGCCATACTTAGGATTTTTACGCCCGAAAAAAACCATCGGTCCTGGCCCGGATCGAATCCGCGATCTTGGGCTTAGAAAGCAAGTATAGCTATCACTACACCTCCAGGACCGACAAGATGTCAGTAAGCAGCACCATTTTCAATATCTCTTATAATACACATTAGTGCGTATTATCAGTTTTGAATACAATAATTTTATGATTTCAGTAAGCTATAAATACTAACTTTATGTGCGGCGCTTTTTCTCCTTTTTCGTTTGGGACGGCTGCACTTTCCAAGTAAGCATTTCCACTCAAGCGGGCCATAACTCAAATAACCTCATTGGATAATTTTCTTTTTCTTTTGTGTTTTAATTGTTTTTACTTGCTTGTTCTTTCGTATTAAGTACACAATCTTCAACTGAAATTGACTCATTCTAAATCACCATGGTGTTATGCTAATAATTTCCTGTTCATGTTTTGCCTACGACTGTAAAGAAACTGCTAAACTGAGTACGGATTTTACTTGTGAATGCGCACGTACAATTTATAACGAGTTTAAAATTAATTTATATATCTATCCCCACACCGGTATTTATTTGAAATTTTGATTTATTTATTTATACGGCACAAGATACAGATCTGTGTGAATTCAAAAATAACAAATTGCAAACAAATTATTAGGATGAACAAATTAATTAATCGGTATAGAATATTTAATTATATGAGTAGATAAAACAATATAAGTTTGAAGTCTTAAATCAGTTACTAATGGATATAGAATTAAAGCAAATAAGAGTATAGTGATTTGAAAAAATACTTTTATTATTCGAGATAATCTTCCTGTACATTGAGCCCCTGTAATCCACCAGCATAAAAAATTTTGAGCTGCTATCGAAACCAGGCATTACTTTCTACAGCTTCATTCTCGGGAAAATGTTCACCCGAAAGATGTTTATGAGGGCCGAAGTCGCTTGAAGCAAGGCTATATGACTTTGCTTTTGAAATTTCACAGCGTCTCATTTGTTTTGTTGACAGTATGAAGACGTGCGTTGTCATGCAAGATCAACACGCCTTTATGTGAAGAGTTTGATTTCTTCCTTTGAATAGATAGTTTCCTGAGGATGTTACAGTAGAGGTCGGTATTTACGGTTTGTCCTTGAGGCTGAAATGCGGCGAGCTGTGTGGCTCCGTGACTGTCAGCATCACGTTCCTGGCGGATGGTGGCATTTTTAAACTTTTTTGCAGGCGTGTGTTACGTTTCCAGTGTATTGATGCATTACAATGACAAACCGGCCTAGCATATCGTGTCCATCGTGGTAGCGATTGAGATTACATTTATAAGTTCACTTTAAAATCGCTTAAGGTAGGAGGAACAGAATAGTAACTGCATAAATGTTTTGTTTCTTCTTATAAACCCCCAAGAGTTGCGATAATTAGTGATGTAGTACTTTGTATGTATATATTTATAATACGACATAATGATAACACTTGAGTTGAAAATTGAAAGGGAAAGCTCCTTGTTGTTTTGCAACGGAAGCATAGAAAGCCAACAAAAGGATAATAAAATCTCTATTCAGAGAAAGTAACGCGAGTATTTTCTATTTGAAAGGACATCTACTGCACAGTTTATAAACTGAAGGATCTTTAAACTGTTTGGGGCTTTGACTGCGGCCAGCTATCGTACTGCTAGCCCCCCAAAAAATGTTTTAAACCTTCAAAAATAGCGCATGGAATGTGACAGATGAATTTGAATCATCCAAAATGTATGTATATATGTGTGAAAAATGTATGTTTGAAGTTTACAGATAGGCAAGAAGATTGTGCGTGCCTTTGTACTCCATAGAAATCGTTAGGCCAACGATTACTAGGTCTGAATTTAATATTTAAGGAGACGGTCGCTCTGCTGGGGCTTTCAGTTTGACGGATAGGCGATTTGCAGAAATAATTGTAGGTTCGAAGTTGCTGAAGCACGCAGTTATAAGATCTACACGTTGCAAGATACACGCAGTTCACAGTATTCATTATAAGTTAAACTTTCTGTTTTACGCGCCGCGGCACTTATCTATAAGTTTCACACGCGGCAAATAAGTTTGTATTGGCGTGCCTATTTACACTATTGAACTCCTCTCCCGATTCTGTTGAGTCCCAATCAACAAAACTGCAGAATCACCCTGAAAGATTGTTGTCATTGAAGCGTTAGTAACAACACCGAAACAATCAATAATCAATATACCAAACCATTTCAAAATTTGCTCAAGCTGGGGCACATAGTCGGAGCCGACTAAACAGTCTCATAATTTGCCTGTAATTGTTGGGGCCAACACCAACGATAACAACACCCACCACTAAACCGCTTCAAAATTTGGCGCCCAACATGGCTGCCATACAAACCGCTTCAAGAGTTGGATTAATTATTTCGCTTTTCTTCGATGAACCGTTTATGGGAATAAAATGCGTGCTTTCATCTTTTATTCTTAAGCTCTTTGATCGCAGATAAGTTGTTAATAAGTTCCTGTTGTTGTTGTTGTTGTTGTTGTTGATGTTGTTGTTGTGTCTCTTAATGCAGAGCGATTCACAAGATAAAATTTTCAACTTGCTGCTATAGCTTGAACCCCCAGAGAGAATGCGTACAGATACCTCACACTTGCGCCGTCATTTTCAGGGTTTTCCTTCATTCTAAAGAAGAATGGAGATGGGTAGGTTAATTATTCAAGGACTATCAGATGATACGCAAACAACTCTAGAGTCCTATTTTTTAATAAGAGTCTCGCCACATTTTGAATTGTCTCTTTTTAGAGACTCTCGAATTTGTTTTGTAGAACAAAGATATTGCTACCATAAATTTACCGTGATATAAGCAATATTGTATAATAGTGGCTTAATCTTTCAAGCCTATCTAAGATTACAAGCTATATTTCTGTTTAATTGTGAAGATAGCCTTCCAATATGGTTTGCAATATAGAAAAAGCATTATATTTATACGAGGATAATTTGGAAAGTTCTCCGAATGAAGCACAAGTTTTTTTATTAATTCTTATTTTTCAACACAGCCTCTCTGGGCACTAATGCACTTTGTCCTGTAATGCTCCAAAGCTTTACTCAAATCAAATTCTTCCTGGCCTGCAAAATACACCTCAACTGATGATTTAAGCTCTTCATTGATTAAAAATGTCTTTCCATCAAGGGATTTTCTCAGTTAAGGGAACAGATAGAAGTTTGACGGAGCAAAGTGAGGGGAATAAGGCAGTAAATCGTATCCCTTTTTATTGAGTTTCGCCATTCAACGACACGTGTGTGGGACGAGATGTAAGATTGCTTTCTTCTTTGACAAGGTATTTTCTCCAGTATTTTTATCTTCAATAAGTCCAAAATGGTTAGCATAATACTCTCTAGTGATAGATGTTGCAGTAGGAAGATAATCAATTAGCAGTACACCTTTGGGGCATCTCGAAAACTGACGCCTCGATCTTCCCGGTCTATTTCACACACTTAGTCTTCTCTATCTGGTGATATTTTCTTGTTTAGACTGATGTTTTCTTTCTGTGGTGGTGTGCTCTTGTTTTATCATTTATCATAAGTCGACACACATAAAGAGAAGTCAAACTTTGCTGAGAGATTTGCACTCTGATTCGGTTTTGATTCTGAGTGTGCGGTACCCATCTTGCCGATGGTCTTTTAAAGCACAACTCTTCTCTAAAAATGTGAATTATGCCTTCTCCTGAAATGTACAGAGCTTCAACAATTTCAGACACATATAATTGGCAATCCCCCAAAAACCATGTCGTGCACCATATCCACAATTTCTGATGATGTCGTGAAGGATTTCGGTCATCCGATGAGTGGGCAACTTTCGCGACTGCGTTTAATTCCTTAGTTCACTTGCAAACTGTTGCAAATGATATTGAAGAGTCCCCTAGACTGTCATATCTGTATGAATTTCTGTTCCTTTCATACCATTAATTTCCTCATGATGCTCGATATTTGCCATTTCCCTAACTCACACGTTGCATTTGAAGCAGGAAATAAGGCTGCCATTATTAATTTAATAACTAAAGGCTGCAGAGTTATATTTATAAAGGCATTAGATTTGATAAGGGCAGTTGTAATATATATGTATAAGGAAATGTTTTAGAGATAGGTATGACAGAAATTGAAATAATTTGTAACTTTTACTTATTTGACAGGTGATTGTAGCTTACAAAAGGGTTTTGTATATATTTTGTGCTAAAAGATGTTAGAAAGAGACAGAGATGTATGCCTGACGCCTCGATCGCTGGCCGCTCCTTAGACAAGGCTGAGGAAAGGGTAAACTATCTTTTGTTAGGTCACGAACCTTCTGCCCAGGAAATACTTAGGAGTTGACAATAAGAGAAACATGTGGCCGTAACGGGACAGTAGTTGAACAAAATCAAACAGAGCAATGATTTAAGAGAAAATGAAAATGTCAGAACGGAGACGAAAATGTTTTATTACAGGAAAGCCGAAAACAGTCCATCAACACGTGCGTTATCTCTGGGAACATTTAGAAATCTACAAACTAAGGAAGGCAAAATATTATCAATAGAAATCAGAATGTAAGGAAAGTGCCAAAATTTACAACAGGTTGTTCTTGGAAAATTCAAGCTCGTGAGAAGACATTAATTCAGGGGGGAAGAATAATTCTAGCCAATGGTCATCGGATAAAAGTTAACGAATCAGGAGAACTTAGATACAAATAAATAATTTTTAGGATAGCCAATGATGAGCATACAACATGGAAATAGGATAATATACGAGGGAATTTAATTTAGCGAGAGGCGTGGCGATGTGGTAGAAAAACTGGAGTACAGAAGTCAGACTCGCAGAAGTCAGACATTCACAGTCTCTCGCACATTCAGACATTCGCAGATTCAGATTCAGACATTTATTCAGGAGAAACAGAGGACATCATACGAGAGACACGAAAGAAATATACGGAATCAGGCAGTCTGAGTCATCCTAAAGTAATCAGTCTAGGTCATTTCTAAAGTTCAGTTGAGGGCAGTGTAAGTCATTTCTAAGGTCAGTCTAAGTGTGTAGTGAGGTCAGCTACGAGCCGTCAGGAAGTAACCTACCAAGCTGTTAAATAAATCAAATGTTCAACCAGTGCCGGACTTATTAATACAGTGAACAATCTCCTTCCCCCCTAATGACTTTAAGTCATTAGAAACAGTCACAGTCCAAAATTACCCTGAGAACCCATCAATCCCCCCCTGCATTGAAACCACTCAAAATCAAAAACCGTTTCAAATTAACGACCTACTGTGGAACCCCAAAATCCCGTTCCACATTGCAACAAACAGTTTTGCTACTACGATTCTTGCCCTATCTGTGTTTCTTTGATAACAAAATTGCTTTGGAACTTCTGCTGCAATCTGTGGGTTTCCAAGGGCATTTCAATGATCCGCATATAGTGTAAATCTTCCTATTTGGTATATCGCTTGACAATTGAAGAATTTCCTTAATTACGCTCTTTAGAATGTTATCTAAAGACATCTTTGACAAAATTTTAGGAGGCAATAATTCAAAAGAATATATTAATGAAGGACGAATAAAGTGATTCGTTTGTGGTGAAGATGAAGTAGATCAGTTGTAGAAAGACTTTCCAGCTTAATTTTTAATGTCAGTAAATACTAAAAACTGCTTGAATGTCGTATCAAACATTTTACTTTCTCGTTTTCATTAATACTAATTATTTTTGGTTCAACAGTGTAAACTTCTTCAGGAATAATTTTCCCTCTCTGGATAATGATTAAAATGTTTCTGGACTGACCACTAAATCTATCTTATAAGAAGATTGATTGTAATAGACACCAAAATAGTATTACCAGCTTCTTTGCTACGCCCTTTTCTTTGAAAGGCATAATAATATTATTAATTTATTTATTATACTTATGCATTCGTTAATCTGGATATCGACTTAATATGGTAGTGCAGTTATTTCTATGAAATAAAGTTAAATGGAGCTATATTACTAATTACACTGTACAAGATGGCTATGAAATAAAAATAATTATCTTAATATAACAATGAGTGCATTCTGACTTAAGTCTGAAGAATTATTTGCTTTGTGTCAACCATTCATCTCCCACGGCGGTTAAACAGCCGTACAACACTGTTTTCCGTCCCCGCGGATCTACAACAATTAGAAATCTTAACTTAATTAAGAAACCATTATTGAAATCTTGAGGAAAAGTTGGGAGGGAAAGGATGGAGTGGGAAAGTGGTCCTAAGAAGAGTGAAAGGCTGGGAGCTAGATATTACATTTTATAATGAATACACCAGATGTTGCCATTTTTCCTCCCTCAGACGACGCTTAAGAATGGAAGAAGAAGAAGAAGAAAAAGCTGTTTTGCATTTTGATGAGGTAACTAGGCTTTGTCCTGTGGGGATTTCTTGACTGATTTTTTTTCCTCCGTTTTCTTACTAAGATGGGGTAAGACAAAAATTAAGGAAAGAATTTTAGAACGGCGTGCTACGGTTTTGTAGATGGGAAAAGTAGAGTTGGGGTAGACTTTAATCTCGAAACACAGATTTAGGTTTTCCCTCCCACTTTGTCTCTCTTGAACGATACCTGAGATTCGTTTAATAACCCGCTTTGGGCATCTTACGGTTAAAAATCCTCCAAAGAAAAAAAATGCAGTACTAACATCGTCGAGTGAGAAAGCAAAGTTTAAAGTGCGATTCAAAAATAGTTACTACAGACCAATAGCATTCTTTAACATTCCACGGTTAAAGGGGGAACAGGAGCGGCAGTTCTATTGTTGCATTCAGAAGTCCGTCACAAGTGCGCTATTTTGCCAGTACTCTCTGTCGGTAGCAGCGAGAACTTATTTTTTATTACCTTTGTTGTGTGTTCTTGTTACACCTGTTTTATAATATTATTATATGGACTGCGGAAAGAAAGAGAGAGAAAGAAAGAAAGAAAGAAAGAACAAAAAAGAAAGAAGGGAAAAGAAAAGAAAGAACGAAAGAAAGAAAAAGAAAGAAGAAGAAAGAGCGAAAGAGCGAAAGAAAGAAGAAAGAAAATAAAGGACGAGCTAAAGGAAGATAAAAAGTAAAGAAAGAAAAAGAAAGAAAGAAAAATACAAAATACAAAAAGAAGTAAAAAGAAAAGAAAGTGGCATAAAAAAGAAAGAAACCAAGAAAGAGAGAAAGAAAGAAAAAAGGAAAGAAAAAGATAAGAGAAAGAAGGAAAAAGAAAAAAGAAAGAATGAATGAATGAATGAAAGACAGACTGAAAGAAAGAAAGAAAGAAAGAGAAAGAAAAGAGAAAGAAAGCTGAAGAAAAGAGAAAGACAGAAAGACAGAAAAATAAAGAAAAATAAAAAAGAAAGAAAGAAAGAAAGAAAGAAAGAAAGAAAGACAGACAGAAAGAAAGAAAGAAACAAAGAAACAAAGAAACAAAGAAAAAGTAAAAAGAAAAAGAGAAATAAAAAATAAAAAAGAAAGAAAGAAAAAGTAAAAAGAAAAGAAAGAAAGAGAAATAAAAATAAAAAAAGAAAGGAAGAAGTTCTTACCTTAACATGCCGTCAGTTATCCGACCAGTGCCTAACTCACCAGAGGAGTACGGTCTGAAGATGAAAACATTTCGGAGGCGTCATCAGATCTACACAGATCTACACTCTGATGTTTCAGAACGCCATAGTTTTAGATTTTAATGTTAATGTTTTTAAATAATAAATTTCTATAAGTTTGTTTCGTTTGTGTGATGCTTTCTGTAAATTTTCCTCTGAATAAGACAGAATAACTTGGTCATCGGGAAATAATATAAAATTTAAAAACCAAATTATTACTTAAAGAATTTTTCCATTGCCTAATGGCTGCGTCAGTATAAATACTGAACAATTTTGACTCAAATTCTGATCAATAATTTCTCTCTACTTGGATTTTATATTAACATAAATTATTGTTCCTTCGTGTCACTTCCAAAAAATTCACTAAGTTTTCCATTTTCTCTCATAATTAATCATAACTTTACCTTATATATTATATCAAAAGCTTTAATATAATCAATAAATAAAGATGTGTATGTAAACACACAGCCAGCATAAGATCTTCCTCATCTAAACTCGTGTTGTTCCCCAATAAAATTGTTTCGTCCTGCCTATTATTGCGTATGCTTTGTGTGTATTCCAACACACAATTTATATCTGGAGTCTTGATCGCGAAGGTTTTTTGTAGCATCATCCTCAAAAGTGTCCCCCAGAAACTTCCCTTCAGTTGTTGAAATATACAAAAATTGCTGGTCTCGGTGAGGTACAGTGAAAGCGTCATATGTTCGAAATTCGAATAACTTAACGTTTCGTAACACTATCTAGTAATGGTTAAAATTCCTTCAGCATCCCATCCATATTCGCAGACCTGGACAAAGTGGCGGAGTTCCTTGGAGTTGCCAACTCTTGCTTTGTGGTTTATACTCAAAACTGAAGTTTTTTTTTTTTCTTTTTTATTTAAGGAAGCTCTTTAACATCTCAGGTCATCAGCGTCCCATTTAATTCCGGGCGTGAAACGGCCGACAAATTTTGCTCAGAGGCCTCTTCTTTAAGGCTTGAGGTTTTTTTTTTCATGCCATAAATATACGACACGGGACCCACAGCTTTACTTCCCTTCCAAAGGAAGCCATACTTAGGATTTTTACGCCCCAAAAATCCATAGATCCTGGCCGGGTTTGAACCCGCAACCTTGGGTTTAGAAGGCAACTATGGTTACCACTACACCACCAGGACCAACTCAAAACTGTAACATGCAGAGAGCACTTTAACTGACTCGCACTGTTCTGGCATCAACATTGGTACCGCCACGGGTGGCCGAGGTCGTTAAGGCATGGACTCGTGAGCGGGAGGTCTGCGGTTCGAATCCCGCCAGGACCGTCCTCCCTGACTGGGGTTTTTTCCAGGTTTTCCTCAGTCTTCATAACTGGCAAATGCCGGGGAGGTACCTAAAACTTAGGCCTGGAACGCTTCCTTCCTTAAAAAAAAAAAAAAATCCTTTCCTAATATATCATTTCATTTCATGTATTATCAGTGTCCACCGCCTGTGGTGCCTCAGTAGTAAAAACGGGCGTTAAACACAACTCAAAAAAAAAAAAAAAAAAAATCAACATTGGTGGTGTACATCTTATTGGCAAACTTATTAAGTCCCTAATAGTCAATATGTTTCGTATTGTCTTTTTCTCTGCTAGATTTCTGATGATTAATTGAAGATCCTCAATCAGTGTATATATGTTGAACATTTTCCTGAACAAACAGAGCGTGCGATTAAACACACTTGTCAAATAACAATGAAAAAGATTATATTTGATGTAGATAATACCTATCAGATTAAAAAAAAATTAAAAAAATTAAACATCTTTTGAATGTTCACAGGTTGTTTCAAACCTAAACTCGCGAGTAACAAACCCTTTTACTATTTGACAAACGCTGCCCCCAGAAAGCCAAATAGAGGTCAATTGGCATGCAGGAATTGGTTTGCGAACGTTAATTGGTTGAATATAGGCATTTTCCTAGCCAAAGTTCGCGAAGTTAGAAGCAACTTATTTGCTAGTTAGAACGCAATAAATAGTTTAATTATAAAATATGTAATATGTTTCAATTCATACATCTGTAAATACCGTTCTTAATATTTTAAAAAGGTAAAATAATTCATTCTGTCCTTTTTTATAATTATTTTTTTCTCTTTAAAATTATGTGTTATACTTAAGCATGTACGGTCTACGGCCCATGTATAAAATATATTTGTAATGCGCATATAATAATAATAATAATAATAATAATAATAATAATAAAGATGATCTACTACTACTACTACTACTACTAGTACTACTACTACTACTACTACTACTACTATTACTACTACTATTACTACTCTTTGACATAAAGCAACATCACCCCCAGATACCCTGATTATATCCCCAAGGATTAATTTTGCTAATAATGCCTTTGTACGTATTTAATAACTTCATTAAGCTAATTTTTTCTGAATTTCTTGAAATATTTGCAAAAGTTCTACTGTAAAATTATTTAACTTGAAAATAAAAACTAGGAAAATTCCAGTCAGTGTTTGTTTGGCAGATAAACGAAAAATACATAAGTTTGTTTGTTATGGGTTCTACATTTCAAAATTTACTGTGTTAGGGACAATAAATATCGTACTGTTCAGTCCTCGCAGTTAATTAACTGAACATTTAACCAAAAGTTGCTATTTTTCATTAATTTAATCGGTTAAACATTCATAGCTATGTTTCATTTTCATGTATGATTGCAAGTATGGTCAATTATAAATCTCCTACTCCTTTTGAAAATCTGAACACTTATTTCTTAAGAAAAATTGCTATGTATGACATTCGGTAACTCAACGAGAATTCGACAACCTCCCATTGATGTCTGAACAAGTTTTAACCTTGGAATGTACTAGAAGTGAAACCACCGGAATATGAACGGAAAACGACAGCTTCACAATGTGGGAGGAGAATGATCTACAATTGTATAATTATTTAATAATAATAATAATAATAATAATAATAATGTTCATAATAAAACGCACAATAAATAGATTTCAGTTTTAAAATTGAAAATAGTGATATATACGCAATATAAAAATATAACCCCATTAAATATCCGACAGTTGAATAAATTATTAATAAATCCTTAAAGTAATTACAAGAGGAAATTTTACGCCAATATAGCAGCATGCAATTCCAAAAATTACAATAAAATTATTTAAAATTACATTGTTCCTGGGTCACAGAGCTTAAGAAGGCTTCAATCTTGAAAATTTAGAATAAAAACCAAAAACAATTATTCTGTCCATTATTTTGGAGTCAACTCACCATTCAATACAGGGAAGAGAGAATACGCCAATCAGAAGTGTTATGTTATCCCTTGCCAGAACGTTCGATATAATAAAGAACCAATGTCGATAAAGCATTAATTGGCAAGCCCTCCTGACGTGGCCAGGTAGGGAAAGACATTTTGAACAAATGAATTGTACAAACTATATTTTACTAAAATGAATTTAATAATGCCTTGTATGTATAAGGCAAAACTGATTATTAATCCTAGCTAGTTTACTCTCTGATTATTTTTTAAAGCAGCCTTATCTGAAATGGTAGGACTATTAATAGATCCCTGCCTTTTAAATGGACGATCTCTCTTGCCGAAGCTGTAACCTGACAGATGAAACCGCCTCTCATATTTCAGAGGTCGAGTATTTCCAGTCTTTTTTCCAGATTAAAAGTTTTTCATTAATGTATCCTAGGAACTTATGGGCATTTTTAAAAGGTATAATAGGTCCCCTGTAGGAGAAGCAGCAGCACAAAAGAACCTAGAGGTCGACTCGCTGTTAACTATCGACTTCAGTTAACCACTTCAATTTTACCTTATTGGCGTACATTTTAAATTGCATTATGGAAAAAAAAAAAAAGTACATGAACCATGAAACCGTGGTGTTTATATTTTGACGCTATTTCTGTGCCATATTCTGAACACAGCGTTTAGCCGGTGATTTTGTTCCTGGGTACCTGTCCCTGAAGCCGTTTGGTTTCCATAATCGATCCGCGTCTCATAGTACCCCTTCATAATCCCTATGCGCTAATGCATCTTTCTGATGCGAACACTTTCTACGTCTGTAAAACGGGGCCCAACAAAAATGAATGCTTTCATACTATAACGAAAACCAGATTACTTTCTAGTGGCCCACTCTATAAATCTACTTCTTCATAAACAGCGTTCTTTTTTCCACTATTTCTTTTTCCGTTTGTAACATATAAATGTCAAAGTCTCGTTTCCACACAATTAAAAGTCATACTATAATCACATAAACTGAGAGACAGAGAGTAATCTTACATCTCCAGCACTTTATTACACACACAGGCATTGATTCGGGTACACACCCCTTAGGGAAGAATTTGCTTCTCTTTAGTACGTGATATTAAATTATATTTTCCTAATTTCGAGTTATTTCAGACTACTAACTAATGCAATAAAACAAAATAAGGTATATTTTTTAATTCACCACCTTCTGTACTAAAGCCAAAACCATATCACGTTATATTTGAATATAAAAATAATATGGAACATACACATTTTAAAATCAAAAACATATAGTCCTTGTTTATTATATAGAAGAGATACGCCGACACATATAACACAGAGAATTTTAAGGTTCGTGATATGTTTATTAAGTAAGTTTGGCTCAAAAAATTAAAATGTTTCATTTAACGTCTGTCGCTAATTCTGCTAAAAAGGATATTTCATAACCATTAAAGTTCTTTGACTTATCCAAGGTAAAATTAAAAATAATGATTTTATGTTGTTATTTTTCATGCTATTTTGCGGAACCCGATTACTTTCTAGTGGGCCACTCAATAAATATTTTTTTTATAATCAGCAAATGGCAATGGGGCGGTCACGTCGCAAGAATGCAGGACAATGTGAACCTACAAGATCTCTATGTGGGACCCCCAGATAGGAAAAAGGACACAAGCCTGACACGGAAGAAAATGGACAGGCCTCTTCAAGGAATATGCAGATCCAGAGATTGGTCAAGAGTAGCAAGAGGAAGAGAAAAATGGAAATCTCTCGAGAAGCAACTAGTGCAGTAAGAAATGAAGTAACCAAAGAACAAATCAGCCATTGTCTTAAACAGCATACGAACAACTGGCATGGAATATCTCACCACGTTAGGAAAAAGTGAGCTTTCCCTACTTGTTAGCAGGTATTTACCCTTATGGGACACATAGACTATCTTTATCTTTATTTTTATTGTTATTTTAAAACATGTACTGCATTATCACTGATACATACTATAATATACAAGTATTTAATTTCAATGAAAATATATGCAGTACTAGTCCTAGCATTATAAACTTTTGAAGCTATCATTGTACTACAAACTCCCTCAATCAAGAAGAGTGGTTATCCAAAAAAAGTTTCATCCCTCATTATTTGGAAATAAGTAGTGTAAAATAAAGATTTTGAAATTTATTTTTAAATTATCAAACGATAGATAATTTTTAAAAGTATTTTCATATACCTTCACTGTTTGTGATACTTTAAAACCAGTTTTTAGAAACTCTCCGTTAGTCATACATAATAATTCTTCTTGATCAATAGACGCCCATTCTTCCTTGACCTTCTGAATAAACTGGTTGTATTGTTAGGTTGTTTAAACACACAGTTTTAAGGTCTAGCCCTTAAATACTCAATTGCATTTAGATGTAGTGAGTTTCCTAGCCACTCACTCCAGACATCATTGAAGTTCTCTTAGGTGCCTTTGCAGCATTTTGTATCAAGATTTCAAATGAACAACCTGGAAACTGAGTAAAGGCATCCATTATTGTAATCCCTCCACATTTCTATTTTCAGTTTTCAGAAACCTAAAAAAAATTCAGCTTGTTCACTTCATTTCTTATTTATGGAATTTGGTTCATGCTTAACAATCGAACTCCGTAATTAGAGTTAAACTTCATGTTTGTTCATTGATCACATCTTTCAGTTTTCCTTCCTTGTCTGTTTTGACCGTGTATTTCTGTAATAATTAGAGTTCACATGATCCCTTTGAGTGAGCTGTTTGACTGATAAATGTTAAATTCCTGCATATTGTGTTATGCAAGTGACATCTGGAGAAATCAATAACTCTTAGGGTCACGAATGTTGATCTTAGTAGCAAATTGTTTAATTTTGAACAATATACTTTGTTAACAATAACAATTTGTAAAGTTTGACTTTCCTCTTAACAACTGAAAAAGATCGACGGCCCAGGGATATAAAAAGTACAGTTTCAAACAAGCGCTCCTCAAATGCCACCTACTGGCACAATGCAAAAATAACGGAAAGGAAAATAGTAGGCTCGATAATAATTAATGCGATAAGGTAAGACACTTTTAGGCAACTGAGATTTTTTAAATAGTGTTTAGCGGTTGTTTTACTGCTAAGACATCGCAGGGGATAGACATTGGTGAAACATGTGATGAAATCATAAATTTGGAAAGGATATTCTTTTCTAGGAAAGAAGTGTTTCATACCTTAGGATACCTCCCCAGCATAGGCCACTTATGGGAACTAGGAAACGTGGAAAAAACCTCGGTCTTGGAGGGCGGTCCTGGCGAGAATCGAACACCAGACCTCCCGATCACGAGTTCTTGCCTTAATGGCCTGGCCACCCATCTGGGTTACCCGAGTGCGTTAAAACGGAAACTTATTATGCTATTTAGAAAGTGATGACAGAGAAACACAGAATGTTCGTTGGGAATGACTAGATGTACTGTAGCATTATCTGATTCATAGAACATCTTGATGCCAGCTGATGTTGAAAACGTTAGCAACATTCACGATGCTCAGAACAGAGCGCCATAATTTATTCTCTCAACTCAATTGCATATTAAAGAAACTTTTGGAATCAGCGAGACGTGGATGTGTGCAGAAGTGCAAAGAAAACCGAACAAAAAATGTGAACAAGTCGAAACACTTCGGCCACTCGAACATTAAACAACTGAAGTGACTCTGGAAAACCGCCGTCTCCAAAATAGAGTTCTTTAAATTTGTGTTCATCCTCATAAATGAATTCCTGAGAATGGCGAAAGTTTCCCCCATACGGGTATAGCAAAATTTTGATGACAAGCCCGGTCGAGGTGGCAGAACGAATGGTACATCCGTTTCAATTGCCATGATGGAGCAGCCATAAATGTCTCTGAAACCACGAAATCGATAGATGCATAGGGGGTATTCGTCACAGGCACATAGCACAGGGAAAATAATGTTGGCCATATTTTTAGAACAATGAAAATGTTGCCTATTATTACCTCAAATGCCAGAAGGTGAGCTTGCATCCTTAGCAGATATTAAAAGATGTTTCTTTCAACATTACAACAAATATGACCAGAAAATATGAGTGGTTCGCTTCTGTATCGCGAAATTAGGCGACTCTTCCTTAGGAGTTTATGCAATGAGTGTATGCAAATGTTTCCTAACTCTTATTAAGCTGCGTCTTGCGACTTGGCTATTGCTGGTTGGCGTACACACTCTCCGTGATCGCTCGTTCTACACTTGTCAGCAATTTTCCAGTTAACTTGACACCTAAAAGGAAACTTTTATAGAGCCATGTACTGCTATGAAAAATGTTACTCAATTCATTATGTGGAAAATGTATGGTTCCTGGATCAATTTCTTTATCAAAAATAAATATGAAAACTTATAATTTGAACACATTTCGTAATAAATAAAACAGTGCTCTAACTAATAAAATTGATTGATCTACAGTTGCTAAAGTTACCAACAACATGTAAAAATGTATTTTGTAATCCTGTCATCCTTCATATAGCACTAAGAAGAAACGCAGTAAAAGTAATAAAACTCGGAAAATGAATATGGTGATATATTCATGTTATGAAAAATGACCAGAGAATTGCATTTCCTGACGAAACCAGTGCAATGCAATGACAGCATGTGAATTAAAATTAACGCACCACCAACCATTTTACACAAGAAAAATTTCGCTCATATTTCACATAACAGAGAAATTGAAGAATTCGAACATGTACAGAAAGGTAAACCCTCCACTCTATCAGCTGGTTCAGGGGAAAACTTGTGGAGGGTGCAGCAAGAACCACTCCTACGGTATGCAAATCAGTCCCCGAGGATCACAAAAGAGGGTTGCAAGTGGAATAGGATTCTCTAATATCCGTTATATACCATGCTGAAGGGTAGGAAGAATGCAACGGGGATTTGCACGCCATAACATTTAAAACACATTTCACCTTCAGGGAGTGTCAGAGAAGACCACGTCATCAGCCTCTGGACTGCTCAATAAAGACACTTCAGTATCCATTCAAACTGCAGCTAATGAAATACAACAATAGAAGAGAGTGATGTTAAGGTTTATTTTGTGTTTAAGAGATGTCACTGACAAATTATATAACCTACGCTTTGTGCGTTCAAAGTTTAAAGTTCAGAAATTGAAGCAACGCAGATGTTTTCAGATTCGCTTTCCGAAACAGTCAAAGAAAAATGTAAATAAGTTAATGCTACTTGCTCTTATAGCTAAGTAAACTTTAATCATGGTTTGTACAGGATCTTACATTACTTTTGCCTTACATGACCTTTACTTAGCCCCAGTAACTCAAGAGTGGAAATGTCTTTCTTTTCACAGTCACGCAGTCAATTGTAGAGCTAGAACAAGTAGGCTTCTCCAAGATCGGAGGAGGGGGGGGGGGAAATGAAGTTTGAGCATAGTGCACTTTGTAATATTAGTCAGCAAAGTTGGGAATAGACAAACAGAACACATGCCCCTCCTACTGCGTTACTGGTTCTCTCGGTTTATAAAAGCAATCTTTCGTCTAATCACCTAGCGCGTGATAATCCTTGGCTTTGTTGCGAAATAAAAGATAGATGCTGCATGGCCAAACTGGAAAAATGATTTACGAGTTATATTTTCTGAAGATAAAAAGAAAGGCCATAAAGAGTGTTGCAGTAATGGCAATTCAAGAATAAACTCTCAGAAGTCGCAAGGAAGGTCAACTAGCAGAAAAAAATATAAAGTTACAACACCCAAAAGAACACTTCAAAGTTTCTAATCGAACTATTGATATTCTGGCAAATGGAGCAGTTTATCTTATATTCATGAAAGGAATGGAAAGGGAGGAAAACACCTGTAGTATGTTTAAAATATATTTGTGATTATGATTGATATTTATTTATTTATCTATTACACTCAACTGCCATGTTTAGGTCGTGCTCCAGTTTACACATAAGGCGAACTGTACACTTTAATTCTAGTTTTCAGTATTTATAAGTACCACAGCGTCATCCCTTCATTTTAATTCGAGCATTGCTGACTAATACATAGCGTGTGCCATCGAAAATTACAAAGGAGTACAACTGATACCAGCCCGACCTCAATGGATCTTTTGGTATTCAACGTACCCAAGGCCAAATAAGAAAATTTGGGCCTTTTTTTTTTTAGTTAGTTAAACTATAGTTGAAATTTAAAACCATTTTCAATTTAAAGGTGTATCACGAGATATTTACAATGTTTTATAATAACATTTTAATTTTAGTTTTGAAGTTCTCTGAAGACATATTACATAAAGCTCGTCACTTCAACTGAGGTAGAGGGAGAGGAGTAAAGAATGCAGCACAACTAGTCGGTCAGTTGAGAACAAGATGTAGTCTGTATAGTTGTGATGAGTAGTTTGTGTAGAACTTTCTGGATAGATACATTTTAACGCTGCCATTTTCTTCGTTTTTTAGAGATAGGGGAGTAAAGAGAACGTAATTTGGCTAGGAGGATAAGGAGAGTCTATGGATAATTAAGGGGATAGAAGTAAGGGCTCCTCCTAAGGCAATGATCCGCCACTGATTACGTTTTTTACCTAGTAACTAGTACACCATGAAGTCATCGCTGCCTTCATAATATAATTTCAAACAACTTGCTTGTAAGTAAAATCTAAAATCAAGTCATCACCGCCTACGAAACACAACTTCAGACCACCTACCTGTAAGAAAATCGTCTCCCTAATGGGCATACCAACATTCAAAAACGTCTCAGTATTGACGCACATTGGACAGTGTTTTGCAAGAGGGGAGGGGAAAAAACCAAGCTCATTGGGGGAAGCCAATAGGTAAGGGGGGAAACCTGTTGGAACCTGCGTGTGACGTCATTCAGGGTACTGGTGTTCTGCCATCATTGTATTGCAAGCCTGTCCGGACATGCTCGTGATGTGTGCTGACGAAATCTTTTAGTTTCAGTTGGGAATAAGGCATAACATATATTTATGCGACGGTAGCAATAGAAGACGAATTCACGAATTACTAAATACCAGCAAATTATGTTGATAAATAAAAGTTACCTGTTTTGCGAAAATTATCGTATATATTGATTAACTTTGTAAAAATAAGTGTGCTCTCGTAGGCCTTGCTGTTTAACAGGAGTATCTGCATTCTGATGTACTCTATGAAGAAAGTTTCTTTCTTTAAGACGTAAGTCATTGTTGACGACGCTGTTTTTAAGATACCCAGGATTTTTTTCATATAGCGGGCTTTGACTTTCTCTAGTGTTATGAGGTCGTTGATTTTTAGCTTTTCCCAGATTATGTGGATCCCATAAGTTGCTATTGGTGCTATGGCTGCTTTGAATGGTATTATTGCAGTTCTTTATTGAGAGTTTTTGGGGCTGTTGGGTGTTATAAATAGCTTTCATTGCCGCTGTTGCTCGTTCTTTCATATAAGTGCTGAAGGATATCAGTGTTGTTTAGAGAGAAACTCCAAGATATTTGAAATTGGTATTGGTATTAACTTCTAGTGGTTTACTTTGAAGGGTGAGTTTGTCCTTTGGCGTGAATTTACCACCGTTTCTGAAAAGCATTTGTTTGGTTTCTTCGTGCTTTATTTGCAAGTGGTTTTCCAGGGCCCATGGTGCGAGTCTGTTTAGTACATTTTGTGGTTCTTCTTTGATTTCTGAACCTATTGCCATGTCGTCTGCTTAAAGTATGAGTATTATTGAGCTGTCTCTAATGATCCTTGTGATGTCTACTGTCATGATCGGAATGATCGGATCTCTTTTTAATACTCCGTTTGTTTAGATTACAGTTTCGGATAAGGTGATATCATCAGACATTTGGATGTGGTTGTATCTGAGGATGTCTGACAGTACTTTTATTATTTCGTGGGTGCCACCAATTAACCGGCTGAGGTTTCGGATGAGAGTTGCTCTGTTGATAGTGTCGAAAGCTTTCTGTAGATTATGAGGACTACAAAATATTTTCCCCTGAGTGTCTTAGTACGTTTTGAGCGGTATTTCTACCCTTCCTGAACCCAACTTTGTTTTCTGGAATTTGAGCATCTGTTTTTGCAGCAAGCCTGCTGGTTAATGTTTCCATGAAAACTTTGAAAGACATGTTTCCGAGGTCTATTCCACGGCATGAGTCTGAATTGCAAGTTTTTCCTTTCCCTTTGAAAAGGATTTTCATTGTCGATGTTCTCAAGTAGTCCGGCATTTTTCCTGTGGGCATGCATTTGTTGAATAGTTCCGTGCAGTAATCATCCACCATGTGGTAGGATTCTTTGAAGTGTTCTTTATATATATATACCAGGTGTTTCTGTGACCTTTTCGTTTTTGCCTTTGTTATCGCATGGCATATTTCTTGCCTGTTGTTTCTGTTGTATTCGTAGGCTGTGTCCTTATGCTGAAGGTTTAGGATATTATCAAAAGGGTTTTCCCATGTGTGCATGGGGATTCCTTTATTGCTGATGATCTTGGTTTTCTAAGCGCTATGGGTCTCTTTGGGCGTGCTCTGCTCGTGGTCTGGCATCTTCTTCTATGCGATCAGCATTCTTCTTTTTAATGAATGTTATGTATATCCTTCTCTGTAGGGCATATAATGACAGATCCTGTTGTTGCATTGTGGTTTTGACTTGGTGTGGTGCTGACGGCGTCTTCTTCCGTATGTCGTAGCACTCCTTGTCGAACCATAATAGCGATTTTTTCTATCTTTTATTTTTGTTTGACAGGATCGCACAGTCGTTGTGCATAGTTCCATTGCTTCCGTTAACTGGTATTGCTCTATCAGGCGCGTTGCTTTTTCTAATTTTCTTATACTTTCTTTTAACTTTTCTGTCTAATTTCCTACATATCCTGCTCGTCACCGGCCTGGTTTGTGGTAATGTCTGATTCAGTTCGAAAGTTGTTGCGACTGGTATATGTTTTCTGATTGGAGTCATCGCTGATGTTCAGAGTGCTTTCTGGTTAATCGATTTTATGCCTTCGCCTCTATATAATACAAGGTCTATTGTGCTAGTTCCGTTCGGCGTAATATAAATTTTCAGGTCGGGTTTGTTCCTTAGTCTATAGCCTCCTTAATGGAACATATAACAAAGGGGTTGTCTCAGTCAATAGCGCTAGAGTTCGCAATCGGGATACCCCATATTGAAATCCTGTAGCCGACTAACATGATTTTTTTTTAATTTTACTAAGCCTATCCTAAGAAATAAAAAATGTCATATATCTCTGCCACGGATTCACCTTCATTTCATTTGTCCATCTTCGATCCATCTCTTTGTGTGTCAACTTTCTGCATTTGCAATGTCTTTGATTAGACACGAATATTGACCATCCATTCTGATAGTCTCTCATTGTGTAAGTTTGTGACCACAGATAATTAGTTCCTCGATATAGGACTGACGGAAACGTTGGCTGGTAACTCCCAGAAAAGAGGGAAAACAGTTAAATAATTAGGAGGAAACAAGCAACTTGTTATTTCCAATGCTTTACCCTTAATTATAAAATTATCAATTTACCCTTAACATTAATATATTCAATTTCTTATAATGTTCCCTCTCATTTTCTCAATATGAAATTCCAATTAAAACTATATAGCCTTCTTTTCCAACTTCAATGTTTTATTCCACATTATATCCTAATTATGATTAGGAAGAAGTTTATTTAAATGTGAAATTAAATATATTTTTATTGCTATTTTTTGTATTTAAACTTTTTTTTAATTGGACTAGTTATGTGGATATCAATTGTAAAATTATCTTATTAATAGGTTTAATAAAAGATAAATTGCATATAACGTTAGAAGTGGGACCTTGCTTGGCAGATCCTCTTTGGTCTCAGATTCTATGATAAAAACAACGAATCTTGTAAGCTCATGCCGCAGATCGAAATTTGGTTCCTTCTAAGCATGTGTGTGCATAGTGGGAATTAGAAATCAGGGTTTGTTGGCCTTGCTTTTTACTGCCTCTCTAACAGATTAATTCGAAATCAGTCTCTTTATTTTTCCCATAATTGTAATTCATAATTAAAGAGATAGAAAATTATGCAAATAAAGGCTATTAAATGCATTGAACGATACACGGAATTCAGCTGTTAAAGAAAAAGAACAATCAACATAATTAATTATATCACTTGAAACATGTTTATTAATTCGTGTTTAATAGTTCTTACATAAACTAATATCGTTTCAAATTGTTTTTCTCCAATTTGGCTCCAAGTCTAACATTAAGATGGCGTATTTTTCCATCTTTTATTGTAAATTAAGCTCTTTTAATTACAACTACATTATTTGTTTCGGAACAGTTTAGTATGTTATTTATTATATTTGTTTGATAGTTTCTTTAAGGCTACCATATCTTCATTTAATGAATATTCTTGTATCGTTACAAATAAGAGTTATTTTATTGCTCATCTTGATTTAATGGGGGATATAATAAGAATGATAGGATCTTCATTTCAGACAATAATGTTCGCTTTCTTTATAATCTCTTTGTTAGCCATATCATACTTAATTTAATATTTTTCCTTTATTTTATTAGCAACATTCCAATTAGTTATAAGAATATTTTGTAGTGGAGTTCCCTAGTCACACAAAATGTTTTGAACAGATCTAAAAGTGCCTGTAACCTTTAAATTTATTTCAGTATAGTATATTAACAAAATTAAATGCAGTTAAATTAACTGATTTTTTTTCTTTGGGAGCCGCTTTGGTAGTTGCTAATCATAGTAGATTAACTCAGAGAGCTAATCGATTGTAATTTTTTCTAAAATATTTTTAAAACCCCGAATAAGCAAATATATGTATAGTTATTACTCTTTTTCTTTCTTTCTTGTTTTTAGGACAGGCTGAAATATAAATTAAAAAGGGTTTGCGCTGTATTTTATGCACGATGCTATAGGTCGTCCCACACAGCCGTTACTGATGGAAAGTTGACGGAAACAAGTGCACTTCTTTAGAAGTTCTTACTAGAGAATTTCAGCATAGGATCCGCATATACCGTTGTTAAGGAGGTTCTCATGAATCGTAAGTTATGTGCAGACTTTAACAATCTTTTTGACACGAATAAGACTATCTGGCATAGATTGTCACCTGGGTGCATCCTCACGAGCCCGAAAGCAAGAACAATGGCATAATACATTCTTTCTAGCCAGTCTCAACCCTTTACTGGAAAGATTATATTGCCTCTTTTCTAGGTTATGAGAAGATACGTTTAAAGCCTTAACAGGAAAAGTGTGAACAAGCGAACAGTGTCCGATACAGCGCTTGTTGGAGGAGCGTATAGAGAATTTGTCTAAAGGCGATCTTCTCCTTTGTGATAACGCACAGTCATAGCTCTTGACAAAGTTGTGGTTTCAGATCTGAAACTCCTGAAGGACGCTTTAAGAGGAGAAAGATTTGGGAAGCATGAGGTGAAATAAGCGGCGCATTCTTGGCTGTAGACACAACCAAAACAAAAGGTTTATCCACTGAAATAAAGAAGTTGATATAACAATGAGATCACTGCATTGAAAAGGACGTTTATTACGTAGAAAAGTCGGATGTAATTTCAATCTCTGACAGCATTATATTTCTCAAATCGTTTAATATCTTGCACTTTAACACTATAAAGATCCTCATTAATGACTGTGTAAAGCTGTTTCAGAATTTTAAAAACCATTGCTGGTATCATATTCTTAGTGTTATTTTATAATAATTTTGAATTTGTCATTTCTGAATATTAAAAAAGGGTGTTTATACGGAGGATGCCAAAAAATGTACACACACTTTCATAATAGATATCTATTTAATATATTTCTAAGTTGGACCAAAAAACAACAGCAATGTGTAGTATGATGTTCTGTAAACAGATGTGACTCACATACATTATAATAGCGTTGCTAGGTGACAGGTAAATCAACAATGAACAAATGAAACCAAGATTATCGTGTGATGTTCTGTCAACAGATGAGATCCACATTACGTTATGTAGCGTTGCTGTAACAAAATGGAGACAAGACTATGCTCATGGTTCACAAGAGCAGATCTGGGAGACTTCGCATAGCAACAAGCCCCGCGCACTGGATCCAAGGCACTATCCTAGGTGCTATCCAAGGCACTGGATAGGACGAAGAGTTTCGATTCAGTTTTCACCGCGTTCTCCGGATCTAACTCCGTTGGACTTTTACCTATGTAGAACTCTTAAGGATGTTGTATACCGTAGAAAACCAGCTACACTGACAGCACTTCGGGAAGAAATTGAAACGGCATGTGCTGCAATCGCTGAGTACACACAAGTGTTACTCAGTCAGGTAGTTCAACGTACTCAGAAGTATATCGACGTCGATGGTGGGCACTTTGAGCAACTATTGTAACTGTAAATGCCTAAGATGATTAGTGCCCATCATTTTCAGTTTTGTTATGTTAAGAAGTTTTTTTTCTTTGCTTGAAGTGTGTATGCATTTTTGGCAGGCTCTGTATTATTCAACTATATTATGCCACTTGCGGTGCCTCAGTTAAAAAAATGAGCGTTAAACACTAATTAATAACAGAAATATTATACATTTATCAGCCTTTGGGGGTGGTTTATAATAAGCGGTTTTTATCATGATGTTTATGCCAGTTGCTGCAGATCTGTAAATAAAATGAAAACTAATTCATTGCTCCTCTATGCTGGCTTCAAAATTTATCTCGTCGTTTAGTTGAAATGGTGAAATAGTTTAGTAGTTAAACTTTTTCTAATTATTACTGATACCATATTCTTTTTAATGTATTATAATTTAAAGTTAGCATATTTAAACGCTAATAATTTATTTTCTGTTAGTGATTGATACACACTTATACACACTCCATTTATGTATATCAATTTATTTCTTAACGCGCTTGAAGTAGGTGTTTTTAGGTCTATTACATAAATAACAGGTATCAGCTGTTCTAGTATATATAATACCAATTCTGCTGATGATATAATGAAAGAATTGAAACTCCATTTCGGGATCATTTATTTATTTATGTTTATTCACGGCATAAGAATACTACTAAAATGTGCTAACTACGAGCCCATACTTTCAAGTTCATACACTGTTGCATTATGTCATTGCAATTGTTGAAATGGTACGAAACACTTACTCACTAGAAAAAGTTACTTTGTTAAGCAGAGCCAGAGAACTTGATAAACACTAAATGAAGAGAAGGTCTCAAAAATTCATCAAAATGTCATAAAATGTATAGATAAGTGTTTTCACTTATGGTATAGTAATAAAATGTATGTTATAACGACACGTGTGGCCGAGATCGTTAAGATACATATTCATGAGCAGAAGGTCTGGGGTTCGATTCCCGCCGAGTTTTCCTGACTGATGTTTATTTCAGGTTTTCCTCAGTACTCCTAAATGACAAATGCCGGAAGGAACGGTTTCTTTCTTAAAAAAAGAATCAATTTATCATTTCATCTCATGTATTATCAGTGTCTACTGCCTATGGTGTCTCAACAGTCAAAAAGGAACACTGTTCAAAGATAAAAAAAATGGCATTATGAGTTTAAATGTGCTATACGATTCTGTGCATGGCGCTGATCTTAAGAAAATTGCCGAAGAAAACATCAAATTAAGTGCATAATTTAATATAGCAGAATGTACAAATGACTATAAAGTATCAAGTAGAGGAAACAGCAATTTCATACTGTAGTGTAATTAATGTTTTAACTGAACAATTAGGGATGAAAATATTAATTGCAGGTGTTGACCTTGAATATTGATAGTTATAAAAACTGTTGAGAATCAATATTTGCAAGTAACATTTAAGAAAGTTTCAAGGTGTAAGGAAAGGCAACATATGAAGATAACCTTATCATCACCCATCTTTTCATAAAAATTGCAGCAATCCCTTTCCATCGTCCCGCTTAGGAGAAAGGTCATGTCCACAACAACAAAATACACAAGTGCATACTGTCCAGAAATCAAAGGATGTTGTTAGGAGCTGTTGGTTCAGTAATTTTTACCATTCAGTCTATAGTGTAGTAGCTATTATCATCAATATTGAAGAAAGACCTACGAATAAGAAATTTTAATGATAACAATGAGGTGGATAAGCAGTTTTAGAGCATTTTGCATGTAAAAAGACTATTTTAAAAGCATAGGAATTATCCAGAAATTGTTGCAACTTACATAGTACTGCTGTCTTTTCTGCAAATCATTTCATTGCATTTTTACTTATTTTTATGGTAAAAACAATTTAGATTACAGTTCTTCCGCACAACTAAATGCCTTGTGTCGCTAACACGTATAGTACTTTAACGTAAGAAAAAGATTAGCAAGGCTTCATTTGCAGTTTGTCTGTCTCTGTCTCTCTGCTGCAAAATAAAACCATCAACATCGCCACGTCTTTCTATCCCTGCGAGCGGTAAGCAGTTACCCTCGCATCACGCTATGAACTAGAAGACCACAACACAAATGAAACCAAATTGGCAGAAAATTGGGAATCCGTTGGGCCCCTCGTTTAAAACGAGGGTTAAGGTAGGACAGGGCTCGGAGGGACGTGCGAAGCTACAATAGGAAGGGAACTAACTGAGAGACGGAGAGGCAAAAGAAGAAGAGGGAAGACTGCTTATGAAAAATAGAGATCGAAGTTGAAAGAGAGATCGGTGTAGGTGTGAAGAGATAAGATATGAGAGTTGGTTATTAAAATGTAAATACGAGTTGACAAGTGCTGTCATTTCCTCGTGGTCATGCAAATATTCGAGGGAATGTCACTGTCCTGAGGAGATTTGAATTAAATGTCAAAGAACCGTATACTTAATTAAGTAGGATTGTGACTCTGATAGAATTTTTCCTGTCTATCAGCGGTGATCGATCTTTTACCGTGGAAGAAAATATTTAATGCTATATTATTTTGTGATTTTAAAACCGAAATATTCATAATGTATATAGATAATAATATCAGTGAAGCTGATGAGCTTAAAAAAGCATGAGTTTAAATTTCCAAGATTACGTATAATGATCTTCCTATACAAATAAATGTGCTAATGTATTCATATAACGAAAAAAAATGTACAAAGATATGCGTTTCTCATAACGGGAACTCCAAATATAATTTCACGTTTCTTTTAAAGCCAACATCAGTTGCCAAGATCAAAATCCAAAGACCATGTTAACAGCCCTTTCTCAGTTTATTTAAAAATTTGCTATACCATACACATAGTCAGGGAAGAAATTCTAATACTAATTCACTTGTCAGCTAGGCATTGAGTTTCGCACATGTTTGGCAGAAAGTAGTAACGTAGTTCATTTGTAACGCGGGCCAAATATTTGGTGTGCTACATTACGCTGAATAATGAAGGTGAAGATGAGAATGAGATGAAATAATGGCGAAATGAGTTGCAGGGGAAACCGGAGTCCCGAAGAAAACCCGTCCAGGCGCCGCTTCGCCCACAACAAATCCCGCTCAAGCCAGTGGTGGCAGTCGATTGGGCAGATTGCTCGCCATATAAAATAACGTGATACCAGAGATCATAAGAAACATTTCATGCCATGATCGCTGATGTAACTGCGCACTTTTCTCAACATGTCATACAAACTTACGTCTGACGAACCTGTGAACAACTATCATTCATAAGCTGGTATTGATATCCAGAACTTCTATTACAGAACAAACAAAACTAGACCATTATGTTCAAAGAAACGGATAATGACACAACCATAAATCCATAATTATATTTATGAAAAAGATTGCATCCTTTCACCTGAAATGTAAAAGTTTGCATTATTGTTTGAAGAATTTCAATTATGAACAGGGCCTTTTCAAGCTAAAAATGACCTTCTGATTGCTAATTTTCTACTCGTATTACCTATTCTTGTTCGATGAATATTGTCAAAATCTGGACACTTTCGTGTAAAGAACTAGTTCACTATAGAAACCTCATTAATCTAGGCAAATTATATTTCACTCTATGTTTTGTTTTGGATGTGGTCCCTGCAGAGTTCGTTAAACAGAAACAGTGAGTGGATTATACCATATAGAGATTCTAATTGGCATATGGCATGCAACATTTTCGATCCAGTAAAAACTTAACATATGTATTATGAACCGAATTGTTATAAAAATCATCCACTTTGCACCTCAATCTAAGTTTGTAACTCTTTTTTCTAAGGGTAGCATGGAGCCTTTGAGACTTAAAAGCGTTATTGAAAATAAACTACGACACTAAATTATAAATAAACCTTTGATAGTGTAAAGAAAAATACAATGTCATGCTAACAGACTCATTACTACTTCAATACTGGCTTTCTATCAACAGAATATGTACCATTCACCATATTTCGCCATGCCATTGTATAAATTAATGCACTAGTGGTTGACTTTCTGTGATTCAGTATAACACACACTGTTGCTGAAGAATTGCAACATCACAAAACACAAAGCTATAGATGTTCCAGGATAGGCAATGAGCAACACAAAAATCACAATATAAATGGTAGCAGTCACAGAAAAGTAATTCCCGGTGCACAATAATTAAATTATTTACTTTAAAGCATTAGACATCACTCATTGCTTTCCTGGTGTTGGCCAGAGTTATCCTTGCATTTTGTGCTTTCGCTTTATGTTGCTTTTTAATTTTTTCCCCATCTTTTTAGCGCACGTTGATCTATTTTCTTTACATCAATTTGACTGCTTAAAGACAGAATGTCTGTGAATTTTCGCCTTGATTTTTTAACATTATTTTTGTGTGTTTGTTCTGATAACTTATACCATTGGAAAAATGTATTCAGAATTTAATTTATATTTAATGTTTTTTCTTTCCATATTTTATTTGTTTTAACAGCTTACATTACATTAGTTGCTTTGATTTCAGTGTTACTACTTAGAAATTGCATTAACTCATGTTGCATGCTATATCTGCGTGTTTCTTTTATCATTTTTTTTTCTTTCCCTCGTCTTTCTTTACTTATATAATTTTTACTTTTCTTGTTTGCCTTGCAACGGGGCCTCTATTTTTTAATCTGCACCATTTTCAGTGATTCATAATGCATTTTTGGAATCTATGTTAGTGTCTTGTGTTGCTCCTGTTTATTCTTGTGTATTTGTAGGCTACACCATTGGCAATTTCCTTGCATTTTCCGTGCATGTAATCTGCACTTGCATACAAATGTCTATTTTAGCGTATGAGTTTCACTTTTATTTTACTTTTCGATGCTTCGCTTTGCCCATTTGGAATCTGTGCTTGCATGCACAGAATTTACATAACATGCGCGAAACATCTGGGGAATTGAAGAAGAAACCAAAAACTTGCAAAAAGTTAAACTTATTATAAATTTCGCTTGATATTTAGTAACTTTTATCTTTCTTTCTTCACACACCTTAGTTTCACAGAAAGTAGTCAAAATGGTTACCATGAGTTCTAATATAGGCTTCTAATAGAGATATCAGGGACTGTCTTTCTCTCTCGTATCTGGTGACATACTAGCCTAATACTCTGAGAAAGAACATGGTTGGAACACAAATGTCTTAAATGACTCCATGTATATAAATAAAAAAAAATTGGCCAGGGGAACCAGCATGCCAAGATGTCGGTCTCACATGAGCTAGTCATTTATTTGGCAATGACTGATTTAGAATTGTTCCGGCGGCATGAGGAAAAGTAATCCCCATCGTGTAAGAACCACACATGACATATTTAATTATTGGAATTTCTTCCAACAAAAGATTTCAATGACACCAAAAAAAGCACAGATGAATAGTGCAGGTAAAATAAAGTGAATCGCTAATTATTTCAGTCTATACTAAGCATAATAATCGAATAATGGAATAATCGAATGAAAAATGGTATATTATTCGATTATTTTGAAAAAAAATTGATTATAATAAACCAATTTCTTTCCAATTGAAGGTGAATTACTATTTTGGATGAAAGTAACGAATTAAAGTGTGTACACACAACATGTACAGCACATATCATTAGATTGTTGTTATTTAAAGATTGCAAATTGATGATCAGAAAGACGTGTTCATAGTTACTGCATTAGATCACATAAGCGTTTCAAGGTTATCTTGCAATTTCATTTGGCCACGTAAGCAATGTAGCTTGAAAGCCACGACTGTAGTGAAAAAAAAATAATTGCTTGCTTAAATTTTGAATCCACCAATTATTTCATTTGAATAAAAGCAAGTAATTGTGTTCATATAGTAGCTAAAGCTAACGCTTATATTTCCAATGAATGGACTGATATCATAATTTTGACACAATTTTCAGTATTTTGCCCTTTTGACTCATCCAATAATTTTAAAATCAATATGAAGGAAATGTTTTCTTCTATTATAGTTATATGCACATACTAGTCTACCTTATTACAATCAAAATAATAATTACTAAATAGTTCGCAGTTATCATTATAAATTCGACTATCAAATTTCCGCGCCGCAGCACTCATCTGTAAGTTTCACACGCTGTAAATTAGTTTGTAACGGCGTAGCTAAGTCTATCGTAAGTAAAAGGGTCGCGAAAGATTTTGGATATAATAAAATATCAATACCTATTATGTAGCATCGCGTGCTCACTTACACCATTGAATTCCTCTTCCAGCCCCGTTGGGTACCAGTCAATAAAATAGCAGAAATCACTGAGAAATTGTTGTCATTGAAGCTTGGGTAATAACACAGAAGTGACCTACAATCAATCTACCAAACCACTTCAAAATTGACATCACAACGTGAGGCAACTCAATGACAACACTCACCACTAAACCGCTTCATACCTTATTTGAAACAAACACCATTATGGGTGCTGCATTATGATTATAGAGAATCTGTGTTTACCTTTTTAGTAAAATAATTTACTTATTAATCGTATTGTGAATACCGCTCCCTACTTATCACTTTAAACCTCACTTATTTCCGGACACGTACTAAGTTGCTAAAACAATTAGTTACTTGGTTTTAATCTCCATTTTAATCACGTCCTCCTATCTTTGAATATTGTGTTGAGAAACATTTTTGGTCAAAATTTTCTAAAAATTAAATTTTAATCCTTATAAACTAAGAACTTCCTTTTTGATTAATTTATATCGCTTTTTGGCACGGGAGGTTTTTAAACGTCCGTGTTTATGTGATGTAAAAATTATATTTTAAAATGCATATACCTCACATGTAATTTTTCTGACATTTTTTCCAAAATTTTCCAAATTATGCAGTTTTTATCTGGTTTCCTTCAGAGTTTTACCATTTATTCAGAAAAGATTAATAAGAACCTGTCATCTAATTTTTATATTAATCTAAATAAGTCAATGAATTCGATATATTTTGGAAAAAAATTAAAAATATAGCATTAAAACATGTTGAATATGTTTTTCTGAGAAAACCAGGTCAGCAGAAAAAATTCTGTATCACAATTAGTATTCTCAGCATCAAATTATTTTTACTTTCTCAAAATTATAAATTCTGCATCGTGTGAAACATTTAGCATCTCGGGTATAAAAGTATATAATAAATTATCAAAAATATCAGAGATTTCAACCTGGAATTTTGATTATGTGCTTGCTGATACAGCAGGCAGTGATTAAATTCTGAAGAAACTTTCTTAACTGCGGCTGTTATTTTCATAAATTATTTATATTCTTAATACTCATAACTTAATTTTTTCTGTTAAATTATCCGAGAAAAACTACACAACGTTTGTTATTCCTATTACGGGGTAAATCCTTGTAGAGATTTCTTGCTTCATTCCAAAAACAATCTATTCAAGATTATAGATCACGCCGCATTCCCCTTGTCAAAACATTGTTCGATGGTGTCTGGATGGATGGGTGAAAAACGACGAGAATATTTACCAGCGTATCCATTACATAACATGATGCCAACATGAGCCCATTAACCTGTACAGCATACAGTCTATGACGGAGCAAAGCCTGGGCTCTTCAAACCAACTCTCCAAATGTTTACACTCCGCGTTGTAGCCATGTTATTTAGCTGTGGAGTTACACGCAAAAGTCCAAACCATGTTACTGCTTGCTATACGAACGGTGAATGGCGGGGGAAGGCAATTGATTAAATATTTGCGAGGATGTGCTGCAGAGAGGATGGGTGGGGGTGTGCGGGTAGAGCAAACGGACTCTGGGATAGGCAGCCTTCTGCTTTGCTAGTAAAACAAACAGCGACCGGTGAGGCGCATCACTAACTGTATAACAACAACACGGGATAGGGCTAAATGGTTGAGTGGCGTTCGTCCTACCGTCGGAACTTGAAATCAGCGTTAACACACACCAGAGCAAGCAGCGGTAGTTCCACCAATATACGCTCCGATAGCTCTCTCATCGTTGTACAATTAAATCAGTGGGCGCTGGGAGTTTGTATGAACGAGGCGGTAATGGTACAATCGCTTCCTATGACATATGCCCGTCTTTCCGGGGTAGAAAGCCTACCTTCATTATTATGTTCCCTAAGCTTGCTGGTGGCAACCTGCTTTGAAAAGTCTCATGAATAGAAATTTATGAAAGTTTGGTCAGTCAATAAATAAAAATGTTTTTATTCCAATATATGTTGAAACCAGATCGTTTCCTCGTATTTATTAAATCATTTTCAAATTTACTCATACAGAATAAATAAAATACATTACAATGAACATAATTCAATAGCTATAACATACTAATAAAATTAATAATTCCTTCAAGACATACTCTAGAAGTTGGAACCGTTTAGTAGATGGCTGGGGGCGAAGAAGTCAAGATGGGAGACAATATTGGGTGTGCGACGTCATTTGATTTATTTCTCACACTTACGATGATTTAGGCACGAGCCGTCATCAGTTGGGCTAGCAAGCCTTAGTGTCTCCGCCTCCTGCTACGTCAGTTCTCGTGATGTCTCGCCTGCTGAAGTTCATTTACTACTCCCGTCCCAGTAAGGAGTAATAAATATCTCAGGGTACTCTGCCCATTTTCTTTAAACGGGGTCAATGGAACCGGAAGATGGGAGCTGAGAAGACGCGTCGAAAATTTGATTTGCAGTTAATATATGAATTCTTTCAAACTACCATGTCAACGAAGAATATGTGAATATTACACTGAAAAGTTTGCAATGTTTAGTTGTACTGAATCTAATGAATAAACAGAGTAAAACCTTTATATGAATTTAACACATCCTACTGTTGACGAAGTTAAACTTGAAGTGAATGTAACACGGCCTACTGTTGCGAAATCAAGCTTGAAGTGAAGTTCGTGGATTCAGATGGCCTGTTTAGATAAAATATTTGAATCTGTTAAGCTGGAACGCTCATAACTTTACAAAAACGTTGATTTTAAACATTTTAGTTTGAACCTAGCTCCCTGACTGGCTACTCTCAAACTTAACACATCTGGTCTGATTCGTTCCTTAACAATCTTAAAAAATGTCTTCGCTTATAGCAGAGCGTTTAACCCTATGCATGGTTTTTAACTCATATATATATATATATATATATATATATATATATATATAACTTTCTTAAAACGGTAGCTTCTAGCTTAACAACAGATTCCTTTGAAAGGTCGAACAATATCATAGCGACCTGACCTCTACAAAGAAAAATGTTGCCTTCACCCTCTTGCTATTATGAAAGATTTTACTATGGGTGATTGGCATCAGGTACTACGTAAGTTACAAAAATCTTGCCTGTCTCACACACACACACATATATATACAGTAATACAAAGTATTTCATTGTTCATGATAGTTATACACCATACACATACAAACATATGTCAACAATGAAGATAATACAAACAATAATAGGGGTGATAATGTCAGTAATAATTGTTACTGGAATAGTAATGCTAATTGCAAGATCTACAACAACAACATCAATAATAATAATAATAATAATAATAATAATAATAATAATAATAATAAGCGCAATCATAATAATGATTAGGATGAGGGGAGTGAAGTCAGCAAAACCGTTTCAAAGTATTTGTTATAATTTTATGAATAGACATGGAAAACAAACCAATATTAGCAAGGCAAGAGCAGGTGTTGAAACAGATTGAAACGAAATTTTTGTGTTTGCGTAGTCTAGGGCAAGTAGGAGAGCGAGTGTCCTTTGGTCACTTTGGATACACGTTGAATGTTCGACAATCATAGAACCATCGAATGGTGCGACAAAATAGCTAAAATTAAAGTGAAGGCGCTTTTCTTTTAATCTCCTCTACTTTACTTGCAGGAGAGCTGTGTAAATGAGGTGGATTGCCGCCAAGCAATGCTCCATGCACAGTTAAACTATTGTACAGTGCTTGGATCTTCTCAGTGTCCAAAGGCAGCTATGACAAACGCTGCTGAAGGACCTGCTATTGTTATCTGTGCCCTACGCGTGCTTCAGTAACAATCAGTTTAGTGGAACGAAATGCCTAAATAATGGAGAAAATTCGGTCTTAAAATAACAAGAATGAAAGAAGAAAAGAAAACTCAAAGTAAATCAGCATAAAAGTTACCTGTCTATGGGAGGACATATGGTCACAGAAAAATATTGTGTGTAAACGCCAGTATCTGTTGCAAGAAGTCCAGAGGGAATACAAACCAAATGGTGCACTCCTTTGCTTGCCTATATACACAGAAATGTACGAGTGTAGAAGAACAATATTTAAAAAATATTCCTTATACACAAATAAAGCCACAAAATTAAAAGGACATAAGGGATCTAATCAAATATATCGAGAATGAAAGCTGTGGATGAATAGAGAGAAGCCTCGAGTATAGCAGAAGTTCAGTCAACAGAGCAAACCTGGAGAGTTGAACATAAATATCATTGTGATGTAGATGAAAAAATAACATTACTGCACCACATTAACGCGTGTAAAAATCTTTTCCTGTTTTTTTTTTTTTTTTTATTTTCCTTTTCGTTTTTTCAAATAATTTCACTTTATGTTTATATAGCACTTACATTTTTTGGTATTCTGCTGCTGTTTGGAAATGCAAAGAAAATATTTATGGCGTTTTGGCAGTTAATAACTCATTAATTAGTTGCACTGCCTGGTTTCTTACAATTAGTTTTACATTCTTCTATTAATTATCTTATTCTGCGGAGGCATATAACAATTTACGGTATTTTAAATAATATAAGAAATCCTCATAACAAAATATGCTAAATACAAATAAACATATTACTCGTACATATCTCAAAACATGTTTGTTTGTTTGTTTGTTTGTTTGTTTTTTTTTTCCTGGAGACCACTTCACTATTGGAAAATTCTAAATTTCTAATTGCATCGTTGAAGCGAAGATTTTTTAAACTGCAATTGATTTTAAATTATAAAATCTGTAAAGAAATTGTAGATCAGGTAATTATTCATATCCGGTCTTGAACTTTAACTAATTAAAGGTCTTCGTAACAATCATACAACTTGGTAATCGGACTATGAAATCCATTGTAGAGGGGTTTTTTTCGCAAGAAAAATTAATATAAAATGAACATGTTGTGTATAATGTTTAACCGTAAAATAAAGAAAAACAAGGAAAATAAAAATGTAATTATTGACTAAACATAAAATAAGGCACAGAAGTGACAAACTCTTCATTTTTAGCTTTGTAATATATCGTGTAAATAAGTAGTCACAAATAGATCCTTCTACCTGTGATATATATAAAAGAAAAAGAAAAATAAAGTAACGCTATTAACAATGTAACAAATTAACACTAATTATAACAGCAGAAAAGGATAAAACACTCAGATAAAGTCACACTTGAGATCGCTATATTTCGGACTCGTGGAGTCCTTCTATGGCAAGAAGACAAGTGGCGGTGATAAAAGTAGATATTGAGTATCGAAGGTAACGTTGTGCATGGAAACAGATGAAACTAGAAATGAGTGTGTGTGTGGGGGGGGGGGATTAATACGTAAGATTTAAACCAGGTGGTATATGCGCTTTATGTCAAAATATAGCTGCCATTTCTCTATCTCTGAGTAAACTTTCAGAGCATTGTGTAGGTAACGTCTTCTTGCCATAGAAGGACTGCACGTGTCCGAAATATAGCGATCTCAAGTGTGACTTTTTCTTAGTGTTTTATCCTTTTCTGCTGTTATAATTACTGTTAATTTATATATAATTACTATTTTAATTACTGCTAATTTGTTACATTGTTAATAGTGTTACTTGTTCTTTTGCTTTTATATATATAATATATATAAAAGGTAGAAGGATCTATTTGTAACTACTTATTTACATGATATATTACAAAGCTAAAAATGAAGAGTTTGTCACCTCTGTGCCTTATTTTATGTTTAGTCAGAAATTACATTTTTATTTTCCTTGTTTTTCTATATTTTAAGGTTAAACAGACATTATACACAATATGTTCATTTTATATTAAGTTTTCTTGCGAAAAAAAACATCTACAATGGATATATATATATATATATATATATATATATATATCAGACAAGTTCACTATATCAAGATAAGCCAAAGTCTAATCATATTAATAGATAAGCTTCAAAGGCATTTATGCTGTTAGATGGTTTTGGTATAAGTAATTATAAAATTATTTTTCAAACATAAAATGAATAAGTTCATTATATTGATTAAGCAATTTATTGTACAATTTGATGATTTACCAATATTAAATCACATGGAATTGAAGTGCAATTTTCATTATTTTTACTACTGCGTACACAATACGTAATACATAAATTTGTAGTTACTAAGTTGTATTTAAGCATATAACAAACTAATTGTATAAAGAACATATTTATATAAACCACAATAAATTCTTATATTAAGAGAATCCCTAAAGTTCGAGCTACACATAGAAATGTCGAAAAGTCATCAAAATAGAAGTTAAGAAAGTAAATAAAGAAATTATCCATAATTGCTTTTAATGTATGGAAATCGTATAAAATAAAATTAAATCAAGATAAAAACAACCATAATTTAACTTTTAAGAAATGTTAGATATTATATCAATTAAGAACACTATAAATGTAGTAAACCTTTTTAGGATAAACTACAGCTGGAAAGAAAATTAATTATAAAAGAAATTATTATGACATTCAGGAAAGAACTAGGAATATAAGATAATTTTATTTACAAATACAGAGAATATTGAAACTAGTGAGTTTATATATTCACAATGAATATAAGCAGAAAGAACCAGCTGAAGAATCACAAAGCGTTAACATAAACAAAATATCACTACATTTCTACAGATAGAGATTAATAATGCATGAAGTAAGAACAAGGAGGAAGGCGTTCTTATTATGTTTATAGAACAAATAATTAATTAGCTCCTCTCCAAAAACTTGAAATTATATATATTCGGGGAGAGATCATATTAACAGCACAAATGTCAAAACAAAAATGGGCTGAAGCGCCCAAATAAAAGGATTAGTTTGTAATTTCAATGAATTTGTTGTATCAACCCTATATCGTATAAGAAGTGAGACCATGGGAAGATTTTGCTTTTAATAGGGTTTAACGTCCGATTTTACTACTGTGGTAACATAGGCTATGGACTCCCCGGCATTCGTCATTTATAAAGGCAGAAAAACACCAGTAAAGGATTATGCCGATTATCTTGCGGGAATCGAACCCCGCACTTCCCGCTCACAAGTCTGTGTCTTAGAAACTAGGCCATCCTTGTCGGTCTATTCTTGATAATGATTACGTCTACAACTATATAATAATAATTAGCAGTTCCAAAATAAATATACCTTTGGCTTATCAAGTTCGTAATAATTACGTTCTTATCGCATTATTTACTTTACATATATTTTTACGAGCATCAGCCATAACTTGGCTGAAAATAGAAATTGCACACAATTTTACTAACTAAAACATCTAACAATAAAGTTCACTGTAAGCTGTATTATTTATAGTTTTAAAATATCTATAATTTCTTTCACATAACTCTTAAGTTATTGTTTAAAATTTATTAACTTTGGAAGGGTTTTAATTGTTTTATTTTAAGAAAAAATTATAAAGTGTCAACATAAAATTAAATTATTTTTGAAAAGTATTACTTTATAAACATTTGATAAAGTTTCCATTAGGAGAAAAAAAGAATAAAAAATTTTACACTCGAGAATCTCCTTCCTGCATATCTTTCCAAAAAAATAATTAGAACCAACGAAATAAGCACTAACGAAAACACACAATGTCTCGCTTCTTTGGGCTAATCCTCTGTTGAGGTTACCCCACTAGATTTATTGAGAGAGGAGTTGGCTATTCCACTCCACATTTTTCAGCTCTTCCATTTTTTTCTCATTTATATCCGCTTATTCGGTTTCAGGATTGGACGTTTCAGATGAGGTGGGCTGGTGTTATATGCGGCGTGCTGGTGGCTTGCGCATGATCCTTTGAACGTAAGTGTGACTCAGGAATTCATTTCTGTGGAAGATTGGTAGCTCAGAGCTCGCCATACTTCAGGCTACAGGCTATAGGAAATCTTGGAGATTAAGGTTTGCACCTCATTTCAGTTTCAATTATCTCAAGCGAGATCTGATAAACCTTGTGAGGTAAATATATTTTCTTTGGTTGTCGTTCGTGCCATAGTTAACAGTCGGTTGACAAACCAAACCCATAAAAAAAATTTAAATGATTCTTTTGAATGATTGAAAAGCTGCTTATTGGTTAATAAATAAAAGAAATTGGTTTTCGGTTTCTGAGTCCCTTATTGCAAAGCATTGCCCTCCTTAAATAAAAACAGAAATAATAGCATAACTAAAGAAGATTTCGAAGCGATAAATAATGAAACATGACAGGAAACGAAAGCAACACAGAGCAATCCTCAATCTCATATGTCCCACTCTGAAACTTCAACTCCGGGTCGATATCAATAAAGTGTCACGTAACAAACAGTTCCGAAAAAACTACCGCAGAACTTTAACTGAAATGTCGCCTGGTTAGCTCCAAGGCAACTGACACGCCTTTAACCTCGGTTTACCAGACCGAATCACATAGTTGGGCCTTATAATATTGGGTTAACCCCGTTATAGGATTTTGGAAATATTCAAGATGCCTGGAATCGAACCCGGGATCTTCGGATCAGCAGGCTAACATATTCACCACTAAACCATCAGTCGGTTCTGGTAGTGTTGTGGTAACCATATTTGCCTTCCAAACCCAAGATCGCAGGTTCAAACCCGGCCAGGATTGGTGGATTTTTTCGGGCGTAAAAAACCTAAGTATGGCTTCCTTCGGAAGGGAAGTAAAGCCGTGGGTCCCGTGTCGTACATTTACGGCACGATAAAGAACCTCAAGCCTGAAAGAAGAGGCTTCTGAGCAAAATTTATCGGCCGTTTCACGCCCTGAATTGAATACGACGCTGATGACCTGGGATGTTAAAGAGCGTCCATAAATAAACTAAATCAACAACTAAACCATCAGGTATGTTCAATGTATATAATAGATGCACAGTTTTTTAGTATTCGTCATTTGGCTCGTTTACTTTTAACAAAATGGTGCCCCGACCATTGTGGATAATAATGATGTAATATTAAAACGTTTCGAAGTAAAAGCCTAGTATCTGTTATGGTCTCCCAATTTTTAAAGAGCCGACCTATACCGGAAATAGGTTTATTGGGCTATCCATGATAGAGACAGTTTTATCTGTAGGACGTGTTCAAGAACAATTTTATTTTAGTTCTTTTATTAGTGCTTTATTTCTTTTATGATCTAACAAACTTCAGCAAGCGACTCTGCTTAAAAATTCCATTTTCTCCAGTTGTTAGAAATCGCATGTCTTGATTTCGTGTTGTTCCAGTTTTGCCACCGGTATTTTGGCAAAATTCAATATGCTTTACTCTTACGTTTTCGAACTTTCGAGTTTGAAATTTTTAATTGTTTATTCAAAGAGCTCTGTTAGCATTTTATATGTAATAATAGATCTTACATGTTTAGGTGTGACACATAAAAAATAAAAAATTATAAATTACACAGTGCATTACAGAATGGTTTATAAATAATTTCCTTCTGATTAGCAGTTTAAATTTAAGAAAAATGTTTTTGTTTTACATGTAGAAATGGCCATGTAAAGTGTTGGAGTCGTTAGGAGGGTGAATAAAAAAATGAATGTTGTTATAATTGCACTTATAAATTCACCTGAAGCGTAATTACTTGTTAGCAGATGGGTTGGACCTTCATAAAGTAAGCCCTGTGCACTCCACTCCTAAGAACTATTCAGTTACGGATGGTGACTGATGCGTTTATAATGCTCATCGTGGATTTGAAATTGCATCATTGGGAATGGTTGTATTCCGCTGAACAAAAATGAAGTTAGTATGGATGCTGTTGTGCGAGACCATAAATTGCCAACTTGATACATGATGGGCTATTGGAAAGTTACGAGAAAACAGGTGTCACTTTGAATAAGACAATCAAGAGACCGGCATTGGAATGTTCTTAATGTCGTATGTCGGACTTGGCAGTATGTGATCTCCACATATTTCCTGAAGCGAAAGTGAATTTTAAGGTCAAATTTTTGAGGAGATGAGATATTAAACAATGCTGTCATAACTTAACAGGCTTTCATAAAAAAATTCATTAAATGTTTTGAACAATGGATTGATTGATCGTTGTAATTAGTCAGAAGGAAAATATTTTTAAAGGCCATAGCTAAATTTGAATACAAAATATTACTTATGACATCTGTCCGTATTATTTTATATTCCCCCTGGTTTGTTAAGATAAAGTGATGAATTATTGAACTTGTGTACGCTATTAAAAATATAGGACCTTAAATCTTGCTCGCTCACGCTGTGTTTTGCTTCTCGGCTACTGGGTGTACAGCACATTTCAACTCTGTTCTTCCCCCATTGTCATATTCTTGAGGGTGATTTCTGAACCTTTATTTTGAATAGTGTTTAACGCCCGTTTATACTACTGAGGCACCACAAGCGGTGGAACTGACGATACATGAGATGAAATGATAAATTGGGAAAGGATTTTTTTAAGGAAGGAAACGTTCCAGGACTAAGTTTTGAGTACCTCCTCGGCATTTGCCATTTATGGGGACTGAGGGAAACCTGGAAAAAACCTCAGTCAGGTAGGACGGTTCTGGCGGAATTCGAACTCCAGACCTACCGTTCACGTGTCCGCGCTCTAACTACCTCAGCCACCCATGGCGGTACATTTCTGAACCTGTACCCTGTCGGTCTCAGCTATAGTGCCCGTGAAGTTGGTTAGTACAGTTAACACTTTTTTGCGTGAAAAGTGTAAATTTTAAACGCGAATCAGCTTGCAGTGTACATGTAGAATGCATTCAAAACTTTCCTGCACCAAATTGCATCCTTTCAGAATCGAAATCGGGATAATATGCACAAAATTGAATCTATTGGTTCGATGCAAAATAAAAATCATAAAACATACAGTTTAACAGAAAAAAATTTAGAGGAAACCTGCGAACGTTCCCTAACAAAACTATTATTTTTTTTTTTTAATTTACGGACGATCTGTTATACCCCAGGTCATCGGCGTTCCATTTGATTCAAGGCGTAAAACGGCCAATAAATTTAGTTCAGACACCTCTTCTTTCAACCGTAAGGTTCGTTTACCTGCAGTAAATCTACGACATGGTACAGCAAAACAGTAGCTTTGGAATTTGAAACATTAATGACTGAATTTAATTGCATCGATCAGAATGATACAATGCCTAAGGGAGACGGCATTCTCTGTAAGAAAAGTTTGTATAGGGACACGTTTTAGATAGTGAAGTTAAACATCGATGAATGGACAAGTTTATAACTAAATCCAGGTAGAAGCGCATTATCTGTAGAATGTTGTAACTTGGAAGCTAATTATCTCCATTTACAGCTAGTCTCCTATATCTAAAGTTTTTAATGGTGTAAATATAAAAGTGCAGGTTTAACAAGACAAGCTTAACGAAAGTTGCAGTATATTGATTTTCAGCCATTGTTTTTTATATAATATTTATTTCATTTGGAGTCTTTCATGTAGCTATTTCAACAACAATTTAAAGTAGCCAACAGTACAGAATCTGATTCCATTTTTAACCATAACTTTTCTATAATGGAGTTTTAATTTGATAATTAGTATGTTTGAGAAACATGTATATCTAATATTAAGAAAACTTATTACTGGATAATTTCAGAGCACTTTAGCATAGTTTCTTTATAAAATCTACAATCTCGGCCAACACAATGTTGCTTTCTGATTACTAAAAGCATATTTACAAATGTCTCTTATCGGGAGCCTTTATACCAAAAGTTTTCCAAAAGCTTACTGAAGTCAGATTTGATTAATAAAGTCAACCGCCAGATGCAGAGGAAACGCGTGTGTCAAACCAGCTTTAGCAACGTTTCACATTTTCCACGTTCAGTATTATTTCTCTGTGTTAGAATTTTTGGTCGAAACTAGAGGAGAAGGGAGCGTGCAGGGGGGGAATGAAGAGGGTGTGTATAAGGGGTCTCTAGGAAGGAAGTAAGGGTGGATTTTCTGATGTGCTGTTGTCGGCATTTGCATTGCAAATGTCTTACTATGTGATAGTGGAGAGTGCATCGACTGTCTACATACAGTGAAGAGCAGAATAGACAAAGGAAAAGAGTAGCAACGAATAAAAAAGTTAAAAAGGAAAAACGATAAATCAGAGAAAAAACAAAAACGAAGATAATGGAGGATGAAGGTGAGATGGTGTCTATTAGAAACGAAACAGACAGAGCTTGTTCTGTGTTACATCGTTTGCTATAGTTTTAGGATTCCTCTGTTTTTTCATTCACAAAGTCAACCCAAGAAAGAGCACAGTTAACGGTGTTTCGTGCAATCCGATTGTCTGCTTTTTCTGTCTGCAATACAACTCATTTCTTTCTTCTTTAAGAAGGTCGCTTGCACAAAATTCCTCAAAATTGATCATTTTCGTCTCTAAATACATTTTTGCAATTGTGTCAATATATGAAAATTAAACAAAGATGCTTAAAAATATCTGCTAGATACCAATTAATGACGGTTTTTAATTTATTTATATTTAGCCAAAGTATAATACAATGTTAAACATTCTGTAAGGGGAAAGAAATCTAAATTTCTCCTGTTTTTCGGACCAGTTTTGATTTTGATTTCATGCTATTTTAGGTTTTAAAAACTAAAATTCTACATGAAGATTGCACCAAGGATTTTTATCAACAAGGCAATAATTCCCAAAACATGTGTGAAAAACCTTGCGACTGCTTTTTGCAGTTTGACGAAGAGAAAGAATGGGTTGGCTGTCTTTTAACAGGATTCTGCGTTAGCTTATACTAGTACAATTTTATGAACAAACTTCGCTCTGTGCTCAAGAATAGGACTATCAGAAACAAGTTTATTCCTCAATTACCCAAAACTTACCTCAAAAACTTGAAAAGAGACAGTGAAGAAAAATAATCCCCACACCCTGGAAGAACTAAAACGTCTAAGAAATATTCGCCTTCATTTCTTGGCAAAATACAAACAAAAAAAAAAAAACAAAAAAAAAACGCAACAATAACCATAAATGGCAACGGCCCAATATAATCATGAACGCTTTTAATGGGCTTTCGGTTGTCCTGAGTACAACGACAATCCTTTCGATATTTACTTCATCTCTCAGATCTACAAAGAGTTGTAAGCTTCTGATGTTTCAGTATGCATACTAATATATATATATATATATATATATATATTTGATAATATTCAATAAGCATAAAAGCATGAAAACTACTAGACAATGAAAAAAAGGTATAAAAGCCAAATAAATATATTGATTTTTTATTGATTTATTTATGGACGCTCTTTAACAGCTCAGGTCATCAGCCTCCCATTCAACTCAGGGCGTGAAACGGCCGACAAATTTTGCTCAGAGGCCTCTCTTTCAGGCTTGAGGTTCTTTTTCGTGTCGCAAATGTACGACACGGGACCCACGGCTTTACTTCCCTTCCGAAGGAAGCCATACTTAGGATTTTTACGCCCGAAAAAATCCATCGGTTCTGGCCGGGTTCGAATCCGCGATCTTGGGTTTAGGAGGCAAGTATGGTAACCACTATACCACCAGGACCGACAAATAAATATAATAAATGAGAAAAATACGTTCTCTAAAAATTACAAAACAATGATACCAAACTGAAAAACTTACTAAACATTATTATTGGAAAAATTATCACAAACTGACATAGTAAATTAGCGTTTCTACAATTGGATATGATCGGAATTTGTATGGAAATTACCTATGCCTATGATACAACAATTAAAAGATTAATTATTAGTATATTTCGGATCCTAGTAAGTATTCTTGTTACAATATTTATTTGAGCATTTAATGCGCAAACCCTTATTCATAAAATATATTACTATTATAATTCAACAAGAAAATATTTGTCCATGTAATATGTAAAGACAAAAAAGGAAAGAATTAAATAACTAGTTCACAATGTAGAATACATATATTCATTTTATAGTATTCAATAGTTAAGTAGTTTAATGAATATAATCATAAAAATTAAAAAGGCTTTTTATGCAACATTTCTTCTTAAAAAATTTGAAAAAGGATGGAATAAAATATGTAAGATATGACAATTTATAATTCATTATATTAGAACTCTCTAAAAAGTTTAATTAATAAAAGAGTTCAACATAATGAAATCCAAATTTCAAGGCTTTTTCAGGTTCAATTTGACCACAATTGATTATAAAACCATCAATTGGAACGCATTAAAAACGTTAGAATTCAATAATTTTTCATTATTTTGAATGAAGCCCTTATCTTGCAAGGAGGTAACAAGAACAACTTAAATATTCTTCTTTCTCTCCATACTAGACGCTAATATTTTGCTAAACTTGTTTTTCCTTTTTGCCAACATTTTGTATTTATTTTTCTCATACAATAAAGCAAAGGTTAAGCAAACTTAGAATTATGCTTGGGGCATCTCTGGCTTATTTGCGTTTAAAAAATATAATTAGTAATACAATGCTGCTTCAAGAAACACATTATAAGCTATAGGGCATCTTGTTTTTATCGAATTAAACAAGCAACAAGGCAGTTGTGGCATCGTCTTGGCTGCCATCTCAATATCTTCAGAAAAATAAAACTGGGAGGCCACTAGTTTTACTCCCTTCTGTTTCCCTCTCACACTACACTACCGTTCTCAATATCTCTTGAATATGCAAAATCTACCCACACCATTCTTCGTCGTCTATAGTTGGGGCACACACAAACACTGCTTTCTCCCTGGAAACCTAACCTCACTTCTTTTTTGCAAGGATGCCCAGCCATCCAACCAACCTTACATTCCTGACAAACAAATCGGGCATTCCAGACCCATTCTTCATCCAGCGCGCAAGAGAAATTGACAACATTAGAAAGTTTTGACAAAATATTGACAAACATGTTTATGTCTATCGTGATAAGAAACACGATTATCAAGACTACTCTTCATGATCATTATGGACGGCATATTCTGCTTGCCTACCTGCAGGAAGGGACAGTACATAGCCTCCGGGATTCATTACGCATATCCTTGTGTAAGGGCCATGACAATATCTTCTATATGGAGTAAAAATGCCTTTTCAAAGTAAAAATGTACAAAAAAGTAATATAATTCCCTCAATCTTTCCAGGACATTAGTATAAGCTATATAGATGAGTATTAAAATCGGCCCATTACTAAGATAACAAAATAAAATGGACAAAGAATGGTAGTGTTTTTTTTTCTAATTACCCGTTCACTGACCGAATGTTTAGTGTCATTTGCTATTAACATTAGCAACAGATGGCATAGATAGCATTTAAAACGTTACTTCATTTTGAAATAAAGCACAGGAAACAGTCATTATTTCTAAAAATATGTCCAAAATAGTTTAACAACAGTGATACAGCTATGTTACGAATTCTTTTACAAAGTGATTCAATTATGGATTAATATTTTATTACATTACACTTTTATTTATATTACGCTTGCTTGGAAATCACCTGGTTTTTTGTTTGAATAAAAATCTGACAATTGAGAAGAATTGACAATTTGTAACAAAATTAATATATTTTAGCTGGAAGTGGATATTAGATCAGCATATATCAAACTACAGGTATCCTACGAAAAACTAGCACCTGCCTCATAAAAAATGGCAATTATATCCGTTGCATCAATTTATGTGTCAAGTTAGTGAGGATTCTAGATTTTTCTTAGGGCTTGCAACTGATCCCATTGAATACAACTTCTTCGACCAAATCTTGTATATTTTCAGGAACACGAACGCCAGAAAATTTAGCTGCAAATTTTTCCTGCTTTATTTTTTTTGTTTTTATAGAACACGTGCTCCTCCATTGCAATTCTTTATTGTTAACAAAACACGTCTTGCAAGGCATGGCTATGAATACTTTCTAAAGAAACAGACAACTTTCTCATATTATATTCACCATCACCCAACTTCCTTTTCCTTTTATCTATTCTACAGTATTTCTTCATTATCTGGCTCGCCGTGGTCGGAACGGTATTTCATAGGCCACTCGATTTAAACTTTTATGGAATATTTCAAGTACAAATAATAAACAAGATGCCACCAAAACTATTGTCATTCGTATGTAACTATTAACGCAAGGTAGAGGCAAGCGAACGGTAATAAGAGAAATGTATACAAAACCCTTAGACGTTCATAAATGTAGAAATTAATTTACTAAATAAAGTTATAACCACGACATAAGTTTACTGCTTTTTAGAAGGCGTAGTTAAAGATGTTTAAAAAAAATACGCAATTTCCTCAAATATGCACATAAGTGATATTGACGACAGAAAACTAGTACTTGTCTCACTTTTGAAAAATGTTTCATAATTCCATGATCACTTAAAATAGATTTCCACTTTTAGTTCCCAAATTTTTGAGTAAATGGATTTTCATTTAATATCTAGAAGACAAATTTACGTAATTTTGAATATACTTTTTTTTAAAAAAGGAATAATACTAAAAATATAATGTTCTCTTTTTAATTCTTATTTAAATGCATCTCAGTTAGAATATGTATATAACAAACCCCATTATTATTATTATTATTATTATTATTATTATTATTATTATTATTATTATTATTATATCCATTTATATTGTTACATTTAAAAATAGAGCATCATATTAAATATACTTACCCATTATTCTCATATTCTGCATTAGATAACTTTGTGCACTTCTAAAAGGCTCTTCAATAACAGCATCGTTTACGATAACCAAGACAGTATATAGTTCCGAATATACCCTGCAATCATTTTTGTTTTCCCTCGTAGAGTTTTGCCTATGGGGGAACGCGCCGTCATTAACGGATCTCGGTGATTGGCTGGATGGTAAACCAATAAAACGATCAACAATTTCCAAACCAATTTAAGAGGCTCATTACATACCGAATTATCAAATGGGATGTTGAAACTGGGCACCTTTATTCTCCATATATTTTTGGCATTTCTTTAGGAAATTATTAAGTACTTCCTGTAATTCAATTTGAGAAGCCCGGACAATTTCCTGAAGAATTAACATTCTATGGTGTGCGAGTTTGACTATACATTGCATTTTTAATTTACCCCAGAGATAATAATCGCAGGCTGTTAAACCGGGGAAACCAGGGGTCCATAAATCCTTACTAATAATTCTGTCTTGTGGAAAGACATTATGAACTGCTCTCATGGAATTATTGGCAGTGTGAGCAATGGCCCAGTCCTGTTGAAAAAAATTACATGATCACGCTCCCTGTCGGTTAATGTTCAGGTTAATGGTATTCACATAAGTAACAGAATCAAAAGTGTGCTTAAAAAATTGTTCTCATGATTCTTTCACTGCTGAGTTAACACATATGAATCGTTCGTAAAGACCCGTTGTGCCGTTGTAAACACACAAGGCATAAAACACTTTATATATACTATGGATTTAAGATGAACAACACAACACACACCCGGGAAAATCTGCCCTAAGACTGCGATAGTCAGCAAGGTCATCCAGCAGCAGGCTTGCCACCCCTTCCATGGCGCGTGAAACCAAGTGGGAACTGATGCATAGAAAAAAAAAACCTGCCGCGGGAGAAGATTATTGAACGTCATTAAATAAAATTCGATTTATTACCAACAATAATAAAGTTATGAGTGCATACGACGACCGTAATACGATTTGTAAAATAAAATAATAGCACAAAATATATGAAAAATTGATATATCTATTATCGTAGATAGAAAGAAAAAATAATGGTTGGCTTCAAATGTTCAGAATGTTGGTGTACTCGGTAAAGCTGATTTTTCTTTTAATCCGCTACGTTTCCAAAAATTTCGTGCTTAACACACATACACACACACACACACACACCTAATCACTAAACAATTATCAAAAGAGACAATATCAAACTAACATTTTTGTAAATTCTAAGACGTAAATGTGTTATAACTACCTAAATTGTAAATTAAAAAAGTAAGTAGTAATTCGTCGTAAGATATAAATATTAATAACAGAAAATTTCATAGCTTTTGGATAACGAAACTAGGAAACTGTAATAATATGAAAAAGTAATATGAAAACGTTTTACAAAGTTGCTTTTATTTTTAAAAAAAATATGAATTTGTTATAAAATTCAAATTTGTGCTAATTCCAAATAAGATTGAATGAGTATTTAGATTAAGAAAATTGGATTTTATTTAAATTTATTTCATTTAAGCATGCTTTTTAACTCTGGTCATCAACTCATTAGTGTCCCATTTAACTTAGGGGATGAAACGACTCATAAATTTTGCTCAAAGGACACTCCTTTCAGGTTTGAGGCTCTTTTAATTGCCATATATTTACCACACGAGACTAATGACTTTTATCCTTCCTGAGGAATGCTACCACAGTATATTGAAGTAAGTTGTAAATATAAATTGTTAACATATAACTAAATGTTATATTAAGAAACTGTAGTTTAAGAATATTGTTTAAGAATATTCCAATAATATTTCCAAACGAATTATTTTAAACACTAGAAATAGCAACAATTGTAACCAATGCGAAACTCTTAAAATAAATGTTGCAGAATTACAACTTGGAACAAAACATGCAATATTACTTTATGATGGAGCATTTGTAAACAAACTTTAAAAACAACAGCTTATTTGTCATTCTTCAGTCGATTAGCAAAGCGGTTAACGACAGTTGGTGAATAAGGCGCAGTGCGTAATAGACTTAAAAGATACTTTGTATTCAAGAGTCTGATTATTTTGTACTTTCTTAAAGTGTATATTTTTCACGGCACATGTGCAAATATAAAACAAAACCGAACAGAAATATCAATAATTTCTTCAAAGACTCATTTCCAGTATAGTAGTATGTGGCCATTTTCCGGTAACGAAACCGGCTTCTGCGGCTACCACCACTAGTGGGTTATCACCAACAGTGTGTTCGTATACAGAGGTCCGTTACAGTCAGCCTAAAGGGGGATTTTATTATACAAAATGCGGAAACAAAATATTGCAAATTTTATACATATACTTATACAAAAATTGCGGATATTTCGTACACAAAAGAGAGTTTTGTTACATATATATTATTTTAAAAATGGTGGCTTAAAAGTTATTCCGGTCAAAATATTTTAAAATACGTAGTATATGCCCTTTTCGTAAACGTTACACCCTCGTCACTGTCTTCGTCTTTGCTGCTTTTGGTTTGATTCTCGAAAAGTGTGGTGACGCAGGTGAGTAGCATGTGAGAAAAGCTGTTGTTGAGGCGTACCGAAGGAATGGAGATGGGGGACGACGAAATTGCCGATCGCAGGGGTGCAGAAGCACCCCTCTGACGTGATCTTGTAATCTAGACGCCAGTCTTGTTGAAAGTACCGAGGTAGATGGTACAGCGACCGTCTGTACCGCAGTGGAGTACTTTTTAAGGCACGCGTCTGACTTCCACGACGCTGGCGTTGTTGGTGGTGATTTTGGCGGTAACTGTTTTCTCCTCGCCAAGGAAGGAGACCGGTGAAGATCAGGTTGATGTTTGCTGGATACTCTCCGTGTTGTTATGTAGTTTTGGTTATCAAAAGCGAGTTTGAGAATGAGATTGCTGCCGATTCTCACCGGGTCTGTTTGGCACGTCATGTTATTAGATGGGTGCAAATTTCCCGACCTTCTTGCTGTAGCCGTTTATGAACATTTCTTAATGCACTATGTAAAAGGCAAAAGAGTTGAATTTGTTGACGAGCTCTGCAAATAGGTTGTGCACTATGACAACAATGTCATGGGATTCGAGTTGTGTGATGTGATCAAATATTGGGTATTTGTCAAACACCCATTCTTTAACACCACACTACGCGCAATAAGTCATCTTTTGAGACTCGTCACTGCACAAGCTGAATCCTTGATACGGCTTCGCACAGTTTTGGTACATGTTCATACACACCTGCTTTACGCAATAAGGAGTGATCTGCGTACACTCGAAATTTATGAGCATGAATATATAATTCCTTCGCAAACCAGGTGAATTGTATGGCTGAAAATAGCACTCATGGTTAACGTCCAGTGAATCTTACAAGGGCTACAAAAAATTTCCCCGCACTGGTGATTTTTTCTAAGTTTCATATTCACAAATTTGTTGAATGAAGGGCAGCTTTTTTTCAACATCGCACACAGACATAGCTTTAGAGTAATCATTTCCCTTAATGAAGTGATTATTAAAACTGGCCTGCCCATTGAAATCGCTACGGCACACATTGCATCTCACGCACTTATCAAATAACGTGGGCACTGCTGGCGACACTTGCACAGTTTAGATCGCATCAGTGTGTCTTTTGTATAATTAAAGGGAAAATTACAATATCGGCAATACCATTTACCCCTAAAGACCCCGTGTAAATAATGATAATGAATAGTATTTGACCTCTGTTTTTGCTACACAGGCACCACAGGCGATGGACACTGATGATACATGAGATGTAATGATATATTGTGAAAGGATAAATAAATATAAATAATTTTAAGGAAGGAATCGTTCCAGGCCTAAATTTAGGGTACCTCCCCGGCATTTGCCACTAATGGGGACTGGGGAAAACCTGGAAGAAACCTCAGTCAGGGAGGACGGTCCTGGCGGTATTCGAACCCAGACCTCCAGCTCACGAGTCCGAGACCTACCTCGGCCACCCGTGGCGGTGAGTACCCCGTGTATATTCACAATAGCATTAAATGGTCATTATGCGATATTGATCAATATATTTGTTGCCATTGTCTTTTGCTTCATAAAGTACGTTTTCCCGCTAAAACAGTGATAGAATAGTCCTTTAATACCATCTCATATAGCCTCATATCTTCGAGAGCAAGCGGACCATCCGATTAACCTATGCTTTCACACAACACTAAAATCCTTTGTTTTTTTATGAATTTCAATATCGAATCATAATCTGTATGCTAGTCAGTTTTGACTTTACACACTGCTGTGACTCCAGCTAAAAAAAGTTTCGCATTATTCTTGATTTCAATGAATCTTCCGTTTTTTCTACAGTCATTACAGTGTTTGTAGCAGGAATCCGACACCTCCTTTGTCCAAATACACAAAATTTTGAGGGGCCCACACAAAAACACCCTATTGCTCTGCATTACTTTCTCCACTGCTTTTAATATGACCTTGTGGTTCACTTGGTCGAATCTAGGTACGCTCATGTTAGAGGGTCTTGCAGGTAGTTTGGTATCATAAATAGTAATTCCTAATAAACCACGTTCATTGTTTCAAAGATTTGTTAATCCTAAAAAAATCAGAAAAACTTTATAAATCCATTGGATCGGATCTGCAACTTCGGGCTCGATGCCAGTTTTGGATACCCCGTTTTTTTTTTTTTTTTTTTTTTTTGCCTCTGACTATGATTGGTAATTTCAAACAAGGTTGCAAGGCTAGGTCTGCACTTATCTGTGTCATGTTAGCGTTTTTAGCAGGAGACGTGTAGTCGAAAAAAGTCGTGTTGTGGACAGAAGATGTGTTGTGGTCAGAAGCCGGTTTGTAGACAGAAGCCGTGATATCGGGAGAAGACATAACGTTGTCAACGGGTTCCATGCTGCTGTAAAAGGGTAGAAATAAAGTTATCGGTGGAGTACACTTCACGGCCGTTGCTGGTACTGGAACGCCATTTGATATAAGAAAGGCTGTTGACGTTTTCTGAAGTAATGTTTCTACTGACGGAAGACATATTGACGCTGCTGGTTCGATGCGTGGAAAAGAATCAGTTTAGATAGTGGTACTTCAATGTAAGAGATGCGGTGCATCCACTTTTGTACCGAAACCCTTTCCGTTTTTCATTGACGTCACAAGTTTGGTTTACCAATCCACACGCACGCTTTAGCTCCCCGACTTGGTTTGCAACCAATAGGTTTGGATTTTTCAACCGTTTATTTTTCTAGATTTAGGTACCTCTTGGTTTTCAGTCAATGCGATTGATTTTCCGGAGCTCCTCGCTCGAAGCAGTGAAAGTGAAAGAAGGAGTGGTACATCTTAAAATGAAATTACGTTCTCAAGATAAAAATAACAAAACTGTTATTTACCTGGAAAAACCTGTTAAGGATGGAATTTTTAAACATGGTTGCGGTAAAAACCTTTGAAGACAGGAATTCGTAAAACATCGAACTGCATTTAACATGGAACAACGTTGTTTTTTTTTTTTTTTTTTTTTTTGCTAGAAATACCAGACTCTGGGGTGGGTAAACATTGAAAATTCATCAGCAGGCTGACTCAAGCAAAGAAAAAATATATCAGACCCTAGTGTGGTAAAAACATTGCAAATCCATTAATAGGCTGACCCAAGGGAAAACTTTGACAGGAAAAAATATTAGACCCTGGGAGGGTGAAAAGCTTTCAGATAGACAAAACCCCGTTGGGGCCGAAACAGGTAGAAATATGTTTAAGGTAGAACCCTGCCCACACGACTTTTACCACGCTAAGTAGGTCGTTGGAACCAGAGCTAGAATCAACACCACAGCAGTTCGTTTAGGGTATGCTATTTTATAACTGTTCCTAAAATATTGGGAATTAACGCACTTTATCATTGCAACGTGACAATAAGAAGTATATACCCAGTGTTAGACAAAAACATTTTCGGACAACATAACGAAGTTAAATAACTAACATTTTTTTCATAATAACATATTTTGCATAATAACATTTTTATTAATATAAATATTTTTGCACAGTTACAACATGTTTTGCATCGAACCTTTTTTGCATTTATTTTAATACATTTTACAAATATGACCCACACAAATTTTAATTAATATATTTTATAATCAGTAAAATAAAATCCCTCTCCACCAGATATTTGAAGGTCGACAAATTCTGGCATTAAGTAAAATAACTACCTCAATTCCCTGAAGGAAACAAACTCAACACCAAACGTTGTAATAGTGAAAAAAAACGAAAATACAAAATATCAACATTTAATTAGACGGGAATTCTTAATAACATCAAATTTCCATCAAGGAGAAACCTCTTACCCATACTCCCTTAAGTGAACAGGTAGAATCCTTCCAAGGCAATAAATAATGGTTTATCCGGCTTAATGTAGCTGACTGTTATGTGCAAACACACTGCTGGTGCAAACCCACTAGTTGTGCTAGCCGCAGAATCCGGTTGGTTACCGGATAAGGGCGCCATACTACTGACGACGATATATTTATAAGATTTTTTAATTAGTATATTTAAAGACGCTTATTAATACCTCAGGTCATTAGCGTCCCATTCAATTCAAGACATGAAATGGTCAATAAACTTTGCTCCTAGGCCTCTTCTTTCATGCGTGATAAAAGATAATAGAGTATATTTTTATATGAAGTCTATTATTTTTCTTCAGCGATGATGTCATAAAATTTGGAGCAATATAAATAAACAACAAAGTAATTGTGACAAACAATATGCTCAAATAATAACAAGAGAAAATGTATTTAAGATGCCTTTGAAGAACACCGTGAATTTAAAATATTGCGATATTTGTGTGACTATTAAGTCTTTTATCTCTTGTTATTTACGAGTTTTCATTTTTGTTTTAATATACATATAAATACACATACAAATATGCTGAGATAGAAAGGGAGAGAAAGAGTAGATAATAGCGAAATTTAGCCTGAGTTTCCGCTTTAAGATATTTTTCCATCTGTTTAAGAAATTCTCCATTTATGCAACTTGCAGCAAACCGTATATATTTTACGGTTAGCTTTTATAGTCAATAAACACAAAATGCAATAAACTTTCGCTTTCTTGAATAAGATAAATTAGCTATGTTATTGTTTAATTGTCGGTATTAATCTTTATGTAATATTAAGCTGCTTCTTCATTAAAGTGAGCACACAAGCATTTGTTATTATGTACTTTATCCAAATAAATAGTATAGCAGAAGCGTCAGACTTGGGTTGCTTTCCACCAGTGTGTAATGCATTAGTCGTGCGTGCATAAAATTGAAAACAGACGATCTGTGAAGAAAAGAGGACAGAAAACTGCGCTCTCAGAGGAGGGTGCGATGGAAACGACTTTGAAGGAGGGTTGAAGTGTTGACGGAGTGGGTGATGGAAGACTATAGAATCCAAAGAGAAGAGGGAGAACGGGTAGAAGAAACTACGGCGGTAGTCATAAACGCAAATGTGTTGCAATAACGATTCAAAAAGAGAATAATTATATAAGCGTTAACTCTCAAGTAATTTCTGCTGCTGCTGTCACGAGAGAAATGAAGCAAGAAAAGTATAATGTACTACAACACTACATTCATGAGCTCGTGTTTTATAACTGAACATTTTATGGTCGTACGCATCTGTGCTTCCAAATGAAACTAAGAGGTTGTACTAGACAGACAGAAAAATAGGAAAACGTAAGAAATTCGTGTGTTAGACGAAGTAATTAACCCATGATGTTTTAAGCGCCACAGAATAAAATTGTGCATAGGTCCGGGTTCAATTCAAACAGCCAGATGAGCTCAAGTTCACTCGCTTGTTGTCCAAAAGTGTTTTCGGCATGGTTTCCCTAAAGTAAATAGAATCCAAAATTAAGATTATAAAAGTCCAGAAGTAGAAAGATTATCACTTAATTTTAGGAACGGCAACAAACCAAAGGAACGTTAATTAATTAATAAAAATAATAAAGGAATAAATTTAAATTCCTAATATTTATAATTACTCAACAAACGTGGTACTAGGATTGTTCGAAAAGTTTCGAAAGAAATAACTCAAACACTATTTTATTTTGGGGGAATGTAAATTTAAATCAGCTAAGTTTCCATCAAGGATTTACCTACATTTACTCAAGCGAAATTTTTAATTTTTTTTTCCTTGTAAGAAAAATATAAGGGTCATTTAATAAGTAAGTTTTCTTAGTTTTATTTGAAATAAAAAATAGCAAAAGTGAAAAATTTTGGATAAGACATATCATTATGTTGGCAGCCTTAAGCAGTTTCATTAATTGCTCGCCTTACCTTGGCAGTAGTTAACCATTTATTATTGCAAATTTCTGGGAATAGTTATTTATGGCTACCTCCTTGGTCTAGGGGTTAGCGTTGCTGACTGCTGACCGTGAGGCTCGGGTTCGAATTTCCGTACCTGCTTAGGAATTTTTCTAAGTTAGGAAGGTCTGGAACGGAATCCACCCAGCCCCGTGAGGACAACTGGGAAGCTACCTGATAGAGAGGTGGCGATCTTCGATCTAGTAAGCCACGATATAGCGACCGGCGAGATGCGGTGTGCTGAACACATGCCCCCTGCAATACTGCACTCTACCAATGATATCGTGATGGGGGTAGAAGACGCAGCTGTCGTCACGGTAAGCCGAAGGCCCACATCGGGAAACCAAGCTTAGAAGGAAAAAAAAGCTATTTGTGGAGAAAAGTGTATGAGTGTTCAGATGTTCGATGTTTTTGTGCAGGCTCATGGAAGAACGTGTAAACGGCATGACGAACAATGAAGCAGAGAATCGGTTGCAGTAATGGGAACGTATGCATATGTGTGTGTGTGTGTGTGTGTGTGTGTGTGTGTGTGTGTGTGTGTTTAACGCCCGTTTTTACTACTGAGGCACCATAGGCGGTGGACACTGATGATACATGAGATGAAATGATATATTGGGAAAGGATTTTTAAGGAAGGAAACGTTCCAGGCCTAAGTTTAGGATTCCTCCCCGGCATTTGCTATTTATGAGGACTGAGGAAAATCTGGAAAAAATCTCAGTCAGGAAGGACGGTCCTGGTGGGATTCGAACCTCAGACCTCCTCCTCACGAGTTCGCGCCTTAACGGCCTCGGCCACCCGAGGCAGTTTTGGGAATGTGCTGGTTCGTTACTTGCCTCATAGAAACACAATGAATGCTGAAAGGTAATGTGAGGTCCTGAGACAATTTAAGAGCAGTAAACGAAAGGAAGTGCCTGGAAATTTGAGTCGCAAAGTCAATGCTCGCCACTCCTTCGCGGAACCCACTTTAACCATTGATTTTGGATCAAATGTTCATTTTTACATCTATCTCAATGAGTACTTCGGAGGCCAGCGATTTGGAAACGATGTGGATTTTACAGTGACAACGGCTCCACAAATAGGACAGAAAAGGTACGGAATAATTACTGCTACGATACCGAAAATGATTCAGAAATGACGATGATTACGCAAAGAAATGACTAAGAAAATATACAACATTACTGATTTTATTTAAAAACCAAAAAGTTAATTTTATGCTTTTCCTACAGTAAGGGATGTTTTACTGAATAGCCGCTGCAGATTTTGTTAACTATGCAAAATTCTACTCATTCGGCGAAAATATCCCCGCTCCGAAGTAAAGTAGAAGTACAAAGTAGAAGTTTTTAAGGGTTACATTCGGAGAATATGATGATTGAGCAATGAGTTCAAAACAATTTTGCGTTATAGACCATCCACCTTTTCATCCGATAAAAAGCTCTTCACCACTCGGCGCATTTTCACCAGTCGCCGTGGATCTGAGTTTTGTCCATTTAGGAATTTATTACGAACATCGACAATGACACGCCCACCCTTTGTCATGTGCTTTCGCTCCACAGAACAACCGGTCCATATACAATATTTCATGCAATTATCGTGTACTCGTTCATTTTGAGATGCCTAAAGTCTCAGGTGTTATGTTTATTCTATTCGGTATATGTACGGCCACGTTTAAACTCATTTCTTCAGAAACAGCCATAAACGCTGATATAGAATTCGCATGAACTTCATCCCACTTGGCTTTAACCTACGCTGCTGAGTTTAATCACTTTTTGATAGATATCGATAGAAATAAATGTGGACAAGCTGTTTAATGGGAAATAAACTGAACAAGGAACTGCTTATATAAGTTGTGGTGCTTTTAAATACAAAGTAACTCAAAGTGCTAAATATAATATGTTATTTGAATTTAAAAATCACAAAATATATAAAAATATAAACAATTTTCAACCTCAAGGTAAATAATTTGCATATTATTCAAATATTCATTATTCCAAAATATGCACCGGAATAATATATTCTTAATTTAAACTGAAAATGAATGCACTTATTTCATTTTACGTACATCAAAGCTGTTACGACCAATTCAAAATAATCACTATATTAACAAGCATTTTAACATACAAAACTGTCCTACACATTTTCCCATTATAACAAAAACACAGTGGAAGAATTCTTACGCAAACAGCGCAACAACAGTAAACCAGACTGAAAGCCTACACATCATTGCAATAATCCAAGACAAACGTAAAGAAAAGTATGCATAGAATAAATAATTTATTTGTTGCCCAGGTCACTGCTCTCATCACAAAAAAAATGTATCGGTCTCCAAGTCTAACAAATTTAAAAGAAAATTTTCTTGAGTAACATTCGCAGATTGATGGAATACGATTTTCCACGCAGCCAAAGCCGGAGTCTAATAGAAGCACTTATCGACAACAAAGACGAGAGCGGACTGCTATAATAAGTAGAGCTATAAAGAAAATGAACATGAAACCATGGCGCTACCTAGCGGTAAGAGAAGAAAGAAAACCTTAACGTTTCTGAGAAGGGCACAAGGTTCAAAGCACATCAACTTAGCTGAGTAGCTAATACCTATGTGCCGTTACATTACGAGGCAGAATGTGGCTAAAAATGTATCATTAACCTTCATAAGAATGATGTTATTTGAATTTTCACACTATTTCATGGAAGTGAGACCAACTTTTTCAATTTACCTTATAACTTCTATGAATGTCCTCTGAGCAAGGTAAGAAATTTAAAAAGTATAACAATTACTTAGGTTTACTAGGACCTCCGATTACCCCATGCCTTATTTTTATTTTCTACATACTTAATCACTTTCCAGGTGTCTTGTATAAGTCAGGTCTTCACGTTTAACAGCTGGTAATATTTGAACTTACTAGCGGGATGACTGGAGCGATAACGCTTGGTATTCGCATTCAGCAGGTTCCGGGCTCAAGTCTCTGTATTGTTTTGTTCTTTGTTTCTATTTGATTTGATTTGGTTTATTTAATGACGCTCTTTAACATCTCAGGTCATTAGCATCCCATTCAATTCACGGCGTGAAACGGCCAGCAAATTTTGCTTCGAGACCTCTTCTTTCAAGCTTGAGATTTTTTATCATACCGTAAATGCCGCGATCCCGGGCTATTTGTATCTACGAAGAAATATATGACTGCATGCAATTGCTCCATAATGACTGGTAAACTACGCCAAAGTAATGCGCGCAATTAATGAAATTGCTTAAGGACTGCCAACACACTCTAATGAAATGTCTTATCCAAAAAGTTTTATTATTGGTGTTTTTTTTCAAATAAAAGAAATAACAAAACTTTTATATGCTTTATATTTTCCAACCGGATGAAAAAGAATCCGAGCCCCTCAGAAGACCAGGCGTCAGGGCAGAAACCTTCCTAAAGCCCGAAACTACCGTCATGCTGCACGATTATATCACTTGGCGTGGAAAGAGAAAAAAATCTATGGCAGCATTCGCCTAAGCGACCAGGAGAAACCCCATGATCAAGATGTCAGGCCAAAAAAACTTGAAAAAAAAAAAAAACACTACTGTGTTTGCACAAGGCAGGCTAAGACTTCGACTATATTAGTCATTGTTCATTATAGCTGCCTTCTTCTGGGATTTTATAGAACCTGAAGCCCAACAGAAGGACCGGGGTGCAGGCGATATAAAGTTAAAATAATGATTACATTATTTTTTGTTAAATTATGGCAATATGAAATGATGTAGTTTTATTTTAGCAGAAAGTACTTCAACGAAAGAAATGTTAAGTGCAGAAAAGTTTGTCATATGCAGGAACGGTTCATTCGATTCGTTTGCTGTTTGATCTATGGTCTCTGAAATAGAGGTTTGCAAGTGGTGAAGTATTCAACAAGTCTTTCAATAGGGTCCAAAATTCTGTTTTTTTTTTTTTTTCTTTCCCTTTCTTTTTTTTTTTTCTTTCCCTTTCCAACACTCGTGTTCTTGAGATTTTTCCACATTTCTGAGAGTGGTATATTGGAATTTATAAGTTTACTTCTCAACTTGACATTTCTGATTGGTTTGTTTTGTTTCGTAATCATTTGTGTTCTTATGGATTGGCATCAATTTTATAATTTTGACAATTGCAATGTGCTATGTCTCCTTCAGTTATTAAGTTATAAATTTCGTTTGTTATCCAAAATGCGGGACGTTGTCTTTACTTAATCATTGGCTTCTCTGCATAAGTATGAACCCCAACCGACTTTTACATAATATAGTTACTAAATACTACACAGATCTATCCCAGATTCTATCATAAACCCTCCTTTTAGGTTATCGATATATTTAGATCGCATGTCTACATTAACCTTACAACTCTTCCTGCATATTTTAAAACAGTTCTTTTGTGCCTTCTTCTTTCTGCTTTATAGTATTCTTTCCTTTTTAGTCTTCTTTTCTTAACCATCTAAATATTTGTATTGACTCTACCTAAATTCATATTAATTTTATTACTCTTTCCTTGCATTAATATCACAATAACTGGTGAATCATTGGAGGGGGGCTGAAAATTGAAATAGTGGTTAAAAATTAAAGACGTGTGAATGTTCATTAATTAAGAAATATATAACGTGACAGACAGATTGGGAATCTTGCGTACACGTACAGAAAAAATGTAAGATTGTCACTTTATAAAGTAAATAGGACATTTCAGTAGTTATTGTACGTTTACAATATTCGGACGTGGAGAACAGTGAGAATATATAACGATAGAGATGATAGGAAACTGACGCGGATGAGCCTTTAGCAGTTCCATTGAACAATTATAGCATGCAATTTACGTTTAAATGTAATTCTGTATTTCTATGTCGAACATAGTAGAGTCCTTATAGCTGTTGTAATCGGTTTTATTAATTACAATGTAAGGTGAAAAATCAGTATCACTTAGAAGAACCTATGCATTGGATGGGTGAGAGCTCGGAAGGGAAGAACATCGAGCAATTTCGGGCTCTCCATTTTAAAAACAGCATTAGTCTCTACCATTATAATATACACTTTTCTACTCAGATTGCCTTATTGATATTTCTAACTCTCTTCGAAACATTTTTGCCCCATCCTTCTAATTTAGGGATAATAGGATGATAGGTAGATTGCCTTATGTAGCAATCTGCCTAGCTGAAATTGTGAAGTTTCTGGTACCCATAAAGCAAATATTTGTGATCTTTAAGAGCCCGTCGGTTCTTGGTTTAGTTTAATAATATATTTCTTGCTGGTCTCAAAAGCCTATTACAATATCTGCAAAGGGGGTTAAAAACTACCCCTTACTCACAAGGTCTCTAAGCTGATTGTAATAGATCTCTGAACGATAAGACAGAATAGATTGGAGCTTTCTTGACAGCGAGATAGAATGGCTACTCTTGAACTTCCAGCTAAGAGAAAAATGTATGCTAAAATAAGTTTTTCAAAGAAAGCTTGAACTGCTAAGATTTCTGGCCTGATTGGAAACTGGGTAGCTCTTTTATTTAATAGCAAGAAAGATGATAGGAAGGGTATTTCTATTAACAACTGAGCTAATCGAGTGTGTTTCCAAAAGCTACGCTTGCAGTCAAAAACAGTTGAATAATCTCCGAAAGAGGATTGCAAGACCAAATCTTTATACTAATAATGCTGTAGAACGTTTCCTAGATAATCTTCAGTAAAGTAATAGCCATTTTTTCAAAAAAGGTGCTTATCGTGTTCTTGTTAATCTAAAAATTTACACTATTAGCATTAGCAATTATAACTAATACAAACTGTCAGAAGGGCACAGCAATGGTAATTATATTTTTAAGATAATGCCTTTCTTTCATAAAAATGCATGTGAAGCTTTATTGCTGTTATTAAACAACTTTTGATCGACAATATTCTTTCCTCCTGGCCTCACGATGCAGAACGTGGCGGAAAGGGACGGTCAGAAAAAAGATGTATTGTAGAGAGCAGAGACGGATAAAGATAATTCCGATGACTTTTATTCCGTCTTTTTTTATTTCGGATCATATTGGTCCATTTATTTTTTGTATCGTGAGCTCAACTCTAAAAGGGAGACAGAGCTTCAGGGTGTGGGGATTATATTTGAGGTCATTTCCTGCGCTGACTTCCTGCTTCAAAGATTCACACTACCCCTCATCCCATCACACCCCATCGAGTTCTATATCTTTGACCTAATACTATATACATTACGTCCACAATTTCTCCAGCATGATGAGTAACAAAAAACTTTTGGCTTTTAATGCTGCATGATAAATGCCATTAAATGTTATAAATAATGAAGTTATTCATGTGTCACTGTGTTACTACTTTCATAGCTTCAGATACTTCATAGGATAACCTTCAGAAAAAGACTTAATGGAGTCCCATTGGGTGGAATGTCGAAGGCAAATAGTCTGATTCAGAGACCCCTAAAGTTCTGCCTTTGATTTGATAAAAGACGACGTAAAAGAAGCCGAATATTCCTCAAGTGAGATGCGAAGGTTCCTAAGGGAACGCTACAAATACGCATTTAAAATATGAGAGTTAAACAAATACTTTAATAAAATTGGATTATTACGTTGACTTTTTAATGTAGTTTTTCCCTTATAACTTTCAAACAAATGGAAATATTCTCATAGAAATAGTAGAAAGTTTGCCATTAGTATCAAGATACCCCTGCTAAGCCTTTCCATGTTACAGAATATATTCTCCAGCACTCGAGAGTCACCGCCTTAACTTCCAGCGAAGTGTTTTCTTGGAATTTCATGAGAATACCTGGCTAGTTACTACAAACTTTTCCCCCTTCCAGTATTCTCCATAGGAACAAATCTGGTAGAGTAGGATAAAGTGACTTTGGAGAATAACACGATCTTCAAAGAAGCAGAGCCATTTTGCTGAAAATAGTCATAAAAGAGTACGTCGTCAAATTCATGGAAGATTTCCACGTTCGGTATGGAATTGCAGCATACCGCATATCAATTGCTTCAACATGAACAAGTGTTTGATATACGGTATGGGGGCTCTCACTAACCCCAAATAGACCTACTGTAGGACTTGATGAGCTCTCTTAAATAGAATCGGTCGAAGAACATATATCGTCCGCAAACTGGTGTAACCGTTGACAATAATCCACTTGTTCAGTCAATCGGAAGGTTTCAATTTTTGCGCAGTAGTAATAAGGTGTGCACGCAGCGTAGCTTCTCGTGTATTTCGTTGACATACCTGGTGGAGTTTTTCATTTCTTGCGCCCAGTTTTCACAAGGACTATTGTACAGAGACCTGCAGTTTGTCTTTCATCTGCTGCGTTATTTCTACAGATAATTTCGGGTGATTACTCTCGTGGACCTCCAATAATGTTCTGGGGGTTTACAGCCTTTTCACCAGATGCTGAATGATGGAGGATTTTGGCGGTGGTTTCCAAAGCTCAAATTATGTAACAAAGTATTTGACATACTTCATATAGTAGGTGCGGACAAACTCTGTTCCTCCGCTGCATACCGGGCACGTGCTGAATTGCTCGTTAACAAGTAGGCAAGATGACTGTTAACTTTGCTGCAAGGAAGGGTTCCCTTACGATACTCTTGCGTACGGTGGGTTGAACTCGGTGGGGAGGTATGTTCTCGCGACTCACGGGTAATTGCGTGTGCTGCTAAGGGTGAGCCACCTTAAACCTACAGAGTTGAGGAGGCTGAACAGGATTAGGCCGCCCTACCAGTGGTGCCAGGTAGTACTGGTAGCATAGCATGAGGGTGAAGGCACGGATAAGAAGCGTAACGGCTTGCATCCCTCAAGGGAGAGGTTAGACTCTAGGTGCCGACCTAATGAAAAGACTGGGGAAAAGCAAAAGCATAGTCAACCCTCATCAGCAAGCGCAAGACATGAACATATCTCTAGATAGCACTACTTATGTTCTTCCGTGTAATATATCACTGAAATTAATAAAGGCAGATCAGAATCGGACAATGGGTGAAGCTAGTGCCATTTCTGTCCATAATGCAGCATTTTATTTCCCTTAAAAGAGAAAACATGAACCATTAATCATATTCTTCATCCATTCCTAAGGGACCCTGAATTTATTATTTCATTTCACGTAAATCTGAATAAATGTATATTCCATTTTATATTTGTAATTTATAAACACCATCATATGGAGCTAGTACACATTCTTTTATACTGTACAGATCAAAAAGATAAATGTTCACATGCTATTTTTTTTTATTTTATTTACGGATACAGGTCCCTTAGATTTATTCTAATTTTTTCATATTTTACAGCATATAAATTAAACATTTTGGGGGGATTGGAATCCAGTACCAACTGTTTATCTGTGTTGTTATTGGACTCAATTCTTTTTTCCGATATATATATAGTCGTACAAGGTTTCCTTCTTCCTTTCCCTCACTCTGCTACGTAAGCATGGGATGATGAGCAGATTGTTTGGTCATTGGCTGCAACAAAACATACGTTGAGAAATTACGGAATTCTACTAATGCGGGGTGGCAAGCTCTTGGCTTCTCTTCGTCTGAGACGCAGACTTTTTCGGTTCTTCAATTTCAAATTGTTAGGTAAGGGCCTTCCCAGTGACCCACTTAGAATGTATTTGTTTGTAAAAGGTTTTATTTTAAATCTTTTTAGTGCATTATTATTATGTTTGCTAAGGATGCGTTTTTATAATTTTGCTAGGCAAGGAAAGTGCACTTGTAAGTCAAAATATTAAATTATGATAATTTAGGCACTGGGCTAAAGTCTTTTGTTCTTTATTAAAGTAGGATATATTTGGGTTTGGCTGTATTTAATTAATCATTTATAGTAAATGCAGCTATTTACCACAAGATTTGTGGCTTAAAATTTAAACATTCAATGATAGCATTTCAATATGTTAATAATGTCATAAAGAATTTCATGATTCATTACGACATAGGTTTACATTAAAGCTATTTACTCTTTTGTCATAGCAATAGTAATTATTGTAAATTCAAATATATTTACAGTGTTGTAACCATTTTTATTTATTGTTCATCAAATTGTACTGAATTTACATTGTTAGATTTTGTGAATTGTTTATTATTCTTCTCTCGCACAGCACAGTTTTCTTCCAGCGTATTCCTAAAGTTAAAACTTGTCTGATATTAACAAGAGAGCGTGAAATTCAGGTTATTAAATAATTTACTTGAGATATGGTGCAGGCATTTCAAACTTAAAAGTTAATATCTGCGGCATTTACATTTAGCCATTTGCTACCACTGATTTTGCAAAATTGCAACGAAGCTCACGCCATACTTGTTATATCTTCAAATGGGAGCATTACAAACTCTTATTATGGAAAATTTATCAATTGTTTATTTTATTGTACCCGTAAAGAATCTTACATCCTTCTACCTTTTGTTGAAAGCCCACATTATATATAATTTGTACATTTTCAGATTTTACCAAGAGGTACTCGGTATATGTGAGACTTTACCACACACTAAAATAATCTTACACCAGAAAACAATTCATATATAAATTACAAAAGAAAATTTATCAGTATGGAATAAATAGGCATTTATAAAGAAAATTTTTGCATGTAGTAAGTTTTAGACCTAACAGTAAATTAAATTAGCGGAAATTTTCCTTCTTAATGTTTATTATTACGCACTTTCGTAATTTAACGGGTTATTTGTAGACTTGGATAAATGTTCAAATAATGAACTGATTTTTGGAATAGGATAAATCACTTTGTCTACCCTTACGTTCTATATGAAGGGCGTTTCGCATCAATGATAAGTATTTCTAACAGTGCTAAATTACGTGCACAACTGTTGGCCCCTCCTGCAACACACTGAGGAAAGTTCAAACCTTCATTTTATTTATAGCTTTGAGTGCTTGTTACATTTAGTATATTACAATGAAATGGCAGGCAACTATCGTGTAGGAAAGATAACTACAGACGGTGCCAAAAATGTATACACACTTCAAGGAAAGGAAAAACCATGTTAACTAACATAACAAAACTGAATTCACACAAACAGAAAATGATGAGCACTAATCATCTTAAACTTTAACAGTTACAACAGTTGCTTAAAATGCACACCATCGCGTCGATACACTTCGGAGTACGTTGAACTACTGATTGAGCAACGTTAGCGAAAGTGTCCTCAGCGATTGCAGCACTTGCCGTTTCAATTTCTTCCCGAAGTGCTGCCAGTGTAGCTGCTTTTCTACGGTATACGGTACCATGAGTGTCAAATTTGTCTCGAATGTGTGCGCGTTGGCGGCGGTTCTGTTCCGTACACACGTCTCTCGTTGCATTTGAACTTCAACTACATGCGCGGTTTTCCAATATCACTTCAAAATTGCTTTCCGCTGCTGTTCAAACGATAATCTTGACTCCATTTTGTTGTAGCAACGCTAGCAAATGTAATGTGAGTCACATCTGTTTACAGAACATCATACTACACATTACTGTTCTTTTTCGGTCCAACTTTGATATATATATATATATATATATATATATATATATATATATATAAACTCATAAAAACACTCAGAGTGCAATATAAAAAGGTTCACATAAAATTCCACACTAAAAACCGTAAAATTGAACACTAAAATCACACTATATTTCGAGCTTGGCTCTTGGTCACGTGATGAAAATGAACTGAGCTCTGGCAGGCAGCGTCTGTCGTTGTGAGGCATAGAGATGTGACGTGGCAGCAAAACTGCCAACTCTAGCTGAACAAAGTAGTTTGGCAAACCTGGCAGTATTACAGGGAGATGTTGAGGCCTGGAGGAATACGGGCTTATGTAAAACTATTGCTGCCATCTCTACGTCTCTAAGTAAGGTGTGTTTAGATGGAGGAGCGGCATCTATGAGAATAAGAGAGAAACAGTTGTCGAACGTGGCCTGGTGAAAATTGGCATGTTGTGATACCGGTAATGGGGAACAAGTTTTAACTGAATGCCTGTGATTGTTCATTCTAATAGATACCTTAGTGGACGTTAGTCCAATGTAAAAAGCGGGACAAAATTTGCATTTAAGTAAATACACCACATTTGTGGAGGTACAGTTGAAAAAAGAGTGAATTTTAAATTCTGATTTCAGATTTGGACTAACATAAGATGAGCATGGGGATATCAAGGCACAGGTTTTACATTTAGGGCGGTTGCACGGATATGAGCCAAGTGTCGAGAAGGAGGGCTGAGGATAATCAATATTTTTGCGAAAAATGCTTCTGAGGTTGCGAGCTGACCGGAAACATAGCCTTGGTAATGTTTGAAAAAATGATGCAGTTAGTTGGTTTTGCGTGAGGATATTGAAACTGTCTTTTAGGACAGGTTTGAGTCTTTCAATGCCTGGAAAGTATGTCACTGTGAAATTCAATGGATCAATATCTGCTGTTTTACGAGTCTTAGGAGTATGCTTCTGATGAGAGGCCTGGACTTTTGATTTTACTAGGGAAGGGGGTAACCCCTGTTGATTAATTTGTCAGTTAATTGGGTGATGTATCTATCAAGAGCTGAGTCATTATTGCAGATTCGGTGTCCTCGTAGTGACAAAGAAAAGGGTATGGCCTTTTTTATATGTGATGGATGGCAACTTTCGAAATGTAAGTACTGCTGTAGGTTGGTAGGTTTAACATGAATTGATGTCAGAAATTGCTTATTGATTAACTGAATTTCCACATCCAGGAAGACAGCTTGAGTACGGGAAACTGTGGATGTGAACTTAACTGGATAGTTGGTGTTCAACCTATTGAAGAAACTATCAAATGCCGTAATACCATGGGTCCAAATGATGAAAATATGGTCAATAAATCTGCGCCACACCAACGGTGCTAAGGGTTCTGAATGTAGGAATTCTTCTTCAAGTTTGGCCATAAACAGGTTGGGTAAGATGGAGCCATTCTGGTCCCCATGGCTGTCCCCTTGACTTGAAGAAAATATTGACCTTCAAATACAAACACATTATGAGTGAGGACAAAAAATGCTAATTGGCAAATAAAATCATTGGAAGGAGTCTGAGCTAAGTTTGATTTATCTAAAAAGTAGGCTAAAGCTTCTAAACCCTTATTGTGGGGGATATTGGTGTAAAGCGAAGACACATCTAGAGTAACTAATAATACGTCATCATAAATATTTAAATCCACAGACTTCAGAATTTCTAGAAAATGAAAAGAGTCTTTAATATAGGAGGGTCTGGAAGAGGCTATGGGTTTGATATAAAAATCAACAAGGGCTGAAATTCTTTCAGTGGGGCTGCCATAACTGGCTACTATAGGTCGTCCTGAGCAGCCTGTTTTGTGTATTTTAGGTAAAAAATATAGAGAAAGTGTGCGGGGAGAAACTGGTGTTAACAGTGTAATGTCAGTTTTGTTAAAGCCTTCTAACCCGTATTCCTCCAGGCCTCAACATCTCCCTGTAATACTGCCAGGTTTGCCAAACTACTTTGTTCAGCTAGAGTTGGCAGTTTTGCTGCCACGTCACATCTCTATGCCTCACAACGACAGACGCTGCCTGCCAGAGCTCAGTTCATTTTCATCACGTGACCAAGAGCCAAGCTCGAAATATAGTGTGATTTTAGTGTTCAATTTTACGGTTTTTAGTGTGGAATTTTATGTGAACCTTTTTATATTGCACTCTGAGTGTTTTTTATGAGTTTTTGTGCTTTTAGAAGTTTTTATTACTCTATTAATAGTATATATATATATATATATATATATATATATATATACTGTAAAATTGTGTACACAATTTTTGGTAGCCTCGGTACATTTACGACCACAATGGGATGAAAGATTCAATTTTTTGTTAGTGACCTTAAAATAGGCTGTACTAAAGCGTTATTACGAAATCATTATACATCCCTCTTTTCAACTGAAAATTTGCAATTTTGAATATTACCGTCAGTCAGTCATTACAGCGCATTATTCTTCCTGTCCAAGGATGGTTTTGGTCTAATGAGGCTATAGATATGTTTTAAAATGAAGATGACGTCATAGATGGCAGTAGTCAAATCACATTAACACCTCTTTCTGCAGATAATACATTTATGAATGAATGAATAGTGTTTAACGCTACAGAGGCACCACAGGTGATGAACACTGATGATGCATGAGAGGAAATAACATATTGGGAAAGGATTTATTTTTTAGAAAGTAATCGTTCCAGGCCTAAGCTTAAGGTACCTCCCGGCATTTGCCTTTTATGAGGACTGAGAAAAACCTGGAATAAACCTCAGTCAGAGAGGACGGTACTGGCGAGATTCGAATCCCAGACCTCCCGCTCACAAGTCTGCGCCTTAAGACCTCGGCCAGCCGTGGCGGTGATCATATGTGATGACGTCACAGATGAAGCTTGCTACTCTAGAGAATTTTCCTGGCAATCAATTGAGATCACAAACAATGGTTGAGCGCTCAGTTAGCGGAATCCATTTTGGCAGACTACAAGGGCTGGATGAGGAGGAAGTAATATTGGAAGGCCGAGGAAATGGGGACAGGTATTATATCAGAAGAGAGAGGAGACGTTCCAGTAGGAGGAATGTGATCTTGTAGAATGTAACAATATGTGTTTCACCCAACTCTTGTACTCTTGCAGAGATTTTTTTTCAATGCATGAAGAAGACATTTGAATTTATAGCGATATACACTAACTGCAATGCTAACAAAACGCAACAAGATAGTCGACGTGGCTACAGAGGAAAGTTTGCAATTCTTCTGCTAAGTGCACGTGTAGAAGTACTTAGGTGGAACATGTTTTTGGAAACAAGCTCAGATTCCCACAATAATCTTCTTCTAGATCCCTTTCCAGACTTAGATGTATAATGTCCAATCTCCATATGTGCTACAATGATAATCTCGTCACATCAGATAGATATGCTAATGTGAGAGAGCTTTTTAATTTGTTGAATGTGCAATTTTAGGACATTGCAGCCTATGAAGAAACGTGTAACCATAGAAGAGGCTATGGTACCGTATTTTGGCAAACATGGATGCAAACAGTTGATATAAAATTTGAACAGGGATCACAAATAAGGTTTCGTGCCTTACCAAATATCTACTACAATCTTATTACAGAGCTATGAGTTCTTAGGCTTGGGAGCAAGCTTTGTTATTTAGTGTGCGAATGTATTGCTGCATGTAGGAACAAGTTCTTGCGTCACTAAGTTTTTAATGAATTACGTGATAAGGGAATAAGTGGAACTGAAACAACGAGAGAAAAATTTGCATTTCTAAATGCTCCCTAATTCATACCAAGAGAATAAGGAAATCTCCACGTGGCACAGTGACAACACTGACAATATGGTTATAGCCAAATGGAATGATAACAGTGTTATTACGGTAGTTTCCAACTGTACCCTAGTAAACCCAAGTCTTTGGTTACGGGTATTCACAAAGCGAAAATAAAACAACCATAAACAGCCCCATAGAATTAATTTATATATCTATAATATGGGTGGAATGGATCGGACCTAAGCCTATATGGAACATCTATGAGAGGGAAAATGTGTTACTTCAATCTCATAGCCCACTATATAGATGTTGCAGAATAAAATGCATTGCAATTGCATAGCTTGAAGGAAACAAAACCATTGACCATTTAGCACTCCTATGTTGATAATGGAAATAAATTCCATAATGTGTAAGGAAGACCAGCAAAGATAAAGCATCAAGACTGGAATAGATTAGTGGGTCATAAACCCAAAATAAGCAAACTCGCTAAATGAAATGCCACTCAAAAGCAAAAACCAGATGCCTACAATGTGGCCTTGGACCACGTTAAATACTTCATAAATTACCTTCCTTAGTGAAAAAGTAGAAAGCTAAGTAAACAGAATGAAAAATATGTTTCTAGCAAAAAAAAAAAAAAATGCAAATGCGTATTCCAAACCTCTTCACACAATTGTATTCCTAACTTAGAATTTTTTGTATAGTCACTACATATAAGCATATAGAACATCCTGTATCTCTCAATTTAAAGTATTAAAAATAATGAAACTTTAGTGTATTCGACTTATACCAATTAACAGGTTATTGTAATAGTTTAATGATTAAAAAGAATAATATAATTCAATCACTGCTGGGTTAAAATTCTAAGGAAACCGAGTTTGTTTGGTAAATGAAATAAAAAATATCTGCTGGAGGATCATATTTTGTTTTCTTAACTTACATTTTTCATAACATAATTTGAAGTGTAAAAACATGAAAACGGGAATTAAATAACATTTTTATTTTACAAAATATTTAGTAGTGACTTTTATTAGAGCTGATATAGGTCTTCTGAACAAAAGCTAAAGATTCAAGTATTGAAAAGCATATTTTTAATTTTTACTGTCCCATACGAGCAATTCCTGTTATTCGAATTTGCGCAGTAGCAAATTTGGAGTTAGGACTGACAAACTTACTTCAAGGATAATACTGAGAAGTTCAAAGGTTCTATGAGAAGCGCATAACATAAAAATGCAATAAAAACGTAACGTATAGTGCTTACTGCATACTTAAACTTATATCATGGATATTTATTTTGTGTAGACTAAACGACCAGTAAGTTATGATAGTAACTTCTGTTACCCTCCAAACACTTCGCCCCTCATGGCGTTATTTCTGTAATGTTAACGTTATACATCACGCAGCACGGGCGCGTGTGTGTAAATTCACTCGCATTTCCTGAAGTGAAGCAAGTGTGAAGATGATATGGCGTGGAAATCTAAATTCCTGTTGTCTGTAAATCTTATCCCCATCAGAGGGGGCAAGAAAGAGATGCGTGAATAAAAAGGCCGTACGACCATTGGATGTCACAAGAGAGCTCTTCTGTGCATCAATTTGTGCTTTAACAAAATTAGTATGCATAATTAAGTCAATGAGGTCAAAAATCATTTCTATCTACGAATGTGTGAAAATTGAACAGCTCTGTAGCTGCTACGCTCTCCATTAATTTAGGTATAAAGAAAAACAAAATCATTCTGGGCTGTAAGCCATTTATGTCAATTGTAGTCAGTTTGAAAATCAATTGGATCCATAGTAGCGAATTTGAAAACCAGTAACTCTCATTAATAATCATCCATTTTTAAATAGTGTGTGGCGCCCGTTTTTACTATTGAGGCGCCACAGGCGGTGGACACCGATGATACATGAGATGAAATGATATATTGGGAAAGGATATTTTTTAAGGAAGCGTTTCAGGCCTAAGTTTAGGGTACCTCCCCGGCATTTGCCATTTATGATGACTGAGGAAAGCCTGGAAAAAAAACAGTCAGGGAGGCCAATCCTGGTGGGATTCGAACCTCAGGCCTCCCGCTCACGAATCCGTGCCTTAATTTAGTTGGAAAATTGCATGCTAAGTATTGCATATATCAGAAAAGTGTTGATAAAGCATAATATAACTGTTTATTTTATTAATTTAAAATAATACATGGAAATAAATAGTTTTTGATCTCGTTGCTCCGTTACAGCATTATTGGAGTTTCAGGATAAACAGCAGCCATTCCACAAAGCTCACCCAAAAAACTTAATAAATAAATTCAATCTTTTAAGTAAAATATTTATATTTACAAATTTATGCCATAGATTTATGAAATCATGTCATATCATTAATCATTCACGGCCAGGATATCAGCACCAGTAATAGTAGTAAATAACAACACTGTTGTCAACAAAGCAAAATGAATTAATACTTTGGAAAAATCTCTTTCAGAATTTTTAAATGGACATTTCGAAATGCAGCCCATCAGTACTAAAACATCAACATCAATAATCAATTTTTCCTACCATAATTAGAAATATTTGTTTAAAAATAACTTCTATGAAGGTATCGACCAATGATATAGAACTTGTAAAAATAGTTATGTCATGCCATAAATTGTTTATTTCATCTATTTATACTCCTTGATATTTTGTACAATGTAGAATAGAGAACCAAATATATTTATTTTTACAATTAAAACATTAACATTTAATCTAAAATTATATTGAACTGTGTGCAAAAAGGATTTATTTAATAGTATTGTGGTTTGTCAGCAATTCATCTACAGGAAAGGTGTGAAAGATCAGATATTTCTTTAAGTGGCTTGTTATTTTTATTTCGGTTTCTGTTCTGTACATTATTATGTTCTTCAACGTGTCTGGTCATTAGCGTCCCATTCAATTCAGCTCGTGAAATGGCCGGTAAATCTTGCTCAGGTGCCTCTTTTTTCACGCTTCAGATTCTTTTATCTGGCATAAATCTACAACAAGAACGGCTTTACTTACCTTCAGAAAGAAGCAATACTTAGAATGTTACGCCCCAAAATACATCGATTCTTTCCGGGTTTGATACCGTGACCTGGGATCTACGAGGAAAGTATGGTTGCCACTAGACCACCATAAAAAACTATTCTGCACAAGAATAAATTTTGAGTAACATTATAAATTTGATGTAAGAGTATGAAAGTAAATTTTTAGCATTTTTACTGCGTACCGATGTATCAATTGTATTGTTTTCACAGTAAGTGAAACTTTACTGGTGTAAATATATATATTGATAACTATTTGTGTATCTTTTCAGATACCGTTTACTAAGCATGTCTCTTAAGAGTCTATGCTCCTTTAGTATGATGAACAGAAGCCGGAACTTATTATTACAGTTTGTAGACGCTCACCAAATACTATCGCAATGGATAGAACGCTTGCATCAACCACAACACATGTTAATTTAATTTGAAAGTATTTCTTTAATATGATCTTACCAAATTAAAATAATATAATTAAAGTGTAGTTTATACGAGGTGTATTCAAGTTATGACACCTCTGATTTTTTATCATTAACTAATCACACGAAAACTATGAAACTTGTGTCACTTCTCGACGTAGTCTCCCTGCAACCGTACACATTTTTTCACAACGTCGACGCCATGATTCAATGGCAGCTGCGAACACTTCTGTAAGAGTCTGTTTTGATCACTGGAAAATCTGAGTGCTTCCTTTGAGCAGACTGGTGCTTTGTTTCAGGATTAAAAAACGTCACCCTATCTCATCCATTGTCATAATCTATGAAAAAAACGTCATTAATGCCGTTATCACGCGTCATCCTAGCAAGATGCCATACTCGCAGCCTTGTGATCGTCCTTCAGCATTCGTGACACCCACCTGGAGGACACTTTTGGCATTTTCAGGTCTTCATGCAGGATTGTGTACACAAATCCCACGGAAATGCCAACTGTGGAGGCGATGTGCTCCACACTCATTCAGTGATCCTCCAAAACAACTTTCTCCTCTCGCTCGATCATGTCGTCAGACCGGCTTGTGCGAGGCCGAGATTGTCTTGGTTTGTTGCCACACGACGATCTGCCTTCCTTGAACTGTCGCACTCATGAACGCACATTAGACACATCCTTGACACCATCACCACATGTCTCGCTCAACGGGCGATGAAATTCAATCGGTGTCAAACCACGCAAATGAAGAAAACAAATATCTACACACTGCAAAAACTGTGCTCACTCTCTCCGTTGCTGCTAGAGTCTGTGTGCTATACAGTGCTGCCATCTCTGTCATGCTTTGACGAGTGCCTGCATATTTTAAAATAAACCTCATGTTTCTATCTGTTTCCAGTCCTGAGAAAAAAATCGGAGGTGTTATAACTTGAATACACCTCATATATAATACATATTTCATCTAGAAAGGAACCTTAATAACTAATCACATGTAATTTTGAGAGGGCAGTTTTTACTAAATATGGCTTATTCTAATTTAGCTCTTATTTATTATTCATAATTTATTAGTTACATGTTTTGAGGAAAACTGATTTAGTTTTTGATTTGAAAGTGTCGAAATTAATTACTAATATGATTTTTTACTTGAAAATAATTGGTAAGGTCTCGATGAAATGCCAAGAAACCAGCTCTATTGAACTATGTGATGCTCCACTATTAAGGTTTCCGCGTAAGGAAACTAATTTTGATTTCTAAGATGAAAAGATGTATCAGAATCTTAAACAGTCTCAGAGAAAGAGTCTATTAATGTTCTTATGGGCGGGAGGAATGTGACTAACTTCAATTTCAACCTACAAGTAATGATGTAGAAAAAACGATCACATTAAATAAAAGTGGATAGCTGTCCACTTGTATGGATGTATTTTAATGACTGCTGCATAATAAAAAGAGTTCAGAGAGCTTTACATTAATACTGTTCTGACACAAAGCTAAAACCGATCGCTGGCATGGAAGTGTCAGAGACTTTATCGCGTGCTGTTTGTTTTTATTGTGGCATTTCTTTGTGTTCCGACAACAGCAGAGAGGAACGTTACGTGCGACCCGCATTCACCCCTTCCCCAGGCAACCCCCTCGCTTCCTCTGACGGCCTCAATTTACATTCACTTTGCATGTAATATTAGCAGTAGCAGTAATATTTCTGTCTGGACCGTCCCCACTTCATTAGCAAGTTCTCTACCTGCTGACGTTGCTGCCAGTGGTTCACCTCACATGGAAGTCGCACTCAAGGGCGTTAGCTTTGTGTCTGGTTCACTCAAATCACCTCCAAACCACTTTATGAATTCAAACACCCGTTTAATTTACGTTGGTGGTTTTATCATGACGGCTACGGGCTCTCGGAGGAGTGTCGGAAGTCCTGGACTCAAAGAGAGGTCTTGCTCCTCTTCACAAAGGGCAGCGGATTCTGTTCTTGTGAACGGTTCATCAAAATATAAAAACGTATCTTTGTTTATTCGAATTAACTGGAATCATACATGATATAGGACAAGTTTTTCTGATAAAGTATTTTATTTGGGATTAAATGAGGATGCAAATTGTAATTTTTTTATTCTGTTTGATATTAGAGATAGTGGGTTTTCCTACGTTATACCACTTACTAAAAACATTAAATTTATTTTGTCTACATAATTTTTCATTATATTTTGCACCTGTTTATGGTTTTGTCAATCGAAGACCCCATGTCTTTTACTATATACAACATGTTCTGCTTTAGAAGAGAACAGAAGACAGAAGATACAACTTTTCAACTGACATTCTCAGGTTGTACTGCAAAATTTGTGCGCGTTTATTGAAGGCATACGATCAACGAGTGATACTAGATATTGATACCTGTAAGGAATGTAACCACATAAACCTATTAGCAAATGAGTGCGCGATGCGCGGACCTAACTGTAGGAAAGATGTTCTAGAACATTTCCCTCATTTCTTGCGCAGAAGTTCACAAGATTCAAGCAAAAGTTAAAAACAAAACAAAACAAAACAAAGCTAAACGTGACACTGTTATTCACTTAACTTATTTGTATTTCATATGATCGGAGATAAGCGAAAAGGTACAACATGAAAAATCTAAGATACACAGTTGGTGTATTGAATGTACTTTCAAATGAAGCTACCAGATGGTCTATGTGAGCAGAACTGCGTGTCTCACCATGCTCCTAAGTTCAGTTGGTGAGCGATAATGGTCAGGAATGGAGAGGACGAAGATTGAACAACTTGCGCATGTGAAAATAGGACTCCTCCGCGTCAGGAATGCACGAAAATGCCACACAGAGTAGCACAGGGAAGCACTGGATGCGCATAACCTTGAGAAGCGGCGAGGTGGACACAGACCTTCAAACGGGGCAGAATGTTGACTGCTGATTTGTCGCGCAGTGGGCGCCCTGTGTCCGAGGTTAAGGGTGTACAGGTGATAGTGATGGAGAAGGGAGGTGTCAATAGCGTTCTTGTAAACATGTTTACGAGAAGTTAAATGTCTTAGCGTCTGGGGTACTTCAGTGTCATTCTCAGCTGCCTGCAGGTCTAGGAAGTTTCATATAGTTCCAGGACGCGTTCTGCAACATCATGTACAGTGTAAAGGTTAAACTGAAAACACATAAGAGTTCTCAGTTCTGCACAAGTGAGAAGCGGAAGCCTTTATTTGTGATCGATGTATACAAATTTAGACATCACAAGGATCAAGAATACAACCATAACAAACCAGACAAAGTGTTAATAAACAGACAAAAAGTAAATAATAAGCTTAAAAGGAAAGCTATTTAAAATTTAATTGAGATGCCAACTAAATTACTATAAGCTGAACTTGGTGTTGTTTGTGTCAGGAATTGAAAATACTGGAACTAACGATTCAAATATTTCTCGGGCAACTGACGTATGACACAAAGGAATACAGGGACGCAAATGACGTATACAACAACTGAGGGCTGGAATCGCAGACAACCATGTGGAACAGAGCTTACGCGATGATGGGCGTTGAACACTTGTGGAATTAGAAGAGCAAACAGGCAAAAACAGTGCACCGCAAATTACAGGAGCACTTGAATGTACGGAAAATGTGTGTAAAGGGGGTGTCACATCGATTAAGTGAGGTGCAGAAGTTGACTCCTACGAAACATGTTGCATCAATCTGGCGAGATTTCAGGAAGAAGAGGATGCCATATTGAATCGCATTATTGCCAAGGGCTCTGTGTGGCATTTTCGTACATTCCTTCCACGGAGAAATGCTATTTTCATATACGCACTTTGTTTACTCTTCATGACCTCCGTTCATGACCACTGACCTATTGAACTTGGGGCATGCTGAGACAAACAGCTCTGCTCACATACACCATCTGGCCCAGCTTTTTTCTAGGCATATCTGAAGTAACACAATTTAAAAGAGCTGCATTTTATGTGGCACACCAAAAACGTTCCACTGCAGAACAAGCACTCTGCTTCCTCCTCGGCCTCGGTGCTGTTAGTAACAATGGACACATGATCATCAGAAACTTCAAATTCGTCATATTTATCACGAAACGTTCTTTTCTTCCATCTCTTGCATTTTTCGCCTTATTCTGTGCATCGGGAGGAGATGTTTGAGCAGGTCTATCTTTCTTGGTCCTGCGTATACTCTCCCCCTCTGCCAAATTCCTTTTATATTCCAAATATGGAGGGTACCATATTACCATCACGGCATGTTACACAATAACCTAAAAGAAATACATTTTCTATTAGCTATGCAGGTTTTCAAATTACATTATGAATAAAACTAGTTAATGTACTACATTTCTAGAAGCACAGAATCCTCAGCAGTAAACAAACCATAATATAATGTGGAGTTCTTTACATATAAACAATAACTTCGTTAATCCGTAAAATAGAAAATCACACAATACGTCTTCAATACTTGCACAAACAGCTAAGCTGCACAACTGGCATATTAACGGCCAGGATAAGAATAGTTTGAAATAGTATTCTCTAGATGTCAGCATAATACAAGGCCAATCACTCATACGTGTATGGCATAACATACACCAAGCAAAGAGAGGGGAGGGGAGAGAGAGAGATAGAGGAAGGGAGAGGCAGAGCGATTAATAATAACAACCGTAGTAACGCAAATCATTCTCTTGGTTTTCAATAGCGAACTATAATTAAAGTCTGAAGTCTGCAGGATTAGATTAGTCTCTACAGAAAGCAATGTACTTAAATCACAGTTTGGCTCAAATTCATACTTGTAGTGGTCCACCCAGTTTTTTAATTTTGATTTTTGGTTCCAATGAAAGCAGAGAAAAATATTTAGAAAGTAGGGTTTGTATGTAGTATTTTTTTTCTTTACATTCAATTAACAAGGCAACTATTTCTTGAATTCACAGAAAGTTCATGAGTCAACAGTATACTGCTAATCAACCGTAATATGAGACACTGTGATAGTGTGGCCAAACGGATACTGGAGAGTATGTGAGAGTATTGTTACTTTAAATGTAATGTTTTATGGTATTGAAATAAATGCAGGTTTTCCCATATATAGTATATATGATGTATTATCATTAAATACTGTTTCACTATAATTATCTAACATTCTTTTAAAATATTTCATCAACTTTGTAACGAAACAACAATCATTCGTATAAAACGGGAGGCTTTCCTAGGAACGCACGTGACGAGAGGTGAAGTTTCTGGTATTGCATGCACATAATAACTCTTATGGGTGAGGAATTCCTTCTACCGCTTCCTTTCACCCCCCTCGATCAAAATACTCCCACCACAAACTCTCCCAGAAACGGTTTACAAATACAAACATCAGGCTCAAGATGGAACCCTCCTAAATACATTTTTAATCATAAAACGCATTAGCAATAGTTATAGGAAGTTGAACTTATTTTTTTAGGTTAGCGCAAACCAGCAAACTCCCTGATGTCGGCTATACAAGAGTAGGTTCATAAGTTTCCGGCCTAATCATAAGACAAAAACTATATTTCATTTTTTCAATATAGTTACTCTTATTGCAATTCCCTTCTCACAACTTTGAGTTAACATTTCAATCCCCCGCCCCAAAATAATCAGAAATATTGTCTGCAAAATAGGCATACACCAAATAGGCATACAACAGCATCTATCACTTCTTTAACACTTAAATTTCCTTCCTCGAAGGTCCTTCTTGACTTTTGAGAAGAGGAAATAGTCACTAGGAGCTAGATCTGGGCTGTAGGGTGGATGGGCGATCTCCTTGCAGTCACATTTCTTCACAGCTTCCTTTGCAACAAGAGCTGTGTGCACAGGCGCGTTTTCTTGAAGAAGGTGCACAGCACCACTCAGCGTTCTTCGCCTTTTATCTTGGAAGGAAGCACGGAGTCTGTGCTGTAGACCAGCATAGTACTCCCCATTTACTGTGATGTTCCTCTCCTTGAAGTCAATAAAGAGTATTCCTTCACAGTCCCAGAAGATTGTGGCCATGATCTTCTTGGTTGACTGAGTGACCTTGGCCTTTAGAGGCGGTGCTTCGCCAGGTTTACGCCACTCCATTTATTCTCTTTTGGACAAGGCATCATAGTTAATGACTAGAGTTTTATCTCCGGTAACAATGGTTTGCAGAACTTCTCTCTCGTTCCCACGGCAGAGCTCCAAAAATACCTGACAACAGATGACTCGTTGCTGCTTTTGGACTGAGGAAAGAAGTCTAGGCACCCATCTTGAACTCTCCTTATTCATGTTTAAATGTTCGTGGATAACTAGAAGGATTGTTGGTTTAGAAAGGCCCAACCTTGCTGCTATTTCTGTAACTTTGAGCCGCCGGTCTTCCATAATTTCTCCTTCCGCAAAATCAATGTTTTCAAGAGTGAGCACCTCCAAGGATCGACCTGCATGCTCTTCATCTTCAATACTTTCTTGACCCATTCGAAAAAGTTTGGCCCATTCTTTTACGGTAGAATATGAGCGGGATGCTTCCCCGTATACACCGCCCAATCGCTGTTGAATTTAATTTGGAGTAAATCCTTCTTTTGTGAAGAACTTTATAATAGCTGGATACTCAATTTTTAACATGTCACAATCTTCTGCACATAGGCCGCCACGGGTGGCCGAGGTCGTTAAGGTGAGGACTAGTGAGAGGGAGGTCTTGGGTTCGAATCCCGTATGAGCGAGCCTCCCTCACTGAGGTTTTTTCCAGGTTTTCCTCTGTCCTCATAAATGGCAAATGCAAGGGAGGTATCCTAAACTTAGGCCTGGAACGTTTACTTCCTTAAAAATCCTTTCCCAATATCTCATTTCATTTCATGTATCATCAGTGTCCACCGCCTGTGGTGCCTCTGTAGTAAAACACCATTAAACACCAATGGTGTTTATGGCGTTAGTAAAGCACCATTAAAAAAAGCTACACATAGCTTTCTTTATGGAACTATATCAGAACAACGAAACACAGCGGAGTGGAAGTTACAGGTGCAATGATAAAGCTTTTGTGAAGCAAATAATCCTTATCGGCGAGGCCCGAAACTTATGGATCTAACCTCGTACGTATGTAATTATTTTTAATTTATTTATAAAATTATGGTACAGTGTTATTTGTTTAACCCAAAGTTAAAACTTGCAGCATGAATTGCAATGCTATAGTTGTCATTTTCTGATCTCATCATACAGTCAAAGGTTTGGTGCAACAGACATCTCAGCTGCAATGCAAATCGCACGTTTGGCATTCAGTGGCCACTACAGGTACATTTACCTTAACACTGTTACAATCCTACAAGCCTTATCACTGGCCGGAAGAGCAGCACAAGGGGCGGAATAAAAATTCTGCTCTAATTATTCTATGCGGATGTAGTTAGAAGAATTTTTAATCATTTTCCCCTCCTGTCGTCCTTGCACGTTTCAGTATCAGCGTGTTCCAACGTGGTATTATTTCCCTATAAATATGTATAGCGGAAGGTTTGGATGGATGGATTGCATATTTCATTCTTAAATGCTGCACTGTTTTAAATATACGTTATGGCAAAATTCAGCTCAAGCCAGGTAGGGCACTGCCAACCTCAGCGCAGATGCTACACTCAACCTTCCGAACTACCTCCCTCCTCAGAAAGGGCAACAAGTCTGTTACAGCGGATACTACCGAACAGTCCGTACGCATTTTCTGTATAGCTCTGAAACAACGGAATGCATGTAAGGAATTAATTATAATTTCTGTTTTATTTGTTTGTTGTTTATTAACACAGTATGCAATGTACGCTACTTTTTTCCACATTTGTATTTGTAATATTAACAAGTTTCATTTAGTAAATTCAAAGCGACTTTGCTACGATGTCTCCAATTTTATCAGTCTATCTTCTCGATGATACTGACATGTTTAGCTGTAACATAATTCTAGTTTTCATATTGTATTTGATCAATGTAAATTTTAATGTAATATCTTTTTAATGCGTTTTACACGTTACGAATATACTTATGCAATTTAGATATGCGACATTCGTTTGACAATCCTTTTAAAATAGAGATATTCGTTTTGTAATTTAAAACATTTTATATTACTGCTGATTCTAATTTTGCAATTCAAAACTCTACTGATTTTTATAAGAAAGATCATGTTTTTTCCCACATTATTGCCTTCATTAAACTGCTCACTAATAATGAGTTTTGAGTAATATCTCCGAATACTTAGTAAATTGTTTTGGTTTATTACAAGACTAGCATTTAACATAAAGATAAAGATCAACATAATTGTAAAATAGACCTGTTACATCTACATATTTAAATACATTTCACAGTCTTTCAGCCTATTGATTTAGAATAGCAAATATAAACATTGTAATTAAGCTAAAGAAACTTGGAGGTTCTGCTAAATTATTATACCGGAGAAAAATTATCACAATCAGACAATCCTTGCTTCAAGCAATTGGATTTTCAATTGTGCAAAAGACGTTTAGACTCATTAAAGCTTTCCATTTCCAAGTCGGCCGCCTACAGGGGTGATATTTCCCCTTCTTCGCCATCGCCGAACTCACGCCGCCAGAGCTTCTCCTTTTTAAAACATGGACACTAAAAATAAAATAGATGAAGAAGAATGAAACTAATTAGTGCTGAAGAATTGACAAAATGGTGATATTTTCAGCATCTTCTGTTAGAGGGATGAGCACAGAATTCGTGAATTTTATTATAATGTAGTATCCAAGTTTTAAAACATTGAAGTGTTGTGCAGCCGGGAGTTTACGGGGCTAGATGCCAGCGTTGGCGCAATAGGATCGTGCCGTCAAGCGGCCGATTATGGGACTGGACAGCTTTAAATGTGCTTCACTGTATTGCACCTTCGAGGATTGAATTTTCAGTAATTGTTTCAGGGAAGAAACTGACCAAAGATTCATGGTAGAACAAAAAATATTAGTATTATAATGTCCAAATGAACAATTATGTTCATTTACTCTTTATGCTTACATTTTAAGATATCGTAAAAAGCATTAGAGATATTTTCAAACTTAATACTCCATGCTGCTGGTCACAATTTCATAAGCATAAAGAGTCCAACTACTGTCCATAAACAAGTTAGTGTAAATTTATGCTCTTATTTGATCCACGGGTTTATGCTGCTGTGAGTCACAAATGATTTGGTGTAACTGAATGGGATCGTTACAACTAAGGAAGAACAGAAACTTTTCAAGAAAATCTTTGAAAGATCGAACGCTATTATGGAAGGGGAAAAAAAAAAAAGAAACAATGGCTATAAATTTTCACATAACCATATGAGGTTACCTTAGTTGCATGGATAAGGAATGGGATATAGGCCTATACCGAGGGTGCCAATAATGTATACACACCTTCATAGTAGATATCAACTTAATATATTTCAAAGTTGAACCGAAAAACAACAGTAATGAGTAGTATGATGTTCTGTAAACAGATGTGACTCACAATCATTATGATAGCGTTGCTACGTGACAGGTAAATCAACAATAAACAAATAAAGCCCAGATTATCGTATGAAGTTCTGTAAACAGACGTAACTCGCATTGCTACAACAAAATGGAGCCAATTATCGTTTGAGCAGCGTAAAGCAATTTTGAAGTAGTAATGGAAAACCGAGAATGTTGTTGAAGTTCAAAGGCAATGGAGACGTGTGTACAGAACAGAACCGCCAACGCGAGTAATAAATAATTGCACCATTCGAGACAAATTTGAGACTCGTGTACCGTATGCGATGTTCACAAGGACAGATCTGGCAGATCACCACCGAGATGTACGTGTGTACCTTGATGACAATCTTCTAAGGCACTGGATAGGACGAAGAGGTCCGAATGAGTTTCCACCGCGTTCTCCGGATCTAACTCCGTCAGACTTCTACCTATGGTGAACTCTTAAGAATGATGTATACCGTAGAAAATCAGCTACACTGGCAGCACTTCGGGAAGAAATTGAAACGGCATGTGCTGCAATCGCTGAGGACCTTTCGCAAACGTTACTCAATCAGTAGTTCAACGTACTCAGAAGTGTATCCACACCTATGGTGGGTATTTTGAGCAACTGTTGTAACTGTAACAGTTTAAGATGATTAGTGCTCATCATTTTCTGTTTGTGTGAATTCAGTTTTGCTATGTAATGCAGTTTTTTCTTTGCTTGATGTGTGTATATATTTTTGGCCCCTTCTGAGTAATGAAAGTAAAATATCTGAATTCTTGAAATACATTGCTTTATATAGTGGTAACTTGTCAAGAGTTGCATAAAAATTTCGGTAAAAATTCTAAAGCTTCCCGGCACACCACTGAAACTTGTGGCTTTTGGGTCTGGGATAGTCAACTTTTTACGTGGGGGCATCTTACAGCAGCATTTCCCTCTCATTCCGTACAGACTTGGGACTGCAGTAGAAAGAATAATCCTGGTATGGTTAAAAATGTTCTATATTTAGCTTTAAGTACTTGAAAATGACTTTGGTCATTCCGTCAAAATTCCTTCCGTTTCTGTCTCTATATGCTCTATAAAGTTTGTATCTTAGCTTGGTAATCAATGTGTTCTAAATACTGCAATAGAGACAGCTTTCCGTCTCTTTGTGCTTTATACCATTTTTATTAATTGATTTTGATTTTTGTTTATCGTATAACGTGGTAGCTGCTGAAAATTATTTTTAATTGAATAAATTTTAAGCATGGTTTCATGTTGCTCTAATAATGCAGATAACACAGCGTGTATGTTTGGATACAGAATATAAAATTGTACTTTGAAATGAATGTGGAAAGACACTGGATCATTGGTAGGCAGTACAAGGAATTTTATAAAGTACACCAGTTCACAGTCTGATGGTAATGGCGATGTAGTTGTCAAATACGAAATCTAAAAGTCGTAAATCATTGGTTGGTGCGAGTGATACCAACATGGTAAAAGCATCACGGATTTTACATCAGGGTAACAATGGCTCCAAACACATAATAAAGCCATTTGCCCATTTTGAATAGTAATTAACAATATTCCTTCCTTAAATTCAAGAATATGGACAGTTTTCAATACCAGTTCTACATACGGCGAAATTTACATCACACTATACACTGTGGGAAAGTGACTTGTGCCGACTTTTCAAAATCAACATAGAAGACTGTAAGATATAATGTCAATCCCAACAAACGTTCGCAAACGTTCCTCCTAAAGTTCTACATAGCTTTCCATTGTTTTAGAAATTTGAAAAGCGAATATTACTGGGACGTAACAGTATGTACAGTTGAACAAAATGCTGAAGTTAATATGAAAATGATCCATCTTCAAAGTATCACTTTACACTGCACAGTAACTTCACATTTTCGGAACAAATAGAAACAACTACCATGTGAAAGTTTTACTTTCAAATAGCATTGAATTCTGTCCATCTACTAATTGAGCAATGGCCTCGTCTAGACTTTTCGGAATTTTCCGAAGATGTTTACGACGAACTCGATACACAGAATAATTTAATAGCTGTATATCTTTGTGAACTAAGTTACCAGTTACCTCACGTGTTGCCATCAACTTGTTGGGTCGCAGAAACAGCTCCTCCTCTGCTTTGGTCCTTATAACTTCCAGAAAGATTCCTTCATTTGTAATTGACTCATGATTATGCTCTAAAGGCGCAATGATCACTTTTGAATACGATATATCGTATTAATCACATTTTCTGTTGGTGCAGGAAAATTTAACTAGTGCACACTTTATCTCACCATGTTTACTTGGTTTAAAAATATTCACATTTAATACATACGTTGCCTCTTTATGTAGTTCAAATACGTTCTACATGCAAGTCTATTTTTGAAGCACATTTAATATGTTACAATGCATTCCCTGTTTGACTCTTCAATCTGTAAAGGGGCGTTGTCAACCTCTTCATATCCAACCGACCTAACAAAACACTGTGGGAAAGTGGTACCAACTTAGTAGTTTCGCAACAGCCCCAAACGATGTATCGACCTCTGACCCAACGCAGTGCGTTTTTCAGGTACCAAACAACTTGACCATTCCAAACGTTTCCTGACTAAAAGGCTGGATTATATGAAACGGGGTTAAAATATTAATAAGAAATTAATGTAACTCTTTGTTCACAAATTTAAAACTAGAAGCTGTGAATATATCCGATAAAATTGAAAGTATGCCTACAATACATGATTTAAAGGGAACAAAAAACATGCTCTATTTTTCGACCCTATTGGTTTCCATTGGTCCCTTTTGTGCATGATAATGGCCCCTAACATGACAATCGATGAATCTTGATTAAATAAAGTTAGTTCGGTGAATCTTGGATTATTTACCAATTTCCTTCGAGAATACATTACAGGTGATGTTTTTAAAAGCGATAAAACTCCTTTTAGCTACTATCAAAGACTTCTTTGCTGCTATAGACCAGCAGCTATACCTGGATTACTGGGCTGTAGTCCAGATTTGATTGCGTACAATTAATTAACTTATATCAAGATTTATTCCTGCTTAATTAATTGAATGTTATCTTAGTGTATTTCCATAGATTAATATTTTATAATACATTTATATAGAATGGTGTAGATTGTTCAAGAATCAGAAATCTCTGCTGTAAAGATCAAAACTATCATGTAACGCAATGAAGCGACTTCCTTGTGCCATGAGCAAGGCCATGCATTTAATAGTTAGGGAACCTTTCTTTTTATCTTCTTAAAATAAGTCCTTGAAAAATACTGTGATGAATAGCTTTCACCTTGGACAGCCATCCCTTAAAAAGAGAAATTTTTGCTCCCTTAAAATGTCTCTAGCTAATGTACAATGAATTAAGTCTAGCCAATAAATTCTCGTATTTCAAAATGTCTTTTCGAGAGACTTCTAGCAGCAAGAGATTAAGTCAATGCAGAAGGAAGCCTGTAACGCGTCTGAAATGTTCAAAAAAATTTGAAATCTCCTAGAAAGTCTATTAAAAGCATTTTTGAGGGCTTTTTACACTCAGTTTGCTTTGGGAGATGAGAGAATGCAGTTCATTTGGGGATACGAGACAGGAAGAATCGCTTCGGAGAGCTAGGAAACAATTCACTTCGGGAAGTAATATAGGGCAGTTCAATTTAGATTGTGAGAAATGTAACTTATGAAGTGGAACAGTAAAGCTGAATTTGCTTAGAAGACATCAATAGTGTAATCTTGTGATGCAATGCGAACGACTAAAAGTTTGTGAGTACAGCGTCAGGAAACATTTATAACTTTTCCATCCCCTTGCTAATGGTATGGAAGTGTCGCCATAGGAAAAGGAATAATAAAATGAACAGTGAAGTGTGAACAGTTTAGTCAATTGTGAAACTTCAATCTGCATCTTCCACAGTGCTTTCTTTAGCGGTCTTCCTCTCCCTTCCTCCCCTAGTACCTTTCCAGAAAAGCCTTGAAGTAATTTCAGCATCCCTGAGACCTTCGCGGCAGCAGGAGGGTTCAACGCAGACTTCTTTCGTGGCAGTGACATACGACATCAATAGTAAACATCACCTCCACTCCAACTCAAATCACTCGTTCCCAACTCGTCGCAACTGTAAGTCCCCATTCATGGTTACTTACTTAGGTTCAATTAAAGAAGTACATGTTTTTTCTATAATTTTCACTTATTCGCAAATTAATGGTACTTTTATAACTTAAATTTTATTAAACGCCTTGCATTCAAAATTAACTTTATTTATCAAAGTTTACCTTCAAAATCTACGCATATTGTAGCAAATTTGTTTATGTTATTAGATAGAAATATTGATTTTTTGAAGACAACAAAATCAGCAATTTCATTTTAAAACTTTTTTTTCAGTAAAAAACCGAGGCATTATAAAAAGTGAAATGCCAGTATTATGCTGGATGTTCCAGCTGCAGTATTCTTTGTGAAACAGTCATTAAACAGAATTATCATTTTCTTTCGGATATTTCTGGCTGTTTTTCTTGCAGCATCTGATACGCTTTGTCAAGTACCTCTGGATTAAACCAGTTGCAGCCCACAACAAGGAAGACTACTCCTTCTTAGGGTTCTTCCCTAAATGAATTACTATTTAACTCTAATCCCAAAACTCCCTCATATTGCCCAATTGCATGTGCTTGTGTTAACAGAATCTATTTTTACCATAAATCACAATACAATGGAGAAGCAGATTCTTTCTCTTTTGCCAAAGCAGTGAAGAAGAGATTTCAAATCGTGAAGTTTGTAATCCTCTCTTAATCCGGTGCAAATCTGATTACCTTGGATAATTCTCAAGTAGTTTTACGAGCATTAATAATCATCCGTACTAGGATGTCGTTTCACCTTCAACGTTCATTTGTTTAGAAAAAAAATTACACTGGACATCTGAAGAATTAAAACCTTCCCTAAAAATCTGTAAAAATTAAAACAGTAATATTCCTCAATATTTAGCACAACTCGACCAAAATTGTCAATGTAATAAGTGGTCAGGTTATATTTTAAAAGTACTCCGAACACCAAATATTCTGTACTGACAGTGTATTTTTAATTTCGTTTGTAATTTATAATTTAAACTTTCTCGCTTTTTATTGTACATGTTTTTCTTGTGATAATGTACAGAGCCTTAGTACATAAGCTTGGCCAGTAGCCGGCGACAAACACAGCGGGTAGCGAAAGCGCCAATCCCATGAAACTTGACTTTCCTATAAGTTACATTGTCGCAACAAAAGTTACAAAACTATAGTCACAATGCATATGTATCTAGTAATAGACACTATAGACTATACAACAATTTTCTCATCATATAAGGGGATTTCGTGTATCAGCTGAGACCTCTCTGTGCTCCATTATATGTTGGTTTGTCATGTAAAATATCATTTAAATGAAACCATCCATTGTTAGGGAAACATATGAAACGGGGATCAAGTATAGCATTATTAACACTCCACGTAATTCCAACTATAGAAATGTATTCGGCACTCACCACCGTGTGGCTACAACTGCTGGATAATAATCACTTAAATTGTTTCATTTTAACAGCTTTGTAGCTTTCAAGCAATGATTTGAAAAACTTGGGTTTGCTACATAAGTCGTCGAAGAGATTTTAAGGACTACGTTCTAATAGTTGTGCGATTTGGTATAGTTTCGCCTCACCAAGCACAAGTCAGTCTATCCGTTGCTTCTTTCGAGAATAGATCCGTTTGTCTAAATTGTTTACATGTAATAGACAGCTTCTTTGGAGACGGTACACCAAGGAATGTTATTGAAAACCATGTTTTTACTTCCTGCATGAATTTGTAATAATTATATGTATCGGATAAAAAATTACTTTTTTTAATATGCACCTCTGTTATAGCATTCAGAAAGTACTAATAATATAACTTAGAACACTTGTCAAAATTTTTGACAACCTGCCTTTACTCATTCTTATAATTGTTATGATCCTTCTCAAAGTAGGCCCCCATGAATGCAGTGTTTTTGCTAGTCCTCAAAGGCATGCTAGAAACCATTTTTGACTGGTTCTTCAAAAATGCCTCAGCAGCCTTCACCACTGCTTTTGAAGATGAAAAATGCCTCCCACGAAGGTGTTTCTTCAATTTGGGGAAAATAAAAACTCCAAGTAGGGCTAATGTTGTTGCTGAATATCTCACAAAATTTAATGTGAGATATTCACCCTTGGTATAGCCCAGATTTAGTTAAATATTATCATAAAGAAATTAAAATGCAAACGCTCGTTAAAGTTTTGAGCTTTTTGTAATCAACAGAGGGGAAAAATTAGAATAGTTACGGTCAGTTATTTTTTGAGATATTCGAGAAGACAGAAATGTTTCAAAGTAAAACAATGAGGCAAAATATTAAAAGCAATCATTGACATACTTTGTTCATAAATTGGTAATGCAAGACGAGTGGAAGAGGAAAAATTAAGAACTGGGTAGGAGATCCAGGGCTATATGTCAAAAATGTTTAAAATAGTATGGCTTAAAAGCAGGAGAAGTAAAAAAAGCATATAACCCTTCAACGCTCACACAAACGCTGTATGCTCACTCAATAAACACGTTTTATAGTTTTTAAAAATCATCTTAAAATAGAAATTTGCTGTTTTGATCAACGTAAAGTCTCAACATGAATTGGGTGTTCTGAAGATAGATTTTTGCACACAACTGGTTAGCATACCCTAATACTGCTTAATAATAAGCCAAGTGGTAGAGGTAAGGTATAGCTCGCTGCCGCCAGGCTTCCTTCCTGGCGCTACGGAGTTCCGTTCCGCCTGGATAATATGCCACCCGCTTCCTTCGCTAAAGCTTCCTTTCGTGTGGAACCTCACGCCAAGCTGGAGGAGTAGGGGGCAGTGTTGCAGGTACCCCAGTACTTTGTCTCTGTTTCCTACAGGCAACATCTTGGTCGAGGCGCCGCCATCATGGCTATTCTAGCTCACAAACCCTAGAATTCATCATCCACGTCATTGTCATCAGGAACTGGTTCTCTGTCTTTATTTATTAGCTTTTCTTTTCCTTGGGGTTGCATTGACAAACTTTCATGTTAGAGTTATGGGTTTATTTTCACCTTCGATTTTGGTTTTACCTGATTTTGTCGAAGCATAAACTACGAAACTTTAACTATCGATAATTATCCAACTTTCACACATCTTGTTCAGCTGACAGAAATTTGTTTTCTTCTGCAGAAAATTATTTTTATCCTGCGTCCGCAAATGAAAGCAAATCCTGCATAACTTCGATCAATAATGGCATGCACACTATATTTGCCTTACTCATAATGTGTTCAAAGTACAGTCTATCTGCATCTCACATTTCTCGCCTTTTGTAAAGGAATATACGTTCACTATACGTATTAAATTATACTTATATCTTAACAGTAAACGAAATAATTACCGATTCTCGTATTTTCAGTAAGTCTCTGTTACGAGTGACGCTACCTCAGACCAGCCCGCTCAGCTTTCGGTAATATATACAGAGTGTTTCAATATCTTAATCACGTTTCAAATAGCTTTCATTGGGCGGAAACAGTTGGTCGGGATAATCGCCAAAGCCTCTTTAATATTAACTTTAATAGCAGAAATATAAAGCACAAGGAATTAGACATTGATTGAGAAACATTTTCAATTTCATGTACGTACTGGTTTAAAATAATTTAACATTAGATTTTATTAAAATTCTTTCGTACTAATGGCATTTTCCAACGAAAATTATTTGCTTTTAACATATTTGGTTTCCGCCAAAGAGTTATATTGCAGGTCCATTACAGCTCTGGAACGGTCAGTCGCGCATTGCAGTTTTCCTTTACCTCTTGCTCTATGCATATATCACGAACCTACTGTGTATGCAGCTTTCAATTAAAAAATAAATATTTGTGAAGTGGTAATGTTGTCATTTGAGCCAAAGAGAAAAAACGAATCTGCAATGTTGGCGTAAAGTGATAGCGGCATTCAACGGTTTCTTCTTCATTTTTGTTCTTGTTAATGTTCTTCTCTCTCTTAGAAATAGGATATTCATGTGAATAGGTTGTAGAGACAGAATACACAATTTTAGTGAAATGTTAGCATTTAGAAGAAGTTATTGACATTTGTTGGCAGTATGTATGTTGTAGAACTTGCTGACTTGCACTTTATATTGGAAAAATGGCATAGAAATTAATATGTATTATCGATAACGATATCTAAAATGTCAAACAGCTCATATATATCATAATATGACAGCTAAGTCTCAGCCTAGGTGAAGATGTGTACTCCTGAATTTAAGGAAGAGGTTCTTCCGAGCTGCATGGATAGTTTTGCGCATGGTACAGAACTTAGGCGTTGACTGGGCATAGCAGGCAAACTTACACTTCTAAACAACACGATTGTGGACGCGGGCTTCTGATGTAAGATCCACGCATACATTCTGTATATTCGTACGTACTTCGTAAGAAAATGATTGCAAAATTAACTTCCATTGCACTTTGTCTATTTATATAAACGTTTCAATTGAACATAAATGTTCACTAATAAGGAATACTCTTGAGGTCAAAAAAAGTAAATAAAATTACACCAAAAATGATATGGATCATTTTCTTCCTCTAATGCAATGGTAATATTCGTTTTTCTCTTTTTTTTCTGTAAAACGCCTATGTTGACATTTGAAAACAAAAGTTTAAAGAGCGGATTTACATAAAAATAGTGCCAAAAATTTATACACACTTCAGGCAAATAAAAACTCTGTTAACAAAACTGAATTCTCGCAAACAGAAAATGGTGAGCACTAATCTTCTTAGACTTTTACAGTTACAACAGTTGCTCAAAATACCCACCATCGGCGTCAATACACTTCTGAGTACGTTGAACTACTGATTGAGCAACGTTTGCGAAAGTGTCCTCAGCGATTGCAGTACATGCCGTTTCAATTTGTTTCCGAAGTGCTGTCAGTGTAGCTGGTTTTCTACAGTATACAACATCCTTAAGAGTTCCCTATAGGTAGAAGGCCAAGGAAGTTAGATCCGGAGAACGCGGTGGAAACTCATTCGGACCTCTTCGTCCTATCCAGTGCCTAGGATAGTGCCTTGGATCCAGTGCGCGGGGCTTGTTGCTGTGCGAGGTCTCCCAGATCTGCTCTTGTGAACATTCCATACGGTACCATTAGTCTCAAATTTGTCTCGAATGCATAATACAAATGTTACTCGCGTTGGCGGTTCTGTTCTGTACATACGTCTTCATTGCCTTTGAATTTCAACAACATTCTCGGCTTTCCAATACCACTTCAAATTACTTACAGCTATTCAAAAGATAATCTTGGCTCCTTTTTGCTGTAGCAAGAATCGTAATTTGAGTCACATCTGTTTACAGAACATCATACGATAATCTTAGCTTCATTTATTCATTGTTGATTTATCTGTCACTTAGCAATGCTATCATAATGTATATGAGTCACATCTGTTTACAGAACATCATACTACAAATTACTGTTGTTTTTTGGTTCAACTTTGAAATATATAAAATAGATATCTACTGTGAAAGTGTGTATATATTTTTGGCACCTCGGAAATTATATATGAGAGCTGTTCGACAAGTTCGTGCAAAATAAAGGAAAACATGATTTTTTGAAGTAAAAAAAGTTTAAATTTCTCAACTTAGTCTCCTTTCCAATCTATACCCTTTATTCAAGCTATCTTCTTATTTATTTATTTATTCCATCCATAAGAGCAATTCTTCAGCCCTCCAAAATATGTATTTGTTTCGGTCATAACCTCTTCATTTGATGCAAATTTATTTACGCACTTCTAGGGAGTTAAATTCGGATGAATGGTTTCATGTCTTAAGTGCAATAATTTTGAGGCAACAATCGCTGGCGTGTTATCGTGGTGGAGCAAATCTATTACTTCGCCAAATGAGGGAGATTATTCTGATCGCGTTGTTTAATTGCTCCAGTAACTTAGCATAATATTTCCAGTAATAGTTTTGCCCTTTTCCAAAAAACCAACTTAAATTATGCCGTGGTAGTTCCAAAACAGAGTTGCCACCTTTCCTTCCGAGGGAACTGAATTTGGAGGGTTTCTCTGTAAACCACTATTTCGACTGCTCCTTTGTGTATGATCCATGTTTTGATCTACGAAATTCATTTGGATTCCTTTAAAACAGCTTAAAATCCATTTTTTAGTCAATTGTTAACAAACGCGACATCCACCTCACCGATAGGTTTTTAATTGTAAATAATTGTGGAAAATATAATCACCGACCTTCATAAATACCCATGGCTTCAGCAATATTTTAACACTTTCAGTCTCCGATCACCCAGCACCATGTTCTGGGTTTTTTTAACCATTTCGGGAGTCATTGCCTCGAAAGGACGTTCGAAATGATCCACATCGCTTGTGCTCGTCTGGCCACATGTAAACTCACACCTTATACTTGTACATCATTCCAATCAGGGTGCATGTTTTCTGTAACGTTTGTTCACTTTTTCATTGTATTTTACGGGCGTTGCCACTTTCAAAAAATAGCATTGAATTGTATATGAAATTCATGTTTTCTGATGTTGAACTATTGTATGCAAATTTATGCAGGACATGGTTGTCAAACATAGACTAAGTTTTGTAGCTGCTTAAATTTATGCCTTTACTTACAAAACAAAGGACATAGTAGTATACAGAAGATATTGTATGCATATAAATCATGTCGCTCTGTTATTGTATATACTGTGAATAAATTATACATTTTAGAAAACGTCATATCTTATACGTCAAAAGGACACGTGAACGTATTATAGAAGTGTGTAGAGCAGACCTTCATATAAAAGAGTTAGCAAATGTCGTCCAGGTAGATGTGAAGACAGTAAACCATTGGATTAGACGTTTCCAAGATCAAGAAGAAGGTCTTAAAACGAAACCGATAACGGAAGAAAACCACAACGGAGGAAGAAGATGTAGATCCTTTTAAACCTACAACCTTAATCCTGAAAGAACTATATTTTAATTGTAGCGTTGATGTAAAAAGATGTCTACATAACAATGGCATCTATCGAGGAAGGTGGTTGTGAAGGAAAACTTTACTCTAATCAAGGGATTTTGCCCTGTCTAGTTAAATATGTCAATGAAATTCAATTTAAGCTTCTGTAAATACATTTATAATGAAATTGACGCTTATCTGTTATTGCAATATGAATGATAACAGACCCATTGTATTGATTGTAACAATAATATACATAATAACGAAGCCGTGCTATAGGATGCAAATTGCAATTTTACTATATTAAAGTAGTATTCTTATTAACGTTATGAATTAAATGTATGAATAATTTTAAATTAATTCAAATATAATAAATAATAAATAAAAATACAACACAAAAATCGTAATTACATGTTGATAAAAGAATTAATCTCAGATGAAAAGCTCTGCACCTCGCCATTTTTCCTAAAGTAAAAACTCGGAAAACTATACAATATCATATAGCAATACGGCAATATGTCACTGTTCATTATTCTTCCGCAGTCACCGTATTTCCAAGGTAATGCTGAAAACCTACAATGCTATCACCTTTAGAGTTTGTTGCTTTCTGTTACTTCATTGTAAATAGTCAGTGAGAGATGTACAAAGATTAACTTATTGAACGCGTTCTACAAAAATGATGAAAACTCATCTTTCAGACCATGGCGCACCTTGCTTTTTGTTGCTGCATTTCAACTGGATTAATTATTAAATATAGAATAATTTTATCATATCATAGCACCTCATCGCACGGCATTCAGTACAAATACCTACACAATCTCGACTGACGTAGCGGCGTTTTACAGAAAATAGTAATAGTGAATAGTGAATAGTGAATTCATAGGTGAGTAAATTATCTATGACAGAATTTTGATGCGATTTTGGTCGAACCCAAGTGTGTTCCTGTAAGATCGAAATCTCTCTGCCAAAAAACGGCGTAGTATGAAATAATATGGAATCAACCTTTAATCTCAAACATATCTCCTCTTTATTTTACCTCCGTTACGAGGGTTGTACACTTAGAAGTGCCGCCATGTTGGAAACCGGATTAGTTAGACACTCTCATAATTATCCATAAGGAATAAATTACTTACTGGCCAAGTAATACGTATGAATAGATCATAGCTGTAAGGTTAAAAGTACCACATATACAATAGTTGCCAGTTTAATATTATTCCATGTATTGTAATTGCAAGTTTGCGTCTGTTCTTTGAATATGGATCTGATATTGACTTTAGGAAGATATGTGCGATTGTAGGGGGGAAGGCTGTTTTCCTGCAGGCATGCGGTCAGACCCGAGAGGTCGTTAAAGTTGACCTGAGAGAAATTGTTATGTGCTTTATAAACAAACTCACCTCCGGATGCTCCATGAAGGAATGGTAAAGTTGAGTTCTTCCTCAAGGAAACTCGTCTTTGTTTTATTAGGTTAGGGAAAAGTGTCATAAACAAGGGTGATGCAAACGCAGGAAAGTCCAGCGATAGCTTTTGAACAGATTAAAGAGAACTACCAGTAAGTGTTTGTATGTGTACGAGCGAGATAGTGCAACTTCAGTTTTATTAACTGATGAATCTTGTTAATTTTAAGTTTAGGCGTGACTTTACAGTGTAACGTCCATTCTCCAGGCGTTATTGGCAATTGTGGATAATTAATTGGTGTTAGTTATTACGAACACAGTTAGCTATCGCATTGGACAAATAATTTAAGTGCTAACTTAGTAAAGGAACATATTTCTAGAAAAAGTGACGCGATCATGCGAAAGTGACACACAACGCGCCTTAAATCCTTCACGGAGTGGGCGATTCTCCGTCCGATATTATGGACCGCGAACAATAAAGAAATGCTGATTGTCAACAACCATAAATCGATTGATTATACTGTCAATATCCTTATCATTTCCCGTTCCCTGTTATATCCAGATAACTAGAATTCTAACCGGAAGAATTTTGTCAGAGCTAGTCGGAGCAAACATAATCGGAGAAGGGAAGAAAATCAACAGCAACTCCTGAGGATCCAATTAATCAAAATACTTTCATAATCTCCTCTCTATCCTTACACATTATTAACACTCATTTTTTAAATACCGCTGCATCTTGCAACTGCTGTTTTGCTACAATTATTTCGTGAAGAAGGTCACCATTTGTCACTGGACCAATGCGGTCATCTAGTGGCAACAGCCTCAGGTGCCTCATTCAAATATGAACTGCCCCACATAAATTTGTAATTTACTTAATGACTTACCCTCGTGTCTCGTATGTCATCCATATTTAATTCCTGATATTTTCAGATATTTCTTCAAATAATATTCCAGCTTAAAAGACAAGTTTAAGACACAATTATGCCACATAGCATTCGTTGAAATTGCCCACATTAAAAAATATGTCTAAAACTTGTGAAAAATGATCCCAGAATTTTTAAAACGTCATGCATCTATCAGAAAACAGCGCAGTTGCCAGATTTGGTTCAAATTTTATCTATTACTCCATGTATGGATCCCAGCCTAAGATAATTTATTCCATTGCTGAACAAGCTAAAATGTCTTAAGTTTCTGGCCTTTACAAATATAATTTAAAGTGTATTATTTTTAATGTTTTCTTGCGTCATTGTTAACATATTTTTCTGTTCTAAGTTTATTATTTACATTTCTAGTTTCGTTCATCTGTATCTTTCATCAGCATTCTATTTTATTGCTCTGTGCATAAGAAATAACATTCAACGAAAGTGGTAAGAGGTTTATGAAGACGTATTGCCACATCATATTAAAATTAGCGGTTTAGTAAAGCGTTCTCCTGAATATAAGTAACAGCTTTTTTTCAAAGGATACAGAAATTTGAAGAATGGACAAAAAGTGACAAGAAGTATGGAAGATCGAAATTTCTGAAATTTCGCTAGAAATTAATGATGGTAAAGCATTTCAAAGTACGTGTAAAATTCCATAATAGACAATAAATGACTATGATAACTTAAAATCTTACTAAAGGTTTCGGAGATTTTCTCAGTAAAGTCTTAGGAACTGTAATGTACTGAGCGTGACACCAGTGGTAATAGGGACAGACGTAAAGAGAACACATGCATGTAGGAAGGAAAGTGCTAATTGCGGGAAGAGGCAGCTAGCGGAATCAACAGGTTACAGCGCAACAAGCGACTCATGTAGCTGAGCATGGACGGTCTCCTGTGGCAACCGACAGTGCAATGCAATCTTACCGCCTCTTGGAGAACTTGAAAGTTTCTTTAATAATGTTACATGTCTCTACAAAAGCCAACAAAGTTCCACTTTGAACTACACCCCCTAAATGCCTAAACAGATAGTAATTTAGCTATTGGATCTTTTTTCAGTATCGTTAATCAAAAAGTAATATCGTAAAAGGGTTCAGAGTTTTTTCCTGTTTCCTGGAGCTGTCAGTCCCTAAATGCTCTTTTCTTTTTATTTAAAATAGTCATTGTTTGAATCAGTGTATTCACTTATAAAGAAAGTTAAGAACTTCAAAATTAAATGTCTTTTTTCTTAGGTAGTATAGTTCAAATAATTCATATTGAATGTAAGAATATCAAAGTATGCTCCTAAATGTTTCTAAATTAAGTTGGCAGTATAAGAGATTCATAACAGAAGTTATTTACTCCAACTTTTAAAAAACTAGCAGTGTATGTCAAAATCTTAAGTAAGTTATATAGTATGAAATATACTCCATTTTTGGAGAAAATTTTTATTATGACTTCTATTCTTATGTTAGTTTAAAAAGCTGTTTTCAGATATAAGTTTACAACCTTCTTATTTAACCATTTAAGAAATATGTCGTTAAATATAATTTTGCATATTAATTTTGATTTGAAAGTAATCATAAATTGATTTTACTATACATTTCCTAGCTGTTGACTAGCCCGAGGAACATCTTGACGACAGTCCATTGTCTTAATGTCTTGGGGGAAAATATTTTGTTTATAGTTTATGTTATAATTAATACACTACAGTTTTGTGGGAAGGTATAAAAGCAGAAAGCAAACTTAATATGATATGTCGCACTCAATTGTTTCCTATGCCTGAATGAATCTTTCATTTATTTTCTTATTTTTGTTCTGCCTTCTTTATGTTTATCACATGTTTATATTATCATATACCAGTTTTTTTTATTTATTTATGGACGCTCTTTAACAGCTCAGGTCATCAGCGTCCCATTCAACTCAGGGCGTGAAACGGCCGACAAATTTTGCTCAGAGGCCTCTCTTTCAGGCTTGAGGCTCTTTTTCGTGCCGTAAATGTACGACACGGGACCCACGGCTTTACTTCCCTTCCGAAGGAAGCCGTACTTAGGATTTTTACACCCCGAAAAAATCCATCGGTCCTGGCCGGGTTCGAACCCACGATCTTGGGTTTAGGAGGCAAGTATGGTAACCACTACACCACCAGGACCGACCATACGAATTTAATGTGAAGTGGAGGTTCAAATATATTTGTTTTATCTTTTACAACATGCTTGCACGTCCTGTCCTTCACTTAAATATCCTTATCACACATGAACTAGAAGTACTTTGTCTATCCTAATTGCCTGTCCAATACCTACTATAACCTTCAGGTTACTAAATATATTTTATCAGTACTTTTATTGTATTCAGTTGGTTTTCGTATTGCTAGGTCTATTTCATGTGCACTGCATGAGTTCTTCATTATGAGCTGGTTAGGCTGTATTTAAACGAATTAACACAAAGTCGCCACTCTGTAGTAATGCAACCATTGTCGTCAAAATACAGCAAAACATGTCGCATTTTATTATTAAACTTTCGTAAAATTCTGACATGAAGTAAAAGAAATTTCGTATGTTTTACAAAAGTTAAAACTTCTTTGATTGCTTATCCTCCTCCGGTATTAGGATGTAACCTCCTGGAGCTTATCAATGTCCGAGTCAATCGCTTGAGGAGTAGCTAATTATCTCTGAACACACATAGAGTACAGAAGACAGGTCGATCCAATGTCAGGGCCTCTCAAAGATATCACAAACACAGAAAGAGGCATACACATAGACATGGACTAAAGATATATGATGAAATGGAAGATGAATCCGTATCAGAGAAATACTAACCCGGAATTTGCCATTTTCTGAAAAGGGATTCAAGAAAAACAAGGAAAGCTTAGTCAAGTTAACCAGCCCCAGGATTTGAACTTGGGACCTCCCGAATACGATTCCCAAGGTTAGGTGTGGATATAAATGATGACATTTTGGGATGCCACTCAAAAAAACTTAATTTTTTCCAGTCCGTCGCCTCTATAAAAATATATCTATATTTATTTTATGTTGGATGTTTTTCACGAGGGGCGTTGCGAAATTATTTACAAAAACCGCGCAATTTATAGGAACGTCTTTTCTTTGGGCGATGGACTAATAATAATGCATCCTACAGACGCTAGATGGCGGCTGTAAACAGAGTGTGTAGTGAAAGGATAGTGCTCGTTTGTTGTCAAGCAGAGAAAGACTTGGTAATATGGAACGAAACTATCAAGGACAAAGATGAACTGCATGGTTTTTATGGAATGAAGGCTTAAAAACTGCAGAAAATCATAGACATTTAACTATAGTATGTGGCACAAAATGTTCCTGAACAGAAGCTCGTTTACAACTGGGTTCATTGGGTTCTTCAGCGGCAGATAATCTGCACACAATATTAGCACCATTCCGTCAATATCGCTGTCCCCCAGAAACATTTGTTAAAAACCATTCTAAAATTGCCACATGTGATGTTTTCAGAATATAAGAGAAAACATTAGCAATGAAATCAGGAACCATTTGAGAGGCATTCAGAATGTGTATTCCCGATACACGATATGTTTATCAAAAGGATAGCTCCTTCTATAAAGTAAGATTATATACATGTTTTAGGAAGAAAAGCTAAATATGGGTGACATGCTTAGTAGCCGAGATGCAAAAATAAGCGAACAAATTTCATAACTAGTGGCCGGTGTAGAGAAATTGAAGTAATGAAAATAAAAACATAAAAAAACTGATGCAAAGCAGTGATTGAACATTATTGAAACTTGAGCATGTATCAACCCAATCTCATTCCAATCAGTGTAATAAACGAAACAACAATGCAAATAAAAAATAAATACTCTGAAGATGGATGCTACAACTTGTAGCCGAATTATGGGTGATGCCGCCGTAGATATTGACTAATTCCTAACTACCGCAATATCGTCGGCTAGTTCAGAGTTAGGTATTATAGCTGGATCTTTCATGTTGATACTTCTGGGGTGAAAGCAGTGTGATTTTAAATATAATAAAAGCACAATGATAGAAATCTATGGAGTTTATTAATGTTTTGTTATTACCACACAATATTACACTTTTCTGAGAATATTTAGATTCAGACTGAATACGAGACAGACGGGATAGAATTTATCTGTCCTGTCGTAACTCCTGTACTATTTTTCTATTTGGATATTAGTGCAAACTCGTAATTCCGGTCATTCACCACAAATAATAATTTTGTAATTTCTTCAACGAAATTCGCCACTTTTCTTTACGTATGTTAAAATGTAACTTCACCTTACAGAGTACGAATCACGATTTTTGCTAATGGAATTTATAACACAACTTCTCTCTACGGAATCCAACACGTAACTAACAAATTTTGAGATATAAACTCTCACTTATTACACTAGGATTGTAATAATGCTATTCCTACAATGCATTATATTTTCAACATACATACACTAAGCGATTGAAATTCGTTAATTTCTATTTAGTCGCAATAAAGCTGTCTGTTTCATGTTTCATTCTTGGTACACATTATTACTGTTGTTACGTTAATAATACAATTTTCTTTATCTGTAGTTAATCTTTTCATATTCTTGGCTATGTATATGTGGTTCTTGAACCGTTATATTTATATTATTAAGTATTGTCATTAAGACCAACAAACAAACATAAGACATACATTGTAATAGCCTTTATCTGATACATGAAATCTATACAAATGAGTTTACTAGATTTATGCGATTTAAAACGTATTACCAGCGAATATTAATTATTTGAGTTGAAGGTAAAAGCTCTTACCTAACATAAAAACATGTGCAAACGAACAGATTATCAATTAATGTTTTGGGCTTTAAATCGAATATTATGGCCTTTATCTTTATAATAACACACGCAAATGAACTTCTTAAACTGACATAAATAGCTATTACCATTAAATGTTTGTGGCTTTATATTGAGCGTTACAGTCTTTACGTAATATACAAACATGAGAAAATTTATTTATTAAACAACTGCTATCAGTGAGTATTTAGAGCCTAAAGTAGGATATTTTCCTTTTCAAATTTTACACCATAAGTATACGAGGTGGGATTGGTAAGTTCTTAGCCGAGGACGCTTCCTATCAACAGAACCGGAAGCGATTACCCAATTAACAACATTTTGGTGATTAGGAATGGGTGATATTAGTTTGTGAATTTTTAAAATGTTTTATTCATTGTGGTTTTGATTTCCTTGGTCCGAATATTTACTAAATGTGTATTCCTGTAGGGGTGAATGAATGAAATGGATTAATGATGACTCAGATGAACTCGGAGTTCTTGGCGCCTTAAAGCTATCTGGTATTCACTTTTTCAGGGTAAGGAAAAACTCCGAAATAAAGGTTACTCAGAAAGTTAGTACGTCAGAGAAGAATCTGAATTCTGTGAAAATTCAGCATCGTTTGGTGATAAATATTTAATTTTGAAAGGTTTCTCCGACGGAAAATATATGCAGGTATGGTGCATACATTAAAGGATCATACGCATGGGTTGCGGAGTTTAAGCGAGGAAGAACAGACCAGAGATGAATTAATGCTGAAAAACTCGTTTCTGTGTGCACTTCCGACAGTGTTGATCGTGCATGACATAATTTGTAGTATTGAGGAATTGTATTGAAACGTGTAGTAGATTTTGAACATCTCATATGGGTGCGTCTTTAGCATCGTACATTATTTCTCCACAGGTAAACACAAAGTTTATATACCACATTAACTTCCAAATCACCTTAAAATTAATTAACATAAATGGGACAGCATCATATTTATCATTACCTGTTTTAATGAAAAGGGCATAGCCTTCCTTGGCAATAGTTATAAATGAATGCATTTGTCTTGTCTTAAAGGAGTCAAAACATAATAACCTGCTCATACGATTCATTAAATCTCTGCTCAGCTCGCTCCAAAACCCACTCTATGTTCTTCCTAATCTTTCGTTGCTGCCACATATGATTGTAGATTAGAGAAAATTGCACAAGGAAAAGGTCCTTCCTAACCATAAATTTCGGTACGAAATGTTTAATACACACTAAACACTACACTGCACTTAAAAATGTGCATGGTATATCCTGTTTATCGATTCCTCCTTTAATTACTACTATTTATAAAATTTAAATGTGGCATTTTGCGGTGCCCTCGCATAATTAAGTCATGCGCAAGCAACCCATGCTGTACTAAACACTTCTAAACTGCCACGGGTGGCCGAGGACGTTATGGCACGAACTCGTGAGCTGGAGGTCTGGAGTTCCATTCCCATGAGGACCGGTCTCCCTGACTGAGGTTTATTTTTTTCAGGTTTTCCTCAGTCCTCATAAATGGTAAATGCCAGGGCGGTGCCCTAAATTTAGGCTGGAACGCTTCCTTCCTTTAAAAAATAAAATTCTTTCGCCATTTATCGTTTCATTTCATGTATCACCAGTGTCCACCGCCTGTGGTACCTCAGCAGTAAAAACATATTATAAAAAAAATTAAAAGGCTCATCATATCAATTCAAACCTCACTTCACACGTTCTTTCGGATCTTTCCTTTCTTTTCTAAACCTCATTATCACATACGATGGTAGATTACAGAAAGTTGCACAAGGAAAATTTTCGCACGAAACGTTTCATAGTTTACTCAAAATGTACACGATATGTTCTCTTTATTCACTCCTTTTTTAATTGCACAATTTAGGAAATGTAAATATGCTATTATGCGGTACGCTGCCATAATTAAAAGCAACCCATGTTGTACTAACACTAACACTTTCTACTAAACAAATTCCTAGTGTGATTTCACTAAATCAATATTGACTTAATAAAAAACAAAATAAGTAAATTTTACTAATTAACCAAGCTATGCAATTAAAAGCATGGACCAGATTTTCGACCATTTTGTCTACTATCGATACCTACGTTGGGGTCTGGTAAATATAGTCGGTCTTGATTTTTTTAGTTGTAACTATGAACGAAACATGGATCCATTTTTATTTAGAACCAGGTAAATCATTAATGGGGGTTCGTTATTGCGCATTACTCACCAAGTTTTAGAGAGAAATTGAAATAAACGCCTGGGAATGATAAGACAATGCATCCGCGCACAATTCCTTGATCGCAGTCAATTAAGTTGGCTTTATATTGGCCGATCATCCTCCCTATGCACCATATTTAGCCCTTCAGACTATCATCGGTTTCCAAAATACATTTAAAAAGCAGGGCATTTTCATGGATTGAAGCAGTAATACGTATCGCATATGAGTGATTTACAAAGTAAGGAAAAACTCATTTTAAGAGACTTAGAACGCCTTTTTGAACGTTGTGCTAAGTTTATAGACTTAGGTAATTATATTAATTAATTAAAATTTTGTTTTGAAATACAATTCCATTTTCTACGTTAGGCTAAGAACTTGTCAATAATTCTTGTAGTTGAGAGCAAGGGGTGGAAACAATTTATAAATTATATATAATTTTTTCAATAATTACGGTCGCTAGGAGAAGCATATGGTGGTTGCTTCCTCCTAACAGCCCCTGGAATTTAAATACAAAAAAAATGGAATACACAGTAAGCTGGGATCTAAACAAGGGTTCAAATATATGTGATTCACTTGACCAGGTACCCGCAGATGACGCGATAGGGTCATAGCAATCGAGTTGACAAGCATTTCTCTGAAATGCAATATGTTATTCAAGTGTTTTGTTTATTTTCTTGTTATCTAAAGTTTTTCCTTGCCACTTTGGGTCATATATATGGGAAGAATGGTCTCTCTCAGTCTTTAGCGTTTTTTCGTGTTCCGAAGGAATAACAAAACAAAGCCTTAAACCTATTTTCGTCACAAAAAGGCTATGAAAAATCCTGCTTCTCACCCCTCCGCTCTTGTGAGTCCGGCAAGCCCCTTTCTTAGCTAATGGTCATCCCAAGGGATTAGCCTTGATCCCTCCCCCGGTTCATGTTTTGATAGCTTCTTCAAGCCCTCTCATCCTGTTAGCACTCGTACTCGAGCTTTTTGAGTTGCAGCTGTTTCACCACTCACAAACACACACTCCTTGTAAGTGTGTTCTGCAAATAACACTCCAGGCTTCATTCACATTGAAAAATGTATGCTAGGGGTTCATTTCACACATTAAACAAGAGAGCACAGCTTTAAAACAGTTTAATAGAATGAGACCATTTCATTTTGTCATATGCCGATCCCTTACTTAATTATTATAAAAAAACAGCATTGCTATTTGCAACCGGAGATGAATGTATGTTTCCTACCTATTTCATGTTACCAATATTTAAGTATCATAGCACGCCCTTTCTACCCACCCATCAATTATAACTGAAAAATGTATTAATATAGACTTTACTGAAGCAATCAAGAAATATCTGAGCCCTATAATACACAAAATTTACTGTAATAGACTATCACAAATGAAATGGATATCTTATGAATGTTTCGATGCCAACAGCGGTGCTTATTTTTTAATTGCTTTATTTATTTGTCATGTTTTATTTATTTGTAAGTATACACTATATTCTACAACTCCATTTTTAGAAAGGTCATTTGAATGAACGCTATGTTAAATTTGTATAAATTATTTCTGTATTGTTTTGAAATTAATACTTATTTGAAGGCATATTTACAAAAATCAGCTCATTATTACTGGAGATATTTTTAATTCCAAATTGATAGTATTGTATGTCATACAAAGAACGACCATTACAACATCCTATGTTTTATCGACTAATACGATCCAGCCGAATTTTCGCTTGCAGTAGGCCACAGAAATAAAATAAGCAACCCAAAATTACTCGGCTAGGCTACTGAGAAGCACTTTTAAAAATAATTTTAAGACTTCTATAAGAAAAGAATTTAACATCTCTATATTAGAATGAAGAATTAACAAAAGGACATCGAAACTGTTTACTACATTACTAGGGAAATCACCCGGTTTTCGACTGTAGCGTGCATCTCTCTGCATGTTCGCAACAAATAGTAGTAACGTTACCACATTTCCATCATATGGACTTGAACGTTTGAGTTCAGCTTAGGAGAATGGAGCTCTGTCTGTGCAGACGATCTCTGGGTGTCTCTAATCAGATTTGACTATGTCTGAATGTTTGCCTATGATCAATTCCTGTTGTGAGAAATTGGCACAAAGGGATAAGAGCAATTGTTTTCAAAACGGTGCTGATAGTTTTTTCCGCTACTGGAATGAGTTTCTCGCCTCTGGTCCTGCTATGTAGGGTCAGGAGTACATTGGAAATTTAGGGTCACAGTAAATGCAGGGGCTTAAATCTAACTTCTTGTGGCCTCCTTCGCTGGTCTATCCATAGAATCAGTTCCCAATGTATCTATGCAAGCTTTTCCCTTTGTAACCTTCAGTAAGAGGGATTTTGGCTTGAGGAAAATCTTTTGAGACCTGGTTCTATTATAGTCTGCAATATGATTTCATGAGAACAACCGTATTCCATTCTTATTCAGGAAAACGAAGAGGTTGCAAATATTCCACAAGAAATTCGTCGTTTTTACCAAGGTTTTCCAAACCGTTAGCGGGATTTGGCTCACACAATTTCCTCTTCCCGATATCTACCTAGCAGCGGCGGCTCGTGCCTTTTACAAGTCGGGGAGCTGCTAGAAAAATTATGAAATGATTATATACATTGAGATATCACTCATATATCAGCTCCATGCGCCGCGATTTGCAGGAAGCAAATTCCTGAATAACTTTTTCATTGAAGTTCGGGATGTTTGTCACCATGCTCCTTTCCATTGAAAGCATTCCAAGGGCAGTCAATCTCTCCTCACTCATGGTGCTACGCAGTAGGTCTTGATTCTCTTCAAAGAAGAAAAACAGCGTTCTGGTTCCCTCGTAGTTTAGGTAGGGTCACAGCAACACCAATGAGCTTTGAAACTTCCGAAAATGAAGAATGTAATTTATGAGAAATCATAAATTGCATAGGACCTCCAACTTTTCTGAATTTTTCTCTCGAATACAGAACAGATGGTTCAATGTGTAGTTTTTCTTTGTCAAAAACAGGAAATAGTTAGTACATTAAATTATTTCTTGTTCAGGAAATGTTTTGCAGAAGTTGTATAAACTGCTTGGCAATAGAATAGTCGATACCTGGAGATTATTTGTAAACTGGAAGTGTGTTTTTAATTGAGTAAGAATAACATCGCACACTTCCTTGGCGGTTACAATTCTTGATTAGCTGTCGTTAACCTGGCGACGTTTATTTGAATTTTCAGATCTACTATGTTCTCGATTATCTTCAGTCGAATTCCTGATACCATAAATAATACTCTCAAAGTTAGAAATGTGGCATCGAACCTACATCTGTCACTCTATGTGTAGTTATTATAAAGTATGTCAACATGTGGCACAAATCTGTGAAAAAATGTGATCCAGAAAGATAATTCCTAATCCTGCAAATTTTTAAGAAGAAGAAATTCATGAGTTTCCGTCATGGTCATGTTGCTAGACGTTTCGGAGTTAATGAGAGTTTCAAAGCACTCAATTAAAGCGTCTTTCTTCTCGAAAAAAACTTTGACTGTTCTGGACTTCAAGTTCCATCTAATTGCGCCACCAGATGATATTCCATTTGCTACACAAGAATCCAAAACGGAACATCTCTGTGGTGATCGAGCAAAGAATGCTGGGATGGCATTTGAGTTCGCAAAAAATAGTACGGCTTTAATATTTTGCCTACAAGCTCTTTCCATTGTAAGATTTAATTGATGAGCAAAGCAGTGTAAGAAATGAGCATTGAGGTACACATTCTTAACCTTCAACTGCACTCAATTCATCGCTCCACTCATCACTGCAGCGCCAATGTTTGTCTGACCTATCAGTTTATCCTTTTCATTCTTGAAAATTTCAGCGAGCTGTGAAAAAATGCACTCAGCTATTTTCGTTGCATTTGGGCCAGAGTGTTCAGAGGAACCCCAGAATCTCTCAAGGATACCCTCGACTACCACAAGACTATCACTGTCTTAGCACAAGGATAAGTTGGAAACTGTCTGATATATCTGCTGTCTCGTTTGCCATGATAACCACACATTCGGCCTCGGCAAATTCAGCTAAAATATGTTTGCAGACCTGCAACATGCACTCTACCAGTTCATTTTTAATATTCTTGGATGTGCCTTTAAGGAGGAAGCGCTATCTAAATGAGATTTATACACTGAATCGAGTTCACTAGTATATTTTATTAATGACAAAACAATACAGGGGGTTTGCGAATTCTCAGATTCATCATGTCCTCTTAGTGTTAGTTCATTTGGGACACAAATTATGAAGTTTAAAATGTTGGAAAATGCTTCTCTGTTTTTGCAAACTTCATTATTTTGTCGCAAGTCTTTGTACTTACTTAAACCCACACAGACATCAACAGATCATAGAAGACCAAAACTAAGGACATTATTTACTTGCTTTTCAGATTTCATAAAGTTTTTTTTTAAAGTCGGGCGCTCCTTTATCAATTCAAGTCGTGTTTGAAGCGCCACCCGAAATACCAAAGAGAAGACACGGAAAACAGAAAAGCGCATTTTGAATTCACAGTCACAAAACCAATCAAACTTGTTATAAATATCACGATTAAAAGTTCAGTATATTGTTTATGTCTACTGGTGGTTCCTGAGAAATGTTTAACACAGGAGCCCACGTACATTTATATCGCACTTTTCATTCAGTATTAAACTACTAAATTTTAATTATTTTAAGAACTTCACACTGACAGTATTAGCATCTATTATTGTATTTGCCATCCACACAAAAACTATATTGAATTGAAATAATATTTAAGTCGCCTACCAGCGATCACTGAAAACATCATACCACGGTAACCAATGTGTTTCGTTTTTTAAGTTGTAACAATTACGAACCCGATGGATTGTATTCGCTTCAGTCCGGTCTGGCGGGTGTAATGCGTGATGGAGAGGAAGAAATGGAATCAAAAGCTTTGGTTGAAACAAATGCCAGTGGGACTGCCAGGTGCAGAGAGGGAAATAGGTAGACAATTATTGAAACAAGGAGCAAGGACATATAACGCTAGATAATATAGTTCGAGTCAAAGTAATATTTGCAGATTTAAATCCGCAAACATGAACTACGCTCTAACAAATGCAGCCTACCTTCTAAAATCGTCACTGCTGTCTATCCATCTTTTTATTGTTCTTCAATCGCACCCAAGGTATCTGCCGATCTGAGAGACGTTCCTGCAAAGCATAAGCTACAATTTCTTCTGGCTCAACAACGGTCAGTTCCTCACAAACCCGAAGAAAGACATGCTATTGGTCTTCTAGAGAATGTCGTAAGGAATGCTTCATATATAACAAACCGTCACACAGGAGCTGCGTGAACTAAGCCAATTCCTCACCGACTTGAATAACTTTTAACAAAAATGAATATAACATCAAAATTAGGCATTATTAATTAATGAAATAAAAGTTATGGTATTACAGTGTGGGATTGGGGGAACAAAATTAGAATTCTTGCATTCTATAAGCACCACAAAATATTACTTAGATTAAACCATAAGACTTTATACTATTGATATTTATTTATACTATTAATTAAATGAAATATATGACCCTGATAGATAAAGCTATACTAAGGGGTTATTTTTAAATGTTTATGAACTTAACCCTTGATATCTTTTCTTTCACTAAAATAGAGAAAAATAACAGAAAGTTTCGAGTTACATTGTGCATTTAAGAAGATGTTCATATGTTTACAAAAACATGTTACTAGTTAAAAAAAAAAAAAAAAAAAAACTTCGATGTACTAAGCAAATATACAGAATCAGCAATAAACAGTCGAAAGTTTCGTCGATTGAAATTTAATTTAAATGTCATTGTAGTAAAAACATGTAACGCAAAACCGCCACGGGTGGCCGAGGTCGTTAAGGCATGGACTCGTGAGCGGGATGTCTGCGGTTCGAATCCCGCCAGGACTGTCCTCCCATACTGGGGTTTTTTCCAGGTTTTCCTCAGTCTTCATAACTGGCAAATGCCAGGGAGGTACCTAAACTTAGGCCTGGAACGCTTCCTTCCTAAAAAAAAAAAAATACTTTCCCAGTATATCATCTCATGTATCATCAGTGTCCACCACCTGTGGTGCCTCAGTAGTAAAAACGGGCGTTAAACACTACTCAAAAAAAAATGTAACGCAAACATTTTCTGAAGATTATTACAGAGCGCAGTTACATATAAATATAATTCTCACACACATATTAGATTAATATTTCACATTTAATATCTTCACAACGATGTGCTTGTTAAATATAAAACATATGCAACATTATAAATACAGTTTATATGTTAAATTAGTTTTTCATTTTATTTTAAAACAATATAGAGAAAATTAACGCAAGAGATCTATTTAATATTCGGATTTTGAATATATTTTTACTCCTAATAGTGCAATTTCCATAACTTTAAGACACTATTTTCCTTATTTGTATATTCACTTTTTTTATGAAAAAATAAATATTAGTGTCGCTAGATCAATTTTTTAAATTATGATTTTCAGGTATCCCCTACTCCTAATTGCCCGATTTTCCTGATTTTCAGGAACTATTTTTTTTTATTTACATAATATATGTGCAGTTTTGTTGCAAAAAAGCAAATGGTGCTGGTAGAGTAATATTTAAATTTTGGTTTTCAGTTAAATCCCCACTCAATAATCTGATTTCACAGGTTTTCACAAACTATTTTCGTACATGATTTAATTGGTTATACCCGAGATTTTCTGTGAAAAAAAAAAAACAAATATTGGTGCTGCGAGAGCGATTTTTAAATTTTGGGGTGCTGCAAACCCCTCCCCTGCTAATAGTCCGATTTCACTGATTTTCAGGAACTTTTTTTTTTCTTTTTTCTTTATATGAGGAGATTCGTTGTGAAACAAATATTTATGCCGCTAGAGCGATTTTTAAATTGTAGGCAGCTCCTGTTATTGGTCCAATTTCACTGATTTTCAGAAACTTTTTTTTCTCACTTGATTTAAATGGTATATGCCGAGTTTTGTTGTGAAAAAAAGGCAAATATTGGTGCTACGAAAGCGATTTTTAAATTTTGGAGTGGTGCAAACCCCTCTCCAGTTAATAGTCCAATTTTACCGGTATTTAGAAACTCGTCCTTTTTTTTCTTTTTTTTTTTTTTCCTTTCTTTCGTTTTTTCGGTTTTTTTTATTTAAATGGTATATATCGAGTTTCTTGTAAAAAATTTAAAATCGCGACAGTCAGAGCTATTTTTAAATTTCGGCTTAAGCCCAAAAAGTTTTTTAGGTATAACCCCACTTCCAATTATCTAATAATTTACAATTATTTTTCTTATTGGATTTAAATGACATATGCCGAGTAGTGTTGTGAAAAAACAATTATTGGTGCTGTTAGAGCAATTTTTAAAAATTTGGTTTCAGATAACGATCCACTCCTAATGCTCCCATTTACCTAACTTTCAGAAATGAGCTTTCTTATTATATTTAAATGGCATATAGGGAATTTCGTTGCGAAAAATTATATATTAATGCCACAAGAGTAATTTTTAAATGTTGGGTTTCAGGTAAACTCTCCCTTCTAATAGTCTGATTTCACTAATTTTCAAAAACTATTTTTCCTACTGTATTTCAATGTCATATACCGAGCTTTTCTTAAAAACGTTTAAATTGCAGCCGCTAGAGCGATTTTTAAATTTCGCTTTAATCAGCAGTTGTTTTTCAGGTATATCCCCACTCCGATAGGCCCAATTGCCATAATTTTCAAAAACTACTTTCATTAATTTATTTTAAAGGTTTTTGCTGAGTTTCGTTGAGATAAAGGAAAAATTGCGGCCGCTCGAGTGATTTGTCAATTTTTTTTTATAAATTTCGCTTTAGGTTAATCCTCACCCCAAATATTCCAATCAATTTTGTTGGTTAACAAACTGGACAATTGTTTATTAATTAATGGTTATATGCCGAGTTTCATTGAGAAGAAACAAAAATTGCGACCGTTAGAGCCTTAAGGTACACACACACACATATATGTGTATGTGTGTGTGTGTGCGCGCGCGCGCGCGCGCACATAAAGGTTTTACGGGGAAGGCTGCAGTAGCTTCATTTCTTCGGAATTCGCTAAAAAGTTTAACAGGCTTGCGCAAATATTATAATTTGAAAGTAAAAATAAGAATTTTGAGGATCCATATATAAATTCTCGGTAATGTGCACTTTTCAGCGTTTACTGCATGGCTAATTGCTGGACCAGATTATGACTTTATAGATAAACACTAATTCATAGAGTTATTAACCTTACTTATGCTTTGATTACTGCAGTGTTAGTGGATTTTAAGTACTTTAAAGATTTTTAAAAATTTAGCAAAACAATATAAATAAAAACACGTAAAGCTTTTTAAATGAACTACAGACTACAATGCTCAATGAATTCCATTTCTTCGTTTGTATGGACTTAGCCTATTTATTTTCACCTTTTCTCTTTTACCTCGTGGTATTTTATTAACCAAGAGGGGTGGCTTAGGCGGCTACACTTGAGATTAGCATTCAAGAGGTCCCGAGTTTAATTCTCGTTCAGTAGACCATCCTGCCTTTTTTCTTCTTCTTCTCGTCGTCACTTAAGCAAACGCTGAAATGGATATTTGCATTCCAGAATGTTTCCCTCTTGCATTTAATTCCGTTGGTTCTGTTACGGGGTCGGAAGTATCAGGGCGGGGTGTGCTGCGGTTTGTAAAGGTTTCAGTCTAGTATGAAAGCGCACTTTCGGAGAGGCCTGAACTTCTTGAGGAGGGGCTCCACCAGAGTCGGAAAATTCTATCCGGAGGCACGTCAGTGCCTCCATCACGTGCGCGCATTCACCTCATCTATTTCTCCCGGAGGTATGCCCTCATTGGGGGCACGTATGTACAAGGTACCAGCCTTGAGCAAGACTCAAGGATAATCATATTACGTACAGATTTAATTGATCGTGTATCTTCAGTTCGTTTGTTGTTGATTTATTTATGGACGCTCTTTAACATCTCAGGTCATCAGCGTCCCATTCAAATCAGGGCGTTAAAAGGCCGACAAACTTTGCTTAGAGACCTATTCTTTCAGGTTTGAGGTTTTTATGCCGTAAATGTACGACATGGGACCCACGGCTTTACTTCCCTTCCGAAGGAAGCCATAGTTAGGATTTTTACGCCCGAAAAAATCCATCGCTCCTGGCCGGGTTCGAACCCGCGATCTTGGATTTAGAAGGCAAGTATGGTAACCACTACACCACCAGGCCCGACATCTTCAGTTCGGTCTACATGGACATTCTAATGACTTATTATTCCTTTAATGACATCTATTACATTACATTCTTGTATAATTGTTTCATTTTGTATTCCTCCATTCTCGTTTTTCCTGCTACGACCTCTGGTGTTTTCATTAGTTGCTTTGTTTTACTAATCTATACGCTAGTTTCTATTCCATATATCATTAATGGTCTAACCGCTGTTTTATATAATTTTATTTTACCATCCTGAAGTTTGTGATTCCTTTTGAACCCAGTATCTTACTTCAATAACAATCGTTGGTACATCCACTCCTAAATATATCAGATTCACCTGCTTGATAATTTTCATATTAGTGGTAATTTGGGTCTTATTGGTTTTTCTGATATTTGTGTGCATTTGGTCTTCCCAGTAAATACAATCATATTATATGCTTTTCGGTTATAACAAGTTAGTGAGCAGTCTTTGTTAAGTTCTTCTCCATTCTAGATATTAGGATTTCTTTTTCTTCATAAGCTATTATTTTACAGTTCTGTCTTTCACCCAGTAACAGCGTTACACACTATTAAAAAAACCAGTAAATCTAATAGTCTCACACTGTGTATAATTGTATCCATTGTTAGGCTAAATAGAGATTGGGAATCGATAACTGGTCCCCTTACAATATTTTATTTCGTCCGTTAATTTTCCATCTATACACACCATAGTAGTCTTGTTTTTATTCATTTCCTCCATTATTTTATCTGTTCCTTTTGGCACTTCTAGGACTTTTATGATATCCTTTAGTCTAATTCGAATCTAGAGAATTCGATGATTGTTTTAATTTTCATATTCTGCAACAAAGAAGGTTTAAAAGATGTGCAATTACTTATTCGGAAGATAATCTTTTAATAGATTCTGCATGAAAAGCTGAAAGAAAACATTTTCAGACTTTTCCAAACAGCTTTACAATGTACTACCCTAAATAAAAGCTCACAAAAACGTGTAATAAATAAGTGTACGGCGTTAACGTGATAAAACATTTGTGTTGCAATTATCCACTGGAATCAAAGTTAAATCTTTGCAACAGATTGTTAATTCTGAAAAATTTAGCACAAGCTGCCTGAATCTTCAACCATATTGTTTTCAGCAACTTATTATTTTCATTGGGCCTTAAATGGCGTCGATAAAAAAAATATCTACTTTTAATATTCTTAAATGGTAGTAGTTAGAAAAGTATTGAAACCTCTCTCTAGGAAATAGAGCCACACTTTTTCTCGTGTCTCGGTGTCAATCATAAGCTGGCGGTGGGGGCACACCAGAAGTAGATTAAGGATTAATATCTTTCCCTCTCTGGCTGCTACCCTAGCAATGACTGCACAACTTCACCCTCAAAGTAAACACAACACCTCGCTCGGTTTGTACATATATATATGTAGAATGCAGGCTGTTGCTAAAAGCAACGTTAGCAGGCTTTTGTGGTGGGGGATGCACAATTGTAAGCCCGCATACACAAGTTTGCTGAGCCGTGAAAGATCGGCAGATTTGAAGAGAAAAGACTGCCTCATCCCCATGCCCCCTTCCGTTACAGTTCTATTTTCAAAAACCACACAGCTGCCACATGGCTGACTGCAAAGAACCAAAGGGGCGATGTCCCTCCCTGTATGGAAAGGGAAGCCCGCCTGCAAGCAGTTTGAAACCTGAGGTAGCATTCTGCCGGACACGAAGACCAAGAAGCAAAAATGTCATATCCAGAAGAATTCAGTGTGATCTTATGCCAGAAAGTTTAAGTATAATAAATCCCACAGCTAATGAAGGTGTATAAATATTGGAATAATTTGTAAAGTATCTTCAATAACTTTTTATTAATTTATAATACCGGCTGCGAAATTAAAATTAATGCTGTGAATTACTAAGAGGTTTGGAAACACTGAATTAAATTTCTTTCGTGAATGGTGTTTAATATCCGTTTTTTACTACTGAGGTACCACAGGCGGTGGACATTTATGATACATGAAATGATAAATTGTGAAAGGATTTTTTAAGGAAGGAAATGTTCCAGGCCTAAGTTTAGGATACCTTCCCGGCATTTGCCATTTATGAGGACTGGGGAAAACCTGGAAAAAACCTTTGTCAGTAAGGACGGTCCTGGCGGGATTCGAACCCCAGACATCCCGCTCACGAGTCCGTTACCTTAACGACCTTAGCCACCCGTGGCGGTAAAATTTCCTTGCGTTAATGCCACTGTTCGGGTCATGTCATTCACCATATTTTCAATTTGACAGCACGCAACACGGGCCATAATCATACCCTAGGCTTTTTTTTTTTTTCAGAGTAACATAAGAAAAAAGGCATTTCTTGAATATATGTACCACATTTACAGTTTTTTTTTTTTACCTCCATCACTGCTCAGACACACATGAGAAACAAAATGACAACTTTTCCTTATTAAAAAAACTAGGTTGATTACTGTAGAAGTCTAAATGCAAAAAACTACATCTAAAATTATTACATTCCATTATTTATAGTTAGTTTGTGAGTGCTGTCAGGATATTATTTGAAGATAAATTCCCCGGTGATCGAGTTCCAAGTCTCAATCATATATTAGTAGTACTCACACACTTTAGATGAGATCAATTTAATTTCTCAAATAATTAAGAAGGTAAGGATAGTTTCATAAATGATACCGGGAATATGTAGAAATAAAGGCAGGCAGTTAAAAATGTCTTCGCGTGACATGAGTGAGCACAACAAATTATAATTACATTAGAATTTATTACAATACCAATTTAGTGTTCCTATCACCAATTCTGCTTTTGTTTCGCCTGCCTTTTCGCCGCCTCGATTGTAGTTGTGAGCAATGGTTTTCGGTCCATGTAGTTTCAGGTGCTGTCGGTCATCAGATAATTGGTTGATCTTATATTTTATTTGGGTTATTGCCTTATTTAAATGAAGTATACGAGCACAGCTCACGAACAAAATGTTTATGAATATATTTATGTTTTGAGATTAGCAATTTCGTAAGAAAAACGACATAGATGACATAGATCTTCTTATGACTTTTTCTTTGGCTCTACACTAGCCGGTTGCAATCTGCAGCCAAATTTGCGGGCGATTCCCTCTTTCGAACTCAAGTGTTCCGTTATTTTTTATGTTAATTGTTTTCCTGTGCCATTTCAAACATGCTCAACAAAAAATGTTTGCAGCTTGACTCTCAGTATAGGCTATCGCAGCAAATAAGCTGAAAAGTGATTATCTGAAACCTTACTAGGTTAAAATGTTCTCAGGGTCAATCTATTTCACACCAACCTGCTGTTCAGAAATTGAAAAAGGCGCAATGTTTTATGATGAAGAACGGCTTACACGTGGAGAAGAACATGAAAGTTTTCCACAAAATCAGGTGTTGCAGTTTTCTTGCAAGGTAGTCAACCAGTTAAAGTTTATCTTCAGGGCTACCTCTGGATGACACACCAACGTTAGTAATTTTGATAGTGAAATGTTCCATTGTACTTTCTTTTAATCGTTATGAATATTAAGAATAAATAATTTAATATTTTCAAAGTTAAGTCAAAGTGTAATCAAATATATCCAACGTTCAGAAAGGAGAACTCACCAATGTCTAAACTATGAAGTTGCAAAAGGCTAAGGTTGAACATAATCCAAAAGCAGCAGTGCACGCCAATGAGGCGCCGCTTTCTTCAGAAGACGCCATTGATCAACATTAAGGGTAAAGATTAGTCGGATCCTTGCCAAACGGTGTAGTACACACTTCTTGGCCAACGTTGGTCACCAGCCATGCGAGCAGGCACTCTGCCACAATCGGAAACATTTATTCCCTCGTTGGGCAAAGAATGGATCGGTCTCTCTCCTCCTGTCGAGGAGGGGGTAGCAGCAAAATCTATCGCTTCTCCGACCCTCCTTCTTCACGTCTTACTGCTCGAGAAAAGGAGGGTCTTAAAAATGCCAAGAGAAAAAGCATGTGTATATTCTTTGCGTTTATTTGAATTGCCTCTTCAAGGAATTAATTTCTAGGCGTTCGCTTAGCGTTCCCCTTACTTCTTAATGCAAATCAGTGGGAATAGAGATACGAAAGTGGGTTTGGTCCTCTGGAAGAAGGAGTTGAGATTGCGTAGATCTTCTCTTGCTGCAATATTTGCTTTCTGAGGTGGTCTTGTTCTTTCTACCCCCGTTCAAACTTTGGTGTCATCACTGAGCATCCGTTTGCTGGCAAATCTCCTTTCCCAGTAATTCCTCCGAAGACAGTCAAAATAAAAAGCTCGCAGCCAATGACAAACAAAACTAATGATAAATTTAATCTATTGTTATATTACATTATTGTTTATCTTACTCCCTTTTACAGAAAATGTCGCCATCATATGAACCTAATGCCTTCCAAAATATGGAAAAAAATAATAAAAACAGCCTTTTAAATGTTATAGTTCTGAAGTTTAAACGTAAAAAATTGTATAAATAGCATAAAAATCTTTGAAATGTTTAGGCACTCCTTGGTAATTGAAGGAAACTGTGCTCATCATGTGACGTCATAAGAGCGGAATTGTGTTGTGCTACACTGTACGTACACCTTTATAAATATTGAAGGCAGGACTTACTTTTGAATGAGTTTTCCCCTTCCATACCTAACCCCTTTCTAAAAGTAAAGATTGCCCCTGTAAAGTCAGAAACAACAATTTACTTAAATACAGCGAACATAACACGAAATATTTCATAATATCATATGCAATAGCTGTATACACAAATCGAAAGGCATGTTTGCGAGTCTGTTACCCTATAATCCAATTTGTTTATTATATTAACATATTGTTGGTTATTATTTATTATTTGTTTAGCCGAGAATTGAGAAGCTAGTTCCTCAGAAACAGAAACGAATATCAGAAAAGTATTTTAATTTGTAAATACTGAACATTTTTTTTAATAATGTTTAACGCTCGTTTTTACTACTGAGGCGCCACAGACGGAGAACACTGATGAAATGAGATGAAATTATATATTGGTAAAGGATGTTTTTAAGGAAGGAAACGTTCCAGGCTAAGTTTAGGGTACCTCCTCAGCATTTGTCCTTTATGAGGAATGAGGAAAACTTGGAAAAAACCTCAGTCAGGGAGGGTGGTCCTGGCGGGATTCGAACTCCATACCTTCCTCTCAGGAGTCCATGCCTTAACGACCTCGGTCACCGGTGCAGATCAACTTGTAAAGTTTCTACATATAAAAGAAATGCACGTTAACAAGACATGTTTTTACTTTGTAAATCTTCCCGCGACTAACACTTTGAGAATTAATGCTACAGATTGTGTCTTTCTTAAAACTTTATCTTACTCCACACTTTGGATAAGTAATGCATTTTATTATAATTTTAAAAACGTAACATTTTATAATATTTTCAAAGTTTTGAAATGAAGAGTACTGGGATTTCAAAACTGAATAACCGGTAATAGATTTCTTAAAAGACGCGGTGACAACCTAAAATTGAATGACTTTGCGATACGGCTGTTTCTATTCTTAAGAAAATTTAAAAAAAAATTGAAAGTGTTGACTAGATGGGAGATAGGGCAAAGAAGTTTCCTTTTAATTATTATTAAGGCGAAGAAATCTAAATAAGAGCAGTGCAAGCATATGTTTTGGCTTAAATGACATATTAAAATATTAAAATGTAAACAGGAATAAAAAATATGACGATATGATGTTTTGTTCAAAATGTGAGACATTCCACCAAATAATATGAAACTTTAAGATTACATCTTATGTCATTGAACTCAAATCGTATATATAACCATATTATTCTTTCTACTGGAGTGTAAGGATGTGGCTTTTCCTTTATTTAACCAAGCTTTAGCTACCGCTTGTACAATAGGAAATGGATATTAGTATTTCATTTATTTATTTTATTGCTCTGTAACTATATTCTGATTAGCTGACGATAGCATTTATTGTATATTTATTTAATCGCGCTCTTTTGTTACTTTCTGACACTTAGCATACTAAAGAATACTTAAAGGACTAGAGTATCCGTGGAAACGTGTTTATCTGAACGAGGTTTGCAACGGTGTAAGGAGGAATTAAATAGGATGTTCATTTATCACTAATTAAATTGAATGATTAAAAGGAAGTGGATTCTTAATTTATTGATTGTTCTGGTTTAATAGTCTGCGGTTTTTGATTTGGTATTTGAAAGGAATTGTTGTGGGTTTATTAGCGATGCGGGCCATTGTTAGCTGAACCGGCCGTCCTGGAGTTCCTCTCTGGTGTTGCCCCACTCGTAGGTTTGGTCCGTCGGTGAATGCTCCGGCTGATGTACTCTGAAATTACCACTTTCGGTTCCAATCGGTCATGGCGTTTCTCTTAAGAAAGTTTTGGAGCTTTTTATCGATTCTAGATCGAGAGGCGGAAAAGGATCATATGACTGAGCTAATTGACGAAACGTTGTGCAGATTAATATTGTAAAGTGAAATTACGCCAAGAGATATACTGTATACAACTGTAACTGCGTCGTCTTGCCGCGAAACTTTAGCTATGTGTCGAAACGAAATCTAAACAACAAGTAACTGAAGTATGCACAGCGAAATCTCAAGCCTGCACGGCGAAATCTAAACACTGACAAAGTAATGCGTCCCGAAAAATGGACACTTTATACGAATTATGAAATCGACTGTTTGGACGCCCATGCTACTGTTTGAATTTGACTGTAAAAAGCTTCTTGTAGCTTTCTTTTAAACCTGATCTTAATGTCCCAAAGTCTCTTCGATCGAACCTTCTGGAACACTTTCATCTGTCCTGTCCTCTAACTGGCTATAAGATTTAAACATATTGAAGTTTCTGGGAAAACTATGTAAAGCGAGGCTTCTGAATGGCTACTAGAATTTTCCTAACAATACTCCTTATTCGTCTAAAAACATATTTGGCGTAACCAGAGTTTGTATTTGTGGGATTATTAACTTTTTAAAAAGTCCTCTTAAAACCGGACGCTTCCGTTTTCACATTCACCCATATTAACAGCTTTGTTGGTTCCAAAGAACTCTATTCCTTAAAAAATCACAATATGCAGGGTCTCAATTCGATGTACAAAAGACACTCTTGTAAGCGGCACCAGGCTGGTGAAGGTACATGGCATTTCAGAATGACACCAACAATTTCCTTACAATTTTAATATTCCATATGACATACATTATGAAGACTTTTATACTATATACTGGTTAATCGGTCCATTGATTGCACGTTATATACACTTGTTAAACCAGTTTCTTAACCTCATATTATTTGTTTATTTATTCTGGCAGAGCTACGGTCCTTAGGTCTCGTCTTCTCCTGTTCCAATCTTACACATTCTTGTTAAACCAGTTTCTTAATTTCACGTTATATACATTTGACAAACCAGTCATTACTGTCAGTGAATCAGGAGCTGTTTACATAAAAGAAAACATATATAAAATACCAAAATTATTTGCAATAAACGTTTCTAATGGCAATCACTACGGGCTTTGGTATATTTGTATGTTACTCTGTATGTATGTATGTATGTATGTATGTATGTATGTATGTATGTATGTATGTATGTATGTACGTATGTATGTATGTATGTATGTATGTACATACGTATGTATGTATGTATGTATGTATGTATTCTCATCCCTTTTAGTATAGCAATTGGTGGCTAAAAACACATATTGAGGTAAACTTGATACAAAATTAAGTTAATAACATAAAAGTTATTAAAGTTTTACTGATAATCGTGTTTGAAAATTAAAATAATAAATAGTTTGTTATCAAACTTTTAGAATTTTTTTTCAAAAATATCCCTTCTGCCATGAAATTATTTGCAAATGGGAGACAAAAATCGACAACACAATGAAGTAGATAATAAACAACTGCCGAAACACACCAACAGTTAACTGATACAACACTTTACAACATTTAAGCCCAGTAACTGCAAAAGTAAAATGTATAATTTCTCTCGAGAAAGTTAATAAGAAAACCTTTTAACATTTACAATAAATATCTAAAATAATCCCCAAATCTACAACAAACCCGGGTCACCAATGTAAGCTAGAAATAATATAATTGTTAGAAAAAGTCGAAACAAATCCCATTCCCCGGGAACTTCTTACGTAACGTATATCACTCCGGCAGTTCAGAGGAGAAGAATTATTCACTGTTCCCGACCGTTGATGACAAGACGTATGTTAGTCAGTATACTTGAGATCTTTTCATCATGCTCGCGTGACAGTAACAAGAAAAGAGCTGAACACTGAAACATCGATTAGTGGCGCTTTTTGTGCATCAATTGTTATTACAACCTCACCAACGAGGATAAGCACATTCTGCTAATTGCCTCCTGCCTGGTTTAACTTGTAGATACGCTGTTTACACTGCCCACCTTTCACTTTTACACATTTTATTGCTCTGAATTTACACTTTAAATGACATCACTCATACATTGGCGTATCTGCAACGATGCCTGCGACAGTTCCGAGAGTATGGTGCCATGAATCAGGGTTGCAGCGGGAATTAAAATATGTCGGTTGTTAATTAATGAGTTGGAGGAAGAGGAAGGTTTGGTTAATTAATGACTTTGATTTATCAATTTGTGGAGGTTCGATTCTCAGGGACGATATTATGCTTCTTTTCTTCCTCTCCCGACGATTTCCCGTACACTTACAGTTGCGTCGAATAGTTCTTCTTTCTTTGTTGGAATTTTTATGATCCGGAGACCATAGAGGTAGGGGTTAGGGAGATTAACAAGGGGATTAATAAGATTTATCGTATTATAGATGAAACACGATTTATTGTCAAAGTCTATTTCACTTAAATGGGCCACCGTTATTCCTTGGAGAATATCTTGTGCTATTAATGACACTTTCCACTACTATTAGACTCTCTTAATCAGATCAGATCAGAATCAGCGATATTAAATCTCTTAATTAGTTCATCAACAATATTTCACACATGAAGGGTTTTCATACTCAATACTAGTCTTTAGGGAATATTAATGTTCACTATTGATACTGATAGCAAAGATACTGATGTCCTCGCACCCTAGATAATAACCCTCTTAGTAAAAGTGCTCCAATGACTGATAACTATCCAATTCTAGTAGAATTGATATAATGACACAATGATGGAAAATTGATACCTCCGACACTGCTTACTGTTATCTAAAAAAAAACATTACAACTGATGCAACGCTACCCTGAATGAGTGCCGACAGATTGCTGATTCCCCCAGAGCCCCAAGATAAGAAGCTTAAATAAACTTTGAAGTCAGCAAGCCTCCCAAAGTTATCTTTTCTTTCAAAATATGACTTTGGAAAAAATATAGAACATCTTTTCACATTAGTATACCTATTGGATAATGAATTCATTTAATATCTTCTCGTCTTTCTTATTGGCCATTATGACTGCGTGTCAATATCAAGTGACACAGTTAGCTCCTGCTTCCAAAGAGTATCGGCCTTGTCTCTTTATCCCCCATCTGGCATAGTTTATTACGTTTACCTTCGCCTAATATAATCAAAGCTAAACTCTCTGACTGTGAACAAAAGAAAAATCTCCTATTATGACCCTGCTTTACAATTCTCCAAGTACTAGCGGTCCGTTTCCTGTTTGCTTGGGGCCATCTATACAAATATTGTTACATAATAGGTTTCTCTGTTTCCTCTCCTGGTCAAGTATATGCCAGACACTAGGGTGTTTCCACTCTGGTAAGAAAATAACATGTTCACACACGTACAGGAAGTGAATATAATACTACAATCATGATTACCTCTAACTTACATAAGGTTAATTAAAATTACCTTGCATAATACACGTGGAGATGGAAGGTAATAGTTCCCGTCTTACATGTCCCATCATAAGATTTCTTAATTCGAAGAATAAAAACTTTTAGAAGGTCTGCATCGCTGAAACTTAGAGGTGCATTGACATAAATGTAAATTTATTCGTTTGTGTACAAACATCACTCTTATGTTCTATCAGACTTTGATTGTTTTAATATTATCAACCATTGAATTTGTCTTTTATTGTCTTTGGACTTTACACGATAATTATATCCATAACTTTCTTTAACTTCTTAATTATTTCGATAGTACAACTCATTCTTCCTAATCACTAGTGAGCTTCTTAAGTTTGTCACTCACTACTATTCACTTTATACATCGTTTTATTCAGTCACTATTTTTTCACATTATAACACGACCTATTAATTTCACCTCTTGATTTTAAATTTACCAGATAGGTAGTAACACTTAATTCTTAGTGTAACTTACCCCAAGATACATGGGGATTTTCTACTTGAAATTACTATGCAAATGCTCGTATTTTGGATATAACTTTGTCTAAACATCATCTAAATGTATAAAGTTAGCTATTAAAGGAGTTTCAATTATTTATTCAAAGTTGAATGGCCGAAATTTTAATTTACAATTTAATGTTCTCTATGCAAACCATTAACAAAAATGCACAGGTCATAAAAAAGTTCAATCAATCACTATCATTGCTTGTAAATCTTGGGGAATTAGCTTATATTTATCACTAACTTACTGTGGCATATTCTTAAGATGTTAGTACACCTTTAACACTCTTCCCGAGTTTACTATTTCCTCGTTACCTTACAAGTTCTGCTAAAAATTGGAATGATTCCTCTCCATTCTTTCGCCGACATTTCTCAATGAATATTACTTCTATTTAATCTCGGGACCTCTTTATTTTATAAACTTAACTTTTTTCCTCCCTTTGTTTTTACTCTTTTAACGTCGCTTTTATTTTTCTCTTATAATTCGGAGCCTATCTTTTATCTAGTTTGCTTTACATGTAATAGCATTGCCTGCTCCTACAACATTGTTCCCATTTTCAATTTTATCCATAGTTTAGCTTAATTTGCTCGGGTAGCTTTATTCCTAATCTTATAGTTTTCGTCCTTTATAATCCTATTCCTATAATCTACAGTTTGTCAATAAGATTTTCCTATTCTTATATGCGAACATTTTAATTTACATGTTAATGTGAACATGTTACTTTATTCCTTTCTAATGACAAATTTTTCCTTCTACGAGTTTCCCCTACGTACCCAAGTTTCTGAAACTTTCGTAGCTGTGACCAGTTTGTTCGTACTCTCTATCTATGCGGACATGGATCGTCCTGGAAATCCATCTTTCGGGTGTTTATCTCTATCCTTCCGGTCGGAACCAGCATCACTTTGGTCATATTGTTTATGGCGCTCAAACTGTCTTTCATCAATCTGTCGTCCCAGTGGTATGTCGGCTGAGGTCCTATTGCATTTTCTGTTGGGCCAGTGTCTATGCAAGCGGGGTTTCGCCAGGTCACCATCTATTCTGGAGGTTGTGTTCCTGAAGGTTTGCGTGGTCTCGGTCGGATCTGGTACTCTCTGCCCTTTCTTTCTCCTAATTTGGTCTGAGTGACATTCAATTGGGATCTTCTATAGAGGAAATTTCTATAGATATACCGAAACTTCGCGTATAAAATGCCACTGACCAATAGTCGTACTTATCGCTGCGTGATCTGAATTTCTATTCAAAGTCTTCTTTGTAACTTTTACATTTTGATTCTTCGCCGACGGTTATCATTCCTTGGACTTGCATTTCAGACGGAATTGTCATCTCGAATATTACTGGCTTGGTCACCACTAACGTCTTATCAACTTGCCTTCCTAACGCTATACATTCCTTATTTATTAACTCTGGTTCTATCTCCATCTCGCTTCCTGTACCAGTGCGTATTTCACCAAATGTATATTCCTCCGTCAATTTAATTGTTTTGTTGTACATTCTCTCCATCCTTTCCATGCTTTAATCAATTTGCCGCCCTATTCTGTTCCCAAATTGTTCAAGTTGCATCTCTTCGCATTTTCTTAGCTTTTCTTCAAACTCGAGGGAAACCATCCTTCATCAACGTTAAAATTGTCACCCTAAACTAAATCTTTTGAATTGTTATCTCCGACGTTTACCACTCTTAATACCTCATTCATGTTTTCACATTGTCCTGCCTTGATAATATTTCTATTACCCTAATATCTTTGTGGTCGTCTGTCAGGCACCCAGAGAGCACCAAAGTTACGAAACTGCAATATATCACACACAATATCGTACACCGCACTGTATGAAATGTTATACTACTGAGATAAGATTGCAGTTGGATCCGCCGGTCATTCAGAATTGCCGTAACATTCTGCAAGATTGCAGCTATTACCGGAACGTGGCGAATCACAAAGGTTATCACGGCCGTCTTCGAAGAATGCACACCACATTGCTACGGTCCCCATAATCGTCCCCATAGAAGCCACCATATCCCTGTGAATTTCACTCGGGTTAAGCCCTTTAGCTCATAAAAATCGCACTACCTACCTGTTCTTCACAAGAGGTGGACATTAATATGCGCGCCATCTTTGTTGCATAGTTCACGCTTCTCTCGCTAGAGCTACACATGAGAACAAAAAGCGTCTGTAGTAAATGCTTCAAACTACTCGTATATCTTGGTGAAATTTCCACATCCCAGCCGCAATACCAAATCAGGAAAGATTATTGTGCATTACTTTCCGATCCACCCTCGTAAATAGGCAAATATAGGATGAATTTGTTTAAAATCATAAAACAAAACATGTAAAAATGGGATGGATTTCAATGGATGCTCCGAAAAATTAACGATTGACATATCATTTTATCTTTAAACCATGACAACTAAAACTTTATGTTCACATTAGACTGAATATCAGCGCAGGCAGCAAGGCGTTAATGTTGTCAACATGACGGAACAAACATTTCCTTACAGTCATCTTGCATATATGAAAATGTACATGTCACTAGAAATAGCTCTGACATTGGTATATTTTATCATAAATATATATAAATATATTGTATATTATGTCGAAGTAGAGCTATTTCTAATGGCATTGCTTTCACAATGGTGTATTTTATCAAATACATACATCTCGAAACAAAGCTATTTCTAATGATAGTACATTTTCAAAAACGTAAGATGACCGTGAGGAAATGTTTGTTTCGTCAGTTTGGTTATATAAATGCCTTGCTGCCTGGGTCGATATTCTCTGCTGTCGACATAAAGTTTTAGTTTATGTCATGGTTTAAAGAGGAAATTGTAATGCAAGTACTAAGTTTTCGGAACATCCATTGAAATTCATTCCATTTTAAACTTTTTTTTTTTTACTGATTTTAAACAAATTCACCCTATATTTGCCTATTTAGCGTTTTTCGCCTGTTTCTTAAGAATTGTGCTTATATTTCTCAATATAAGCCGAATACAACCTTTTTCAACCATTTGCTAATAAATTCTGCATATATTTTCCATATGTTGATCTTTTTCTTCCAGTTTGGGAAGAACTTCTACCTACCTGTGATTATTTCGCAATATTTCCTACCGTTTCCAAAGAAATTCTGCATAACAGCAAATTTTATCCAATGTTTTTCAGTTTATATAAAACGGTCACCGTCTTGGCCTATTTTAGATTTTCAGGTGTTTCCTTAGTAAATATGATTATTTTACTTAATTTATGACATTTCATGCTGTTTCATAAGATATTCTAATAGTCTTTGCCCATTATTGTTTTCTTTCCAGCGTTTAAAAAAAAACTGTGCTTATATTTGCCTATTTCAGCCTTTTCCCTCCTTTCCTCAGTTTTCTGCTTATTTGAGCCTTTTTCAGGTTTTTGCAAAATAATTTTACCTCTCTTAGAACGTCTGCCCGTCTGTGATTATTATAGAATATTTCCTGCCGTTTTCAATCAAATTCTGCCCAGCAAGATATTTTAGCCTATATTTTTGGCTGTTTATATAAAACTATCACTATATTTGCCTATTTTAGCATTTTTAGACCCGTTCCTCAGTAATTATGATTATTTTTACTTAATTTGTCACATTCTCTGCTGTTTCCTAAGACATTCTTAACGTCTTTGCTTATTATTGCATTTCTTTCTGTTTAAAAAGTTGTATTTACATATTCTTATTTTAGTCCCTTTCCCCCATTTCCTCATTTTTGTGGCAATTTCAATTTTTTTCATATGTTTGCAAGATCATTTTGCTTATCTTAGTTTATTCTTACAATTTACACAGCCTGTTAGACCTCCCTGTCAGTTCTGTAAGAAGTTATTCTCATCTTTGCCTGTTTTGTTTTCTGATTTTAAACAAATTCACCCTATATTTTACTATTTTCCACCGGTTTTCTCTGTAAATCAGCACTTTTTAACCCATTATATCGTCTTTCACAAGTTTCTTAACAAATTATGCCTATATATTGTCTTATTTCAGCCTTTTTCAACGGTTTGCTAATACATTATGGTTATAATTGCTTATGCTGATCTTTTTCTTAGAGTTTGCGAAGAACTTTTGTCTACCTTGAATAATTTCAATACATGTCCTACTGTTTCTTACAAAATTCTGCCTAAGAGCATATTTCAGTCAATATTTTTTGCATGCTCACTATTTTTATATATTTTAGCCATTTCGCCGCTTTTTCTCAGTTTTTCTCCTTATTAGAATCTTTTTCACGAGTTTGCAAAATCATTTTGCCTATCTTAGCTTTTTCATACAATTTATATAGCCTATTAGATCTCTTAGCTACCTTGTCAGTTCCGTAAGAAATTCTTTCCATCTTTGTCCATTTAGTTTTCAGATTTAAAACAAACTCAGTGCCACCATTTCCTCAGTAATTCAGCCTATTTTATCTATTACAGCCTTCTGAAACGAGTAGGTAATAAATTCTACGTAGATCTTTTTCTTACAGTTAGCGAAAATCATGTGCAATTTTAATGCAGCAGACTTTTTTCGGTGCATCTTGTCGTGTATTATTGGGGGACATCATTTATTTTTTATTTTTTCGGTTCTCCGTAGAGTGTATCATGACAATTTCAATGGGACAGTAGATTCCGAAACAATTAAGCTTTAAGACAGATATCGAGCCGGTGTGCTACAGAATGAAATATAAAACCTACTAGTTATAAACATTTTTATTTTCGAACTGATAAGATTGAAGAAGAAATGAACAAATTGTTTAAGAAACTTATTACGGCAAACATCGACTAAGATAAATGGTAAGAAATCGCAGCTAAGTTTTTAAATTATTTCCTTTATATACAGCCGTTTTCAAGTATAAATTGACATTACAAGACTTTTAACATCAGGTATATTATGTAAATATTGTTTTATACCAATATCATCATTCACTGTTAGAAATTTTGTAAATTTTGACTGTTTAGTTGAAGTGCGTAAAAGTGAAAATTATGAACAATTGTGTTTTCTAATTATTTACAATACACACCGTACTTAAAATAATGCATTAAATGATTTACCAGCTCCAACCAATATTTCATCATGATGAAATATTAAATGTTCATATTCAAGCTTTGAGCATTAGAGAATGTTAATACATCTATATGCTAACCACACTTTCCTCGTAAACCCAAGATTGCGGGGTTCAATCTCGGACAGAGTCGATGGCTTTTTTCGGGAGTAAAAATTTGAAGTAAAATTTCCTTCGGAAGGGAAGTAAAGCCGTGGACCCTGTCTGGTAGATTTACGGTACGAAAAAGAAACTCAAACCTGAGAAAAATGTAAATAATAATAATAATAATAATAATAATAATAATAATAATAAATGAAATAATGTTCTTTCACGCTGATATTTGCTGTGCGATTGCATATTGCTGAAGATCGGTAAGGAAATAAATTTCTGTCATTTTGTAAAATCAAGTTTGTGATTAATATGTTTTATAATTATATGTATAAAGTTCCTGCCTTTTTAATTTATATGTTCAATAAAATAGCCCTGATTTAGCGTATTTTTACCTTGGGATCGCCTGCTGCCTGCTGGATACGCACTGCAGTAGGGTGCGCTATTGAGGGGTACGAATTTCTTTGCGCTATATCAGCCAAAAGAAGAATTATACAGATGAATGTTTTTATGACCTTTATCATTGTTGTGAGGCAAGTCTCTGTACAGCAAAGTATTGTTCCAGCCGAAACTCTTCCCTTGATAGAAGATTTGTTCTTTTACAGTTCTATTTCGATTCTCGTATACTTGCTAATGCTATCTTAAGGGATGTTACGAGGAAAGTAAAGTTCGGTTTTGGTGAATGTGGTTAATTTTTTCCGGCAACTTTAGGCTATTTCCAAGTATATGGCGCAGGACTCTATGTATACCGATTGATGGAAAGGTTACAAAACTGAAGATTTGGATACAGTAGATTTTGAGCGTTTCACAATGTATAATCCTTATGTTGATCAAAATTTGTATTTGTAGGCACAAGCACTTGAAACCATGCATGGGGCAAGGGAAGGAAATTAAGTGAGGGAACATTTTAATATATTTAACTGAATATTTATGGCATATATCTGATTAAGAGCAAGATCTGTTTATTTACTTGTTGAAATTTTTCGTTTGGACATTTCCTCCATCGGAGTGACGCCATTAATGGCGAATTATGGTTTTGCACGTGATATGGATTTGGTTCATTTCACTCCCCAGCATTTATAACCAGTTAACTGCAATGTATACCCTGAGTTAATTGAACAACTTGATTATTTTGTTTTAGTCAGTAATTAAAATAAGCAACTTTAGTACATCTAGGCTATTTCGGATTGTTACAAGCTCAAGTTTGTTGCCATACTTAGTAAACATTTATTTACAAACTATTAAGATAACAAATTTCACGCATTTTTTTGACTTTCTGAAAAATTTTAAATTACATTACACTTGTCAAGCCGGGGATATGCTCAATTTTCTTTATAAGAGCACTTGTCTCCATTTTCACCAGAATGGCCTGTATGCGATTACTTAGCCTGAATGACTTTACGTATATTTCTTCCCCCACCACCCTCCTCTCCTCTCCGTCGAGTTCCTTTTATTTATAGGGTCTTTAGCAAAGAACAAGGAGTGGAATTTGTTTCGGGAGCCCATATATATTATCCCCTCTTGTCCTTTTAAAGATGTTTCTGTAGTCTAGTTTCTTTCGCCATGTTTAATTATGTTTATTGTGCCTTTAGGGACGCATACGTGCTGGTCCGATCGTTAAAGCTTTACGTCCCGGCTTCTCCGTGCATAAAAAATGGTTTCATTTGCATTTTTCATACAAATAAGGTAACGTCATAACTTTATGCAAGCGCAGAAATACGGTAATGGGAACCACTCGGTCAAGGAATCCTGCCTCTTGTCTCCCGCATACTAAAGATGCCCAGAAACATACAAATAATATTTATACACAATAAAACGTGTTCGAGATGCATGAATGTGGAATACTTTCCCCATTTTCCTTGTTTTTGGTTCAAGAGTGAAAGTTGATTATTATATTTCTTAGTTTTCATAAATATTTGAAACATAGTGTGTTTTGTGCAGTGAAATTCTGTGAAATTTATAAATATAAAATACATTAAGATGTTCATATTTTTGGATTTTGTTTATTTACTGTTCTTTTTTATTTTGTTTATTTATTGTTCTTTAACATCTCAGGTTATCAGCGTCCCATTCAATTCAGGGCGTGAAACGGCCGACAAATTTTGCTTAGAGACCTCTTCTTTCAGGTTTGAGGTTTTTATGCCGTAAATGTACGACATGGGACCCACGGCTTTACTTCCCTTCCGAAGGAAGCCATACTTAGGATTTTTAGGCCCGAAAAAATCCATCGGTCCTGGCCGGGTTCGAACCCGCGATCTTAGGTTTAGGAGGTAAGTATGGTAACCACTACATCACCAGGACCGACATTTTTTTTTTTATATTAGACTTATGCTTGTCTTTAATATTGAGCAATGCATTTTTCTTATTTATAAAGAAAACCTACAATTTTATAGTAGAAGTTCCGTATTTCCTACAAATTGTACTTATAACACTTTAAATAACACACTATTTTTCTAATATTAAAATTATTAACCGACTTGTATGAAGATATTGTCTTAGTATTACTGTATCAGATTTAAATTTGAATACATTTTTACTGAAATTATTTACGTTTCATACAAGTGAAATTCTTTTGGACATTTCTAGAACAAGTTATTTGGGACTGGTTTATAGCTTCCGGCCTAAATGGATTTATTGATCATTACAATAGGTATTTACAACTGATGAATACAGCATGAATATTAATCTCGTCACCACTAGAATTATCTTAAATTATTGTTTTTGACTTCAAGTAATATATTAGTATATTATTAATATTTAACTTGGACTAATTTTGTTTTCTTTGCCTCCCTAGCCTGGAATTTCCTCTGATATAAAATATTGCCTTCAACCTTTAATAAAGATGCCATTTCATAATCACAGATTTGTATGAAATAATCAATATAGGGATTAGTCTAACATTTCATGTTTGTCATAGCGCAACCATTTTATTTTCAAGCTATTCATTTACATCTGTACAAATATTTTGCATTTTTGCTGCACTATTGGCATGCATTTTATATATCCCGGGTGATTTAACTCATCTTAAGAGAAGCTATTTTTTGCACCTAACAGATTATTGGATAACTTTGAGACGTAGCGCAGTAGCATAACAGGTCGTGCTGAATTTACGCTGTGTAGGAGCAGAGTTCATATCCAAACGTGTTTTTTATTTAAGGAAATTACGCGGAAGTCACTAGTAATTTACAGAAAACAGTCAAGTACCTACTAAGTTTTCTATGAGACTTTATACTGTAGAAACTGTTATAATTATTTACTGTTCATTTTTATTAAACTGCAAGTACAAATAACTATTAACATATGCTTTACTGGATAAAACTAACTATATTTACGTAACTAACATAATATTATAATTAATAACATAATGGCATGAATTTAATGTTAAATGATAAAAATTTTGTACCAACTACAAATTGGCGAAGATATGAGTCCCGGCGGGATCGCTTATAAGGAGACAGATAGACAAAATATACTTTTAAGGTTAAGGAGTGCTCTAAAGGAAAGCTGAAGTGTAAACTTAGAAAAAAACACTAAAAATATCAATTTATTAAATAAATATAGGACATGCTTTCAAAATATGTTTGATGCTCTGTATTCCAGGCACATATTAAACATAACAGCATTATTTAAGTTGTTATTAGAGCTTTTAGATTTACAATGACTTTTTGTGCAATGGGATGGTACGGGATTCTAAAACATAGGAAGGATATTTTTGGTCTTGGAACTTATGAGTTAGGTTTTCAATACAGACCTCAAGAGATGAAAAGCTGTTACAAAGACGGAGGCCATGGATTTAAAGAGAAAAAGAACTAGATCTTTTGGCATACAGGGGATAACAGCTATCAAAACAAAAAGAAGATACTGTTGTAAATTTGTGCTTTTAATGCGCACAGACGTAAAAAAAGAGCAGTGGTACAAATGAACTAAATTTCTAGGAACGTAGCAACATTGTAAGGGACAGAAGTAAATTTAACTGAAATTTTAGAGTTAAGGAAATGATCCAAAGAGTCTGAGCCAATGGGTTCAAAGCACGAATATATAGTCAATATATGTCAACCATAATAACTGTACCAGGGGTTGTGATTACGAAACTCCTCCTTTAAGCAAACCATAAAAAGATTGACATAAGACAGTACCATTCTGTTGTCCACACTGCAATGCCTTTGATCTGTAAATAAAATTTATTATCAAAACCAAACGCATTGCGAGTGAGACACAGATAAGCAAGATGATAAATGAAATCTTATGGATAAGTTATGAGGGAGTGCTTGAGAGTCCAAGAAAGGTTTCATAGTTGCTAATCCTTCATGATGGGGAATGTTAGTATACAATGACATCACAACGATAATGGCCAGAAGTATATCAGAATGTGCCAAAGGACAGACATTCTTCTTACCTTTTACGGTCTCAGCGGTCAAAAAATTCAAATGCAGGCCGAAAAATTCCAATAAGAAGCTCATTAATCTCGTTACTGTTAGTTCCTGAATTAAGAGCATCCAACCAATTTTGAAAGAATGTCAGTCACAACACTGTATTAATGCAATCATCTTAAATGATTTTTTTTCCTAAATGTATACTCCGGTTTACTTTTGGAACATTCCCTACCGTGAAAGTACATTTCGCCGCAACCTATCTTCTTCCAAATTATCTCTTCCGGTCGGAGGCTCATATCTTTGCCAATGCCCTAAAAGTAAAACCTGTGCGCTAATTAAGCCATGTCCACGGCCCCCCTTTTTATCCATAGAATTTAAGATTATTTCTTATGCTAACCGTGTTTCTAAGAATGCCGTATACAGGGTGTTAATGAACTACAGCGAAATAGTTTTAGAGAGTGTGGAGGTGTCTTAGACAGGTAATTTAAAATAGAAAAGTTATGGCCTGTCTTTTCAAATTTCGAAACTATGGTTGAAAGTTTCTAAAACACGCCACTGGCTAATGAAAATGCGCCTCAAAAACACAATACATGATAATGCACGGAAGTTTCAGAAAGTTTCACTTTGACGCAATGGTTATGACATTAACTTTCGAGTAAAAGGTAGTCATTTGTTTTCAAGTTCGTTCAACACATTTTGTGTCTGTTTTGTTTTCTGACTAGGGCCTAATAATACAGCTTTTAGCCTAAGTTTTAAGTTGATGTTTCGAGTTATACAATTAAATCTTAACATATCATCATATAATTACAACCCTTGTAGTTGTTATTGTGTTCACCAATCTGAATCGTGTCCTGAGTATGCGTTAGGTAAATTAAGTTCAGGTATCAGTAGTAAACTTATTAGTCATTGTATATTAGTAATGCACTCATTGTTGAGAAAGAGAATAAAATTTGAAAACATAAAGTAAATTTCATTCACAGTTCTTTAGTATAGGTAACGCAGCACTTAATATTTAAAATAATAATAATAATAATAATAATAATAATAATAATAATAATAATAATAATAATAATGAGATGAGGATGAGGATGAGGATGGGATTACAAAAACTAAACCTGCTTTTGCGTTATGCATTGCCCCACACGACCAGTGAAGAGCACCCTGTAGCCTATACTACATAAAGATAGACTACATTTAAATCTAGACGGTCTTGGCTACATAATGCAATAAGGTAGTTAATAGATGTTCAGTGTCGCGCTGTTAAATGATTAATTCAATATTTGAGGGATTTTGTGGCACATAATCTTGAAAACACTGATAACGGGCTGCGGAAAATCGATATTTCTATGTTCGGAAGGCAGTTTAAAGAAATCTTAATCCATATTTTCACCCGGCTTGGCTTGAGCACCTACTTTTCAGCTTCTGATGCCAAAATGTTTAACACCATATAAGTTCATTATGTTTAGTTGTGCACCATACTTGGTTATCTTAAATTTCTTATATACATGTCTGCACTCTCTGTAGTTTATAATCTACATATGTTATCTTGTAAGGTTTACAAATTATTTTATATTGGTTTAGTTTCTACTGCTGTTTCACTCCGTAGGAGAAAACACTGTTAATATCAAGTCTCCCTTGCCGGTACCCCATGTCTTACTGTAAGGATCAAGATGATCCTTTTAATTTAACACTTGTTGATGCGTTAGTGACTCATGGCTATGAACGTTTACTCAGAGATAGAGAGATGGCAGCTATATTTTTGCATAAAGGACAACAATAAAAAGTTACACATTTCAAGTATGTTAGATTCTTTTTCAGCTGTAAGGAAGAAATAAAACAAAGCAACTATATCTTTTATAACACAACATACCTTTAGTCATCATTATAGTTTTGATGGTTTTCAAAAAGTAGTCCCAATTGGAGGTAATGCACCTGCACTCTCTGCCAGTCTTCAAAGACATTTTGGAAATAATTTTTTCACGGGTATTTCAAAATCACATCCTTAGCCTTCACCACAGCTTCTGATGATAGAAAATGCTTCTCGTTATGCCGTGGTCTGCTGGAGATGAACTTTCCAGATGTTTAGTTCCCAACTAAGGCGGACATCTTCAATAGAGTGGAAGTAGCTTCCTCTGTTGATTCACTGCGTCTGAATTGTTGAGCCAGAGCCAGAGCAGAATCGAGCCGTCCTTTCGGACGGGTGTTGAAGGCCACAGTACCTAGCCGCATCTGCGGCTTTACCTGTGTGGGCTATAGGTCTTCGTGGGGTTTAATGTGCTTTTTGTAGTGTATTGGCCAATGGTGGCAGGTCGGATGTTCTCGATATCATGATCACCAAAAACATTCCATTTCACTTGGACCTCTCGGCGGTCAACGAGCTGGACTCCGATCATGACCTGGTCATGGTGGATTCAGACATGGCCATGGCCGCTCTGCACTTTCCAGAGTGGAGTGAAGAGGTCGACTGGGATGCAGTAATCCATCACCTGGCCCAGACTGTAGACCCCAACCCTCGAATTGACTCAATAGAGGCACTCGAGGCCTTGGCTACAGCCTTCTCCAACCGAGTCCTCACAGCGGTGAGCGCCAGTACCTACTGCATCCCTCACGAGCATCCTAAATTGTTGACCGTTAGTGTCGCTATATTTATAGTACCAGAGCTCTCCGCTGATTGGTCCGGGACGAGCGCCGGCCGGTCAGCTGGTGGGAGGAGCCTAGTCTCTCCAGTCCTGCTGCTCTCTTGTGATGAGTTGGATATTGTACTTTGTTTTTAATTGCTGGAAACCAGTTAAGTTTCAGGGCCTCTTTTTTGAATAAACTATTTGAATATCTAAAAGTGTTTAACCGTAATTTTCCCAGCAGAAGCAAAGTTTTGCTTTTTGGTATTGGTGATGATGGAGATTTTCACACAGAGCTTAGCTGTTTGGTCTCCGGAAATGATGTAGTCAAGTCTCACCAGCAGTGATTACCTTTGAAAGACACTCCGCATATTAACATAATTCATTGTCAACTGCTGAATGGTGCCAAGCTTGGATCACTTATCGCGATACGTTGCAAAAGGTCATGACTTTCTGAAGGGAATCTTCAGGGATGAGTCTTGGGCGTACCGCTACACTACCCGAAACAAAGCAGGCCTCTCTGGAGTGGAAATATGCTGCTTCCCTAGTAAAGAAAATATTCAAAGTAACTCCATCGAGTCACTCATAAAGGCTTGTGGCAGTATTCTGGTGTATGAATGTTGTTTCATTGGCGGAATTTGATGAACGCGGGACCATTGTGAATGCTGCAGCTTACATTAAAATTTTGGTATTCCTTCGTGACAAACGCGGTACCTCCAATGTTGAAGATGTCCAACTTCTTTATGACAATGCTCGCCCCCATTTTGCTGCTGCTGTTCGTGAGAAAATAAATAAATTTGGTTCGGAAGTGCTTCAGCATCCACCATACAGTCCGGGTCTGGCACAGGCGGCCTTTTTTTTCCCCCTCCCATGAAGAAATTCCTAGCCAGTCAACGCTTTGTATCCAAATGGCTATACTCCAACCGAACGGACTTCTAATGAAACGGGCATCACGATGGGGGAAATGTATTGAGAAAGTTGGCGACTATGTAGAAAAATAGACAAAAGATGCCAGTTCATTTCTTTGTTATGCTACCTATTCAACTTTTATACAAAAATATCGTGCGATCCACTCTCATATCATTTTTCGTCTGTTTCTGAAGATTTCCCCCTATATTCGTCAATATTTTCAACGGTTTGCTAATAAATTCTGCACATATTTTTCTATGTTTATATTTTTCTCACAGTTTGCGAAGAACTTCTACCTACCTATGGTTATTTCAGAAAAATTGCAACTGTTTCAAACGAAATTCTGTCTAACAGCACATTTTATCCAATAGTTTTCGCAGTTTATATAAAACGATTACTGCGTTTGCCAATTTATCATTTTTAGACTGTTTCCTTAGTAAATATGATTAGTTTCATGTGATTCCATACTGTTCCATAAGAAAAAATAACTCAATTTGCCTATTTTGATTTTCTTTCCAACGTTTGAAAAAGTGTGCTTATTTTTGCTTATTTTAGCCCTTTCCTCCTTTTGTTAACATTTTTGGTTATTTGATTATTTTTCACGTGTTTGCAAAATCACTTTGCTTATCTTAGCTTGTTCTTACCAGTTACATAGGCTGTTACACCTCTTAGCTAACATGTTACTTCCGTAAGAAGTTATTGTTTGCCTATTTTGTTTTCTGATTTTCAATAAATTCACTCTATATTTGCCTATGTTGTCATTGGCCCTCTGTTTCCTCGATAATTCAGATTTTTATGCTATTATATCGTTTTCACAAGTTTCTTAAGAAATACAGCCTATATGTTCTCTTATTGTAGCCTTTTTCAACGGGTTGCAAGTAAATTCTGGATATAATTGCCTATGCTGATATATTTCTTACAGTTTGCTAAGAATTTATGCCTACCTGTAATAATATCAGAATATGTCCTACTGTTTCTAACAAAAATCTGCTTAACAGCATATTTTAGTCAATGTTTTTTGCATTTTATATAAAGCGACACTCTCTTTGTGTATTTTAGCCCTATCCCTGTGCTTTCTCAGTTTTTCTCCTTATATGAATCTTTTGCAAGTATTTGGAAAAATCAATTTGCATATCTTAGCTATTTATGACAATTTACATAGATAGTTACATATGTCAGTTAACTAACCCGTTTCGTACTAAACTCTTCCAACTTTGCCTTTTTTTTTTTCTTTTTTTTTTTTTTTTATGAAATTTACTCTATATTTGCTTTTAGCATTTTCCAGTATTTTCCTCCGTAATTCAGCCTATTTTACCTATTTCAGCCTTTTTTAATGGTTTACTAATAAATTCAGCATATATTTGCCTCCAGTGTAAAACGTGGCGTGTATTGTTCAGGCATATCATGTTTTTTTCCGTTCTCTGTAGCGTATACCCTGCTAATTTAAATGGGAAAGTACATTCTGAAATAATTAAACAAACATTAAGACAAATATGCAGCCCGTCAGTACAGAGTGAAATATAAAACCTTCGGGATATAAACATTTTTATTTGCGAATTGATAAGATAGATGGAAAATGAACAAATTGTTTAAGAAAATTAATAGGGCAACCATCGACAAAGGTAACTGGTATGAAATTGCAGGTGATCTTTAAGTTATTTCCTTTATATACAGCAGTTTTCAAATAGAAATGGACGTACTACAAGTCTTCCAATGTCAGTCATTTTAATTAAACACAATTTAGTACTCGTATATTTGGAGTGTTTACTTGAGGAGCGTAAACTGAAAATTATGAACGTTTACTTTCTCTAATTATTAGGAAAACACACCCTACTTTACAAGTTCGCATTCAAGCCTTGGGCATTAGAGAATGTTATTACAGCTATATGCTTTATTGTATATAAAAAGTCGGTCCTGGTAGCCTAGGGATAACTAAACTTGCATGCTAAATCCAAGATCGGGGGTTCAAACGCGGTCAGAGTCGATGGGTTTTTTTCTGGAGTAAAAATGTGAAATATTCCCTTCCTTCGGCAGGAAAATGAAGCCGTCGGCCCTGTGTCGTAGATTTGTGGTACAAACAAAAATTCGTTTGAAATAAGCAAACTGCAAACTTTATCTGTCTTTTCACCCAATGAATTGTTTTGGACACTGATGACCGTTGATGTTATAGAACGTAAATAAACCGCATCAACAAACAGTATCTAAAATAATATTTGAAATACTTTTTAATTCTGAATACAATTAGATATAAATTCAAAAATGTTATTTTTTGCAAATTTCAACAGTTTATTGTATCTAGTATTGGTTTTTTACCATTAAAAGTACCATACTTGCCTCCTAAACCCAAGATCGCGGGTTCGATCCCGGCCAGGACCGATGGATTTTTTCGGGCGTAAAAATCCTAAGTATGGCTTCCTCCGGAAGGGAAGTAAAGCCGTGGGTCCCGTGTTGTACATTTACGGCACGAAAAAGAACCTCAAGCCGGAAAGAAGAGGCCTCTGAGCAAAATTGTATTGCTAGTAGCAAGTAGTATTGCTAGAGAATGTCTGTTACTAGTCTAAATTTCCATAGCTTTAAAAAAATCGTATTTGTAACTATGTCACCATGCTATATCAAGGCAAGCAAAGAACATATTTAAAACATAAATAAACATACATAAGTACATATTTAGAAACCAGTTTGCAAACACATGACTTAAGTATGAAATTATTCCTTCTGTTTTTTAATATTCTTCTTAACATAGAGGTAAAAATACATTCATACTTGGCATTTAAAAACGATCCCTGCTATCTTTTTACTAAGATCTATTAAATTATTTCAAAGAGTAACAAATAGTGCATGTATACTGTGGTTTATGTTACAATCTGGAACACATAGTCCTAAAGCATAATGAGTGTTAAAATTGTTATTATTGTTAAAAATGATTTTTAAATAAATGTTATAAATTCTTTTTCACCTATCCTCCTCCCCATTTTCCCCTTTTCTTCTTTTATTACATTCGCCGCCAATAGCGTTACAGTATAAAAAAAAACAAATTATACTATTTTAAAATATTTCTTAAAATAATAATTTCTAATTTTAATTAGTTAATTAAATTTCAGTAGCTCTCACAGCACAGGAATAAATCTCTCACAGTAGAGAAAAATTTAAAGGGATCTCCGGAACATACAGAATCAAATGAGAAACATTCCTGGTTTCATATTAGAAAGACATGGTACCTCAGATCGTCAGCATATAAGGCTCAAGATCTGTGGTTTGATTCCCGGCAGTGATCCAAATTTTTCAAGTCTGATGTTTCTTTTTCAACTAATGTGCTACACACGGCGAGTGCGAAAGAGCTGTTCAATATTAGATATTACATTTTAAAAATAAATAGAAACATTTACACCAATATATCCCCTTATAACGTTTACTTGGCCCAAAAAGCGGCAAATATTTCAAAGCTTTTATCTTATCACTTGGCATTAAAGCGGCATGCACTAATAAGACCTGTCCATCACTTCTATTGGAAGCTTATTTTACGTTTACATGTTCTCAAACGAAACACTACCAGTTTTTTGTTTCTGAAATATGCCACATATTCTTTTATATTGATTTGACAAAGTATTGAATTTGAAGGATATTTTTTTTTTTCTGTTAAAACCTAATGTCACAAAAAATGCGTGGTTTGACTGTTGATAAATACTCATTAACCATTTATCCAAGTTGACAATCTCGCATATATTCTTGGAAACACGTATAAGTGCATAACATTTAAAATACAAGGATTACCAGTATATAAGTAGCAGATGGAAGATTCTGCATATTATTTTACCTTAAGTCAAGAGTCCGACCATCATGCGCAAATATCTACTGGTGTTATATAGTCAACACTTAACCCAATAGATAACTTAATATAAACCAGCTAGCAGCATATATAATATCGGAATCCGCAGAAGATAATTGGAAATGAAACAAGGAAAAGATATGAATAAAATATATGGTCATATGGACCCCTATGTGAAACTTTCCAGTTCTCTGCAAAGTATTTTAGTTTTTGTAGAAAATATTCGTAAATGTTCAATAATTTGGTGAAATTAAGGATTAGTTGGAAAAACTAGCAGAATCACTGTTTCCTTAAAACATGCAGCATTATTATAAAAGGTATATACTTTTTTTAATTCTGTACACATAAAGTTTATAATTTAATAGTAATTTTTTCTAATTTGATACCGTATTTTTAGCATTACTATATTAGCCCATAACTTTCTTTATAAAAGTTGCTTTATAGTTTAATTTCCTATAATAATTTTACTTGTTATTTACCTCAATTTACTGATATAATATTCTCCATTTAGATCTAATTATATTACTTTCTTATGTAAATCAGAGCTCTATAAATGTTAAAGTGTTCAATTCGTACATTTTGTCGACTACAGAAAGGCTAGTTTATCGTAAAATATTAAATGTAAAAAGTTATCAAAATAAATAGACGAAAAAGCTATATGTTTAAGCAAATACTCTAGAAAAGTTTCACCAACCACATGAAAAAAAATAAATTTTGGACCCAATCTTTCTCGTTCATTGACACATACATAGATGTTACTAGAACGACAGACCTGCTTAATCCAATTTTTACTTTTCCCCTAGTGTTAGAGTAGGGTTCACTAACCATCATACACGCTCTAAACTGCCTAACGATACCCCAAGCGTATCCAATTATGAATTACACTTTGTTCCTCGGCCAACATCCCAAAACTCCCAGAGCCCCTCCGCTCTTCTTTTTCTTTTCACTAGTCTCAAAATCTCCCCGCAGAACTTGATCGCCCGCAAATTAATGTTTCATCCTTCCCCCCAGCGCAGCGGTATAATTTGGTTAGGCGTATTGTGCTTGAGAGTTTTCTAGCCCGTGTGACGAGAAGACAAAATGCTACTGCTGCGATTATGTTCCGCTTCGTTGCCAACCAGACATCATGGAGCAGGGTCAAGAAACATGCTATTTGTTACTCTTGAGTGTGCTGACACAAAGCCATCGTTTTGGCTTCTGAAAGGAAGCTTTACTATCGCACATGCTTGATGGTATATCTGTCTAGCACAACTAACGCCTTCTTATAAACTGTATCAAATCCATCAGCTTCGATTTATATACTCTTAACTTTGTATCTTGTATCTTAACTTTGTATCTTATGAGGATGAAATGTGTCAAAACTTCGTTTTAATAAGATAATGAACAACAATTGGTTTGAGCATTGTATGAGATTTTTCTATTTTAAGGTCAAACGAGCTAATAACAAGATAGGAATATTTTCAAATATATACAAGTATTAAACCAACTGGTAACAAAACTCACTATATTTCGAACGACTGTTCTTCATAATCGAGCTAAATAATCATGCAGGTGGACAAGCGGTTTAATGGGGAAATAAACTAGGGAAGAAACCCAGCACATGCATAAGCTGCGGATGGTTTTTGTATGTTTGATTTAAATATTAAGTATGACAAACAAATTCCAGTCTTAAATATGATATTCATGTGTTAACACAATTTAACAATCACGAGATGGTGTCGTTTTGCACAAAACTCCTTTGTTTGGAAGTCTCTCTCTCTCCCTTCCCCATTCTATCTACCTGGCTATGTCAGGAAGATCCCACCGACTAATGTCTGTTCGCCATTGGTTCTGAAGTCTACCGAATGTTCTGGCAAGCGACGACTTAAGTATCCTTACGAACGTATTCTCTCATTCTTCTTCTGAATGTTCAGTTGCCTCCGAAATGGTGGGTGAAATAGCTGTTCTTTGCCTTTTCTTATAAATCATTAGGCCCGGAGCCTTCTCCGAAGGGTAAATCATTTTCTTGTAAAGTTTTGAATTGCACTTGGTATATTGCCGTAAACTTATCTTGTTTAATTATTTTAAATGAGAGGGAAACTATTTTGAATGCCAATGTAATTGAGCAGTATCAAAAAATATTTAATACTCAAGTGGAATATTTTGTGAATGTTTACTCTTAGATTAATCAATTATTTAATTATTGGATATTTATTGTTGCAATATTTCTATGTACGATATTTTTCTGACTTACATATCACACAATTTTCAAACTGAAACGTATTTCATGTATGTACTATTATAAATTATTGTTTGATAAATTATTATACAATTATAAACAACTCTCCCTCGTAATGTACCTTCCTCCGGCTAATTTCAAGACTAAACCAGGTTCGGGTACTAATGGGAGATTGTCGAATTCTGGATATTGAGTTACAGAATCGTCATACTTAGAAAAACAAACGATATAAATATTTCATTAAATATTCTAAAATTTCAAATTCAAGATAATTTGTGTAAAAGTCAAAGACTCATTATTCCAAAAATATGCTTGAATATTATATTTTGAAACAGTATTAACGGCTTCCCTCATTATTATTAACCTTACAATTAATGTCACTATTGCTATTACTATTATTATTATTATTATTATTATTAGCATTGTTATTGTCTTTATTATAATCATTGGTGATGTATGTACTTCTTCGCTTGATATGTTGCAATCATAAACGATGCATAAAGTTGTATTACTTACACACGTTATATGTACAAAAATGTTGTAACTTAGGAAAGTGCCTGATGCCGTTTTCCGATAGTAAAACCTTTAACTATCAACAAACGCTGTAATTTTTCTTAACGACGGCAATGAGCTGTATTCATATACATAAAAAACACATTCGTTGGGGATGAGCTTCTTAACAGAAAGTACGTTCATAGCATTTCTGTGCAAGCCTCCTGCAATGGAAACGAGGTATTTACTAGTTTAGGCATCTCGTGACCGGGATTTGTACCACGATTTCACAATTTTGGAAAAACTTCGAGGCTTGACAAGTTATGACTGATTGTTATGCCCTTATCATAACCCTATCATTGTTAAATAAACAGCATACAAAGCATGAATAGTGTTTGAAAAATGCTTGGGCTAGCTAAAGCAGCACCTTTTATTTTGCAAAACAAGATTAATCATAGATGTAGATGCATACAAACTTTAATATTGTTATAATTTAATTATTTTTGTTTAAAGTTCAAATTTACCACCTTTCCTTATTTTACTAATTATGAAGTCTGTAGCCTCTTGCAGCCGGACAGATATGTTAATCTCACCATGCATGAGTTTCAGATGCTGCTTCTGCTATTTTTTTAAAAATTTTAGGCTTTAGATTTATTTTAAACTCAGTCTTGTTTTCATATTCTCTACTTTGTTATAAATCTATTGAACGGAAACAGTTACATTGAATTTACTTATATAAACTGTAACTGCATTTATTTGCTTTCTTTTGTTTGGCATCCAGTAAATGCGATTTGTATTTCCTGTGCAATAGAATTAAAAGCACATTGGCGTTCTATACTGTCTCCCGCCATGACAGCATTTAAAACGACTAGGATTTAACATAGCAACAGTATGTTTGCTGCCTTATCAACATTGCACCACAATAAACGCTTATTATTGTACGAGTCACGACCTTAAGCAATGGTATGCATGTAGCGTTGCCCGGCCTTCAGGAGTTTCCACGGAGCTCAAACTGAACATTTTTATTCACCAGAAATGCGGAGTGGGGCTCATTTGCAGTGAACACTCAGGCACTCAGCAAGCGGCCACTTAGAAGCTTCCACTCAATTTATTCACACCACCCTATAGAGAACACTTCTACCTGGTTCATGAGGTGGAAATATTCTGCGACATAAGGAGTAAGGTAAAATTTTGAGCAGCTCATACAAAACATACAGAAATATTCATAGCAAAGACAAAAAATATGACAAAACCTTCGGAAAGACTTGAACAATCTGGGACACCTAGAAGAAGATCGGAGCGGTTACAACACAGAGCCTCTGTTTAGTCTCTGGAACTGCGGCTACAGAGAAATGAGAGGGAGAAGAGAACCTCAGCCTCAGAAGGAAACACCCCTTCTATAGGAGAGGGTAGGAAGGAGTAGAATAAGACAAGACTGGAGGGCGAAACCTGGATAAATTATCGGAGAAGGACTGAAGAAGAAGCTGCAAGAAGACAAATATATGAAAATAAAGGCATTGTAAATTCTGATGCCGCTTCAACCTGTATCGAATACTAAATTCATCAACATCAACTTAATGGCTTGAGCCTATTGGTCCATTCCGATTCCTTCGAAAACTTAATCGTCTTTATATGTCTTCTCTTTGTTCTATAGCCTCCTGCATTATATGATATTATTTCTACGTGTCTTTCTTCTGCAATCAGCATTATATGCATTAACTACTTACTTCTATAGATGTTGTAATAATGCTGTCAACCGAAATTTACCACTGATTTGTATATTGAAGCCGTTTTGTTGTGAGATGTTGTTGGCTTCACGTTGGTTTGATATGACTCCGGCTATGAGCCCCAGTTTGGGCACCAATCTTGCAGCGATCTGTCGTTGACGTGAGGCCAGTTTTGTAGTGGTTTCGTAGATTGATTGTTGGTCGCTTCGGTATTGATGCTTATGCTTCAATAGCAACAATATCTCAGGGTTATTGCGCTATTTAATTGATTGGCGCTCAATGACACCAAAAGAGAAATTAAATGGTGGAAATGAGCAGCGATGCGACATAATATATAATTGCGCAGTTCATTATGTCCAAATTCTATTGCTCCATTTAATGACTTGCCTACTTTGAATATAAACTTAGTTGCCGCATATGAAACTTACAGAGGAGTACTGCGAACTGCTTAACTGAGAGAAGTGAAAAGAACTGAAATAAGTAAGTAGACTGAATGCGTAAAATAGAATGCGCCTCGCGGCATGGAGGATTTCAAAATTTCTTGTGCCTCGCCGCGTGTAAAACTTAGAACTGACTGCTGAAAATGGGATACTAACTGCCCCGGCGGGGGCGACCGAATCCTTTATATATTAAATTCAAATCAAAAATATTTGGCTAGGAGACGCCAAAAAGGTATGCGCAAGCCTCTAGCTTCTCTTTAAAAATTCAAACATACCTTTTCCATTGTCTAGCTGAATTTCACCTCTCATGCATATCATTCGCTATTTTTTTTTTTAAAGGCGTGCTTCAATACTGGATATATTTAAAAGGCTAGCGGTACTACAGCAGGTAGGGGTCAAAGTCCCCTCTCCTCGCACAGTTTGAAAGTGTTTTCGTTTATTTACCCTGCGAAGGAAGCTCTTTAAAAAGTAGAATTGGGTTCATCAAGCTACTTTCTGTTTCCCTCTTTTCAATAGACTTTATGGTTTTATTACCCTGTTGACTCTTCCGGAACGGAACTGCAACGGAAACACCAAAAACTCTCTCTATTTACAATTCTTACGTCGGAGTTACAGCTTATAATACAAACATGTATAACAATTAAATTACTAATTACAGTGCAAGGTATGATGGTTGGGCTTGCATTACATACATATAATTATATTTTAATAGAGGTGGTTCGAGGGAACTGTTTCAATATCTTGCAATTCTTCGTATCTGCGGACATAAAATGTTTTTGCTGTTGTTTTTTCAAAGTCTAACTTTCATTTCTATATAACAAAAATGCTAATGATATAAGATGCATTCTTGTTTATCCGTACTTTGCCCCTTAATGTACCCTAAATCCCTGCATAAAATTGCCTAGTTTTTCCATTTGCTAATTCTGGATAGTCATGAAGCCCTGCATGAACTTTTCGGAGCTTATGAACAGGTTCCCAATCTCTTGCACAACCGCAAGGGGGGATGGGTTTATTTTTGGAATATCTTTCCCTTTGCTCCTGCTATGGAATCCCATCTTTCCCCAAACAGGTAACCCTGTGGCCGGGACCTTCCGCAGGTATTATACACCTAGATTAGTAGATCTTATATCTCGTATGGGATAGGTCGCTATTCCTGAAGTAGAACCACCTCTTACAAAAGTATTTTTCACTCGGTACCTACATTATTGAGTTGTAGAAAAACAGTTGACTATTGGAATGGATGGGTGGATGGATGGGTGGATGGATGGATGGATGGATGGATGGATGGATGGGTGGATGGATGGATGGATGGATGGATGGATGGATGGATGGATGGATGGATGGTATCGATTTTGTGCATAGAAAATCAGAACCTTTATATCATTTTATATAGTTCACTTTGATTCCTACCGTCTGTGGTGCTTCAGTAGTTAAAATGGGCATTAAACTCTATTAAAATAAACTTTAAACTTTGATTACTAGTTTGAGAGAAGCTAGGTTCTAACAACATTAAGTTAGCTAATGTGTCCTGATATCATGAAGTTAATTTGCAAATTTAATTTTAAATATTTATTTTGATATTTATTTTGCAGCAGTAACATTTAATTATCAAAAATCTCTATATGCTATATATAGATCATATATTGCACAAGTTATACCTTTGCTCAGATTTCACTTACCATAAATTTACAGGTGACAGTCTTTGGGATTTTTACATATTTTAAAAAGTGTGTTTCAATTATTATTTTTCATTCTTAAGACATTAAGAATTACTATATGTATTTTTAAAACTTAAAATTTATTGAGGAAAGTTGTCAAATAATTAGAAAGGTTTAATATACAATCCTTAATTTTTTCATATAAGTCATTTCAATAGATTTTAAGAAAAAATACTTTTAAGGTAAGACAAAATACTCCGGAACTCCTTAAGAGCCGAAATTTCATCACTGTAATTCTAAACTGCAGTTATTAGACTTAATTTATTGTACTGAACCTTTCCAGATCAAATTAATTATAATATTGTATGCCTTCACGGGATTCTCTTAAGTTTGTTTTCTTAAGTTTAACTGTTTGCCTGAAAGAGATAAGGGCCAGATCGCAGAAAATGAAAATGATAGAAACAAGAAACATTTAGCCTTTTAACACTTGCTGTGTATATAAAGTAAAAGCTTGTATATATTAATATGATCACAAAACTAAGTTTCACTTCAAAGTTTTACATCAGATCAGCTAAATCGACCCGCCGGTCGGCTGCAGGCAAGTAATGCTACTCAGGCGCACGGTTCCGAACTCCGTACAAATCAACTACCAGTTTGCACTGGTCGTCAAAGTCTTTGTGTTACAAGGAACACAGCATGAACTGGTACATAGCGGAAACAGCTTTAATTTATGTTCGCATATACTTAAAGGCTGCGCTGATGGAATGTGCAACAGTTCTTACGTCCGCACCAACACCAAGACGTAGATTTGTAAATTATAATAAACCTATAACATTTGATATCGTATATACTGGGTAATCAATGTTATAACTCATAAAATAAGTAAAACAATTTTGTATGTATAACGAATAAGCAATTGTAATAAACTATGCTTTCTAATGCTTTCGTCACACGCCGGGGGCAACGACACTGGCTGTACAATAGAACAAGTGAACTCCTGCCATAGAAAGCTGGGATAACAAACTATTGTATTCACGTCCTGCGACAAAACCTCTCACATCGTTACAAATTCCAAGAGAGCCGTTAGCAAGGCGAATAACTTCACAAAGTGCTAGAACGTTTGCTTCAAATGCAGCTAATAACGAGAGACGTATCTTCTAAATGTTAATATTAGCGCTGGAAATTGAGTCATAGCCCACTAATTGTGGTTGGAGACTTTGAACGCTCGGATGCCGTGAGTTCGTTTAGGTGGCTCCGTATGAGCTCAATAAGTAACCCTATCGCGGTATGTAAGGACGAACATCATCCGCAAAACTTACTTTAGATTTAGTCCTTCGCTTCTTTCAGAAGTTCCGATTTAGCCCTTCAAGACTTACTCGCTGTTGGATTCGATTCACTCTCGGAAGCAGAAGAACTTCCTCAAGATTCGGATTCACATTCACATTCACATACGTTCAGGCAGCAAGCGATCATCGAGCACTTTCAGAGATTTTCTTTTAACTCTTCGGCGACATACATTTGAGCACTCAGTAAACCTCGTCGCCTAAGGCAAGCGCACCGGAAGGCAGAATGAAACTTCTTGATAAAATAAAGTCAATAAAGCTCCAACGCAGCATCGGGTGACAATTTGTGAGGTTTCCCCTCCTTGTCCCTTAATGAAGTGTTCACGAAACAGCGGAATCGGGCCACTGAGTTAATCGTATGTCGCGAGGTGGAGGCAATGATTGATAATTACTTCAAAAATCAACTACGGCGAGGTGTCGCGGCCAGTAGTTCTTAATTTGCCTTCAATTATTAGAAATCTGCCGCCCCAGCGAGCTAGCAAAGAACCATCTCAAGTATCAAAGACAATTTATTGTGTCGTTTGAGCTATGCAAACTACCGGCAAAATGCTCTATTCCGTATCTGGTAAAGAAAGTGCAAACCACATCAACAGTGGTGAATCTCCACAAAGAAGATGTTTAAAACTAACAAGAGACCACATGGCAAGCCTCCATATAAACTTATGCACAAATTGGCGCATGGAGTTTCCACAAACACATACAACAAATGGGGAAAAAAAAAAAAAATGTGCATGCATATTGTGTTACCTCTGTACAACAGTTGAATTTCCCTACAAACAGAAGAACCGCAACTACTATCATTGGTTCCAATAGTTTATTAATCCTCATAGTAAATTACACTTGGTGTTTTGACGGACGTTTGGATTTATCAATTCCCAGATTACTCATATTTGGGCTAGTGAACGGTAGTTATCCCATTCTACATAGAAATATTTCTTCAATATGTGACAAAGTGGTACACGCAGGATGGTGCAACCTACCTCACCTTCAATTTCCATGAGTGAAATTGGTTGTTTCTTTAAAGATGCTACTGATTCTAATGGACTTTGGCCACCGTCTAATATTACCAAAAATATTTCGGCACATAGTGTAGGAAAACCCTTAACAACAAGCCACGAGATCTAGTGGAACTGCAAGAATATGTACAAACATGTCGTAATGTTTTTACATTTACTGTGAGATCATCCTGTTAATTGTTCAATAAATTATTGGTATGCGCAATGCATTTGCAAAACTTCAACTATACATTTCTAACACATTTTATATTAAAACATAAAAAAATTATTAAAAGCTTCGTCGTACCTTGGAATATAATCAATTTAAATAATGAAATCAAAGAGTATTTTAATGAATACACTCTGAACATAGACACAAAAATTAATAAAATATTCTATTGTGTTTCCGAAGTAAAAAAAAAAAAAAAAAAAACCATGGCCTACTGTTGTGTTTCTTGTCAGGAACATAAAATTTTATAATTATTAAAAAATAAAACCTAAGCTTTCAGACCACTGCGAGACATATTTGATGTAACAGAAGTACTGTTAATTTTCCTTCTTAAGTTAGCCTTCTCATTGTTTGCAGTTACAATGCTGATCCCCTAACTAGTGGCTGGATATATACAACACGGTACAAACTCCCTCCTAGCACGAACCAGAAATGAACATCTCAAGGGAATGAAGATTTATCGTCGTAAGGAAGGTCATTAGGCAGGGAGTTAGCTTCTGCTGACACTATTATCAAAAGATTTGTGGCCCTCTCCATGTCAACTGCAGGGCAACATTGTCTGTCGGTGCAAGATGCAGCGAAACGCCCAGCTCGTAAGAGAGGGGATTCAAGTACCTCTAACTGCACAGAACCTGTCTCTAAGAGCCATGAAATCCGAAGAATTGACTCTGAAAGACTATCCTTTTCCTGCAAGGTGTTTTAACAAGTAGTACTTTTGGGTACCTTTTGAGCACTACTCATTTCGTAATAACACAAACTAAGATACTATCAATTATTTGTCTTTAATCTTAATTTAAAAAACCAAAAGTAGAATCGAATCAGATAAAATATAAAAAGCATTAACATAAAGTTGCATTTTTGTTAGTCCAGGAAGAAATGGCTTTCAAGAAAAAGTGGGCAGAACAACATATTTACATCACAAAATATTAACAGAACAAAGGAATTTAAATACTTGCACTTTCTAAGCTCCGGTTACTACGAGAAGTTGATAAAGTTAGCAGAATAAAACTGCAACGTTCCTGAAACTACACGACGGGATTCTAAACTTCAGAATAAGCCCATTCGTTAATTAGGAAATTAAATAAACATAGAATCTAATACGGCATTGTTACTTCTTTCTTTATGAGAATAAAAAGATGAACAACATTATTAAAATGTGTAGTAACTTAATTTCAATATATCCTAGCAAAAATTGGAACGAACTAATTTTGACGTGATAAAATGAAGAGAAAAGAAGATTGAGAAATTATTTCCGACTAGCCAATTGTGCTGGTTTAGACATGTTTTGTGTTGTGTTTATATACAGGCAGAACCGATGACCGAAATCTTCGAACGTGTATGTACCTACAACAGTGAGCTTATATAAGGGAAAGTAGTCTGTCACAGCCGGAGTCGCAGATATCACTAGAGTTATCTTCCGGGCTGTTATTTTTTTTAATACTGCTTAAAGCCTGTTTTAATAACTGATACACCATTACGGGCGCTGATGATACATGAGATGAAATGATAAACTGAAAAGAATTATTTTTTAAGGAAGGAGGCGTTCCAGGCCTAAATTTAGGATACCTCCCTGGCATTTGCCAATTATGAGGACTGAGGAAAATCTGGAAAAATACCTCAGTCAGGGAGAATGGTCTTGGGGATAGAACCCCAGACCTACCGCTGCTGAGTACGCGTCTGAACGACAATGGCATAACAGCCCAAAAGATGCCTCAGTGATATCGCTGACATTGCGCTTTTGGATCCTGAAAGAAAAGATCTCGTAGTAAAATTGATCTACATTTTCACTCTTTGAACTGATACATGCGTATCACGAATAGCAACATTTAAATGAACACAAAATGTATTTCTCTAATTGTTATATTACTGCCACGGGTGGCCGAGGCGCGGACTCGTGAGCGGGAGGTCTGGGCTTCGAATCCCGTCAGAACCGTCCCCCCTGACTGAAGTTTTTTCCAGGTTTTCCTCAGTCTTCATACATAGCAAATGCCGGGGAGGCACCCTAAACTTAGGTCTGCAACGTTTCCTTCCTTAAAAAAAATCCTTTCCCAATATAACTTATCGTTTCATATATCACCAGTATTCACCGTCTGTGGTGCCCCAGTAGTAAAACGGGCGTTAAATACTATTCCAATAAAATATGTTATAAGTAAAAAAAGATCAAAATGTTGTGATTAACGACCGCCTGAGCCACCGTGTTCATATTTATTAATAAATTAATTAATACGTTCCATGGTGCGGTGATTCTTTTAGTGTCTTATCATAAATTTCCCAAAGACAGCGGCCAACTCCGGCAACTATTCAAAGACCCAGATATTCAGATTATGGTTTTGATAGTTTGTTAACTATTTGTAAACTTATTTATTAGATTTGCAAATTAGGCATTTTCAATATTGTGTATTTGCCGTTTTCAGTTACACCTGTTATTTAATATTAAACTTCGCTACTTTTAATGTGTAAAATCTTTACACTTTAATGTAAACGATTTGAAATTTTCTTCTTGAAGTAGTGCACTTGTTACATTTCAAAGGGTTGAAATCTTGTGAAATACATTCTAGAGTTCTAGAATTCACAGCAGTTCTCTTCTCCTGTGATATTTAGAACATAAACTTTTCCACGATCATTTCTGAATAACATATTAATGTTACACGGTGCTAACAGCAGAATTCCCCTGAAGGACGCAGGTGTTAAAATTGACTCTTAAAGAAACTGGACAGAAGTACCTCCAACAGAGTTTAAACATTTTAAAGATACGCTAATTTACATAATGTGAACATAACACTAGAAAGAAAAAAAAAAAGAAAGTTTAGTGGAATAAGGAAACCATTTGGGAGAGACAGATAAAACTAATGGTATTAACTATAGTCAAATAAATTCCACTACAAACAACAGGATACTTACTAAACCAATATTGGTTTGAATATATGGGAAATAGGACATAAATAGATGGATATACCCAACTTATTCTCCAGGTATGTTAATATTTTAACTTTAGGATAATATTTTGGATAAAAAAGATGTGCAAATTTGAAATAAGACACCTTAACATTGCAAAAAAACTGATGATAGTTGCATTTATAAAGTTTAATATTAACATACTAAGTATCAAACATTTTATTCCCCGACACAAAGGACACAAAGTCAAATCAACAACATATGGCTTTTATCTAGGTGTTAAGGATAAATTTTGGTTCGGGTTGGTTCTCTCGTTTTAATCATGAATATGAACTAATTTCAGGGCCAAAAGAAAAATAATGTGATAATTGACAATAAAAATTCAAGTATAAATTAAAAAGAGAAAACGTGCTGATTAGCAGTCAAACATTGGAAAAGCTTTTGCAGAACGATCTTCTGTTTCCTTTTCAGTTGGGGCTAGCTTTATTTTCTGCACTTTGTGATCAAATGTGGATAACGTTATCGCATTTTACTCCAATCTCTACAGAGCGTTTATTGGTGTATTTGCGTTCAGTAATGTTGAACTCTTAATACATGAAATAAAATGGTAAACTGGGAAAATATTTGTTCCCTCCGGAAAAATAGCCGCGTTCAATTTGGTTTTAATTTACTATGCCTAAAGAATACGCATCGTAAAGCTGCATCGTCTTTCGTTTTCTCGCAATTCATTTGTTGTATCTATACATTCAGGAATAAAAGCTGTTACCTGTACTCTAATACTGCATGGATCAACTGAAAAGTCCTCGTATCCGCAGATCACAGTATGAGCACCCTGCTAAACTATTCTGAACTATAAAAGTGATCCACACAAAGCATACAGAGATCTGGAGGATGTAAGATTTGAGAATCGAACCCCAGACTCCTCGTAAAATACATGCACAATTTTATACGAATATTGAGCTCGAGAGATAACAATTGCATCGGGGCGAAAAGTTTTCGCCATTGTTAAAGAACTCGGCAGGTACTAACATTAAATTCAGAAAAGGAAAAGATTCGACCCGCAGCACCTCAAAAATGTATAGCTATAAAATCTTGTACCAATACTTGTTTCCACTTACCAGGTAAGTTCGTAAATTTTCTTACTGGTTTGGTAGCAGCCACTAAAGTTTTATATATGCTTGTTTACTGAAACACATGTAAATAATTTTATTGTATTTCGCAGCAGGCGAGTTATTTTCAAGTTTAATGTACCTCGAAGCCCACAAACGTGTGTGGCCTCTTATATTTCATAATAAATTATTAACGATGATCAAAGACATATGAAAGAACTCAGACCTGGATTGTTCTAAGAGAGCCAGTCACCAAAGCTTAATATAAAGAGGGGTCACCTTGCAATGTTTATTTTTTACAAAACTATAATTATTTAAAAGCTTATATAAATACGAGTAGATATACCTGTATATAAAAGATAGATAAAAGTTCAAAACATAATATGTCCAGTTTGTAATTTTGGAAATAAAATGAAAAACAAGAACCCTTTTTGTTCATGCGTATTCATGCAAAGTGTTGTATTTGCCTGTTCAACCTCAACAGGATTGAAAAGACTAAGCATAACTAAGATAGAAATTATATGTCCTCGTCAAAAGGCATTCTTTAAGAATTACGACTTTGCTGCACTTGTAATGCTAATATATGTTCATGGCGCATGGAGCATGGCGCTCGTTCATAGCGAAACTCGGTCTGATTGTTGACAAACAATGCGGAACTCAATGCTGTTTTAATCTACAACGTTTTATGAACACGCCAGTGCCAGTGGTAACGGAAGAATGAGAGCAATAGTAGAAGCATAGGTTTTACACATCCATTATCAAGGTAATTGTCATATATACAGGTGTCCCATTTATATTTATCGCCCAAAATAGCTAATGATGTTAAAAAAAAAAAAAAGGTTTATTTGAAATAAGTTTTCTTGAGACACAAGAAAAAGTTATCTGGGGGAGTAAGATAAATGGGACGCCTGTATATGTAATTTTTCAATTTAAAATATCTATTAATTTGTAATTTATTTTGAAAAATAGCATTTGTTTACGTTTTTGTTTTCCAGCATAAATGTGTTAGTTAATACTTGAACGCCCGAGCTTCAAATACCCTCTAAAACGCCCGTAATTGACCGCTACTACCTTCTTATGCATTTTTAATCGTTTTTCTCACTAAAACTATGGAATGTTTTTTTAACGCCTTCTAGTCTACTGTGTTGGTAGAAAGAAAACGATTTGCTTCTAAATTGCGAGCCAGTTTGCACTTAGCTTGCGGAGTGAGTTTGTATATACTTGGTGTCTGCTCAGTATCACGTGCGTATTTAGGTGTTTTTCTTATTCAGGCCGATGAAATTTCTTACTGTACTGTAGTGACCAGGTTCGAATTCAGCTTGAATCGAGCTTCTGGTTTCAGATATTTTTATATTCATGGTTTTTGCTCACGTATCATATGTTTAGTTAGTGCTCAGGTCGCTTTGCATATACATTTAATTTATTGGTAATTCAGTTACGCATTTACACATTTGTTGTTCATTCTTTTGTTCGTCTTTTATACCACATCTGAGGGTAAATGCCTTTTGATAAAAAAAAATAATAAGTAATATATATTGTAACTCAAGTATAAGCAAATGTTTTCTCGAAAATAAGGATTTTTTTTTTTTTGTTATACGAATTGGGTTTGCTCTATGCTATGTAGTAACAAATTATTTGTAAAAAAAGACACTATATAGGTATATAGACATAAATACGGGTTGTATCTATAAAGACAGCTGTTACAATGAAACATTCTCAGAGATGTTTAAATGAAACTTTTTGCAGAGTTTTTGATTATATAACAACGACATACATATTTTTACATGTCGAGCAACTGTCTTTGGTTATATATTTCTTACATAACCGCATTTGACATGTGTTTCGGTAAATAATCTGTCCCTATAATCAGTCATGAGTGATGGTGACTGTAGTCTATGAAAGCTACTTGAAAATGAAAAGCTAAGCTAAATTTTAGGCACCGATACAACGGCTGATAAACAATGATCACGCATTACACAACAGTGCTTGTTGTGCAGTGATAATTGTTGTCAGTTACAACTACGCAATATACCACGTAAGAAACGTGGGCAAGGAAGCGGTGAAATGATCGCATCCGGGAAAGATGGTAAATTTGCTCTTATTTTAAAAAGTTACCCCTGAAGTGCATAAAAATATTGGTTAGCTAAACATCATTGAAAGGGATTAAAAGTCACAAAAACATAAAAAAATAATTCTAAAAACAGTGAAAATATGAGCGTTTGAAAATCAAAAGCGGCCGGATGATCGCCATTAGGGTGTTCCAGTGTTAAAATTAAAATTGTCCATTAATAATAGATATTATTGCCGTATATTAAAAAGTAATTTAACTTGCAAAAATATTTCAAGCATAATAAGAATTAGAACATAGCTAGTTCTTATTAGTAGACAGGTGCTTTTGAGATTCAGCCATCAGAGCATACGGTCTGAACAAACGTACCCATTTCCTGTATATGACATAACTTTAACATGAACTGAAATCGGCATTAAAACGTGCATTGTTGATTGCTGATGGGGGGCGTTTGGTTGATTTCCTCTTGCACAGAGAATAAAACTATTTAAATTGAGCATACATGCATAGAACAGTGCATGCTTCCTCTTCCCTCTTGGAATTGTTAAGGCGCGGACTCGTGAGCGCAAGTCTGATGCTCGAATCCCACCAGGACAGGACCGTCCTCCCTGATTGACTTTTTTTTTTTTTTTTTTTTTCCCCAGATTTTCCTCAGTCCTCATAAATGGCAAATGCCGGGGTTGTACCCAAAACTTAGACCTGGAAAGATTCCTTCCTTAACAATAATAAATCCTTTCCCAATATATCATTTCATCTCATGTATCATCGCCTGTGGTGCCTCAGTAGTAAAAACGGGCGTTAAACACCATTCATTCATTTCATTCCCCTTGGAATTCCAACACATAAAGCACATTCCCCCAGCTGCTGCGGCTACTATTTTTCCAAAACATCATTTAATGATTTATAAATTAAACTCTGTTCATTGAGGCAGCATAAATACAAATCCGCGCACGCGCGCACACACAAACACACACATACACATCGTATTTTTGTGCAAAAAAGTATTAAGAACAAGTAAATGTTCAGTAAGAACTACTTTTTTTAAAAGTCTTGATACGGTTTTGACCAATTTTATGTTTTGTGACAAAATTCCTTAAAGTTCAGTTGAACACCACATATTTTTGCTTACCAGGAGAATATATTGGGAGTTATTTCTAGTAAATTGTTAAAAATTTGTTAATTCTCAATCTTATGTCCGATAAACACATGCTCTCTGCCTCATAGATGTTAAATAAACTTTCAATAGTTCCGTCTGTATATTTTAGAAAATGTTTTGGTCTACAAAGAAAGCGTATAAAGTTTATCTAGCAGTAAAAGCCACATTTTCCTGTATTGTGAACTGATCCTCCCTGTTGTGATATTTGCTCAGGCTCACACACAAAGCGACAAAGATATATCACATGACCGATATAAATTTCTCCTTGCGCGCAGTGTTCTGAGGAACATGACTTTAATGTTATACTTTACTGTTACTGACTACGACGCATCCGTAATGTGGCAGCAGAAACCAGTCGATGTTATTTCTCATTGCAATGGGAAAACCGGAGGGAAGTCTGGAGGGGGAGGGGGAGTCTATAATACGAGAAGAGCATGGGACATCCAACCATGTGGAAGAAACTTGGAAGGAATTCGACCGTACGGAAAGAAAACTTTCATAAAAGACCAGAAGTTGTTACACAAGAAAGAAATATGAGGCGAAACTATAAAAAATAAAAAGTATATACATATATTATGAAATAGATACATGGGCTCTGCGTTTGGAAGAGACTGGGAGCTGGAAGGAAGAGGGAACTACAAAGCAGGTTGTACAGTTGTGGGTCGTGTGCTTTAAAATTGTGATACAGAAGTAGAGGAAACTTGGGAGAAAAAAAAATCTGACGAAGATAAATTATGAATTGTTCTGCTAATAATAAAATATTCCAGACGCTATTATTAAAATAATTAATATTGTAGTAATGTTTATTTAGAAACTTAAATGATTCAATAGCTAAAGTTTAATACCAGTCAGGGTCGATGGATTTTTAAAGCCGGGGTAAAGCCGTGGATCCTATGTCTTAGATTTACGGCACGTAAAAGAACCTCAAGTCTGAAGGAAGAAGCCTCTGAGCAAGATTTATCGGCCGTTTCTCACCCTGTTTTGAGTGGGACGCTGATGACTTAAGATATTAACCCAAATTAATTAAAAAATGCACCTGAAGTAAAATAGGTTAATTTCCTGTGATTATTGCTGTTAATTTTTTCAATTAATTTTTTAAGAAAGAATTAGAAACATTTGCTAACCAGGTTCACTTTCAAGGGCTTTCAGTTCTACTAGTTAAGCTGCAGTAGAATATAACCCACCTCAACGTGCCGATATACAACAGCTAACTAAATACAATTGGTTATTTGAGTTAAATACGAACAGAGAGAGCGCAGCTGCGTACTGGAAGAGATCTTCGATAAAGTCATGTACTGCGTGTGCAGGTAGCAGCTTGTATTTAGTTTCAGGGAGATTTTATCAGTGTGCAGTTTTGTGTTCGAGTGATACTCAGCAATTTCATTGTGTGTAAATTGTTCTTCGTTAGTTATGTAACTACATTATAATCTTGAAAAACGTGTAATCTATGTACAATACATATATGAAAACAGATAAAGGAGATAGGTAAGGCGATTTGCAAGAAAATATCCTGGCTCTCTCAATGAGAAGACATTGTCGTGCCGTGTTCCTGCGGAAGAAATATAGAAATTTCCTGAGCAGATATGGGCAATATATTGATGCTTAGGGGTATTACCTTCAAGTTATTATAATACAGGTTAGTGCTTAATTTTAACAGTTTTAAATATGATTCATTTTATTCTTTCAGCAAAACTAAAAATACCGATTTTAAAAGTAGTGACTGCTTCCTCTTGCTGCTACGGCAGTCGCAGTGAGCAGTAGGCAGACGCGCTCATGCAGCCCGTAACTCAAATAACCTCACAGTACAAAGAGAGCACACACAAAGGTGAAGTGTAACCGATGTGGTAAACCTAGCGCACGATGTCACACAGCAGATCTCTACTCTCTACTATGATGACGTTGGCCTCTCAGTGACTTCGGAACATCATGCAAATAAAACCGTTACCTTAAAAATAGCAAATTACATAAACTAAAGTTTGCTTATAGACACTTCTTTTTGTCAAACACACTCAATCACATAACTAATTTTTTATTAGAGAAGAGAGCGGCTACAAATGGAGGTTGTGCACAAGATGTTCTCTCTCTCTCTTTCTCATGAACACTTTCCTTTTCCCAAAATAAAAGATTCCAAGTACAAACTTACGTGATCGAGGTCTACATACAGATTTATTAACGCGGTAGGTTACAGCCGCATGAAATTCAAACGCTTTGGAATACCCAATGAAAATAAATGCGACTATGTGACATCTGTCAATGAAATTAAGCAGTGTCCTTCAGAGAAACGGATGTTATATTCCATGAAGGTACTAAAAACACAATAAGGCTTATGTTCCAAAATTTTTTAATATTTTGGATTATATTTGCCTATCATTGACTATCCTGGCATTCGGGGAAAAATCTTTGTCAAAAAGTGCCTCTTTTAATTTTTGTACCTGTAATTTTATCTATGCTAGCTTATCTTAGGCTATGGGACAATAATTTTTGACCATATTTGCTTAGTCTGCCTATTTTTCCGAGCGAGAGTCATTCATACATTTCGAATTCATTTCAAGGCGACCTGAATTTATCAGGATATTCTTCTTAGAGTTCTAATTGACAGTAAAATGAACAGATATAAATTTAAAAGTCATGCATTGTTGCAAAAGTTTATAAATATTCACACTTAGTTTATCAATAAATTTAGCTACAGTATAACACTTTTCTCCTATCATACTATGCAGAGCTACCATACTTGCCTCCTAAACCCAAGATCGCGGGTTCGAACTCGGCCAGGACCGATGGATTTTTCCCGGGCGTAAAAATCCTAAGTATGGCTTCCTTCGGAAGGGAAGTAAAGCCGTGGGTCCCGTGTCGTACATTTACGGCACGAAAAATAACCTCAAGCCTGAAAGAGAGGCCTCTCAGCAAAATTTGTCGGCCATTTCACGCCCTGAGTTCAATGGGACGCTGATGACCTGAGCTGTTAAAGAGCGTCCATAAATAAATCATTCAAAAAAAAAAAAACACTATGCAGAAATGTACTAGAAATCCACATTTGGATGAACACATTCTGAGATTTTTGGACCCATAAGTGAAGCAACAGTTGTATAATTTGATGAGTGTGGAAGGCATTAGCAAAAAATGAAGTTTCTGTTACACCAGTCTTAAGGCACCCACCAATGTGCAGGTTGTCAGTCTGTGTATATTATGAGAAAAATGTCTCAGTTCAGCTGGTAGGAGATCATTTTCAACTACATAGTCTGTCGCCTTCCAATCGGTTGGAATGCATGGTCATTTAATTGTTTCCCAAATGGATTTGCTCGGATATTCGATACAATATGAATGTGGATGGACATTTTTCATATTCCGCATCCATTTATACCATTCTTTAGATGTGACCTCTTGGACGTGTTTTGGATTCTGGGGTTGCATTGTTAACAGATGTAATACCTGTTTAAAGAGGTGAAGTTTGGGGTGGTTTGGGAATGCTTTGCACTACATATAAGGATCAGATATTGGAATCTGTTGTTCTTCCGGAAATACTGTAAGGATAAAGAATGCTGCATAGTAACAATAGTTTGATTTCATTTGGACATAAGTTAAATTAAAAGGAGATGTAAGCGTTGCACACGAAACATGTAGTTCCTCCATAGCCAGTAGTCAATTCAATTCTCTGGGAAATTTTGTCCGGCATGGGTAATATGTGTGCCAAATGTCACATTTTGGATAGTACAACTGTGTTAACATGCCAAAATTACTGCAGAAGGTTCATATTTCTCAAATGAATTGAGATAACCTTTCGCACATCTGTTTGTGAGAATCATACTCGATAACGAATATTCTAACATTAACGCAAGCATTTTGCATTGCGGTTTTCCTGGAATGTGTGATACGGATAAGGTAGTCGGTCAATACGCCAAAAGCAGGAGCGTGGATCTATTATAATTGACACGCGCATTTGTAGTTTTATGGGACTTGTGTTACATGCTCTTCTTTCAGATCATAGTCACATCACATGCCAGTACTGGACTAGTTAGTACGGGAAAACCACCAATTGACATGTACCATCCTCATAAAGTGATCCAAGCACAACATTTGTTAATGTAAGTTATCTATTATTCCCTTTACTTCCCTTACGGCGATTTCATGACCGAATTGTTGTTTGGTGTGTAATTCATCTAGTACCTGACAATAAACTTAAAAGGTACTTCTACGATTTGATGCTTTTCTTCTGTTTGAAAATAAAGGTTGGAATGGTGGTTTGAGCAAATACAACCAGGCATCCAGTGCATCATGTCTGGAATGCGTAACTCGTTCTTGCAGTGAGGTACACATTTCCTAAATTCCGCACATATCTCTTCATCTCGCAATAGTCGGTCCTGGTGGTGCAGTGGTTACCATACTTGCCTCCTAAACCCAAGATCGCGGGTTCGAATCCGGCCAGGACCGATGGATTTTTTCGGGCGTAAAAATCCTAAGTATGGCTTCCTTCGGAAGGGAAGTAAAACCGTGGGTCCCTCCTGTCGTACATTTACGGCACGAAAAAGAACCTCAAGCCTGAAAGAGAAGCCTCTGAGCAAAATTTGTCTGCCGTTTCACGCCCTGAGTTGAATGGGACGCTGATGGCCTGAGATATTAAAGAGCGTCCATAAATAAAGCAATCAAAAAAAAAATCTCGCAAAAGCGATGCATTTATTTTCCAATAGCTCCGACCAAAAGGTAGAGGCATTTGATCAGCTCTGCACTTGAACATATAGGGATGATCGGAAAATGGAATGGTATTTACGTGTACATCTACTTGTCAACCGCTGTTTATATACCTTTGGCTATTTGGAATGCTGAGTTTGCACAGCCATAATCTGTTCCGTATATCCTTCCCAGAGATCTGGCAGCTTTAGCTCCTCACATATCCTTGCTAAAGAAGGAGCCACGTTGATACTTTGATTTTAATACAGAGTTAAAGGTCCACCTTAGCAGTTTGGAATATCAATATCTCAAGCTTGAAGACTTCACGCTGTGCATGTCGGTCGTTCCCAGCTGGTACGTACATTTGCTATCAGGATAGCAATATCAGCCAGTACCATTTGCCATAATGTTAAGCTCACTCCTGAATACGATCGCAGTTCCTTGATTGTCTTCTCCATTACTGGACATACAGTCATATTTATTACCCAGAAAGGAGACCAGATTTACTTCACCTCTTGAAAAAACAAGCAATCAATATCATAACTATATATAATTTAACGCAACATGTTTTGTTTAGTCTATTCCGAAGACAACTGATATTTAGGGTTCCTACTGCCACTTGGATGTAATTCATCCACACGTTAATGAGCGGAAAACAAAGCAAGCAATACAAAATACGAGTAAAGGGGATATCTAAATTATAATAAATTTGCTGCTACAAAAATAGTTACACCAAGATGAGGTTAAATGGTTGATGTACATTATTCGCGGAACTGTATAATGTTCCTTTATCGTATCTTTAGTGGATCCATATAACGGGTATGAATGCAAACGATTTGGGCCCTTTTGTTTATCAGCCTTGGCAATAATCCTGTACCTCCTTTTCCTTCATTGTATGCCTCCGTGTTTATCTCCTCGGGGTCATGGGGATGCTGTTGAGTAAGAGGGCGTTTCATCAAAAGTTGCAACGGCAGATGAGCAGCATTCTGTTCCTTTGTGGCCAATGCATTTGCTCGCAAAGTTGGTGAAGCGCTCGCCGGCTGTGTGCTTACTTATTTCCATATTTGCCACTTCCTTCTCTATCTCCATCATTGTTTGAATTGGAAGACCTTCCTGTTCTTTCTATACCTACGAAAGGTATCCTGTGTGGGGTTTCGCATACATCTTGGAGGTCTTGCTATTCTACCCTCTTCGTGATCATATTGTTGTCCCTTGTTAGTACTTGCGGGGTTGAATACATGCCGGAAGGCTTATGCACTTGTTGAGACATGTTTCCTTGATGTTCCAGTCTCTACAATAGAAACACAGATGAGGTTGGTCATCGTTGACTAATGCTGGCCAAAAATCCCGAAATCATTAACCTGCTAGAAATAGCTTTTTAATACTCATTTTCACTGCTCGAATAGCATTACTAACCGGAAATGGATATTACTCACTCTGTTGTTCAATTCTAATTCTTTGAATTTCCGTACTCATTTAACACCAAAATTAATTGTTGCATGTAATATTACTGGCCGAAAATTAGAAACCCGCCCTGAAATTGTTATGTACATGCTTCTATTACTTTAATAGTGATAGCATGGCCATTTTCATACATAAACTTCTCTACATGGACTTCCTTCAAACGTTGACCATAATTTCTCATATAGAGTTGACACCAGTTTAAGAAGGTTAGAAGACTGGAGGATATCATCAGGGAGGAAATTGAGGTGGAATGTAACTACAAAGCCTTCTTAAGCTAATTAAATGCAATTAAACTAACCTGGGATAAAGAGAGAGGGGAAATCAGGTTTTGAATTGGAAGTAGGAAGGCTCAAAAAAATAACGAATAGTATTGGTAGGAGAATCTGCTCATTTTGTGGAGGGGATGAGGAACAGATACACATTCTGGTAGAATGTACCCACTGGGAACACCTGAGATAAAAACGCTGTTTCCCTAAAAATCTTTTAATGCAATTAGAGGACGATTGTCATGCTGGAGTCCGTTTCCGAGTCACTCTAATTCGTTGAATATGGGCATTTTTCTAACCAAAGTACGCGAAGCTAGAAGCAATTTATTTTCTGGTTAGATCGCAATAATAATAAATAATGCAACATGTTTCAATTCATATATCCGTAAATATCGATCTTCCAATTCTCAAAATTTATTATTATCATTAATATTGTTTTAATTGTTTTATTATTTGTTCCTCTTTCTAATTGTGTATCATACCTAAGCATGTACGATCTACGACCCTTACATAAGTATATTTATAATGTGTATTTAGAATTTTATAACAATAAATATACACCTACTAATATATATATTGACCATTTCATAATAAAAATGAACTAAAATGGGTCAATTTGGTCGGCTTTAAGCTTCAAGCATTTCTATATCCAAACATAGAGTTCTGTGGACAAGAAATCAAAGTTAAATTGCATTTGAAGCAGATGTTTAACCCCCACCCTGTCAGCAAGCAGATTTTCATACTGTATAAATAATTATATACATATAATATCTGACATACTGAGTACTAGTTAATGTTTTGCATGCAATGAATTCATTATTGGGAAGATATGGCAATTAATGTCGTGTGGAAACTTGTGGGAATGTTTAATAACTTAGGATACATATCGGAAGTAATATAATGTGTAATGAGTTAGTGTCTGTAGAAAGGAATGCTGTCTGGTGCCACTGCCATGAGCCTCAGGCGAAGGATTCAAACAGTGACAATGGGCAGGTGCATATCTGGGCCAACGGAGTCAGAAACAATGTCTTATTATGTTCTAGGCTTTCTACAAATCCTTTTTTCGCACCGTTGAAAATTCTTAGAGAGCCGGTAAAGATATGAGTGACCTCTCTGACAGCGTGAACGCTTGTTTTAGTGTCAGTCCATCGGGAGCGAGGATTTTAAAGTATTAAATATTAGCGCTTGGAAGTGAGCTAGGACTCCTCAATTGCAGTCGTACATTTTAAGAGCTCAGCGCCCGTGAGTTCACTTCGGTAGCCTCCTGTGAGATGAAAAAGCTACGCTACCGTGATTCGAATTCGACATACAGGGTAGACCCATAAGTTTCTTGCCTCGCTCATCTGGTTTCTCATAAAATGTGTTAGTCTTTCGCATATGCATAGTTAGGTTATTTAAGTTACGAGCCGGTTGATTCGTTGATTTGGTTTATTTACGGATGCTTTTTAATCTCTCGGATCATCAGCGTCCCATTCAATTCAGGGAGTGAAACGGCCAATAAGTTTTACTCAGAGATCTCTTCTTTCAGTTTTGAAGTTCTTTTACATGCCGCAAATCTACTACATGGTACCCACGACTTCACTTCCCTTCCGAAGGAAGCCATACTTAGGATTTTTATGCCCGTAAAAATCCTCTGAACCTGGTCGGGATTGAACCCGCGAGCTTGGGTTTAGGATACAAATATGGCTACCAGAACCGACTTACAAACCGGCATATTGCAACAGTGAACTGGGAGAAGCCAGCCGCCAAAGACTACATGCATGTACAAGTAGCAGCTTCTAGTCAGATTGAGAAATGTTTCGTCAGTAAATGTTTTTTGCGTTCCTGTGTCACTTGATACTTTCATTTTGTGTAAACTATGTGCTAATTGTTCTTAGTTAGTTAAATATAATTTTAAAGAGCGGTTTTTAAGTACGGCATGAAAATGAATTCTTGCAGAGAAAATGTAGGTCGATTCGCAAGAAACTGTCTAGACAATCACATTCCAGGTAGATAATCTGTCCGCCAACTTATTAAAAAGTAACGAAAAAACAGAATCTCTTAATGACAAGAAACGTGTTCCGAACCGTTGTGTTCTTATGGGGAAAAAATGTAGATGAAATACAAGAATTCCTATTGATGCCGCCAATGTATTGCCGATTAAGAGAATTATTTTCAACTTCTGTTATAACACAGGTAAATGCTTATTATCAGTTTTAAAACAGAAAGTTGTATGCTTTTAGAAACAACATAAATACTAAAATAAAAATACAAATGTACACGCGGCTAATCTTTCTCCGTTTTTCCGGCTGCGGTGTTGCAGCAAGCAACCACGCTTAGGCGATCCTATTCTACACTTTAACCGATGAGATGTTCTATTACAAACTTGAGCAATGATTCACAAAGTGTACATAATGCATATTCGTATGTGTGATCATCTGTCCCAGTCTTTTGAAGATCTTTCTTGATTAAGATTGCACGAGTCACTATTCTGCACTCTCTCACTTCCTTTATCAAATTCTACTTTACTTATTTTACCTTTTCCAAAATGTATCCATATATAATAACTTAAGCATGAGGTATAATTAAATTTTTGCAAATCAAATCTGTCACAAGAAACTTACTTGGAATTTCGTACAAAAATAAAGAATTTAGAGATTAACGGACAACCTAATCTAGAGATAAGCTACTGCAACTATTATTTAATAATTAAAATTTCTTTTTATAAAATTAATCTTTTAACGAAACTGTCACCTTCTTTAACTAAAAGTTCTAAATTTGTATTAAAATTATCATACAGCAATTTCAATCCTTATATGCAGTTTTGATAACTTTACGGGGGGATAATTTCTTATAAGTGTATAAATGTTTATTTAAATTCGCAATGAGCATATGCTTAATCCCATAAAACACATATTCAATTGTGACAATGTTTGCCAAGTGTCTCAATTTACCGAATGACTTTTCCTTTCCTTTTCTCTTCTTCTTTCCTCGATACTTTCACTAGCCATTATTTGATAAAACTGCGGCCCTTTTTATGAACCGAATAGTTTCTTTATAACAAATATTGATCGTGTTTGCTGTGTGACGTCATTTTTCCATAAACTTCTTGCCTTTCATTTCTAGTTTGATTTCATTTTGGAATCGGCTATCTTCTTGGCAGTGCTTCATCAAATGGTAGCCGCCATTACGGGATTCGTATTATGGATTAATAATTTTTTGTCAATGACATCTCCTGTCTGCGGTTGACTCAAAATTAGTTAGATTGGGGATAAATCAAAGTTTCATCCAGTGACCCACATTCTACGTAATTTATACAGGAATGTTAAATATGTTCAAGTTATTAATGTAGTAATTCACAGGTATAAACAAAAAGGTTTTTCTTTTACTTCTTACGACATTCCATGATAGAGAATTCTTTCCTGAAGTTGCATTTTCATAAGAATTCCTGCTCAAAGGCAATATTAGGTACTTATATTTAATGCTAATTCTTTTAATTTGGGAAGAGTAATAATGAAGTTTCGTCGTGCTTTATTTGAAGTTTGTAAAGTTTTCTAACGATTTTCTTGTATTCTTCAAGGGGGAGAGTTTCCTTGAATACTTCGATTTTTTATTTTAATTTAAACTTTCAAATTCTTCTTGTCCCCGTTCAACAGAACGTTTATCTTTCCTAGGCAAAATACTGGAACTATTTTTCAGCACTTTTGCAAATGTAAATGTATTGCTGTGGCATTAACGAGAAAACATTTAATCAAACTTGCATGAAATTGAATTCATGTGCTGATAGCAATTTAGGCTTGAAATTGTGAGGTTACAACAAATTTTACTTTGACTCAAAACTATTAAATACGTGCATGTTTTAGTGATACTATTAGATTTAATTTAATTGCATTATTTTACAATAAATTTACGATTAATAGTTATAACCTATAATTGTATTTTAATTGAATCAACATAGATATTTAAGAATAATTACTAACTGAAAGAGAGGGTCATATAGTCTTAACACGATCAGTAAAATCAAAAATTTGTTTTTTGTACAGTTCATACATTTTTAGGGTAAATTTTCAACCTACCTTAATCTAGTTTACTTTTTTCAATTATTATAATAAAATTATTATATTATATTGAAAACAATCGACATTATTTATTTTCAGCGGTTGTCTTGGTATTTTGTGATAATTTGCTAAGCGTTGTATTTTAGCACTAGTTAAAACTAGTTCCCTGTACATTAGAAGGAGCTTACATTATGGTTATTATTATTTTAATAACAATTTATACTAGCACTACAATTCCGAATAAGAAGTTTATTCTCAAGATTAAAATCGAAAGAGGAAAGGCCTTGTGAAATGACGTAACACACTCGGGAGTGTATTACGGTGGCAATGTCCCGATAAGATACTTCATAAGTATAAATGCGAAACATGCATTTTTCATAAGGACGGAAACTGTTTGGCGAGGGAGTCTAACAGAAAGGGGTCTAAATGGAAAACATGCCGTGTTTATTGCTCCACCATATCGCAGACCTCCTCCGTCTCCGTCGCAATGAAAGAGGGAGCCAAAGAAGTATGGCGCACATTCTGCACCTTCCTCGTTTCTCACACAAAATATAAATAAATAAAAATATTCCGTTTAGAGTAGTTCCTGAGATGCCTGATGAATAATGCGAATTCCATGTAACACCTCGTTCCTCTCGAGTAGGGTATGGGACAAATCTGCATGACACTGAGCAACAATTGAATCCACTTCTGCGTAACATGGCGTGGGAAGCATATGAAATATTAACAATTCTACTTTCAAATCTTTTTTAGTTCCTTTGGACCTGCAAGCATACAAATTCTGAACATATTTTACTCCAATAAGAGCAGTCCAACTACTCGACAATTTCTTTTGGATTAAAGCAAAAAATTCTGTAGGTGGAAAGTGCGCATATTTTCATCCAAAATCATATTACCTGTTGAACAATTTTAGCGGTATTTATAAACTTTAAAATGCACTTAATGCATTTTACAACAAGGATAAATCACATTTAGAAACCTTATAAGGATTAATCTTGTAGCGTCATCTAGCATTTTGTGCCAGGAAACACTAATTTTATTGATCCTTATTTTGAAGGAAAGCTGACCAGCGATATTATTCGCACGTACTTTTACCTCATATCTAACAGGTGCAAGAAATGCAAATTTATCGTTTTGCAATCATCAACATACCTCTACCAATTCTTGATGCACGCGGTTAATGATATATTGTCTTTCATTACGTCGCTGCATAACGCGGTAACCACAACGTCTGTCTGTGGTCGGTATCTCCCATAATAATCACCACTTCGACCTTATACCGGGTGTTTATGAACTAATCGCAATAATTTCGGAGACTGTAGAAGGGTCTATAAGACAAGCAATTTGGAATAGACAATCTAAGGCCTAAGAAAAAAAAGTGACAGTCGATGAAGAAGTTTATATTGGATGCTGATAGGTCAACGTTAAAGGAAAATGAGATAACTTTGCTTACACAGCTGCCATGCGTATTTTCCTTTCCTTACAAAAAATATGATACTTTACATGATCGCTGCTCGAGGCTTAAATAATTATGAAATTGCTGTAAAGTAATCAGGGTATGGCCGAAAAAGCGGTTTTCAAGTATGTGAGAGGAACTTGTTTTGCATGTTTAATTATTGTCAAAATTAACATTAAACAAAACACGTTACTTTACCACGACTGCTTTCAACAAACCAACAATTGTAACAACCTGCGTTAAAATTGTGTACACCGCATTAAACATCCCAATAAGAAAGCACTAACCGGGCAAAATACTTTACTACCCTTATTAAGAAAACTTTACATTTCAAGTGAGCTTGTCTGCAAATTTCCACATATAAAAACTTTAAAGGTCCCACCACTTGCCCAATTCTACATTTAGCATTGATATTAAACAGCCAATTCCGCAATGTAAGAACTTTAAAGGACTAAGCACATTTATTTATTTATTTATTTATTTATTTATTTATTTATTGAGTAGTTATAACACCCGTTTTTACTATTGAGGCACCACAGGCGGCTAAGCACATTTAAACAGATCAAACAGCACAGAGAGTCCATTTCTGGTGAACCTGAAAAATAAAGTTACAGAAATTGGGCAACGGAATAAACGAGTATCAAATTGCATTTAATGTTTAGTGCTTAAATAATTCTACTAAGATAAAGGGGTTGGAGCACCGTGAGTTCAGGAAAGGAGATGCCGGTGGTAGCGTTGGAGTTACGCCATTGACCGCCCGATTTGCAAACCGATACATTTAGAAGTGGTTCTCTGTACAGTTCATTCTCTTTGGTGAATATAATACTATTACTATTACTATTACTACTATTATTACTACTACTATTACTACTATTACTACTACTACTATTACTACTATTATTACTACTACTATTACTACTATTATTACTATTACTATTACTACTACTATTACTACTACTATTACTACTATTACTACTACTATTACTACTATTATTACTACTATTATTACTACTACTATTACTACTATTACTACTATTACTACTACTAATACTACTATTATTACTACTACTACTACTACTACTACTACTACTGCTACTACTATTACTACTACTATTACTACTACTACTACTATTACTACTACTACTACTATTACTATTACTACTACTACTACTACTATTACTACTACTACTATTACTACTACTATTACTACTACTATTACTACTACTACTACTACTACTACTACTATTACTATTACTACTACTACTACTACTACTACTACTACTACTATTACTATTACTACTACTACTACTACTACTACTACTACTATTACTACTACTACTATTACTATTACTACTACTATTACTACTACTATTACTACTACTATTACTACTACTACTACTACTACTATTACTACTACTACTATTACTACTACTACTACTATTACTACTACTACTACTACTATTACTATTACTACTACTACTACTACTATTACTATTACTACTATTACTACTACTAGTAATAATACTATTACTATTACTACTACTACTACTACTATTACTACTACTACTACTATTACTACTACTACTACTATTACTACTACTACTATTACTACTACTACTACTACTACTGGTACTGTTATTACTACTATTACTCATACTCTCAACCTTGTATTCAAGTTTGATATACTGTCAATACAGAGTGGATATACTAAGGCTATACTTGTTGTTACGACAAGTGCATCTCTTTCATTAACTCAATGGTTAATTTTACGAACGCAAACAGATTCACAGAATTATATTTAAAGTTCAGTTTTATCAAAATGATTCAGTCAAGAAAATAATTATTTTGGGGTGTCGTTCATCAATCCTTTATTAATTTCAGAATGTTTGGACTAACATGTCAACACTATTCATTTCAGGTTTAAATTTTTACTCGTTTTACTGCAAAATCATAGTCATTAAACATTGGCTTTAAGTGATAAACAGTTAAATAAATTTGTTGTAGGTAATGCTTATGGTTGTCAATATGGAGAAAAATAAAACAAAACCAAGCATAGGTATAAATTTTTGAAAAAAATTGCTTTGATTTTCAAATAAGTATAAATCCGTACCTATCAGACGAAAGTTTCTCTAATGTGCACATTTTCCTTAGAGGTGTGGTCTTTCTGTGTATATCGTTACACGTTTCGTAGAACTGTGCAGTACTCTTTAATACCGGGAAGAAATATTTCAAAAGTCGAAGAAACGCCCATTGCACCGTGGATTTCTACTTTGAAATTTTCAGCACACACAATGTTTTTGTTGCTAGCATTTTATTTAGATTCCAGATAGCATTATCGTAATAAAAATGTTTAATGTGCATGAGTACAAAATACTATCTTAAGCCTATTTGAAAATAATTATGCATGGCTATTATATAAACAACTAACTTTAGCATAGCAACGGAATAATAACAACGTATCGCAATGGCTGTTCTTCTGTGATTAATTAAAATTAATATATGGTTTTAAATCAATAAACCATGCCAGTCTATAACTGCGAATTTCTCACGCGATTGATCGATGTGCTATGAGACGTCGCTTTAAAGGTTGCAACTGTTAAACTTTAACAAGGAACACGAATGGAACATTTGCCAGATCATGCAGAACGTCCTGGAGCACGATAATTTTGCCTCCCTCTTGATGTGCGGTGACGAAGCGGCAAAGTGAATAGTTACAACTTGACATATGAAATAGGAAAATATGTAACAATTTAGTAGCTGCGTGGCTTAGTAAAACCGAACATCTCTTGTGTTCTTTCCCAAGGAAGATTTGTGACTTTTTTATGGAAAACACAATTACCTTGATATGTTGGAGATTCCTAATCTAATGAGGATTCCAACAAGTTGGGGCACCTCCTCTTTGATATTTAGATATTTTCTCGGTTTCTCAACCAGAGTTCTTTCAACGGTTGCATTGTTCGAAGTGCACCTCTTGCATCTCCCAAAGCTATCGAACCTTGTGTCATGTGGCATTTTCCTTTGGCAGTATATGTGTTGCTCACAACCATTGAATCTCATCTATATGTTGCTCGCATAATCAGGAGAAGAATACTTAAATGCTCAACTCTAATTCCGCAACGCGGAAAAGTCCAAAATTGATTTGACTGACGGGATTTATTGCGCCACCTGTCGAGAGAACCCATGTAGCGCAGTCTTTTGTTTCTTTCATTATTTATAACCGGTAAATAGCAATTAACATTGCATTAACTATCATAGCAGATGCTCAACGTGTCTGTCCTTCGCAGTGAGTTATACTGAGTCATTTTGAAAAATCTTTGAGACACTTGCCGCAATTTATCCTACAATAATATTGTAAAATGTCTCCAGAATATTTTGTTTTAGCGCCTCCAAGAGTTTTATTTAAGATACAGCAGTAATTTTATAGGGATGAAGAGGCAGCTGCTGAGTGGTTTTATACGCACTGCCGACAGACTTACTGGGCTAATTGTGTTGAAGACTTTCTAATTAAAGTCGTTTTCATCTAGGGCCCCCCCCCCCCTCTGTTAAAACTCTGTGTTATAGTCTCAGCTTCTTGTCAATGGTTGGGTTTGAACTTTATTCACCAATATGAAAATTGTACTTTCCGATGAAGATGTTACTTCCAGAAATTCGGTGCTACTTTTACGATTTCTTTTGCACATAACAATCATGAATATTTCTTTGTTCTAGCTTATGTTTCTCTCTAACTATACTCCGCAACACAGTAATATACAATAAAAGTTTAACATGCATTTCCCACAGAAAGACAACTGATACAGTTGGCCTGATAAACACTACTGAGCTAGCTCAATTTCCTCAGTAAACGGAATTTTAAGTACAATTTATTGGTAATCCTGTTTCCACTAGTATATACAAACTTTCCGATCGCTTACAGGAATGAGGGTACGATATAATGTGAGAGTCGTCATTATCGAAAGTTTTTCTAAACAGTATAAATTTGGAGGCCTTCTGGCTTATTTATTGTTTGCAAAAGCATTTTGTTGTTGATAAATGCAAAATTATACCTATTTCAAACCAGGACAATATTGTGAAAGTTCCTGTGCATTAATATTATCAGATGAATTCAATTTACGTTTTTACAATGTTCCATAGTATCAGCAGGAAATGTTATTCTTCAATTGCTAGATAATGCGAAAATATTTTCCGTACAACCCACAGAGGTACAAACTTTTAACACAAAAAGCATTAACGGTACTACCCTTCCTATTCACATTTTAATATTTTTGTACATTTACTTTCATAATGACTTCTGAAATAACGGATACTGGAGTTTAAAAAAGCCACAGGTTAACAGACTAAAATCCCACGTTAATTGTGGTAATGATTTATTGTCTTCAATATAATAGCGTCAATCGGCTATGCAGCTGTCTATCGAATTTTAAAGGGCACACTGTAAAAAATATATGAGTATATTAACGTTACATTTTATTAAAATTTTAACAAATATACGTATAAAACATTTAGAGATATCATTGGCCACCAAACTCGGAAGATTTTTTACGACGTGAAAGTGTGAATTGGAGACAATTAGAAAACTGAATATTAAATTAAGATCGTATATCCTAAAATGTCAAAACTGTCGTAAGGGCATAATGAGTTTCGCCAACGCGAATGACGTCAGATTCCCCTTCGCTAAAAGTTTTCTATTGTTTTACTATTTTCCTCAATGCATAACTCTTCTAATCGAATCCTGTTCTTCTGTCTGCTGGTAGTTTTCCTACCGCTATTCTCTAATGGGCGTCACCGTTATATCATGGCTCATGTATATGGAGTAATGCTTTATATTTACATAAAGAGAACTGACTGGGTTTCCCATTTGTTATATTTAAAAACAACTCACAAGGTATGCAATGTCCCATATTCCAATCCTTTTACTGTAACACATCTGCTGTATGTTCCATATTTTTTCACTTTGTTCGCTTATATTGGTACAGTAAAATCCATGACGGAACCCTCTGTCAATAAAATCGCATTCTCAAAACGGATGAGAAGCAAAGTGTAGAGTAATTTCAGTTACTACTACTTGAATATTACAGAAGAATGACTTTGTTGATCTTTCTAGGCCAATATTCCTTAATTTGATGTTGACAAATGAACAACGTGCTTTAATTGTTTACCCTTGCATAGTCATCAGTCAAAGAAACCAGTCTATTTTGAGTATTATAAAAATTTGATTTAAAAGAAAAAAATCGGAATGGGCAAAGAAACTGCAATGGCCACTTCTTCTTCTTCTTGGAATCTGATGGTAAAGAAAAAGCCTGCTATTTTGCGAAGCGTACACATCACTCTCTCATTTCCTTCCATGTTTCATGTACGTTTTAAACTCTTGTTTATTTTACAGATTTGGTAAAGAGAAGTAAAAAGAGATCGGCATTTGCCCTCTTTCTTACACAGTAAAATTAGAATATGTACACAAGCCTAACCCGAGTCTCCCTTTAATCAAAAGTTTTTGTGACGACCCATTAGTTTCTAAGAACATGAGGCCAACTAGATGAACCCACCTAATACAGCTGGGTTATCGTAAAGAGTTAAATGAACATAAAACAATTTTAAGACCAACGTCGCCGAAATCAAAAGTATTGAGGAAAATATAAGGAACCAGAGGGTAATTTTTTAGTACCTACTAAATGTTGTTGATTTGATTTATTTACGAATGTTCTTTAACATCTCAAAGTCATCAGCGTCCAATTCAAGTCAGGACTTGAAACGGTCGATAAATTTTTGCTCCGAGGCCTCTTCTTTCATGCTTGAGGTTCTTATGCTTACCATAAATCTTCGACATGAGTTTACTTTCCTTCCGAAGAAAGTAATAATTCGGGTTTTCAAGCCCAAAAAAGCCATCGACCCTCAATTGAAACCCGCGGTCTTGGGTGTAGGAGAGAAGTATGGTTGCCACTAAGCCAATAGGACCTACAGTATCTATTAGTAAGCAATTTCCCAGAGATATTTTTACATTTAGAAAGAAGTTACGTGCTCTCATCTGTCATTAAATAGAAACGGGAAAAGGTTTTAAAAAAGACCCATTTTATATGAATCAACCAGTAATCCTAAATATTAACACCATACTTCTTCGTGTATATTAAGGCCCTTAACGTGTCATTTAAGTAGATTACACTGACTTATAAAAAAAACGAAAAATATTACATTACACACATTCTATCGTAGCCTGCAGTCAATATTAACCTTGTAAATATTAAGTTTATCAGGGCTGTCTGCTGCCTTTGCAATAATTTTATTTTTGTTATTAAACATGTAGTGTTTATATTTTTATTCTATTTGCTCGTAAGAACAAACCCTCGCTTTCATTATTTAATGCAAATCTCTTGACATACTTCACTAAGATTAGAGATTGCACCTAAGAATGTGAGCAATTGAACAGATGTTATTGTCCTACAACCCTGCTCACTAGCATACGCTGGAAGCGGGAAGGGCAGTCCCTATTTCCAAGGGGATTTTCTTTTTGAGTGTGTCCTGAGAATAAGATAATATATCTCCAGAAGGGATGGAATCCCTCACTATCCAGTAGAGCTGCCCTAAACGATTGAGTTGTGGACGATGTTTCAGGAAAATATTGTTCCGTTTGGTTTATTTTATTGTTTATGCTTATGTAAAGCGCTTTTCGGCTTGAACATGTAAAAAGTCAAACTTGATTATATGACTACTAAAAATAATCACCGCTAGAAAGTTAAACTGAAATATAGACAGAGTTTTATTGTAATAATACCATTGCAACTAGAAGAAAGATTATTACAAAAATATACACTGGTAGGTCATTGTCAAATATGAAATCTGCTGACAAGAGACTTGTATATTTTTCCGTAGCTTAAACATACATCAACTGTACTCACAGGTTCTTCATTATCTGTGGTTTAATAGGTTACTGACGTTCAGAATGACTTTCACACACCCGATTACAAAATATGTACAACTTTTGAGGATTATTTTAACAACTGCATTTCTGTTTAGTATATTATTATTATTATTATTATTATTATTATTATTATTATTATTATTATCATCATCATCATCATCATCATCATTAAATTAATAAAAAAATTCTGTTATTTGCAGAAGGAGTGTGTAATCAATAACTGAGTCTAAAGTTTGAAAAGCGGTAATTAGATAAAATGTTGGGCAACACATTCTCTTTTATTAGGTTTGAACAAGTCGAAGCTACTGACTGTAGTTATAATTGAGTCAACTGCAAATACTATAAAACCGTTGGCTTATACAGAGTGCGCAAAAAATATGTACAAAGAATTTACGGTACAAAGGGGGCTTGAGACACTAAGCATTTTGAAAATGGGAACGAATGGACGCTTCAATACGGAGCTACAGACGTCGATGTGACGTCAACGTGTTCATAGCCAGCCAAACATAAACTAGTGCCATTGGTGCAGGCGCAGTGATATGCAGGCTGCACTTCATCTAACCAAGTCTCCCACTGTCATTCAGCGTGGACATTCTGAGAACTTGATAATTATTTATAAAAAATTGCTATACTTTAAACTAAATAATTAATGTTCTGCTGCGTTTTTGACGAATATTTTTTTAAATAAGATATTATATTTTAGGTAACTTGACAATTTATAACCAAATTTTAAATTTGAGGTTAACGCCTACAGCATCCAAGACCATTTATTTCCATTCTTGAGGTACTTATTCCTCCATGCCCTTTATTCTAGTAAATTCTTTATATAAAGGTTTTCGGAAACAGTATATAATGTAAATAATAAAAAGAAGGAGTCTGTTATTGACTATCATAAATACTTTACTATTAAGGCTTCTGCAAGTTGAAACTGATTTAGTGAAGATTTTAGCATTTTTGTTTAGAAAATATAAATGAATATGCTATCCCTTATTTCCAAAAGTTTATTTTTAACAGGAATTTATAAATAATATAATCCAAAGCATTTAACAGACAGCATAATATCCTGCCAACTTGTAATGTATTAATTTACTCCTTTTTTGTTATATGCTGTATTTTTTAAAAAAATGATTTTCCTAAATGTAAATATTTCTAATATTTCTGTTTTCAAGAGAATGCAATTCAAATCGGTATACGAAAAAATGTTTTATTTAATGGGCAAAGAAAATCTTAATATCCAAAATATTTCTGACCAATTCACTCTGCAAGAATTCTGATATAAAAAAAAAATTAACTAAAAATGTACAGTTTTAGAGGGTTTATGTTGATGAAAACCAGTTAAAAATGAATCAGCAAGTAAGTTGCTTGCCATAGTATTTTAAAGCTATACATAATTCCATAAAAATTTCTGTAAAATAATACAGAAAAGTATATTTATTTCTCTTAATATTTATATTGTATTTTTAAAGAAGTCTTTATATGGAGTAAGTAGGTATCTCTTTACTGTTGTCGTAGGTGTAACCAGTTGCTGCAACTAAGCGTCGACAATTTCCATGTACAGCAAACGATTCTGCAGGGACGTTCAAACTTGAAAATAGAACTTTTATTACGTCATTAGCATTTTCAGCCATCTCGCTCAGAATAACTCACTGATGACGATTCCGCCTACAGAGGCACTAAAGATACGCACCATTAGCACTATGTCATAGGAACAAACTGGGAGAAAATATCAGCCAGAAATTTAAGTCCCTTTTCGTTTTCCTTCTAGCTACAAGTGGCCAGCTAATGAATGACATGATACTGGGGATTATAACAGTATCAACACAATCCCTGATTTCTTCTATACTTTAGCCTCCCGATTGTGGGAATGTCAGAAATCACATTTTCGCTCTGATAGAAACTTTGCTATCATTTGGATTTTTACCTCCCTTCTACTCGCTAGTATTTCTATAACCACTTTATCTTTTTGCAATTTATCCTACTTATCATCCCATATACTATCTCGGCACCATTTAATTTTCTTACATTCCAGTAAATAATGAACCACACTATCTATTTTCCCAAACATCCTACCTTGTTTTTCACCCTCAATACTTTTAGGAATTTTACTCCTGTACGCATCCATGCCAGATCTATCTTTCCATTTTGATCACAGATTTCAATGTACCTCTCTCGCCCCCAGTTCTTTTTAACTGTTTTATATAAAACCAAGGAACTTTTATTTTCTAAACTAGCCCAGATTTCTTGCTTATCAATATCCTCTACTTATTAAGTGTTTATTTCTATTTATAAGAACTATTTATATGTTACATAAAATAAAAAACAACACTTATAGCTATAGAACCACTTTTTAGAATTTAAATTCTTTTACTGGGATTTTACATTAGTTTTTGGTAAATATTTCGCAATTTCAGGAATGCCTATACGATACTGACAATTTCAGGTGCATGATAATTATATTTAAAAGTACATAGCCCTTGAACTTATACATGGGCAAATGTAGCGACTAGACAGTGAGTGATTCTCGATGAAATTTGAACAGTACCCCGTGCCCGAGACTGATTTTCTTTCAAGTTACAACACAAAAGTTTAACTTAAGTCACAATACCTCATCACAGGTGCACCATACGATCATTTTTTTTTTTTTTGTCATGTAAGAGAGCTAAAATATTTGTCCAATGACTTTTTTGATTTTTTATAATTGAAAAATTGGGCAAAAATTTGGGGGCGAGGATTTACCCCGGATTTACTTGTTTTAACCAAGTTTTATTTTCGAATTGGTTGACTCTCTGTATAAACTCAGGATTCTCTGTGTCCCAATACTATTGATCTGCTACCCAAGTCAATGTAGTTCATTTAATTGAAGCCATGTTTCCTTGGTTAAGGATATAAGAATATAAGGATAGAAAGCGTGGATCAAGTACACTGTTCTTAACATTTCGCAAAATCAGGTACAGAAATTTAACCGGCTTTCATCCTCATATTGCAGAGATTGTTTAGGACAATATCATCATTCTCTAATTATTTCATTTAGCTTCGTCTCAGTAATCGACGTTGTTCTATCCGTCGTTTCTTATCCAGAATAGATACCGTTTGTCTAAATTTACTTATAAGAAACCGCACCACTGCTTGAGAAACCGACTTTTAACTTCCATTATTCTTATTTTTATTAAAATTGTTGTGATATCAAAGGATAGTTTAGATAAAATATTAGTTTTGGAATAAAATATAGAAATAAATAAAAATAAGTAAAACATTTGAACATAAGTCAATTATCTAATTAATTCAAAACAAGTGGTTAAAATAAGTAAAAAAAGGGAAGAACCCTGCCTCATGAGAATTTTGCCCAATTCTTTAATTCTTTCCTGCATGGATAACTTATGAAAGCACTAATATACAATTTAGAACACTTTTAAACGGAACAAAACTTTCCTATACTGGCATGAGATCTAATTGAATGAACGTTGGAAGAACAGACAACAATTGTGAGACAACACAGGCCTCGACAGCCCGAAGTACAGCGCCACAGCAGCCAAGTTCACATTAAGTCTCTGTAGCTGATGATGAATAACAATATTCATGTTAATACGAGAGAATCAGAGTACTTGAAATAATTTTAGGTAAGATGAAAGTTAATAATTTGCTTTTTTGGCAAAAACAAGTGCAACAATTCTATAGTTATGTACATACATATGTATAATGAACTTCATTCGTACATAATAAGTGAAAGTATTGCACTATAGTAATAGGGTTAATTTTAGTATTATTTGTAATAGTAGAAATAGCTTTTATTTGTTTATTTTACTTATTATTTCTTATTACGCTGTTCAAATAATGCAAGGCACGTCATATATTTAATTTTTAATAAATCATTTAAAATTTGCATTTAATTCTATTCTAGAACAAGTCAGTTATTCAAATATTTGGGCTGTAATTTATATTACCTGATCGCGGAAGATGTGTCAATAAAAATTAAAAATACTGTGCGTTTTTGGAATCAAAGTAGAAAACACAGAATAAAAGCTTACTAAGTTCTGACAATGCCGGACTTGAATAATCAAGACATGCGACGTTCAACTGGGGAAATTGCTTGTCTTAAGGGAGCTGTAGGATATAATCTGTTAGGAAGGAAACATCAACAAAGGAAGAAAATATAGTGTCTATGGTTGAGCATTTTATAAACAAAAATACTTTCGACTAGTCTGCCCTCTCGAAAAATGTTCTGTTATGCACCTAAGAAAGAAGGATTTTAAAGGCCTTTGAAAGATGTAAAGAATTCCATTAAAGTAAATCAGAAACGAGGACGAGCTGGTAGCTGTTTAAAGTTAACATCAGAAATGTGTGTGTGTGTGTGTGTGTGACATCTAGTAAATTTTAAGGAGATTTTAGTAGTTTTCAGGAGATTCTTGGGGCTATTTAGGTAAAGAGAGTAGCATAAAATAAAGTAAATAAATTTCATCATCATCATCCTCTTCACATATATGTGTCCTTTACGCCTCAAACAAAGCCTATCTAACCATCTCTTTTTAAGCCGATCTAAACTTCTATTCCAAGTGGGTTAAATTTGAAATTTTGTGTTGGATTTTTAGTATCACCCATTCGCCCTAAAAGAGCCCATCATTCACTTGTTCGTTTCGCTATTATATCATATATATATATTCAAGCTTTTATATTATTATGTTATACTTCATTTCTAAGTTGAGTTCTATATATTCCTCTCACATTTCCGAGAAAGTTCATATCTTTGGTTTAGAGTATTCTTTCTAGAGTCCAAATCTTTCCTGCATAAAACAAATACAGGCACAATTATTTTATATAATTATTTTCGTTCTTTATTTTTTTACGTTTTTATTAACAGAGGTACCAGAATTTATTCATTTTATAATTATGTTAATGCATATATTTATCAAAACTATCTAAATGATACTTCACAGCCAAGAAAGTGGTGTAATTTTTGAATAACGATATTTTTATATAAGCACCTAAGAAGGCCCTATTCTTTATCTTTTTAAAGGATTAAATTGTTTTGTAATGTTTTTTTTTTTCAATTTGAATGAGGTTTTTTATAATATTGTTCCATTTTCATTATTATAACCTGAACGTTCGAAAATAAATATATAGTAAATAATTAATCAAAACGTATTCAGCAGAACAATTATAATTTCCCACTCTCGTTGAATTTGTCAGTGTAAAAATCAAAAAGAAGAGGCGACAGGCTACATCCCTGTCTTAGTCACTTATTTACTATTATGCTATATATCAATTTTATTTTAATGGGTGATTCGTTTTATAAATTTTAAATGATTGAATTATGTGTAATAGTATCCTTCTTTTCTTCAAAATAATCCATATTTTAGATCTAAAAGCATTATCATATGCCCCAATAAAATCTTAAAAAAAAAAAAAAAAAAAATACATTTTTATACAATTCTCTATATTTAAGGTAAATTCATTTTGGAGTGAAAATATTGCTCGTACAACTTCTGTGTTTATGAAAGCCGTTTTATTTGTTTGTTTGAATAGATCTATTGTATTAGAATGCTTAAAAGAGACCTTTTTAACCAATGCCCCTAACTGCTTAACACTGCAGTTACAGTTTTAAAATTCGCTACTCAAATCTATTCATTTTCAAGTGCTTTAGAAGTATTTTCAGCAAAAATCATAGATAAAAGTGTGTCCTCATCATTTATAACAAAGGAGCTGCCTTCTTATCGCTGACGACCCGTCTACATCCAATCACAAATGGACCTCCCTCTCGAAAGATTCTTTTTCTCTCAAAATGAGGGTAATGAGGAAGGTATACTCCAGTAGCTTCTGGAGCAACTTCTCCATTCGTCCCCTTTTTTCTCAGTTCCTCTCTGTCAGGCGCTTTCCAGAGAGAGAGACTGGGGAAAAGAAGATAAGAAAGTGAAAATAAACCACGCCCATCCTGCCTCCCACTGGAGCCGCCAGTATGTTACAAGTCCAAGAGAGGCGGGGTCAGCATCGTGTTCCTGGCGTTGGAAATCGACTTAGCCCCTCGTAGACAAGAATAGCAAGGCGCAAGTACTACTCTATCGCCCCCGGGACCGCCATAGCGTTCCTCTGGGTCGTCTTAGCATAACTCTCTCATTACACTTCGGCCTTACCTACCACCCCTTGTAAATCTTGAAACGTTCCGTAAGCGGAGGGGGAGTAGTGTTTGGTTCAGGCTTAATAAACAGTGTAATCATTAATGGATTACAAATAACCAAGTCATTACAAGAAATAAAACAATATTCACATACCTTTTGTTTTCACGCTTCAAATACTCTTTGACAATCTACTAAAAGGATGGCATATTTTTTCACTCAAATTAAAATTGTTTCTAAAAAGTTTGACTAATTTTTCTATATATATAAATACATTTTATTCGTTCTTGATTATAATTAAACATGAGCATTACACAGTGTTATCTCATCTAAAAACAGATAACATAGCGATAAGATGGAGTTCAACGTAGGTATATCCAATAGAGCCTATCAATGACATAGTATCCACTTCCATTTTATATTTTTCAATAATGGCTTAGCTAATACCTAATCTGTGTGCTTTTAAAGGTGTTTATCAATTTAAGGGTATATAGCCTTATTATCCTAGTTTATTTTATAGTCGTAGTAATATGAAAAAATGTTTGGTTTCTTTCTTAAATTACATTTGGTTTCGTTTTATTTAACCTTTTAATGCCCTTTTTCAAATTTATAAGCAGAATTAAATGCCCACTAATATAGAAGCAATAGTTGTGTAGTAATTAATTAATTATTAACATTTCGAAGCAAAAGCAATGTCTGATTACACAAATAAAAACCAAATAAGACAAATATTAACTAATATTCGTGTAGACACTGCTTTAAACGTTCTTTCAATACCATAGTTGGTTGTTACCTTATGAATAAGCATTATTATGTTTGTCAATCATTTATAATATATAATATTTTTCGAGGTATTTGTACTCCTAAAGATGGGTGATAGATCTTCATCTTACCTGCACAGGAATACAGACATTATAAATTTATATATATTTTCATCATATGTAGACATTTGAAGTGCAACGCTGGTGAGGAAATTTTAGGGTATCATAGCAAACTATGAAAGCTTCTATTCCCAAAGGGAATATATATTGCAAATAAAAATATAATTACAAGAAATTATAATTTTACTGTACAAAACGATAATTCACAAGTATAATTTTTCCAACACTCTGGGGAGTTGAATCAAATTCATCTCAAAAATCCCCCCTCCCCCTTTTTAATTGCTAATAATGTTTCAAAGCATAGGCTGCTTGTTTAAGTAAAAGTAGGTTTAATGAACAAATTAGAGTTTTACACTAATTAATGGGCCAGTGTTTCAAAAAATTCATTAGAACCAGTCGAATCTTGTATATGACTAAACTAAAACACATAGCTAGAGGTTTCAAAGCAGATGTTTCGCGTGCGAGACTGGCATTCTGAAGGTAAAGATTCGATCCCTAGTATCCCCAACATGATTAATTGTTGATTTTTTCGTGCTTTTTCTTAGTTGCGAGGAAAATACCGGACTAATTTCTTCCTAAACACAAACAACGTATCGTTTGAAAGGCAATAGAAGCGAAAGAGTGGTAAGGAAGGCACTACACAACTAGTGCCATCTGTGTAATAGAAAGTGAGTTAAATGATGCTTCTAGCCTTGTAGATAGGATAGGAAAGTTCTTCACCTCGCTATTTTTCACTGTAGGACATCAGTAGCTCTGACTTTCAAGCACCATAATGATCTTTTTTTTATTTCAATGCCAGCCTATTCTCATGAACTTGCAGATATTTCCCTGGTATGGTGGTATTGTAACAAACTTGTGAGGCCGGTCCCTAGTTGATCCAGAAGAGATGAAGAAGTGACACGGTTATAGTGCACCAGAGACGTCTTTAAACCCATGAGTGCCTAAAAGTCGTCTTTATAAATCATAAATGAATTAAAGATGTAGCTCTTAGGCTTTTCACCTTAAAAAAATCTAAAAATACACCCTTACAGTTACATTAATTTTACCGGAAATCGAACCTAGGATGTCCCGATTAGAAGTCACAAACGCTACCAATAGACCACAGAGGCGGTCTAACATTTCCTTGTGTTTTTACTATACGATTCATATGACACGGTTTAAGTATCCAAAGTGAGTTCTAATGCAACAATACCTAGTAATAACATGTTGAGATCAAATAATTCCTAACCACTGCTGGAAATAAGACAAAATTATGCCTCTTTCTTACGTTATTAACAGGCCAAACATTCATAAAAAGATTAAAAGGAAAGACCGATGAACACTGAAGTAGGAAAACTCGTAACGTAAAGTTTGCTTTCTAATACGTTTTCGAAAGGAAGAAAAAAATGTAGCTGATACATGTTGAAGAATCGCGAATAGATATTACTACAGAGGGTGCCACAAATGTATACACACTTTCACAGAAGATATCTATTTAATATATTTCAAAGTTGGGCCGAAAAACACCAGTAATGTGTAGTATGATGTTCTGTAAACAGGTGTGACTCACATTACGTTCTCGTTGCCACGTGACAGGTAAATCAACAATGAACAAATGAAGCCAAGATTATCGTATGATGTTCTTTAAACAGATGTGACTCACATTACGTTCTCGTTGCCACGTGACAGGTAAATCAACAATGAACAAATGAAGCCAAGATTATCGTATGATGTTCTTTAAACAGATGTGACTCACGTTACGTTATGCTATTGTTGCTACAATAAAATGCAGTCAAGATTATCGTTTGAACAGCGGAAAGCAATTTTGAGGTGGTATTGGAAAATCGAGAATGTTGTTGAAGCTCAAAGGCAATGGAGCCGTGTGTACAGAACAGAACGCCGTTGAACTTCTGCCTATGGGGAACTCTTAAGGATGTTGTATACCGTAGAAAACCAGCTACACTGACAGCACTTCGGGAAGAAATTGAAACGGCATGTGCTGCAATCGCTGAGGACACTTTCGCAAACGTTGCTCATTCAGTAGTTCAACGTACTCAGAAGTGTATCCAAGCCGATGGTGCGCATTTTGAGCAACTGTTGTAACTGTTAAAGTCTAAGATAATTAGTGCTCATCCTTTTCTGTTTGTGTGAATTCAGTTTTGTTATGTTAACAGTTTTTTCTTTGCTTGAAGTGTGTGCACATTTTTTTTTGCACCCTCTGTATTTTTTCTTTGTCCCCCCCCCCCCCACGGGTTCAAAAGGGAGATGTAGGGATTTGTGTGTAAGATCAGTTTAACCTGTCCACATTCACTTGTGTACCTAAAGCATAATTTGATGCCATTCCCATTATGTTCGTATTTTCTCTGTAAGCGGTGATCCTAGGCAATGCAATTAGCTATTGCAGATGACAATTTAATCTAATTAGAGTTTGCGGGTAAGGGTTGGCAAAAACTGTTGCATTAAATACGCTCAAACACCCAGCGATGTCAACGCGTAATCGAACACAAGATTGATGTCCAGTTGAATTGCTTAAGACCGCTATAGAGGCTTATTGAAGGGCTGAAGAAATTGAAAAATCAGGATATGCATTTAATATAAAAGTGCATAGTGATCGAGAATGCCGGTTGCTGCTTTATGACAAGTTAATTAAATAGGTCCATTTTTTATAAAGTGCTTAATATATTAGTTCTCAAACCTTATTTACTTTGTCTCATAAAAGCGCAAAAATTCTATTTTATGTTGAAAGTATTAGAAAAATAGATTTTTTTGGTCTAAAGAAAAAAGATTTCAAAATAAAGATCCATACCCATAAAAAAGTTTTTAAGCACGTTATGTAAAAATTGGAGAAGATATGATGAACAACCCACAGTATCATGCCAATGACTTAATCTTCCACCTCCTATTCGATCCGCCATTCTTCAGCTTCCAGTCGATCAGTAACCAACAGGTTGGGACAATCAAAGTGGCAATAGCAATTTAAAATGTGTAACATTAGAACGATAGACTATATCTTTTAATAATAAGCACCTATAGATATTATAGATAAACGTTTGGAGTTGCAAAAGAAAAGCAAAATTAAATGAAAACTTTCATCTATAACGAAGAAATAAATATTTTTATAAATGTTCTTTACAGTTTACAGTTTCATAATTTGCATGTCTGTAAAGAGCCAGTTGTTATACTACCATATTATCATGAGGTACATAGTGTTTTTTTCTTAACAAGGCCTGCAATTCATTACACTACCGTAATCTCGTTAACCACCGGCAAGTCAAAGAAAGCTAAGGACCTTAATAAACACTTTCGCAGCTGTAGGTAAGTTGCTAATGGACATCACTTCTTTTGGAGTTTGTCCACGCTAATAGCTGAAGCTAAAATATTATTGGTGCTGCCAGATAGAAATTCCCTGTCGCTAAGCAAGTCAACATTTGAAAACACTCCAAAAATACATAGAGATAACCACAGCAAGAGAAGCAGTATGATCATTTAAACGTATTTTATATTGAAACATGCAGACAAAAAAAACTGCAGCAGGTATGAATTACATCGTGCCACGGCGTTTTAGATGGTTTGAGAAAGTTAAAGAAAACTTTTCACACTTGCACACGATAGGTGTGGAGTTCCTGCCGATGTTAATCACAGAAAACTTTTAAATTGCCCTTAGTTTTGGCGGGAACATTACGACAATGCGGTGCAGTGAAGATTTAAAATATAACAAGACGGCACCTGAACATTGATGGAGAAGATTCCTTACTGAAATCAATTGTCACGGCTGCATTATGTAGAAATCGCAATAAATAAATAAATAATTTAAAAAGCGGAAGTTTTGAAAGTAATGTTGACTCTCTCCCACGCTCAAGAACCGCCACGGGTGGCCGAGGTCGTTAAGGCGCGGACTCGTGAGAGGGAGATCTGGGTTAGAATACCGCCAGGACCGTCCTCCCTGACTGAGGCTTTTTCCAGGTTTTTCTCAGTCCTCATAAATGGCAAAAGCCGGGGAGGTACCCTAAACCTAGGCCTAGAACGATTCCATCCTTAAAAATATATCCTGTCCTAATATGTCATTTCATTTCATGTATCATCAATATCCATCGCCTGTGGTGCCTCTGTAGCAAAAAGGGCGTTAAACACTGCACATCCCCACGCTCAAGGAATGGTTTATCAGCAAGCACTTCTCCCGCATGAGTTAGTGTTGAACATTCATAAATTCATTTGCAAAGAAATTACGATAAATGTATCAGTTGCTAGCCAGTTCAATGTGACATTGCAAGACTTAATGTGGCGAAAATAATGCGATAGTTGGTTAAAATTGACATAACCTGTATCCTGTAGCTCCCTAATAACCTCGGCCTTGCCCCTTTCCTGATTCCAACTTGGGGTCAAACCACGAGAAATTAGAAATATTTTTACAGAAATGAGCTTTTCTCAAGGATCACAAAGAATGGCTTACTGATATTTGCGCTAGAGCACCACTGAGAAAGAGTAAAAAATAATTAAGAAACAAAATCAACCTAGGTTTGATGATCACTTTATATGGCAAATTTCAAAATATATGCTAATTATAGAAAACAAAATCATGCTTAGGCCATTGTGGATAAATTTGTTTATCGAAAAAGATATACTTAGTGAATAAATCAAATAAATAATAAGTAATAATCTAAGACAATATAAAACACTATAAGAAGTAAAGTAAGTAAATATCGAAGGTATATTCCACAGAGGCAGGTGTAGGTCCTGGTGTCTAAGTTGTAGCCACATTTTCCTCGTAAACCCAAGATCGAGGATTCAATCTCTGCAAGGGTCGACAGACTTTTTCGACTGTACAAATCCTAGGTATGGCTTCCTTGGGAAGGGAAGTAAAGGCGTGGGTCCCGTGTCGTAGATTTACGGCAGGAAAAAGAACCTCAAGCCGGAAAGAAGAGGCCTCTGAGCAAAATTATTCAGCCGTTTCACCCCTGAATTGAATGAACGCTGATGACCTGAGATGTTAAAGAGCGTCCGTAAATAAAACAAATCAACAGAGACAAGTTAAAACAGCTTACCCTAAAATTCTCAAGGCGCCTTTTCTTATGTCGAAGGTCCTCATATTTCCATAAAAATAATAAATATGCTGAATGATTCAATTTTAAAAGAAATGTTCCAGAATTCGGGATCCCAGAAATTTACTCATATTTGGGGCAAAATATCGAGACGAGAAAGTTCAGGCACAAGTACTTCGTCCTTTGGGAACTAATGTTTCTGCATATGAAAGCTAACAAACAGCTCACCGATCAAAAATAACCAATAAATCGTTCTTCCATAATGAACGTTCTGATCTGGGAATCTTTTACTCTAAATCTGGCAAGGCTCATTGTTAACAAGCCATGTGACATATTTTGCAAATAAAACTAATAAAAATTTAATAAAAGTGTCATCTTATATTGTAATATTTTCAGTTCAGGTCCTATATTTTTATAAACTTTGTTCATGTTTTGTTTACTGTCTATTGAAATATTTTGTGCTGTATGGAATAAGCGTTCAATTTATGAAATTATTTTACCAAACTTTATTTTCATTAAAACAGTGTTAATCATTTTGGTGAAATTATGAGACAGCAACAAGCAACAACCGTGAGCAGTTCTCGAATAGTCTTTGGCCCAAATGAGTTTGACATACTTGTCTTTCTATCCCTTGCTTGTGTTCAACATTATTCACTTTAATAAATCAGCCTTGCCGATATATTTTCAGAATTCTGTTAAGTAGTGTTCAGTTTAATGTTAGTATAACTCCAGAATAAACGTATCTCAGGATGTTAGCCGCTGATATCCAAACAGCAGATCTCTCTACCTAATGGGGGGAGGGAACTTTAATAATACCCACAGCACCTCTAGCAATACTGGGTGTCTCACGAAATACCGGCCCAACTTCGGCCGCCAGCCTCTAGTTGGAGAGGGAAGAGAGGAGATGAAGAGGAAGAAAGATGTGTTATTGCAAGCATAGGGGGTGGCTATTTCAACATCTGGTCAGTATAAAGTAGCCTTCACATGAGGCCACTATGGCGGCGCCATCAGGTGTTTTTATTGTTTTAAATATAAATCCGAGTACCTTCTTATGGTTGCTGAGATTCAATCAAGGAAGTTCAGAAGCCTTATTAAGTCGAATCCTGAATTGTCGCAACAGATATATAATCCACTTTTATTTACAAAGTGAGTGTCAGTCTTTCGTGGGGCATCATGTAGTTTGAAGTAATACAAAGGCATTGTAAGTTATAAAAAAAGATGCAACATTTTAAAACTTCAAAGAAAAGTAAAGCCTACCTGCAGAAATCAAAAACAAAATGAGACGGATTCAATATTCATAAACGTGTCATATCTGTTATCTCTGTCATTTTACATGCAGCGATGATTATTTTCAACAAATGATAAAAATACTGGAATATTACACAGGACTTTCGTATAAAAACTATACCGCATGCGCGGTGTTTGATTCTCGGCGGCTGGGCGTGTCGCGCCTCGCTTGTTGATTTGTTTTATTTACGGTCGCTCTTTAACATCTGAGGCCATCAGCGTCCCATTCTATTCAGGGTGTGAAATGGCCGACAAATTTTGCTCAGAGGCCTCTTCTTTCAGGCTTGAGGTTCTTTTTCGTGTCCTAAATGTACGACAAGGAACCCACGGCTTTACTTCCGAAGGAAGCTATACTGCCTAAGGGATTCAAAACAGTGTGTTATAGTTTTTAAGTGAATGCCCTGTAATTGTATATCATATATCAATGACTTTAATTTATTATTTGGAGTTTCATTATAATAATTGACTGTTGACACTGTGCCTTAGAACAGAATGTGACTACTTAAAATGTAGATCGCCCAGTAACCGATTTTTACCTCACTTTGGTTTGTTATGCTACGAAATAGAACATTCTGTTTTTAAAAAAGTTCTGTTTCATTAGTTATTAGTTCATTTCATATCAGCCATATTTTTTCTGCCTTGAGAAATGTTACATGCATTTACTGTCCCTAACGTCTATAAAGCAAATTTTATGGCTTTATCTAATTTTGAATTGATCTATATTTATGGTTTCAAACCACAAAAAAAAGCATTCATACATCTTCTCCATATTATGTATCTTATCATTTTCAAAATCCGTCTACCTCTCATAATCTTAACACACGTTCTGAACCCCAGCACGTTCTATTATTACATTGCACTGAACATCACTTTACTCATCATCATTCTCTGTAACCACTGCCCGTCTCTGGAATGCATTACCACAGAGACTGCCGAACTTTAGGAGCATTTCATAAGAAATTGTTTATTATTATCAGAAATTATTGACTACCCTAGATTTAGATTTCTTTTGTTACAATGCATGTATTTATTTGTTTTATACTGCTGTAGAATAATTCATTCTGTTATTTTTATTACTATCATAACTGTTCCTATTTCCTTCATAGTATTGTCAGGGTTTAATTTTATATTTTGTTTGTATCTTTATTTCCACTTTTAGGATTTAGGTAGGTAGATATATGTACCAATTGTCTACGCTGGTGCTTGTTGTATATTATTGTATTTTTATTTTCTTATTTTTTTCTTCTTCTTCTTAAGTTAATATTTTTCATTTTTCGTTATCAATATTTATGTATTATATACATTTATTTATATACACAATGTTTCACATTGGTTTATATGTGTAGGAGTATTGTTAACTTTACTGTCAATGTTGTGATTATAATATTGTCGATATAACTTCATTTAATTATTATTAGATTGGCAGAACGGAAGAGATGGCCTAATGGCCTTAGCTCTACCAGAATAAATAAACAAATAAATGAAAAAGACGATTTCCGTTTATTTCTATTGCTATGTGATTCTGGCAGCCTTCTTAGTTGTATCCAGAGCAGTATTAACAAGGCTTCAATATCACGTTATTTGGCGTTTAAGGACTTTGTGGTCTGGCTGTAAAGAATCAGCTGACCCACAGCTAAGGGTGGATGCCACTTCTAGTCGTTGTAGATTATATAATTAAGTTTAAGCATTCTATAGGCATCATTTGTGGAATAAAAAGTATTAATAAATGTTAATTATTTTAGTAGATATACTAATGTTATAGGGTACTTGCTGTATGTTCTACGACTGTTGTATTTTATGCACTATCACTTTTGTAAATTGTGCATATGCAGATGGCTGTTTTCTTCCCATCCAGTATTGACTTGACTCAGTCTTGCACACTATTGGTAGAGTCACATCTCGTTTATCTGTTAAGTGCTGATCAAATCAATCAATTTTATGGTTTTTCTAGCCTGCTATCAGAAGTACCAGGTTATGACGTGCAAAATGCTATTAAATTGCTGAATAATATTCAATTTAAGAATATTAATCTGTGAGGTTAGCCCTGTGCACAGAATCTGCTTTTATTTACATGTTTTTCTTATTAATTTATAATTTTAGCTTTATTAATGTTTTATTGACTATTTTAGTACGATTATTTTTTTGTATTCACAGTTATTGGCAGCCTTATTCTGTTAAATAATAATAATAATAATGATGATGATGATGATGATGATGATGATGATGATGATAAGGAAACGATTCTTCCCTCCAAAAAAAAAGAATTCTTTCCTTATCATTTCATCTAATAAGGCATTGGAATTTCTAAGCACTAAAACCAGAATGAAGCGAATTTACATTATATTGATACTGCACATTAGACGGCAGGTGGGAGATACACGAATACAACAGGTCAAGAGCTACAAACCATCCTGTTCCCTTATATCTGTGCGTCGGTCCTGGTGGTGTAGTGGTAACCATACTTGCGTTCTAAACCCAAGATCGCAGGTTTGAACCCGGCTAGGATCGATGGACTTTTCGGGCGTAAAAATTTTAAGGATGGCTTCCTTCGGAAGGGAAGTAAAGCCATGGGTCCCATGTCGTACATTTACGGCACGAAAAAGAACCTCAAGCCTGAAAGAAGAAGCCTCTGAGCAAATGTGTCGGTCTTTTCACGCCCTGAATTGCATGGGACGCTGATGACCTGAGATGTTAAAGAGCGTCCATAAATAAAGCAAATCATCAACAACCTTGTGCCTGACCCTTCTTGTTTACTGAGAGGTAGCCGATAACTTGTGTTCAGCTTTGATTGTATTGACCTAGTGGTATGAGTGCACTTAACTTGAAGTGCTCACCGCCTGTGACGCATCAGTAGTTAAATGCTATTAAAAAATACTTCCCTCTCAATGTGGAGGTTATTAAAGACACATTGGACCATCTGCACCTTTGTTCCCTCTATACACATAAGGAGAACAGCATTTTTGTCAGTTTTGTAAAATTTATGAGTGCAATCTTACCATACAAGTTGTATAAATAATATTTACAATATGTACATTTATAATTAAAATACAATAGCAAAATTTAATTGTTTTTAACCAAATCAAAATAATGTTCTAATTTTAAAACTAATAAATTCACAAATGTAAAAATTGTGTTTTTTCTCAAGTTTTCCATGATTTTTATGCATCATTACTTTGTACAAGCATCTTTTGCATTATGTACTGCCCGACACCTCTTTGACATTGAAGATACGTGATAAAGATTTCATTTTATTCGATATTCTCCAAGATAGCTGATTCAGAGTCTCGAATTTTTCACATCCTCTAAAACTTTCTGTTGAAGAGTATCCTACTTGATCGGCTTTTGATCGGAAGACTGAGCATGCCACTCTAATACGGTAATACTTATTTTTCTATCATCATAGACACACACCTTGCTTTATGTATTTTGGCATACTCGTGCGGATGCAGAGACCCTTCAGCAATACGAAGGACCACAGGCATGCAAAACATGTTGAATGTACTTATTTGCATTCATGTTCTAATCAAAACGAAATCTGTATTTCTATTTGCCTTTATTCCTTCTCAAGCAAATTCTTGAATTTGCTACATATCGCCAGTCTTCATGATTTACGTGACTGTTTCCATGGGATCTGGTTGCAGGCTGAAGTGTAATTCAGCTGCGAATTGTTTCTGTTTGCAATTTTATTGACAATCTCCGAGTACCATGCAATACGGCATTCCCTAATTCCACAAATTTCTGAATGACAGGATAAAGTGTGTAGTCTGTATGCATTATAACAGTTAAATGGTTAACATTCTTCAGGGCAATTGTTAACAGTTGACCTCCATTCTCTCTGTCTTGTGTTGAAGTTGCAATCCTTTGTTAACTTGGATGTTGTTCTTCTGTACTGCCCAATTCTTGATTCGCCTATACGTCCCGGAAATAACGTCTCTTCAGGTATTCGGAGTTCTAGCGGCATCTGCTTGTGTTTCATCATTTGCAGCTATTTGAGTTGAACTAAACAGTTCATTTAGGTTTAGATTGCGTCGTTGAGCATTCATTTCATATATTAAAATCGTTTGTCATAATATTTTTATTAAAAAAACTTTTTAATCTCCTATAGTAAAACAGCTTATTCATTCATAATGTAAACATTAAAATAAGTAAATTATAATTTACAACAATGATAACTAGAAAGAACAAATGAATAAAGCACCCATATTTGCTCACTGTTTATCATTTATTTGGGTACACCAATAACTTTAATTAAAATGTATATAGGTTATATTGTTCCTTAGATATTTTTACGTGTGCACCAAGACCATTAAGAAAATGGTTCACAGTATTATTTAAGAAAATATCAGATTTTGACAAAAAAAACCAGTATCAATCATCACTGCGGAGTGTTTTTTGTTTAGTCGCGACGGCTTTGGAGTTTCCCCCTTCCCTCCTATGAATGCCAGCGTCATTGCTGATTTTTATTTAGCGGTGCATATGAATCACATCAGAGAATTAAATGACCATCTAATGGAATAGCATGAATTGCAAATTTCATAATTTCCATGCAATATAGCTTGCAGCTCTACCTGCCAACATTCCCTGTCGAATATTACTACGTGCTTCCACCCTCTGATTTGATGTTCAAAGGCGACCATGAAGAAGAAACGCGGTTATCGAAAATTTAGCGCGTTTTGTGTGGTAGCTTAGTACATTTTGTTCTTGTTAACTGCGTAACTTGTATGCACTACATGGATGTTTTTATTTTTTTATAGTAATTAGGACACAAAATATAAAGATGAGTTCGACTACTGATTACCTGTTTTCGCAAGATTGAAGGCCAGAGAGGTTCACACAGATTTAGTGTAAAAAGGTTTTGTGGAAATATATTTTCAGTACAATATTATATTTTCATTGGATGAAACAACGAAACTGTCTTAAGCCAGGCAAAATAATAAGGGCATTACCTGCATGTTTTAGTGGAGCAATTTTCCCTCCATATAAAATAACTGAATCCTCTATATATTATATAACAATTTTAAGCATTACTAAATGTTTAATATTAACTAAATAAAAAGGAAAGGTAATTTTCTAGAATTATGAACGAATCAAATTTTAGTATATATTAATGTTAAGTTATTGTATTTTGTCCTCTTTACAGTTTTCGAATATGTGTGCTAGCTTGAAACATTTTAAAATGTTGGTTCATTCATTAGTAAAACAGAATATTATCTAATGTAAACAAGAGAACACAAGTATGTAGTAATATTACTGTACATGCTTTGCCTTGCAAAAAAAAATATAATTTGTGTTAAATATGAGCCTTGGTTGTTAAGCTTTAAGTTACTTTACAATACATTTTATAAACATATTCATTGATAATTTTAGAACTATTGAATTGTATTCAACATCCGCATATTTAAACACAACGTGCTTACGTTGTTTCGGAAACGCAGTAGGCCAAGGTTCAACTTTGGCAACATTGTGTCAGGATGGTGGAAAGAGGCGAGTATCTCAAATTTAATTTTACATTTAGCAAATAATTTTTTCTACTTAACTTATTTTGAAATCTATTGGCGTATAAGGGATATTATTGCTACAACACATTTATTTATTTATTTATTTATTTATTGTACAATCAAAGACGAAGACTAGAAACATTATTACGTGGTTTTCAACCGTATAGTCTCTTAAATTAAAGCCTAATATCAGATTTTCTCTTTTGCTCAATTGCTTGAACCATCCAATAAGACAATATGCCATTTGTATATGCATTTAATGTTCCAATTCCAATGCTTTTATAATCATTTCCCTTGCGAATGTCTTTCATTCAAACAGAAGCAATATTTATTTATTAGCTTTACATTTGCTAACATGAGTTTTGTGAAGAGCAGAGGAATTTAATACAAATACAGATGTTAACAATGCGTCACCCCCTTTGTTCCTTCTTGTTACAGTCCATGAAGTCTGCAGCACAATTCATTTATTATTGCATAGTTTATATTGTATCAGCTAGTTTGGAATACATTTTGCTGAACGGGTACATGTTTCTATGAGGTAAACAAGACTTTGTTATGCACATTAATGAACACATGGCCTGCTCTAACCTCACCATTAAAAACAACGGAAGGTTACATTTGTTGGCATCAAGATTTTTTCTAAGGGTGGCCAGACTGCAGTTGGTGGTTTAGGAAGTAATTTTTAGGTAACCAACATCCGAGTTGCAATGATATTGTAAATCATCAGAATGTCCAAAAGCTGACAACTGGGAACTCGCTGAGCAGAAAAAAAAAGCGCGAGAGGTAAAGCAGAAGGCAGGTGTTATACATAAAGTTAGGTGGCGCGGTGTCGCTGTGTACACAGTATAATACACGTTCACCGCTATCCCTTTCTCCAGTGCCAACAATGTTTATCTATGTAGCAGTGCAGCACACAATGAAGTACTGCCGGGCAGAGTGGAGAGTAATTAAGCTAGTTGTGCAGTCTGCGCGCTCTTTACGCCCCGGTAATTACGCCACGGGCACACACGCACACACACGTGGCCTGGACACGGTAAACACACAAACATCCTCATCAATTGTCGACCTCCCGACGCGGAACAAATATCAGGGCGTACATGCCCTCCGCCCCTACTGCCATTCGCCGCCCCCGAGTGGGTGCACTTGCATGCAGCAGCGACATACAACTATGTTCCCGAAGTAAGAGCGTTTTTAAACAGTTTTGTGGAGTCATTGATTTACTGTTAATAAGTTATCGTCGTATACGTTTTAAAGAAAAATTAGTAGGAATAGATAGTTCATTGTGTTGTTCTGAATAAACTATAAACTACTCATTGCTATTGTTCTGATAGCAAGCGGAGAAATAGAAATCATTCATATACTTGCGTGTAACAAATTGAACAAAAATAGAACTGGGTCAAATTAAAAAAATATACCATTAGTGTCCCAAAATTGAATAAACAAAAAAGATAAGAGTGTAATTGTAAAATAGTAACAGAAAATTTTGTAGAAAGCTTTGAGGTCACCAAAATTAGGTTTTGATAGTTTATTCAACATGCACCTGCGAATAAATTATCCTAATTTATCATTTAAAATCTATTGTTCATTTTTATTATTATTAGGTGAAAAATATACGCATTTGGGGTCAAATAAATGACATTGTGCCGAAATAATTCTACCACAAAATGTTGGTGTAATTATTAATTATATTTTTAATAATAGAATTACCTTATACTTTATATATATATATATATATATATATATATATATATATGTGTGTGTGTGTGTGTGTGTTTATTTATTTATTTTTTTTTATTCTGTATATTACCTTTATTAAGCTATTTGCTGCTTATTTAACAGCCAGCAGATTGTTCATATGCTTTCATTTACAAACTCTGTTAATTAGTTAAGGATTAGTTAAATCTTGTTCAAAGCATAACCTAGTGCAGGAATATCCAATCAAATTTTTGCCAAATAGTTTGTGGTTGATGTACAGTAAGGTTATCTGTACTACGGGATGCCTAAATGGAACTGGAACAAGAGATATAGTCACCGGGGGGCGGGGGAAGTTGATATTTATAATTTTACTGAAAGCATTAACTCACAATATTTAAGCACTAACTTGTGTTATAAGAGATGTTGAAAAGGATACCCCTCAGTGGATCTGCATAGGAAAGTCCTGTATTTCATTTAACTTTTCTTTCGTAAGAACACGGGCTTCCGAAACATTTCCTGTCATTGAGAGATCCTGCCCATCATGACATTTTAAGAAGCAGATGAGCAATTTCTCCACCGGAACACGTTTACTAGGATTTTTTTTGAGTAGTGTTTAACGCCCGTTTTTACTACTGAGGCTCCACAGGCGGTGGACACTGATGATACATAAGATGAAATGATATATTTTGAAAGGATATTCTTTAAGGAAGGAAGCGTCCAGGCCTAAGTTTATGGTACCTCCCGACATTTGCCATTTATGAGTACTGAAGAAAACCTGGGAAAAAACCCAATCAGGGATGACGGTCCTGGCGGATTGGAATTCCAGACCTCCCGCTTAACGACCTCGGCCACCCGTGGCGGTGTTAGCCAGGATAATTTGTAATGACTCGCCTACTGCAAGAATCCATTTCTACATAAGACAGGCTTTCAAATACACAAAATGACGCATGAGCATGACGGCCCGCCGTACATGCTAATACCGTTCTTTTAACAACATACAATACCTATAATTGCTATGATTAACTTTGTATGTATATACACGCCGATACCTTATGTAGCACATTTTCTATGAATTATTTTGTATACATATCTGCAAACGCGAAACTCCTGAACTCCCTTTCCCTTTACTCACTCCCATCCTCAATTCCCTTTCCCTTTATTCACTCTCACTCCCAACTCCCCTTTTTCTTCTTCTTTTTCGAGACATCTCTAGAAATATTCTCGATTTGCACGTGTAACTCTCATGCACCACTTCCAGGTAGACGTTCAAACTTTTCATGGAACTCAGAAATTGCGGTGGTTAATGCTCATTTCTTAAAAGCTGTTTCCCTGCATTCTGCCAGAATATCCCGTTCTCCACACAGTGGGCAAATCCTTTCATTTCCTTCCCAACCCCTGATCCGAGCCATGCAAGACCATTCTTTCCCAAAGACATCTACATAATTATCTCTCCCCCACACCTGATCTATTTGAGACTGCACGTTGAGCGATACCTTTTCTGCGCATTGAGTCTCAGTGTTTTGCCTATCTATATCCCGAGAACGTCTTTTGTGCGGAATGTTCTGTCCCCTTAACCAAATTTATTTCAGTCCAATTTTGTCTAAGCCTTTCTTTATATTTGATGCGCAACCCATACAGCTCCCTTTCCTTGTTTTCTCCCTCAGACAAACTGCTCGAAAAAGCATTTGATTCCCCGTATTATTCTTAACCAGAACTTAACTGTACTTTTTTTAAAATTTATAATTTCCTTTAAGGTACCAAATTCTTTAAGAGTCCCAAAATTTTCTGTACCCCTTCCTATTTGTAGCATCCGTTTTAGAAACGGATGCTACCTAATTAAGCTCCTCAGTGTTTTTTCATCCCCAAAATTTGGCTCTGTATATCACAATTGACCTTACAAGCGCCCTGTAAACCATCTCTTATTCTCAGCAGCGTTTCCGGTATTTTTGCCAAATTCTTTACTGCTTTTATATTTTTAAAATGCATTTGTGTTTTGTCATGCATTTGTCTTCATAGCTAAAGTGACCCCCAAATATGTGAACTTCTTCACATTTTCTAGTGCTCACCTGCATGCTCCCAACTGTTTCCTGCTGTACACCGCATCCGTCTTACATAGAGGGCAGAATTGCAAGGAGCATGTGACTAGCATTCCGACAACCTGCCGGCTCCTTTAGATCGTTCTAGAACGGAAATAGAGGTCGCCAAGGTAGACCAAGGTTCATTCGAAAAATGCCATCTCTCCATCAGGCAGCTAGATGGGCCTCGTTCCAGACCTCCCGAACTCAGAAAAAGTCCTAAGCAGGTACGGGAGGCGAACCCGGGCTTCCCGGACAACAATCAGCAACGATCACTAATAGAGCAAGGAGGAATTCTTGTTCAGAATTTAGCGCTACAGTCTACCGCGGCGACCTCTGCATGCTTCATCTCCGTCTTACGACTTCAGCTATAGAGGGCAGTACTTCACGGGGGGGGGGGGGGGCACATGATCGGCATACCGGCATCCCACCGGTCGCCTACCACGCGACTTCCGTGATCGAAAAGCGCCACCTCTCCATCAGGCAGTTTCCCAATTGTCCTCACGAGGCTGGATGGAGTCGGTCCTGATGGTGTAGTGGTTATCATACTAAACCCAAGATCGCGAATTCAATCCCGGCCAGGATCGGTGGATTTTCGGGAGTAAAAATCCTAAGTATGGCTTCCTTCGGAAGAGAAGTAAAGCCGGGTCCCGTGTCGTACATTTACGGCACGATAAAGAACCTCAAGCCTGGAAGAAGAGACCTCTGAGCAAAATTATCGGCCATTTCACGCCCTGAATTGAATGAGACGCTGATGACTTGAGATGTTAAAGAGCGTTCATAAATAAACAAAAAGAAAGAAAACAGGGTATGTGGATCCCGTTCCAGACCTCCCTAACTTAGAAAAATTCCAACGAAGTACCGGGAATTAAACCCAAACCTACCACCCAGAAGTCAGCAACGATAACCACTAGACCAAAGTCGGAATAAAATGATAGACATGCTTATTTTATGGGTAAATGGAACTGAAGGTCGATTTTGTATGGTAAAAATAACTAGTATATTTGTGTGCATGGTTATGCTCAGTTCGATCTCAGTCCGAATTGAATTCCCAATGTTTAGTAAGATTGAACTTAACTGTGAATCCCCGTGTACATGCTGCTTGGTTACCGTGAATGTTTTGGGAGGAGTATGGTGTAGAATGCGTTTTGTATATAAATCCTGGATATCGTAAACTTTTCAAAAATATATAAACTATTGCAGCATTTTGTTGCCATTAAAATGTCATTGAAAATAAGCTTGTAGAAGGTAAATCTTAGTAACAGTTACTAATTCATTGTGGTGAATAAATACTTTATTTTGCAAAAAGGTTTTGTAAAAGAAAAGACTCATGAAAATGGAAAAAAAAAAAGTAAACCTAAAATTGAATTCAACTATTTATAGGGTCAGCTGTGTGACAATATACAATGGAATCAATGAACTGGCAGACGGACGCTTGTATAAACATCGACACCTGACAAACGTCCGGCGAGAACGACCATGTTGGGGTCGTTTCTAGTTCGGAAACCGTGTTCACAAAACGCCGCTTTAAAATCTATTCCTGAAACCGAGACACAGTTTACCAAGTTGCAGGACCTTTAGTCTATAAGTATACACTTGTTAGAGTTGGCTTTGTGCAATGTGAAGAGGTGAAAGCTGGATTAATAAAAATTAATAAAAGGAAAACATATTCTATAAAAAGAACACGTCTTTTTGTGTAACTAGAAACTGTGCACTATGGGCAACTAGCGCGATGCCAACCGCAGAACAATAACCGTCGACCGAAATGTGTAACGGTTTGCACTTTAAATGGGAAAACGTCTATTAGCTTTCTATGGTGACTGTAAAACGTTGTTTGATTGGAAAACGAAATTGTATTATTTATAACAATAGTTCCCAAACATTTTCGATTCGCGAACTCTCTTCTTAAAATCTGAGCTGAGCGAACTCCTTATTAATATGCAAAATATTTACAGACCTTAAAAAATTAGCACAAAGTTGTTGTAGCTACTTTAGGATTCTCCTCCCCCATTACTCAACAATCTTAAAATATTGAAAATATATATGTTTAAATTGCTATAATTACAGAGGGTGTCATATATATATATATATACACTCTTCAAGCAAAGAAAAAACCGAGCTAACATAACAATACTGAATTCAAACAAACAGAAAATGATGAGCACTAATCATCTTAGACTTTTACAGTTACAACAGTTGCTCAAAATACACACCATCGACGTTGATACACTTCTGAGTACGTTGAACTACTGATTGAACAACGTTTGCGAAAGTGTCCTCAGCGATTGCAGCACATGCTGTTTCAATTTCTTCCGTTGTTGCCGGTATTGCTGGTTTTATACGGTATACAACACCCTTAAGAGTTCCACATAGGTAGAACTCCAACGGAGTTAGATCCGGAGAATGCGGTGGAAATTCACTGGCCCTCTTCGTCCTATCCAGTGCCTTGGATCCAGTGCGCGGGGCTTGTTGCTGTGCGAGGTCTCCCAGATCTACCCTTGTGAACATCGCATACGTTCCCATGAGTCTCAAATTTGTCTCGAATGCGTGCAATTGTTACTCGCGTTGGCGGTTCTGTTCTGTACACACGTCTCCATTGCCTTTGAATTTCAACAACATTCTCGGTTTTCCAATACCACTTCAAACGATAATCTTGGCTCTATTTGGTTTTAGCAACGCTAGCATAACGTAATGGGAGTCATATTTGTTTACAGAACATCATACTACACATTACTGTTATTTTTTGGTCCACCTTTGAAATATATTAAATAGATATCTACTGTGTTCGTGTGTATACATGTTTTGGCACCCTCGGTATATTATAAATTTAAAACATTAAATCCAAAATTAAAGATGTGAATTAATAATTCTATCTTTAAAGCCGCCACAGGTGGCCGAGGTCGTTAAGGCGCAGATTCATGAGCGAGATGTTGGTGGTTTTTTCCAGGTCTACATAATTGGTAGATGCCGGAGAGGTATACTAAAAGTAGAACAGGAACGTTTCATTCTTTGAAAAAAAAATCTTTCCAAAGTTTTACCTTTCATTGTCATATATCACCAGTGTCCTCCTCCTGTGATGCCTCAGCAGTAAAAACGGGTGTTTAATATGACAACAATAACCTACCTTTAAAATCACATTTTTATATTTCTCACATTTTAGTCTAAGCCAGGAATTGAGAACTACATTTTTATATTATTATAATATTGTATGTATGTAGAATCAAAGTCTTCACCTTGTAACAAACTAAGGAAACTACACGTGCCTAATTTCAAAACAGAAAAAAATAAATCTAATTCACAATGGCCACAGTTGAATATTCTAAATGTAAATTGTAATAATATCATTAGTATAATAAAAAATGTCAAAATCCCCCATTAAAGAAAGCATCTGGCGAATCCTTGCAAGATTTCGGGAACCCCCAGGGGGTTCGCGAACTACAGTTTGGGAAACACTGGTTTACAGAATTTCCTTCTCTGTTCTCAGAGGTATTAATTATATACGACCAAATTCTGCAAATAAGGAAGTCTTTAATAAAAACAAAATATGGAGACAATGATGATAAAAATTGCTTTTACAGAGTATCATAAATTAGTAGAAATTATCGTTACAATAACAACAATAAATTCTAAAAAAAAAAATTAAGAAAAATATTAAGGACTGTTATTTTAAGAATTGCGCTCATATAATGCACTTTATTATCAATAATTAAACTGAAAGAAATATTTTCCAACAGAAAATTATCTAATTGGATTTTATAACTATTGCATGAGCGCGCAAAACATGCTCAAAATTATGATAAAATAATTTATCTCAATCATCCTTGCCTCTTCACTTCCGCATGCACATACCAGCCATTTGTCTTAACTAGTTCTTTTGTCGAAGTAGAGGAAAACGAGAGACTAATAAAACAGGCATAATTCAGTTACATAACATTTGAACTTATGAATTTGATTTGAAGTGCAGAATTACGAAATATATCATACTGAAAAGTATGATGAATAGCATATCACAGTTTTGTTTTCCTTACACTTACTATAATTTATAATAATGGATAAAAATCAATAACGCATCGTTAAATTAATTTATAATAGAACACTACAAGTTTGTACCGGGAACAAACATTTTGATCCAAACGATTAAATCTGGTCATCGTAGTATTTTCCATTTCATTGTTGATGTTTTCTTTCACATTACGAAACCCCCGATTTGTGCTAATATCAGAAGTGATTTTGTTAGTGAACTTTCGGTATTAGTGCAAGTTGCTTCTAGAATTTACTCTTTAAAACTTATGCTTTGTTTTGAATTGAAATTTTGGAAGGAGGTAATTTATTAGCAAAATTCTGAATAGATTCTGCATGCACAATACGACATTCGTATTTCTAACCACCTTCGCAAATTAATATATATTGCCGTGATATCGCCAGAAAGTAACGTTCAAAGATAAGATAAGTGGAGGGAAGCGTGATCTGGTGGTAAGCGATTGCGACTACTAAACCAAATGGTATGGATTCGATACCCAGTTAGATCAAGCTTTCTGATTAAGTTTTTATTTTTATTTATTTATTTTTTTTTTAGTATTTTCTGAAAAGGTGAATGACTTCAAGCTCATTTGGGCATCATCCCTACAGACTACGGACCTACATCCCTAAGGATTTACTCATGTTCACCATCTAAATATGTCGCGAGAAAACCAGTGCAGTCAAAGCGACAATAAATATGTGAAACAAAAATATCTGCTTCCTAAGGAGAGTACGATTAGAGAGCAAAAGTGTGGTTAGATAAGGTCAGGCAACAGACAAGTTAACTGCAAGGAATTGCTGTATTTTCCAAACCGTTCAGTAAAAACGAAATTTTATTTTTACTTATGAGAAGCAAATTATTAAAACAGTGTCATAAATATCAAAATGTAGCATCCAACATAAAGGGAAAAAAGTGAATTGCCATTGAAAGTGAAAGTTCCATTTTGTCTCATATTTCATTACATCTTCATATTTTACAGCTGTTAAAAATATTTCCGACTAAAATTGCAGTAGACATTAAATTGGTTTCAATTTCTTGTAATTGTAATAATATCATTATTACAATATTGATAATATTACATAATAATATCAATATATTATACTTTTATTTTCGTTTTGGACGCATATGTCTCAGCAATTTATTTCAACTATCTTAAATCAGTGAAATATTTACTTAAAACTCAAAGTGCATAATTTAATTGTACATAATTAATGACAATGATGAATAAATTAGAGATTTACAATTATTTCCCTATTAAGAAAGCATGGCATCTACGCTGCCATCAATGGTCAGGAATTAATTGCGAGTGTAAATAAGGCTGTAAAAGAAAGTAATTAATGTATTGCAGGTATTATCGTATCATTCAGAAAGTCGGAAAGATATCCTTTAATAAACATCACACTTTAAACATATTCATGTTAGTTTTATTTTCAAATTTGTTAGTTAATAAACCTACATTAATGATTTAGATAATCCTTTTAAAAACAGCATCTTAAATGCAGCTTCTGTGAGCAAAAACGGTTGAAAAGCTTACTTTCATGCGTGTTAAATAGGTCTATTTAGTACCAGCTTATAAATGAAGAATTTAATAGTTCATCGTAAGCGCTATAAGAAATGTTCTGGAGGCAAAAAGTACTATAATATATTTTACTTACAAATGCTAAATTAGATGATTTAAATTCGCTATTTTAACAAAGAAATGCAATTCCATTGATCATCTTAAAGCAGCTACATAGACATTATGGAAGGAAAAAAAAAACACATTATAAATGCTCAGGTTCCATCAAATAAAATCACACCGTAATACAGTTATAAGTCATCACTAATATCTGAACCCAATGGTGACATTTGTTTTGCCCAAATTGCTCACTAGAGGGCTCCGATTAGTCACCCTTCACTCGTCTTCTGCCAGTAGAGATTGTGCACATTTTTGGATGCTTGTTTCGAAGTGGAATTTGTTTCAGGTATTAATTGTTGGCCAACTACGGCGTTTTATAAAAAAGACATCTATTTTGAATTCAAATGTAAGATGGTTATAACTCGAACACAAAGTTTTCCTTTAATATCAATAAAATTGAAAAATAAAATTAAAAGTAATTTTATTTACACTGGAAAAAATACCTTCAAATGAATCATAGTATTATATCCCTTTATTCGTTTACTTTTTATTAGTTTTCTGACATATTTTAAATCCGGCTTAGACATCATCTCTCTAAAATTAATAAAATTAATGAGTATAATCATGCGACTAGTGTGGAAACAGTAATTAAATGCGATTACGGCTTGGCGTAACTTTCTATTACACAATGAAAATGTAAAGTATTCTCAAAGTGATGGATAGGGGTTTTCCATGGTGTGTCAAAATGTTTGGACGACCAAAGTCAGCAATTTCAGTGTCCCCTTTCCCAAAATGGACATTACAGGATTTTACGCTTAAAACACCAACAAAAGAATGGCTACAACTGTTAAATGAAAAAAGTGTTTAATTGAAACTTAACACTTTCTATAATTAAGAGTTGTAACTTCAATCTTCAATAGATTTCAACATGACTACTGTTATAGCAAGGCAGATGTCAAGCCTGTTGTCAGCCTTTACCCAAATATTCCTCAGCGTATCAATAACGACAGCTTAAATCGCAAGATGAATTCTGTGCTTCAAATCATCGAGGTCAGCCACGTGTATTCTTAAACCCAATTCATTACGAATCCCCATAAAAATATCCAAGGGTGTTAGATCTGGTGACGTAGGTGGCCCAACTATGGTTTCGAATCTTTTGTCATTCCATAGTCATAAGTAATCTAAGTATGTGAGGTGTGGAAAATGGTTCCAGCAGAAAGTTGTGGAATAACTCAAGCATGTCTAGATAGGTTTTAGCAGTTATACTACAGGTTCAGCAAAAAAGCAGGAACCTATCACACCATCCATTATTGAGCCGCACTAAACTTTAAACACAAACGCGGATCTCGCTTCCCCAGATTCTGCAAATGTGTCTGTTTATTTTTCCTGATATGTGGAATGTTGACTTGTCAGAGAAACACACCCGATACAAGTACCGAATTGTCTTCGTTAATTTTATGTAAGATACTCGCAAATAAGCCAGTGTTTTGTCTTTATCGTCCCACTTGATCTACAGTATCATTTGAATTTTGTATGCTCCCAAATGGAATCTTTTGTGCATAAAATTATGAACCTGGTGCCAGGAAGTTGCAGACCAGCTTTTCAGGTCGATTTTCTTGGGCTTCTTGCAAAGCAGATTCGAATGAATTCAACGTTACTTTCGGATATTTTTTCTTAGAATGCTTACCAGTTTTCGGCAACTGCCTTCTGTTTTCTTGAAACTTTGTATCCAATGCCGTTATTCTGTTATAGTCAGGAATGGGATCATGTCTTTGAAGACTATAAAATAGGCATTATACAGTCTCTAAGACTTTGTTTCTATGAACCAAATGACACACGATAACCATTGTTACATAAGTTGCAAGATCGACAGTATCAAACCTTCATTTCTCCTTGGCATATATATTTTAAGTTATAGCCATTTATTTTATTGGTCATTTAAGCGGGACAGTCTTTACTTAAATAATGTATCTAATAGTTTTGGAGAAAAACTTTATTTCCGATTGCATTCTGGACTTCGAATGGTTTTTATAACTTGCAACTATGCGTTCGCTGCATAAGAAGACTTCATCAGCGGTTTCTGTATAATGGTGCTATAAATATCCATATTTTATAGTACAGAATTACTAGGAGAAGCAGCAACACAGAAGTGTACACCTATACACATTTAACAAAGAACAAAAATAACGAACGCACGAGGGTAGATCCATAAGTTTCCGGCCTCACCAATAAGGATTATAGCCTTCATAAAACCGTTATCTGGTGTCAATATCTTATGTGTTAAATAAATTATTGCAGCTGTGACTTCCGCTCCTCTGTGTTCAGTTGTTCAGATATAGTTGCATACAGAAGGCTATGTGTAGAAGATTGTGACATGTTCAAAAGGGAGTATAGAGCTGTTATTAAGTTCTTCAGAAAAAAGGACTTACTCCAAATGAAGTTAAACAGCGATTGGACGCTGTATTTGGGGAAGCACCCCCCTCATATTCAACCGTAAAAGAATGGGTCAAACTTTTTAGAATCGGTCGAGAAAGCATTGAAGACGAAGAGTGTGCACGTTGGGCCTTTCTACAACAACATTCCTTTGAATTGTTCAAGAACATTTAAACATGAATAAGGATAGTGCAAGATGGGTGCCTAGACTTATTTCCTCAGTTCAAAAGCAGCAACTAGTCATCTGTTGTCAGCCATTTTTGGAGCTCTGCCATGACAACGAGAGAGAAGTTCTGCAAACCATTGTTACAGGAGATGAAACTGTGGTCCTCTACTATGATCCCTTGTCCAAATGAAAATTAATGGTGTGGCGTAAACCTGGCGAAGCACCGCCTCTATAGGCCAAGGTCATTCAGTCAATCAAGAAGATCGTGGCCACAATCTTTTGGGACTGTGATGGAATACTCTTCATTGACTTCAAGAGGGGAACACCACAGTAAATGGGGAGTACTATGCATGGGGAGTACTGCACATACTACGTGCTTCCATTAAAATGAAAAGGCGAGGAAAGCTGAGTGATGGTGTGCGCCTTATTCACGACAACGTGCCCTTGCACCCAGCTCTTGTTGCTAAGGAAGTTGTGAAGAAATGTGGCTTCAAGGAGATCTACCATCCACCCTACAGCCCAGATCTAGCTTTCAGTGACTATTTCCTCTTCTCAAAACTCAAGAAGGACCTTCTAAGAAGGGAATTTATCGAAGTGTGACGAAGAAATAATGAATGCGTTAATGCCCATTTTGCAGACGAGACTTTTGACTATTTGGGGGGGGGGATTGAAATGTGAATTTAAAGATGTGAGCAGTGTATTGCAATAAAGTGAAACACATTGAAAAGTGAAATATATTTTTTGTTTTTATCATATCTAGAAAAGTGTTAGGCCGGAAACTTATGGACTTCGTACACTCACTATACTCATACCGTGTATCTGAAACGGTGATATGAAACAAGAATACGGCAAAATGTTGCAAAAATGGGTTGAAATATACATTTTATGTTTAAGTGTGCGTGTTTTCGAATACCGTAAAAGGTGAAAGTTGTTCTTTATAAAGTACTGTTGGTATAGCTGGTTGAACATTTCAATGATTCGCAAAAGGAAATAAATTCATGATTAGCTTCCTTACAAAATAATCAATAAGACACAGATGAGAGATTCATCACGAAATTTTACTGGATCCATTGAGTGCTGAGTTTTCTTTATATTAATGTAATAGTATGTTGGTGGTGCTGTCAATTATTTACTCCAGTGTTGTGATAGTTGTATTGCCTCATTATTAATTATTATTTATCTTGGATAATTATGAAGCAAAGCAAATGAGCTCAAAATACTGAGAAATACGTCCATGAGAAAAAAGGGACTCTTTTAACTGGGAAGAAGTAATTGCACAAGCATAAGGTTGAGAATGCCAAGAAACAGCTGCTTTGAGAGGTATATAAACAAATGCTGATATCAGTAAATTGTATATTTGTGTTCCAAATGCATGGAAACTTTCTGCTTATATTTTGATATTTTGTACAGAAAGTTGATTAATCTTATGATTTACCGCCACGGGTGGCCGAGGTCGTTAAACCGCGAACTCGTGAGCGGGAGGGCTGGGGTTCGAATCGCGCCACAACCGTCCGCCTGACTGGGGTTTTTTCCAGGTTTTCCTCAGTCTTCATAACTGGCAAATGTCGGGAAGGTACCCTAAACTTAGGCCTGGAACGTTTCCTTCCTTACAAAAACCCTTTCCCAATATATAATTTCATCTTATGTATCACCAGTGATCACCGCCTGCGGTGCCTCTGTAGTAAAAACGGGCGTTAAACACGATTAGAAAAAGCATTGAGCTATGTTTTTTATTAATCATTAAAAGTTAAAAATAAAGCTATATTTTTTAATTTGTCATTTATATTGCAAACTTTTATAAAGTACGATAAACAAGCTATGAAATGTAGAAACGCAATTACTAAGACAATGAACGTTTTAAACAAAACATAATGATGATTGTGCAGGTTTGATGTGGAACAAATCGTTCTCCCAAAATAACTTAGGATGTTATAATTTTTTCCCTCAAAAGTAAGACACAATAAGTTTTTTTGAAAGCATGGATTCAATTTTTTTATACAATTACAACCTATAAAAACATCGAAAAGCGTTATCGTAATATAATATTGTGTGAATCACACTTTACAATTATCTACTAACATTAAAATATAAATGGTGTTCTCCTAGAATCCAAGCTGAAAGCTACTTATGGAAAATATCCTGATAATGTTATTGCAACGTAAATTGTATTAAATCCACGTATGTAATTTACTGCCTTTTATTGCTAGACTTGATACTTGTTTACCAAATATTTAAGTGATCTATAGAATACAATATCTAAAGAGACAAACATTATCTCTTATCATAGTATCCGTCAAGAAAGGCAGACCTGAAAATTTACGAGTATAATTAAATACATGTCTTACATTGTTTGTTTTAGTCCGTTAAATGCCTCATTTAAAATACATGAAGCACTTAGTATTAAGCAATAATTAGAGCTTTTAGCTTTGGCATTGTTTGTATGTAGATGTATTTTTCCAACAAAAGGGGCGTAGGTTTTTCTATGGAATGTAATGCTGTGCTGTTTTGAAAGGTTGGGTCTGAGCAAGACGCCTGTTTCAAAAGGGAGTGTTCGACCTTGATGCCCACGTTGTCTGTGACATGTGCTAGTATTTAATCTCTTCTTATGGAAGCGTTCTATTTTCATTACATAGAAATTGTAGTTGACAGACTAGGACATAATATTTAGCACTGTAATACCAAAAACAAAATGCAGATCCATAGAAACGTTCTAGGTTTGGAATATAAAGATTTATAGTTTGGTATGCAAAAGAACATGTGCAGTATGTAAACTATACAACTTTTTAATAATAGTATTTATTATTCCAATTAGGCTATGTATATATATATATATATATATATATATATATATATATATATATTGTAGCATGGGTTACAATGCCCTTGTAAAACACTTAATTTCAGAAATTAATGACAACTAAAGAGAACAACATCATTAATAAGAACGCGCAATTCTTTAATTCTAAAGATACCAAATGGCCCATGGACAGGAGAGCTCATAATATTGCTTATCCTATACTAGGTTCTAATTTTTAAAACCTCAGTCCCACATATAATATAAATTTAACAATTTTAAAATCCAAAGAATACATGAATCAGACATGCATACAATAATTCTGATATTCATATAAATTTTCTTTTTATTTATTTACAACTTTTATAGAAATTTCTTGTCCCTAAAACTAAGTATTTCACTTAAGAAAATGTCCAGATTTAGCCAATTCCTATATTTACAATTAAATTCCAACATGGCAGCCTCCCCTTGCTAGAAGTCAAAAATGAATCAGGGAGAACATTTCCCTAGTATCTTTGTCTGTGTACACTTTGCCAAAATGTATACCAGTCTTCCTATTTGAAGCAAAATGGGCAAATCCTTCTATCTTCCTCGTCAACAACCTTACGTGCCTTCCAGACTCCCAGTCTAAACTATGCTATTCTCGACCTCTGTTTTATGCCTTATTCCATGATATTTTACCGCATTTAGTTTTAAGTTCGCTCTGCAGGTCCAGAGATGACATCTGCATGCATTGCGTCTCTATTTCCTGCCGGTTAATGTCAGTCAGGCGATTTTTGATTTTTTTGTCATTATACTATACATGTTTTCAATACCCTTCTGACAAATATTGTTTAATCGGATTTTTGACAATTCCCCTGTACAACCGCCGCCCCCCATTTTGGCCGGTATCATATTGCCCTCTGAATTTTTGTCCTATAATTATCCTTATCTAGTATCTAATTACATTTATTTTACTGTAGACTGCATCTTCTCTAATCTCGGCAAGCTCCCTCTTGCTTGCCCGTATCCAGTGTAACCACAAGATTATCAGATTTTTCACAGTACAAAGTTCGATATTTTTTCATGTGCGTGTATCTTGTGTCATATTTGTATTTTCCTCTTCGGAATTTCAAATAGAGTATGGCACAAAAGTTATTCACACAGTTTAAATCAAAGCATCTCTCCATCGTAGTGTGGTAAAAGCATTGGTGAGAGTTTGACAAAAGGTAGCCAAACAGAATTGGACAATAATCCTCTATTGAGTTTTTAACATACGTACAAAAAATATTACGGTAATTGTTTTAATCTTGAACAAGATTGACAACGGCACATATTCAAGACTAATGCTAAGTGCACAAAGATTTGGAAGCTGTGGGAGCTGTGGTACATCTGCAAATCCCAACACTTCAGTTTACTATGGAACATTGTATAGCCAGAAAAAAAAAAAAGTTAATGAGAGTGGGAAACTGGTGTTAACACCAAACCATTTTGCAAATCTGTTACACAGGGTATCTCAAAATGAGTTTAGTGAAGTTCTTATAGGCAGAAGTTTAAGCATTTGTTTTGATTAAAACAGGCAAAAAGGCACTTAAAATACTGAAAATAAGCAATAATATAATTAAAATAGGCAGTTATTAAAAATGAAAACGGAGAGTATTTTGACTCATTATTAATGAAAATAGGTATTTAACATACTTAAAAATTTCTTTATTGCACAGTTAAAGTACTTAGATTTACTTTTCTTTGTTACAAGCAACAAGATTTTTTTCGAGGCGTAAACTGTAAGAGTCAGCCGATTGTCAGAGAGAACCTTTTTCACCATGGAAAAAGAACGTTCTACTTCCACTGAAATGACTGAACATTCACCTTTCAGGACTTCATGGAAATGTTGATCAAGACACAGTAAGGTAGTTTTGATAGTCCTGGTGAATGAACAATAGATATGCGGTCGTTTCTGGTGGAGTTCATTTTCTGTTTATCGTTTACAGCGGAAATCAGGTAAGTATCTCTCTTGCTTCCGTACTGAACACATTGTAGGGACGGTAGACACAGATGTACCTCTTTATTGCTCTTAAATTTCTCGCATGCAATTGTTTGTTACATTTAAATTGTATCGCGCATATCAACGCATGGACATTCACCAGGACTGTTCAAAACTACAGTACTTCTCTGATCCTCTTTATTTCCTAGAATTCTTATGCCCGAGGTAACCGTGCGTTCCTTTCACTAATGAAGGTTCTGCCATTCAAAGAGTTTAAGTGAATGGGTTGAGGAGAAAGTTTTTGGCTGCTTGAAAAGAAATAAATGTATAACAAGATTGTCAATAGATACTTTTGTGAGGTGAACTTGCCATCCAATTTTTATAACTTTTTTCACTTCAATATGCTTATTAAAATGCGTAAAAATTCGCAAAAAAATCCACAACGATCCAAAACAGACACAAAAAACAAAATCCTAAAATACTCAACAGAAGTCAAAATAGGGGGAAAAATGGGGGGATGAAAACTGGCCCTATCGATCGCAAATATACGGAAACATGTTCATTTCTATCTGATTCTTAAATATATCTATTATCCACCCAAACATCAAAGGCAGTCTGCCTAACTTCCAGACTTTGCTTATGAGTAATGAATTGAGCATGCCTATTACCGTTGCACGAATTGGTAGAGAAACTATTGCGTTTTTTGTTTCTATCTTTTCTTTGCTACGTACTGTTCAGTAATTACCGTTGTTGCCGCCAGGTGTCAGCATTTGCAACATGGCGGTGTACAATATGTAAAACTCTCTCGAATATCATAAATTTCGGTCCATTACCAGTGTCCAGCGCTACTTTCGTAAAGAATATGGAAAAGAGCCTCCCTCCAATAATTTCATTCACAAATAGTATATGCAATTTGTGGAAATGGGATATTTGCGTAAAAAGAAAAAGCACTGGACATCCCTCTGTGTCGGAGTAAACAGGTTAGAGAAGCTTATCAATTGCAATTCCAAGGTGTGAAAAGGACAACAGGACTGAATATCTCGATATGGTCACTGAATGGCTAAACGACGATATAGATGATTTTATACTGCAACGAGATGGCGCTCCACCTCATTTCCATTGGAAGATCAGCAGCACGTACCGCAACGCAAGACTGACGTTGATCAAATGTTCTGTCTTGGCCACCTCGGTCATCCGACCAAATCCCTTGCGATTTTTTTTTTTTTTTTCTGTTGCGTTATGTGAAAGATCAATTTTTTCTCCCATCTCTGCCTACGACTCTCCTGGATATGAAGGTAGGTATCGGAAATGTCTTTCAAAACATCACCAGTGATATGCTAAGGCATGTGTCAAAAGAAATATTCTATCTGCACATTGAGAAAGGGGACATACATTGAGCATTTGTTAAGCACATTAAGAACGTTTTGAGCTGTATTATGCAATGAAACAATTCCTATCTCAATAATGTATTATGAGTAGTGATGTTCTGAAACCCCGACAGTCATTTTTGGAAAGCCCTATGTGTGTAACCAGAGGTATCGTAAATTATATACGCATTCTTTGCAACAATTTGTGTTTATTTCGATACTACTTCTAATCATCCAAGGGTTACACCACCAGGACTCACAAATATCCTGTTATCTCTTAGTTAGGTCTGCATCCACCAGATCTATGTCAAATATGTCATATCGGACAATCTATTAGCAAACATTTTCTCTGCTGACTTTTCTTTCTATTTATATATTGTTTGTTAATCATTTACCAATTACAGACTATTAATTCCTTTATGTTCGTTTCATTTGGGACTGCTAGTTATTCCCAAAAATGATCAGAGAAAGGGCTTCTTTCGGGCTTCCAATTTCTTTTTATTCTTCTCCTTTAATATTCAGGTTTCCTATTCCTTTAATAGCATTGAATTGGCGATTATTTTGTGCAGTCTTAACTACTTGACTTAAGCACACTTTTTCCAGAATTTCTTCTTATGACTTCACTGATCGAATTTACCGAACTTATTTTATTATTTATGTCATTTTCATTTATGGCGATTACACCAGCAGATAATTGAAAACCGCCACGGGTGGCCCAGGTCGCTAAGGCGCGAACTCGTGAGCGGGAGGTCTGGGATTCGAATCACGCCAGGACCTTCTTTCCTGATAGAGGTTTTTTTCCAGGTTTTCCGCAGCCCTCATAATTGGCAAATGCCCGAGAGGTACCCCAAACTTAGGCCTGAAACGTTTCCTTCCTTAAAAAAATTCCTTTTCCAATATATCATTTCATGTATCATCACTATCCACAGCCTGGATACCTCAGTAGTAAAAACCGGCGTTAAACGCCATTAAAAAAATAATTGAAAGGGTTAACTTATTCAATAATTTGTACACGTTCTTTACCTCTAATTGGTATTGCTTTCATTTTTTATATTAAAATTCTGAGGCCAACTATCAAACTAATTTTAAAATGTGTATTTCATACATTAATCATTCCTCTATTATTTTGTTGATATAAGTATATATTAAATAATAATGGAGAAAAGTCATACTTTGCGTAGTTGTCTGTGAGTTTTAAACGGTTTTGGAAAATTATATGTTTACTTTCTAAATATCACCTTTCTATTTGCATATTACATTTTAAGGGAACCTATTAATTTCAATGCTTTAAAGTAAATTTGATTAACTTTTAAAATGTTCCAAAAACGCATATTTAAATGCATCATTGCAAAGAGCACATTTAACAGCAGAGAGCAAGCACCAATATCGCCAATTGTTAACATGACGAAAACTGAAGCAGCTGTTTGCCGCCATTTTGAAGCTCATGGCAAGGCGAAAGCAGACGAAAGGCTATGGTGAATGAAAAACATGTTGTGGTTTATTAAGTGAATTAAGCATAGAAAAACAGCAAAAATTGAGTTAAAAGCAACATTAAAACATAATAATAAAACAAAATCGCTCGCATTTCTCTATTTATAATTTTATGCTGAGACTGGCACCCAATAATTCATACCAACTTTCTTTTATTTATATAAAAAGTATTAAAATAATTCATTGGACTTCTTTAAACAGTTAGGTAAATAAAGAGATGCAGAAAAGGTTCAGTATTAAAATTAATTGGCATCACCCTGTGATCTTGCTGATACTATAATAAATGCAAGTGTTATTGCCGACAACACATATTTGCGGATTTTGATTCTACAATTCTTAATATTTTGCGTGATTGTTGATTATTATCTTTTTACAAATAACTTTCACTACTTAAGAATACAAATAAACATCAAACTTAATTGTTTTTCTGAAAACATAAATATGATATTTAACAGCTTGGTTGTTATTAACTTTGTGACCTGAGCTAGAAAATTAAAAACTGAAGGAACTCCGTCAACTTTTAAGTATCTTTTTACAATTAGACGTCCAGAAACAAATTTTCCGTAAAATAAACTGAACATTGTTATAGGTACTGATAATACAAATTTAGCAGTTAACACATATAAAAATGTAACTACTAATGACAATCTGCATTTTATTGGTTATCTAGTGTGTTGCAATAGTTTAGTTATTTTGTAATTAATAGAGATCTAATCGAACTTTGGACTCGGTTAGGTTAGGTATAATTTTTATAATTTTCTCTTCTTCACGAGTAGTTAAAATATATTTTATAATATCCATGTTAAATATTTTTTTCGCATTGTCTTGGTATAGTCATTAAAATTAGAGTCATGCGTGGCACTTTTTGCCTGTCACCATGACACTTTCACGTAAAAAAAGTCTTAAAATGATTGTTATATATCACCTTTTGTCCTCTTTTAAATGCCCCTTCTTCAGATATATGTATAAAAATGCTATTTTTAGCAAAATAAATGT